>CM073774.1:90739998-91967874 GCA_037158775.1 Hetaerina titia | reverse complement strand
AGTACAACAAAACTTCCTTGCCTAACTAAATAGCCCAGCAAGGTAATAGACCCCTCTTCAATTTATGCATACCTCCTCATTCCATTTTGTCTAACATGCATCTACTATTAATACCCCTTCCTTGTCTAAAATTCTCCCATCTATTAAAATTTTCAGCAACTCATTGCTAATCAGAATGGTCTGCATCCACTTCTCATGATAGATTATTCCCAGCTATTCCCTCTTCTCTCCCATAATTCATAGGACTTCCTAGTTAGCAGGTTAATTATATTCAATTTTAAATGCATTCAAATTTAAACTCATTATGCCTGTGCAACAAACCAATTGAATGTTTATATGGTTTTTAATATGAATCCCATTGCTAGATAACCTTAAGTAAATTAAGGATGTGATGTATTATGACATATTGGATAGTCATTGGTAAAGTTAATTTTCTACTTCAAATAAATGCATACATTCAGGATGTGGTGTATTATTCCTTCAACTTTTTGAGTAGACAAAATATTCTGTTAGCATTTCCAAATTAACTCAACTTAAATATGAGTGGAAGCCTAAGAAACTTAATTGGAGATGCAGTAATATTCTCCCTGAAATATCAGGAAAATGGATTTTGTCAAACCCTAGGAGTCTTCAGTAACAGTTAAGGTTGCTGATTTGTTTAAGAAGAAATTGTTACTTTGCTGACACTTATGTACTTTTGAAATTAATAAAGGTTTTGAATATATTCTTGCATTAATGATTCTTATGTGTAATTAAATCGTTAACTACTATGACCACAGTCAACAGAGAGCAGTGGATAAATTGCATAGATAAACTACATCGTTGAGATAGTTCTTGGGGAATTTCTGGAAAATGCAATTATTAACTAACGTTAAAGTCTTTTGGATTAAACAAAACTCTCCTAAACTTCAAAACTGGCAGATTTTGGTGAAATGAAAAATTGCATGTACTACCGAACATGGAGTAGGAGTTATTGAAACTAATTAGGGTTGCCACCCCATTTTTATTTCTAGCATTATTTAATATTTAAATATTACCTTGATAATATTAAAATACATGATGTAGTTCCAACACATTCTATAAGAACGTGCCGGATGCAATCGGAAGGGTGCGTCATATTTTATAGTGACGAACAAGTGCGAACGAATCCATTAAGAAAAAAACAAACGAAATAACCAATGTTTATTGTATGGCAATGTAAAAATTGAATTTCGAAATCACACGTTGGTGTCTCTAGTGGGCAAAGAATGTATTAGGATGTGCTGGAATTTGAGTAGGTTTCAATTAGTGAAGGCGTACGCCATCTGTTGGATGTATCCTCAACCAATCGGTTAATTAATTTTTTGTTCGTTAATTTTCAGTTAACAGAGATTTTGACGGTAGGTTCGGGAGGCCGCAGGAGATCAGGAAAACAATTAAATATTGAATATTTTTGTGAAGAGGGGTGCCATTTTTTCCGGCGCCCCGCCGCCCGGCCGGAAAAAATGGCACCCCTCTTCACAAAAATATTCAATATTTAATTGTTTTCCTGATCTCCTGCGGCCTCCCGAACCTACCGTCAAAATCTCTGGTGATAGTTTTATGCATATTGACGAATGGAAAATTTTTTTGCAAAAAAAAAAAATTCGGCAGCAAAAGGAAATCGTGGTAATATCCGCTATAGTTTCGCCTCCGCAATCCTCCTCTTATCCCCCGGGCTACCGGGTTACTTGTGAATATAAGGTTCAAAACCAATATATAACTTGCAAAACTACGGACTTTGCCGTTTTTTCTCAAAATCCGCTCGATAAACTCGGCAAGGCTCTCACCCGACGAATCCAAGGCATCTGCCTGCCTCGACGCCTCTCTAGCTTGGCGAGGGGCTCTGGACTTAGAATATTTTTCGCTGGGTGGACTCGGGACTTGTATACACGCATATTTTTTCGGGGTGGCTTGGCACCTCACTTTGGGCCCCGCGGTACTCCGAGACAGTTCGTGAGCGGTTGGCCGTCGATGGAACTACTCATTTTTGCAGCGTGACCCGATTCATTGACAAGATTCGATACCATGCTTTTTCGGATGTGATGGATCAATTAACTCTTATTATTAGACTTCGCTCAGTTCGGTGCATGACGTATTTTTTGACCCGGTCCGAGCAAATGTAGCTCGTGTTAATTTAATGGAGATGAACAGATCTTTTCATATTTGACATATGCTACATATTTTTCCACAAATAGTAAAGCTACTATTTAACTATTTCACGCTGATAATTAATTGAAATAACGTCTCTTTCACTGTTTTTATGGATTTTAAACAATAAATTTAATAAAAATTTGTTACGAGTGATATTCGCAGGAAATATCGGCATTCCATTCAAGTTTAACCATCGACTTATAATTGTTTTAATTCATATCGAATTGAATGACTTGCATTGCCGAATGTATGGCAGAGGGTGTAAATATATTCAGTCTGCCATTATTTTTTCGAGAATGTTGGAATATGTTCTTTTAGTTATCTATTCTTCAGGTAACAATTCAAATCAATGTTCCTATGAAGTGTTAACCTCTGAAAAAATATACTTATTTTTTTGATGAATTCCTGTATTTCTCTTTTTCATTCACAAGTACCATTTTTAAGGCAAAATTAACACAAAAGATTTAAAAATTAGACGACATCCATTGTTTCTTTCATCTTTATTATTCGTAAGTACATTTGTTGAGATAATTGTGTATTATAAATTACATCAGTATTCCAAATATCCTTTTTTAATCAAAACATTTTACTGAAATACCCTTTTATTAATAACCATTTCCACAAAATTTGGAGGAAAAAAATAGTTGCAGTCCATTCAGAGGACTCGTTTATGGCTGCCACACACATGAAGTTCACTTCTTTAGATGCTGCCGGCACTGTCCAACTTGGCAACAGCAAGGAAATATATGCCTGCAATCCATATTTCCTTTGGTGAAAAAGCTTCCTGATCAACCTTGATTCCCATGGATGCTCCTCTTCTCACCTAGCATAAACATTAAATGGAAGACCTGAAAATAAAATTAATACGATTATGAATATTAAGTTGTGTTTTTCAAACTACTTTGAGGATTTTAAGATAATTAAAATAAAAAACAAAATGTAACTTTTCACTTGAAATCCATACTTTTAACCACATTGAAATATCAAAGATATTTAGCTTTAGTTAAAGTGACAATTTCATAAAAATACTATTTTAGTGAAACAGATGCAATTCATCAATGACTATTTATTGGAAATTATTTGATTAGCAACTGCTGCAACTTCACTATTTCAACATTTGATTCATTTTTCTAAAACTGATGAGCAGAACACCTTTAATTTATATGTCTTATGAATATGTCATAAACAATGGTTGTACCTATCTCAGACTGCTCAGTGGGGAACGGAGAGTTCGGATGGGCATTGTTAGGAAGATGTGTAAAGCAGGGTTGCCCATTGTCACTGGTGCTGTTCAACGTATATGTGGATGAAATGATTAAAGAGGGATGGGAAGAACTGGAGGTAGGAACGAAAGTCAGAGGGGAATTTGTAAAATCAGTTAGGTTTGCTGATGACCAAGCTTTAGTTTCTGAGTCAGCCAAGGGGTTGCAAGCATTGCTGAGTGAATTGGAAACTCAGTGAGATAGATATGGGATGATAATCAATATTAATAAAACAAAAGTCAAGCATTTCCAGGGAGAAAGGCTAAGCTTAACATTAAAATAATAGGGCAAAAAATAGAGCAGGTAGAACAGCTTACGTATCTCTGATTTGCTTTGGCCCAGCACATTCAAAGTAGGGGGGACATTAGGAGAAGAATTGCACTAGGCAAGGAGGCTTTCTCAAGGAGGAGGGGGGTGATGACAGGGAGATTAGGTAGGGAGGTTAAGAAAAGACAATGTGAAAAAACTGAAACATGCTCGATGAAGGCAGGAGGATAGACTTAGATTGGAGCCTTTTGAAATGTGGGTGTGGAGAAGAATGGAGAGGGTGAAATGGACCAAACCGAAATGTAGATGGTGAGGAGAGGGATTTGTTGGGAGAAATCCTACGGAGGCAGGAGAAATGGATGAAAGGAGTATTGAGAATACAGTGGGATGTTGAAGAAGGTAATAGCGAGGAGAATGTTAGGCAAACGAGGAATGGGCAGGAACAGGATAGGGATGTTGGACGGGATGTAGGGAGGAAAGAAGTACACGTAGATGAAGCGAGACCTGATGAAGAGTAGATTGCTGGATCGGTTTTTATTGGTGTTACAAAATATTTATTTGATAGTTATGTCCACCCTAAAACCTACCTTAACTGGTAGATTACCTAAGAAAAAAAACCATGGTCAAGAATGGCTTGCTGAAATGAGTAACTTCGGATCATCACCCATTAATAACATGCAAGAAATTTGAATCTAAAATGCAATAGTATATTTGTATTCATATTTCAAAGATTTCATAATGTATTTAAATATTGTCATATGGATGTGGAAATTATAAGATAAAGTGAAAATAACAATGGAATCTCTTTCAGTCCACGAAAGAAGAGAAGAGGTACAATGGATGATGGAACAATGTATATTTTACATTATCCAATATTATTCAATGGAAAATCACCTGGGCTAATAATTAAATTCATAACATGTTTTTACAGACTCCTTGATGGGTTCATAGTTTTTTCCCAAAGCAGCTCCAACCACTGCTAAGCCTCCCCTTCCACCCTCATCACCTGCTCTTGTGAGCTATATATCCTAAAAAGGGAGACCAAATATGAACCAAGGAATGAAAGAGATCGCTTGGAGAGCCGGGATGAGCCAGCCGATCGAAGCGGATGGACTCGTCAGTATCCTGGAGTTTGTGGAACCCATGAGGGCATATCGTTGAGCTACAGATGAACCCCAGAACACTATTCCATATGATTCCCCTGGAGAAATAAGGATAATACATTAGTTTTAATACCTCCAGAGACTCATGCAGGAATCAAAGTGTACATCAAAGTGTGCAGTGAAGAACACAGATTAGTAACATCAGTATCCCACACACCAGTGTGTTAAATATGTAGACTTAAAACCTTGGTAATGAATATGTAAGTAATTATTTCTTGTTGAGATTTAAATCAATATCCTCTTGCAATACTGTATGATCAAAATGCAAGGACCTTTCTGTTTTTGGAAAAATAGTGCTTAAGTGTACTGAGACTGATAGTTACACCTGTTTCAATGGGATGATTACAAATTGGGCTCCTTTGGTTGCTTTTTCGATTGTTTTTCCAGAGATGTAATGCTTTCAACATGGGCTACTCGACTCTGAAAGAAAAAGTTAATCTTGACTATAAATACACCTTAGGTGTCATAACACTGATAGTTTTCCTAGTCATATAAATACAAAAAACCTACATTAACTCACTCGATTGTCAGATACTACATGTTTAAGAAGTGGTCTCTCAAAAACTTTAGGCGTCACCAGAAATTGGTGCCAACTCTTACAAGCAAGTTTTCACTGTGGAAAGATTTTTTAATTGAGTAAAATATTTAACAATAAAAGATAAAAAACTTAGTTTTATTATTTAGTTATTAGTAAAAAGTAACTTTTAAATAGAGTATTAGTTCATTGGTAAATAAAAATTTAAAATTAGAATTGGATAAACACTAAAATACAACCACTTCACTTCTCAATCTTGCCAAAAACAAATACCTGACACCACGTATTGCAATAAACCCTTCCATCCACATTCATTCTACTTCCCTTCTTTCCACTCAACATCCCTGGTGTATTCCTACAGCCACCTGTCTTGACTAACGTTCTCCAATATAATACACTCAATATCAGGCTTGATTGAATGGAAATTAATTTTGAACGAAGGGGGAATGCGATGTATTTCCCGCATAAATTTAACTTTGCTGCATCTAATCGAAACACAGACGTCTTCTTAAGGTACTCACAGATTGTGATTTTGCATTGAAACTATTTGTGACAAATTTACAGTTTTGTGGAAAATACAAGGTAATCTTATTTTCAGGTCTATTACAGTAACAAAATTGACACCATTTCTATTCGTTAAGACAAAATATAAATAATTCATCATCGTACTTATTATACTGGGGAAGTTAGTGAAAATATTTGGCAAATTGTCTTAATAGATCCAGAGCAACCTTAAGTTTAAGATTTTATCCGTATTTTCTCCTTTCGGCAGCAGGTGGACATTTTCTCTGGAGATTTTCCTGCAATAGGTCTAAGATGAAACGCCAAGAGTAGCTTTGTATGTTTCAGTTTAGGAGAGACCTCATCCGTAGTGTATCTGCAAAGAAAGCAATTTCAAAATGGTATTTTTTTAACATTGACAGAATTAAGGAATTGGTGGCTAATTTCACCGAGCTCCAACGCGCCGGGACGGTTGCTTTGTTTTCTTTATAAGGATACCTGGGAAGTACATCAGTCGCAGTCGCTCGCAATCCCGACCCTAGATTTGAGCGCACAGCCTGTGCTTGGAATGCGGGCGCGATACTAATTAGGGTGCCAACGTCGCGTACGAAGGAATGAACTACAAAATTCAGGTGGAATTTTTATCCACTTACCACGCGAATAAATCTGCAGTCACCCACCATTTTGATTCACATACCAAGCGAGGGGTAGACCAGAAGGTAATCAGATTAATTTTGGATCGACTACAATGACGAATTTGACGTCGCAAATCGAAATTTCATTGAGTGTGCACAAGAATTGGAAGCTAACACGGCCCTGATTCCAACCTCTGCATTGCCGAGGATCGACAATATTTGTAATTTTAGGGGAGGTGGCCAATAGCCGAGGTCATAGCGCCCTTGAGGGTGGTTGAGAAAGGAGGAGGGCTGGAGAGAAACCTGACGTCGGTAGCATTCCACTTTTAACAAATGCCGCCAAGGGGTCGGCAGTTTATCGTCCGAAACGACGGACAGTGTACTCACTCGAAGTGCTCTCCGCAAAGCACCTTCATCGTAGGGATCGAGACACCACTGAAAAATACCTGTCGCCTCTAGGATTCAAACTAGGACCTTATGGGTGGGAAGCCAGTCCGCTACCCACCGCACAATTCCGATCCCCGGTGATGTCAATTACGGGAACATCATTAATACATCCCCCAGCTGAAGATCGGATTTACCGCGTATTTCAACCCTTAGCTAAGTGTATGTACACGTATATACGGATACCAGCAAGACAAAGCACATTTCGAAATAATTTTTGTAGGCTGACCATATACCTAACAACATGCAATCGTCAATTCCGGAAAATTGCCCTAAAACCTAGATAATCGAAACCTAAAAATTAGAAACTGGATGCTCTGAACACGTTCATGAAGGAGCCTAATCTACCACTTTATGTTTGCACGTGGGCTTGTATGAAATCTCCACTCACCAATGATATAGAGCTGTCCGTGATTTCGACCGCTCGGTCTTCAGCTCGACGATATGCCCTCGCGTGTTCCACCAACGCCAATGAGTCCGTCCGCATCGACGGGCTGGCTCCTCCCGTCCCTCGAATCGAACTGACGAGCCCGAATACCTGTCGGCGAAGAAGGAGGGGGGACTTTGAGGAGAAGGCAGGGGAGGCTAGGGGGGGGGGGGATTTATTGAGTGGGACACTTGGCACAAGAGGTAGTGAAATCGAATTGGGACGATGGGAAAGGAGGCGGAGGGAATTGTTAGCCCACTTCAATTCCAAAAGTGCGAATTTCGCATGGCTTTGCACTGGAGCGAACTAAAAAGGCGGGGACACACACCCGAAAACTAATCCCTAATAAGAAAGGGATACTTCCAAACAGTCTAATGGATTTACTGGCTGCGTACGACCATACCATTCGGCCTGCGATCCACATGAGTGTTTGCCGCGCCTGGAAATCCGCAAGTGAGAGAAGGGGATCCCGGAGGGTGATCGCTCTGGTTCCCAACCCGATTTTGGAAATCCGGTATGGACTAGGGAGGCTCCATTCCTCTTCCGACCTGGATTTCGTGAAAATGGGTGTCCGGGGCCTAGCCACTCCCAGTCAATTGCCATTCGTAAAGTTAATATATTTTTAAAGAAGATTGGAAGTAGGACCACTATTTTCCGAAATTCTTTCACTTGGCCCTCTAATGTCACCGCTTTAGAAACCGAGCATAACGTTTCTAAACATTCCAATGTATTATACGAGGAACGGAATGAAAAATATCGTGATTTACCCATCACAACGCAATCAAAATTCACATTGGAAGGCATTAATCAGAGGTTGCGTGGTTTCTGCGGGGATATTGGAGACTCCTTCGTCATTCTTCAGCCGGCGATCCAATCGTGTAGGAACCCTCTGAACCGTCCTGGTGGTCACTACACGCCTGAGGCTCCCAGGTGTGTAGCGGATAAGATATTCGAGCACTGCAGGCCTTTTTTAGATTAAAGTGTATGTCAGCGTGTAGGTCAAATAGTGGGTCTCCAAAGTCTTCTTTGCCAAATTATGTAGCTTTCAATGAAGTGAGGTTGAGTGCTAGCAATAGTTTATTTAACATGAATCAGATTCCATCAGACAGAAAATATTAATAAGACGATCCTCGTTGAAAATTCAAAAAACCATAATGTCATGGAAACAATTTCTGTATTGGTAGTTAATTGCCGAAGTTTAAAAAAAACGAAGTCACTGAATATCATTTCGTGGAAGGTGACCACTAGTGTTGTTTAGAAAAATACTCGACAGTACGCTGCCAATCCAAGGAGAAACATTTAATTATGAAGAATAGAAAACCTAAAGAAATGAGAATCGTTATTGATGATCGGTATCAAACAGCATTAGGGGAGAATATTACTTGGATATACCATCCTCTTAACAATTAGGGTGGGCATATTTTCAGTTAATAGCAACCATAATACTTTATACATATCTTTGAAGATAGAGGTTCTCATATTTTCCATCAATAATAATATGGATTCATAATTTTATTTATTAGGTAATCTACCGGTTAAGGTAGGTTTTTGGATGGACACAACTATCAAATAATTATTTTGTTTCGTGGGATGACGACCGTGGAAGCCTTGCCTCCCCCGCTGCCGGGCATGGCACACGGCCGCTGGGGCCAAGTCCCGTAGTTGCCAGGACTCATATTCTCTATTGTGCCCATCATTACATTCTTGGGAATGATAATTGAGGTGGTTTCCCGTTGCCTTCGTCAATAGTGTTTTTAACGTGACACCATCACTTAATGGCCGCCCCACTGGGGTCAGACGCCTTTGCAGCCGCCTCACTGAGGAACAGACGTTGCGTGGACTACCTTTCGTCTGGCTCCTAACCTTCGACCTATCTGGCATGGGTGACCCTACCAGGAGCAATTATTTTTACTCCCGCCAGCACAGCTCAGTAGGGGTCATCGGAACACACAAGCCCTTCCACCACAACAAGGTTGTAGTCCATGGGAGGGATATATATACAAGGTTCGTCCGGAAAATTAGTGTACTGAGCTCAGGAAAAAAAATGTATTACACTTTTACATATCTTAAGCTAATATTCCTCAAAATAGAACCCTTGTGAGTCGATACACTTGTTCCAGCGGCGTTCCCATTCCTGGAACGCTCCCGCGAAGGCATCATCGGGAACCTCTCGAAGACACGTCGTCACGGCCTCTTTGACGGCGTCCAAAGTCCCGTATCGCGTTCCTTTCAAACTCCTCTTTATCTTCGGGAACAGAAAGAAGTCCGGTGGTGCCAAGTCCGGGCTGTAGGGCGGGTGCGGCAGCGTTGCCACGCCGTGCTTGGCCAAGAAGTCCGACACGACAAGCGCGGTGTGAGACGGCGCATAGTCGTGATGCAGCCGCCAGATATTTTTGATCGCTGGGCGGACGCGGGCGATTCGTTTTCGAAGCCTGTCGAGCACTTGGACGTAAAATGCAGCATTTACAGTTTGTCGTTCAGGCACAAATTCGTAGTGGACGACTCCCCTTTTGTCAAAAAAGACAGTGAGCATCGCCTTGATCCGAGATTTGCTCATGCGAGCTTTCTTTTGACGGGGTGATGATGGGGTGTGCCACTCCGCACTTTGTCCCTTCGACTCCGGGTCGTACTCAAAGACCCACGTCTCGTCACCCGAAACAACGTTCTCTAAAAAATGTGGATCATTTTTGCAGTGATCCGCAAGTTGTGTCGCGATTTCCAAACGATTGAGTCTTTGATCATCACTGAGCACTTTCGGCACCAACTTTGCACAAATTTTTCGCATCTGTAATTGGTCCCTAATAATCTCGTGCACTATTGTTTTTGGCACATTACACTGCTCTGCTATCATCCGAACACTAAGACGACGATCAGAGTTCAGTACATCGCGAACTTTTCGCACATTTTCGTCGGTGAGTGTCGTTGATGGGCGTCCAGGCCGTGGTTCGTCGTCGACCTCTTCTCTGCCCTCCACGAAATCTTGTACCACCGAAAGATCATGTTTCTGGACATGGCTGACTCCCCGTAAGCCTGGTTAATCATACCGACAGTTTCGGTAGACGATTTACCAAGCTTTACCGCAAATTTGATGGAATAACGCTGCTCCAAAAACTTCGGCATCGCGTTCCGTGACGTGGGTCGAGCGTGGAGGTTCGCGTTAACAGAGCTCCTCACTACACCACAGCTCGGAGGCGACTGCCTTTTTTCAGCGTCGCTTACCAACATACCCCCCTCCAATCGTAGCCCGTCAGAGCGGTGCTGGGCGCGCCTGGAGCGGCGGGAAAAAATCAGTACACTTATTTTCCGGAAGAACCCTGTATATATATTCATATGTATCTATACTAATATAAGGTAATCTACCAGTTAAGGTAGGTTTTTGGATGGACACAACTAACATATAAATATTTTGTAACTCCAAACAAAACCCAACCCAGCAACTAGCTCTACATCAGTTCCCTCTTCATCTCTGTGTACTTCTTTCCTCCCTTCATCCCGTTGAACATCCCTATTCCGTTCCTGCCCTTTCCTCGTTTGCCCAACATTCTCCCCTTTATTACCTTCTTTAACATCCCACTACCACTCAATATGCCTTTCATCCATCTTTCCTGCCTCCATAGGATTTCTCTCAACAAACATAATAATAAATAAATAATAGGAGTATTCCAAGGATGATATATTGAAAAATATGATCTGGATTAAGTCATTGTTATTTCTCCATATGGTGTGGACATATTCAAGTTGAGTTTTGCTTTCGTTATTTCTTCTCGGAATTGGTTTGGGTTGATACTGGTAAGCAAGACAGAAAGCAGATGATAGGAAATGGACAAAACTATAAGCCGTGTTTAAACTGACTACGACCTAATTATCAAGACCGCTGTGCAGTTTAAAACAAAGTAATAATTGAGACTTTATTTCCTTTCTAAATATCACAGAAATCTAATTCAGCTTCCCTGGTTTATTATTTACACGTTCATTAGTATTTTGTACCTATTTAATATGAATACGTCTGCGTACATTGATTATTTCCAAAAATAAATAATCCAATGCAACCGTTACCATGGCTATACTTGTTTTGTAACAATTATCCAAAATGGGAAACCTAATGTGTTGTAATGTACAGTTGAATAAGAGTTTTTTACATTTATTTATTAGGATATTTTATCAATGTTTAAGAGTTCATTAGTCAATGATTTGATGCATTTAGCCTTATACCATAACCTTGAAATAGCATTCAAAAGAATTGGATTATATTAACTTTGGAAAGACTTAATGATAAAAAATTGCATTTTGTTTGGAATTTCCAAAATAAAATACAACTGTTGCATTGCCTTGCAACTACTATTTGTTAAATAGCATTTTGAAAGAACGTACCATTCTACATTAAAATGCACAAATAGGACAGCAAGATTACTACAAGCTGCGTTTAAATTCGATGTGTCTAGACATGGGTGTTTATATTCAGGAAGATTAGATGGTGCCCATTGCTTAGTGGTAATGACATTATGTTTGGTAAATGAAAAAATGACAAACATAATGGTGAATACATAATAAAAACACTTAAAGCAATGCACTTTCTTGCATTTTCAGGTTATTTAGAAGTTATAAAAGAGTTGGGGGGTACTTGGGGGGCGAGTTGGGGCGTGATTTGGTGGATGAGGTGGAGGGTGAGGGATGGTTTTGGAGGTGATTTGAGGGGCGAGTTGGAAGGTGGGTTTGAGGAAGAGGTGGTGGAAGAGTTGGGGGGTTGGTTTGCTAGGAGAATCGGGGGGTAGGGATGTTTTAGAGCTGGTGTGGTGGAATTTTGATTTTTTGGATGATGATGATAACGAGGAGGATGAAGGGGAGGAATAAATAGGAGAGGGTGATGCAGATGGTTGCCTAGGGAATGACGTTGTTGGTTTAGATGAAATAAAGGGGAGAATAAGTTTCAATGGTTTGTGGGGGAGGGCCAAATATGGCCACTTCAATGGTCCTTGCCACACGCTCTGCTAATATGAATGCAGGAACCAACGCCTCCCCCACAAATTCACCGACTCCAACGACACCAGATTGAGCTCACACTGCTGAGACGAGCATCCCTCCGCAGGCGCAATACGCGCCCTTATGCCAATGATGCCCTTTGAATAAGGTGAGAATCTAATAACAGATAAAATGCCAACACCTATACTCCAGTAATATTAAACTTGGTTGTTAATGAAGTGATATCTCTCATTAAAACAGTATCCATAGATCCATATTGCTACATTGAAATATTCGTAGAAAGGAAAATTTTGTCTTAAAATAAATAGATTAATATAAATTCGGTATACAAAACATCAAGTGTGTCTCTCTTATTCTTGGGTGCATTATTTAAGGTTTTAAATATTTAGAATTATAATGAGAAGAATTCAGTATTCAAGTATCATGAAATTATACACGTTTTATGACAATGTTTTTTGATATATTACTCAATTTATATAATTAGCACACATCACACACATTGATCCTGGCAAGAACACACATCTATCATTTGTTCCTTTCCTTGGTAACAAAGAGTGGGATGTTTGCTTTCACTTTATTCCACTGTTCACGTGACACGACGTGGAAAGGACGAAGTGTACCTGAGACATCAACCACTCACTCTATTAAAGAAAGGACCTCTTCACTCAGTACCAGTTATGTAAGACAATCTGCTAAAGAATATTGAAAAATAAGATCTGTGACTACATTAAGACTTGAACTTAAATAATCTCTTAATCCGCAATTGCTACCGACACCAACCTCAGTCGCCTACGGGCTGTCGTTGAGTGAAGACACCGTTTTTAGTGAATCAAGGTTTTTGTCCGCGTCGAAAAACAAAATGAATCTGTATTTAGAGCTACGTTATTCCTTTAAGTTTTGTACGAAACTCGGGAAGACGGCAACTGAGACCCTCGATATGATCAATCAGGCTTATGGGGACACTGCCTTAAGCCGTTTCTCAGTGGCACAAGTTGTTTAAAGAGGGTAGGGAGCTCGTTGAAGACGACCATCGCTCCGGACGGCCGTCGACGGCAAGAACCGACACGAATGTGGACAGAGTGAGGACACTGCTGAACACAGACCGACGCTTAACCAGTGAAGAAATTGCAGACTAGTTGGGTCTGTCTGCATCCAACGTCCAACGCATTATTTCACAGGATTTGGCCATGCGCAAGGTGTGCGCCAAGATAGTGCCGAAAATTCGTGCCATGGCGCGCTCGTCGTCAGACAGCTCCTGGCCAAATACGGCGTTGCCACGTTGCCGCACCCGCCCTATTCTCCCGATCTGGCACCACCGGACTTCTTCTTCCCCCTGATGAAAAGACAGCTCAAGGGACGACGTTTTGACTCGATAAAGGCCGTTCAAGAGGCTTCGACGAGGGTCATCAACGGCATCCCCAAAGAAAATTTCTAGCGGGCGTACGGAGAATGGGAGCAACGTTATACTAAGTGTGTAGCAGCTCAAGGAGCATACTTTGAAGATTATTAAGTCGATGTAAGTATATCGTCAATAAAATTCTTGTAAAAAAATCAGTCCTACCAGTTTTGGGTGTGAACCTGTATATATACATATACATATATATATAAACACAGTATTCAACCCGAAGGTCGGTTTAGTAGGTGATGGTAGAGCTCACCCATGTACCAAGCCCGACGGCGTGTGAATATTCACACATCAGGGTAGGGGGGCCAGTTCCTTTCCCTGTGCCGGTTATGGTTTCCCAGGAAGATCTGGTACCCGAAAAATCAACTAGCTTGGGTGGAGCTGCAGGTGCCCAGAGTGCCTTGCCCGGGAATCGAACCCGGGACCCTCTGGTCAGCAGTCCAACGCTCTACCCATTAGACCACCGCGACCCATATATATATATATATATATATATACACACACACATACATATCAGATCTTCCTGGGAAACTATAACCGGCACAGGGAAAGGAACTGGCCCCCCTACCCTGATGTGTGAATATTCACACGCCGTCGGGCTTGGTACATGGGTGAGCTCTACCATCACCTACTAAACCTACCTTCGGGTTGATTACTGTGTTTATGGTTTTTATATATGTATATAAATATATTTGCATCAATGTTTTCTTCCAGTATGCTACTCATGAATTCGTTTTCTCATGTTGTTTTTCCACGTGATCACTTCTTCCCGCACGATCTTTCTCATTTCTTTTCTGTCTTCCGGATTCGACAGGCACACCTCATTTCGCACCTCTCTTTTCCAATTGGTATTCAGTCGTCTTATGCGGCACTGCGTCCAAGAAGCTACCTCACTTCTTTAGTCAACACTTCCTACTCCTCGTCCAAATAGTACCACACACAATGGCTGCCACGCTTGTGACCGTGTACGATGTTACTAATTGGGATCAGATAGTGAGTGTGGAGAAAGAAACTTTGAACTTCCACATAAAGATTTATTACTTCACACGACCTTAGTTTCGATGCTGAGTCATCATCAGGTGATATATGAAAAATTTGTCAACTTATATAGCCTGGCTCCAAGAGGGGAGGAAGGTAGAGGGAGTAATGGAGAGGGGGTGAGTTCAGTACTGTTGTAGCAACCTATTAATGGGTTTTTGGAGGAGGGGGTGTTTGTCCGCAATGGTTTGATCCCCATTGAGGGACGGTCAGGGAAGGGATGTTCATCACTCTCTTGGTGGGGGTGGGGTTGGTGGGGTATGATTTTGGAGTCTTATAGAAAATATAGGAGGGGGAACGGGAGAGGTATATTATTTCGTTGACCACCTCAAATCTGTTCGACTGAAGGGATTGCCAAATTTCCAACTCCTCCAAAACATTTAACCTATGTTCTTTCTTTTCCGTGTGAAGAATGTCCGGTGTGAAGTTACTGGTATGATTATTTTATTATATCCCGTCTCAATTTATTATTTAGCTCATTGTAATTCATTTTGTCTAACTCTGTGTTTACATTCTTCAATTTTCTACTCTCATCCATCTTTGTAATAATCTCATCCGTGATCCATGGGTTCCTTATCCTTTTCCCGTTAACAATTTCTATAATGTTTTTGCGGCTTCCGATATCCCTTGCTTGATACATTCCCATTTTTCTTCGATAGTACTCAGTTCTTTACCGTCATCCATCATTTTCTCTACAGCCTGCTGATACTCCTTCCTCGTTAATCCATTTAATGCTTCTACGTTCCATTTTCTAACCCGCCGCCCTTGCCTTATCTTCTTGAAACGAACGTTACATTTCATAACAACTAAATTATGGTCAGAGTCCGCATCCGCTCCTGGGAAACTGTGCGAATTTATCACACTGTTCCTAAATCTGTGCCTAACCATAATATAATCTAACTGATACCTTTCTGAGTCACCTGGCATTTTCCATGTATACCTACGCCTTTTGTGGTGTCTAAACCATGTGTTGGTGATGACTAACCTCTGTCTCCTGCAGAATTCAATTGCTTTCTCCCCGCGTTCATTCCTCGTGCCTAACCCATAGTCCCCCACCTCACCACCATCTCTTCCTTCGCCTACCGTCGCATTCCAATCCCCCATCACTATCAAATGTTTCCCTGCAGAAACACACGCGATTATATCCTCTAACTCATCGTACATCCTATCGACTTCTTCCTCCTTGTGGTTGCTCGGTGGCATGTATACCTGAACAATGACCAAATTCGTCGGTTCTGCTTTAATCTCTATGAGTAATATTCTATCAGTTGCTCGCTCTATGTTGACTACGCATCTTTCTGCCCCTTTATCTAATATTACGGCAACCCCTCGTTGGTTCTCGTCCCCGCCGCTGTATATTATTCTATAATTATCACTCCAGTAATCCCCGCTATCCTTCCTTCTCACCTCGCATTGACCTAAAACATCTATATGACCTCTTTCCATCTTTCGCTTAATATTCTCTAATTTTCCTGTCTTCCAAATTGTCCTAACATTTCAAGTTCCGAATCAAGATCCATTCCAAGTCCCGAAATTAAAAATGGAAAGGTATAAATTAAACTTAAATGAAGATAAGGACTCAAGATAGAAGTTAATGAGATAGGTTCAATGTTAAGTGAGGATTATCCGCGTCACTACCCTACCGAAGTAGAGAGCTTGATGTCTGAAACCTGTGAGAAGACATATCCACCAAATAAGAAGAAACTGCATTGCCATATCACATGAATAAAATCAAAGGAAAGCATCCGAACCGAACGGTAGACATATAAACCCAGCCATTGCAACCACTTTTAAGGGCAAAATTGATGTAAAAATATATCTAGTTTCTTTCTGCAAATAAATATTTTTCTAAAAGACTGTTTCCATCCAATCCTTTGCTTAATTTAATCGTTTATGAATTATAATATCTTTTCCTAATTTACGCAAAAAATAGCTGATCTAATTGGCGCCTGTGAACACGTCCTATTATGACTGGATGGCTAATGATATGTTTGCGGATAATGATTCATGCAGCCACAAAATGCTTCCGAGAGACAAATCATCGTCGTCAGAAGAGGGAAAAAGAAGAGCGAGCTCATTCTGAGAACTTTGTAATATCGCTCGGTTACCTGGAACCGCTTGGCTTTCGAGACAAGAATATTTTTGCATGTTTGACAATACGCTTCCATTACCTTTTTATTTACTCGCCATGCATTATCAACCTTCACGCCGTATCCTTTCCTCTTGCACCGCCGCGTTCCTACCCTACTGAACCGACTTCCTCCTTCTTTCCCCCTCCACCTCCAGTCGTACAGGTAGGCCCTCTCCCCTCCACTCGTCCTCCTTCCCCCCTCCCCCTCCTCTCCGCCCGATCCACTCTCTCACCTGGAGGAAGGTAGACCGAGCAGAGTGAGGCGGACACTTGCGGAAAGGCTCCCGAGACAGCAGGACGCGAGACAGCCCTCCCCGCTGGACGCACTTCCAACACCGACTCCGCGAAGCACCGCCTTCCAGTCGCCCGGCAGTCTAGACGACCGAGTGTGCAGCAGTCGACGAATACCCACCAGAGTCAACGAGAGAGAGAGAGATAGAATTTTGTGGAATCTTTTTGTGTTCGTGTGAATCCACCCCAGAGTCCGTCCCCCGGAGACTGAAGAGGGGAGTTCGTCGTCCGGCAAACAGATTCTGTTTAAATTTTTTTCATTCTAAGGGTTCGAGAGTGGTCCTTAAGAGTTTCAGCATGTCGGCCGCCCGGGGCATCTTCGTCCTCTCGGTCCTCCTGGTCGCCCTTCAAGGCGTCGCGCCGCAGCATTATCCGGTGAGCATCTCGCGATTTGGAGTCTTCTACTGGGGTCTCCACTTTGGTCGTGTGTGACCCCAGTTTTCTCCATTCTGACCATCATAAGTAAAAGCGTGGTGCGCTCCCTTCGAGGGATATATAAATTGATGGTTCTTTCTTATGATAAAAACAATATTCTTTTGACCTCATTAATAGGACCTGCCTTGCTTTCTCGCTTTTAGTTTTAAGTTATTCCATTCCGACTATCGACACGTTTTATTTTTGTAACACGACCGAAAGTCTCCTTTGTCTCAATTCCTTTATTTTTTGCTCATTTGAATTGGCAATTTTTATTTTTCGTCGACCCTTTTGAGATTTCAAACAGTTATCCTATGCGTCGTCAATTGATTTAAGTAATTTTAATGCTTTCTCAAATTAAAGCGTATTAAATCAGTTAATTTCTAAACCTGGAACATGACGTGATGATGCTTTCTTTTCTGAGAGAATAAAAAATCATAAACTATGATTTTGATTTTATTCAATTAAAGAGTAGCATCAAAGCATCTTCGTGCAATTTCCATATTTAGAAACTGACTAATTTATGCTTTCAGTGACTTGCTATAAAAGTACATTCGTATGAAAAACTAGAAGATTGCTTATCATCTAAATTTTTCATTGCATTAAGACAATTATGATTCTGTTTCCGATTCCTCAGGTTTGATCCCAAACTAGGTGGGTTTTACTCCACCTAGGACTTGGGTGTTTTGTAATTGTATTTAATGTATTTATGTACCATATAGGGGTTAGTTGTAATAAGTGACTATTATGTCTCAAAATCGCCCCAATAAAGTCGTTAAATGAATCAATGATAGTAAATAGATGAGCAAGACTCCTAGGAATGCATTCACACTATAATTTTCGCAAATATCAACTCTTATCCGCGATCAAATTTAATTGAAGAAACAGTGAATTAAATTAATAAAATATTACATTCATCAGTATATTGCCATGCCAACTTCAAAATTAGCTACGCTTAGAATTGCATTCAAGTAATTACCTAAATTAATTATTACGGATCCATAATTCTCTGGCCATCCGTGATGTGCGTTCTCTAAAACTTTCATCATCTCAGCAATTTGTACTTTCTAATCTCTAAACGGTTTACAGTTTCATCAACTGGTCCAAAATATTACTTGATGACCTTCACTTCGGCATAAGCATATATATTTTGAAGGCCTTAACTCAAAGTGTTAAGGAAAAGAAATAACTAAAGTACTTCTGAGAGAAGGAGGTCATCCTAGATTAGGGGAAATTCACTAATCCATACGCTGGATTTCTCTTTTCATGAGGTAGTTGTTGTTTCATTCGAGACGTCCAATGCTAATATATTCGATGCTAAGAAAATCCGTATTAACTCCGGGTACAATATTGACATTTACATATTTCCTGCGAAATTTGATTTTTTTTAACCCAAGTAAATAATTGCGAAAGAGGTAAAATCAACAAAGTTCATTGTATTTTAGGACACTTCAGGGTTTCAAATATAACGAAAAAAGTGTGTTTCATTGGCATTAGATGTTGAGGAGATAATGTTCCGATACTTGAGGAATGGATTTTAGGGTAGATTACATTCTGAGGTAACATGACTAATTAAAGCTGTTTAGCTAAAATAACAAAAAAATGACTTTAGTATTCATGAAAAACAAGACATAGTCCCTTTTTTCCATCAGATAAATCCTGACGATATTCATTTAAAAAAAGTGATGACTTAAAGCGAGCAGTCAGAAAGGTTACTTTGAACTCAAAATTCGGGGCTTTGAAATCAGCCTCATACAAAGAGTTTTGTGAAACCTGAAGTGATTCGGATCGTAGGAAAACTTGGGAAATTAAGACATCGTTTTATCAAGAGTACAGGTACAGCCAGAAGAAATTATCAGCCTATATTTTCCCATGATTTTGTTTTCGTCTATCATTTTATGAAGGATTTCTTTTAGATCGCCGAATATTTCATGATGCTTTTTTAATTTAAAATCAAGGTGAGTGTGATGATCAAATTTCAATCACAATTACATGTGTTAGGTATAAATCTATTTAAAACTACAAATACATAAATCTCTTTAAAAATATACACGTATTATTTAATTTATTATTGTTTTCGTTTCTTTGATGATAACATGGGAGGGAGGGGAGTAAATAGGGTTGGCCGGAGCCACGAGAAAAATGGAAAATATTATTTCTTTCTTTCCGGTACGTCATTACTTCGTATCTATGCGCTTCCCCTTGACTCATTTGCTATTTGGGCAAATTGACCAAACTTATGCCCGAATATCATTATCATGGAGTAAGAGAGAAGTAGCTTCAATTTTCTAAGAGGTACCTCCCACCTCCGATATGAATTTTTGCGCTTAGACTTCTCCTTCGCCCCTGCCATCTTCGAAATTCAGCGCAGGTCTCAAACTCGACCTTGGGCCACGCCACCCCTCAGTCTGACTCGTGGTCTTTCAAGGCTGTTGAGAACCTTCGTAATTCGGTTACACATTCCCCTCATGCATATTAGAAGCACGAGAGGCCACTTTTACGGGTATCATTCACACAGCCCACTTACTGACTTGTAATTTTCCAAATTAGCCCACGTAGCCCACGTAATTAGCTCATTTGCTATTTAATTTATCTTTCAATGGCATTGAACCAACTTTCCCCTCTCCCCAGGGTAACCCATATAAGTTCATCTCGTCTGTTTGGATTTGAAAAATATAGAAAGGTTTTCCAATGAAGGATTTTGGATATGGACAGAGGGGATATGAAAATATTTTTATTTATCGCATGCCTATTTGCTTATCTTCATAGGATTTTGTATTCCGGTGGCCTACGCTGGCGCATTGAATCTCGAGTTCGCTCTGTTTATTAATGTTTGCCTAAGGTTAACAGACGTTCAAATCTTTCTGATTTTACTCTATCAATTATCAAACACGGAAGCTATTTAAAAATGTGAGTTTTAAATAGCTTCCGACTTTAAATTGCGACTTTAAGTCACAAATGAGATATCTTGGATCGATGAACATATTTTTGCATTAAGATAGATTTCCGGCCTAGGTCATATGTTGACTTTGCGTACCTATCGTTTTATAGGAACTATAGATTATAAGATCATTGCACTTCATCTTACAGGATAGAGCCATTAAATTATAATACATATTCGTTTATAAAAATATAATTAATCGCGATTCCACTTTTATTACCAAAGCTGGACAATTTGTTTGCATATAAATAAAGTGCTAGGTACATCGATTTAAATATAAATAGGGCATTGATTTGCAGTCATCATTACATCTGTAAATGTCCTAGATTTATTTTCACAGTTTTAAGCGCGATTTACTAGGTAGAAGAAATCCTGCGTGCGTGGCTAATCACCATCGTTCATGGATGAGGTAATATCAAAAACATGATAAATTATAATGCAACCATTTCAGAGAGTAAAAATCATTCGCCTTGACCGGGATTCGAACCCGGATCCCTCGATATCCGAATGGTTGCATTATAATGCACGCATAGCGGGTGACTCCGTTAAAGTTACTGTTACAGTTTCTTGAAATGATAAATTATATTTAATCTTAGTTTTGAAAGAAAGCTTTGCGCTTTCAAAGAAAGTATTTGAGCAGCTGGTTTGAAATATAAACATAGGTACAGTGTTAAATACGTAATTTTAAAAGAGGTAGGTTTAATGGAAGCACAGCAATTATAGTATGTAAGGAAAAACTAAGGAAAACTTTCCTTTTTGAGGAAAAACTGTTCTCAAATATCTAATTTTGAGGACAGTTTTTTAACCAGCAAATACACATGGTCTTTTTACATAGTTTTTGGTTTTGCTAATGCGATTTGCATTTAGAATAATCAACTTGACTAGTGCCTACTTAAACTTGGCTGACAAATATGTTAGTTTGATGGAAATCAAAAATTGGTACTGCCTACCCCCTAAAGAAAACATCCAATACTTCCGAAGAAATAAGCATTCAAAATTCAGCAAAGTGAGCACGAGAAACTTATGTAAATTGAACCCTCAATGAATAATTAAGGAGAGGCTGGTTGCTCATGATTTAAAATATTTCGCCAAGCTAAATTTCAAGATTAACATCCGTGGAAAACAGCATGTATTCCTGGGATCCAGTCCATCATAACAGTAGTGTTCGTTGAATAGAATGCAAATTCGGACGGGTGACGTAAACAAACGCCCCCCCCCCCCCGGGGAGAAAACAAATGCCGGCCGACCAGTCGACCAATCGGCTGGCGGTGCTGTGACCCGCTAAGCCTAAGGCTATTATTCCTCATTGCGGGCCGGAACTTTGTGACCGTGAAGAGACCGAGAAGCGAAGGTAGGGCTAAGGTTTGACCCTAGGCGTCCGGGCAGGAGGAGAAAAATATCGCAGCTAATGGTCTTCGCTGCCAACGCTTGCGTACTTCGATGGGAGGGAGAATCCCTTCGGCGATTTTCCACGGATGCCTTCGAACATGCATATTCATCTTCACATCCATTAAATCCACCGCCAGGATACGATGGGTCGCGACGATTAAATGCCTTCGGCGCTGTGGTGGCTGGGGGTGGCCGGCTTCCGCGGCGGCGTCTCTTCTTCCCTCCCCGCCCCCACTTGGGAACCGACGTCATTTGCGAGATGGAATCGCTCGAATCCTGCGAAGGCGTATCTGGACGGCGGATTGATGCTGCTCCGAGGGGAGGAAAATGGCGTGACTGAACGAATCTCAATTCTCTTGCTGTTTCCCTCTATCCCTCTCGTCCTCTCCGACAATCACGCCTTCTAAGATGTTGTTTTTTGTCTTGATTTTAAGGAACTATGCATCTTCGAGCGTTAGTTTCTGTGTATGGCGTTCCATGACCTCCATACGGAGCCAATTATTTCAAGAAGGAAGCGACGGAATGGCATGAGGTTAGCTGGGCGTAGACTCTAGTGAGCTAACTTAATATGGCAAGCTTTCGGAGCCTTTAAGAAATAATAACTAAAATATCATAAAATGAATTCTTTAAGCCTCGCAGTTGATGGCATGATTTGGATTTTCAGGAAATGAGTGATTCTATCTCAGTAGCCGAAATATTCACACTGCCTTGTTTGCAACAGAAATAAGTTTTGCATATCTATTTTATCTCTATATCACTGGCGCCTCGTGTAATTTTCCTTCAATTAATTTCGAACGGTGATGACAATATGAGATAAAAACAGCATGTGTGGAGAAGTTGTTTGATAATTTAGTTCAGTACCATGACGTGATAAAAACGGATTTGTTAGGGTGGTAGTTTTTGGTTTGCTTGAAGGTTTCATGAGATTTATGCAAAGGCGTTCAAAAAGTCGTTCCATTTATTTGTATCAATCTTAATACAAGGAGTGGCACAACTTTTAGCCATCCCCAAGAAACAAAATAACAATATATTTATCGAGGTATTATTTTGAACATATTATAATAATTTTTGCCCTTTTACGGTGAAGAATTGAATTCTTTGGATATTCATCTAGGTTGAAAAGTCCCAAGCCAATCGCCTACCGAACAACTACATATACCCAGCAAAATCGTAGTCATTGGGGTGGTTTGGCAAATTTCTGCATCTTAGGTCAGCGCAATTGAACACAAAAAGCGTTCTCTCTGCACTTTTAAAGTTGGGAATGCATTTGAGGAAACGCGGAGCGCAGAGAATAGTATTTCAGCAAGTTGTTGCAATATTTCATATAATGGAGTTCTACTCCTGAAAGATATGCGACAAATTATGAAAATGATGCTTTGGAATTGAAACGAGTGTTGATGGCTAATAATACGGGCGTGAATTGAGTTTTGAATGGGGAGCGGGGTAACTGGGGTTCTGTATTAAGAGAAACGTGACCGTATTTCCACGAAGAGTTCATGAAGCATGTTGAAACGAAGAAAACAACTGGTGCAAGAAATGAACCAAAATTAGTATGAGGGAGCTAAGATGCAAAGGAAGACGCCTAATAGTAATGCCTATTTACGTGAAAATAGCGATTTTAAAAAACAAATGAAGTGAAAATAACGTCAAAAGTCTTGTCTAGAAAATACTGTACTCTAAGCGCCAATATCATCCAAGAGAAAACGGAGCAATTGAAGAAATGTGTGCCGAGAAATCTTTATTACGGACCGAGATATGGGCTATCCCATCACATGCCTCTTCAATCTAAATAAAATAAGACAACACAATGTGATTTTTTATTGTGAAACTCGCTGCTTGAAACAAAACCTACGAGATTTGCACATAAAAGTATTATTAATGCAATTTAATACGATTAAATGAAGTAATTTAATAAAATTAAAATGGCATAATCTTTGGCTGTCAGCAAAAATTTATTTGAAATTAAAAGTACGCCATTTTTACTACATTTTTCCTTTTTGCATTCCACTCGAATTTAATTTAGAAAATAATTGTATCGAATACGAGCCAGAAAATATTACAGCCGCATTCAATGCAGTTGAATCATGAAAAAATAATTAGATTTTCAATCTATATAATGGATACAACAATTTAAGCGATGGACGGATCAATTTTTTAATGTCAATGCACAGAAAACTCATCTTAAATTGAAGTGAACGGATGTCATACACGGTAAAAGTTTCAAGTATTACCCCTTCTGAGAAATCTTATGTTTAAATCGAATCGCGATGACGTTAATCAGAAACTCAAGAATTCGCTCAAGTCCGGAGGTGTAAGCTCTCTCGCCTTCAAAGTTAGTAATTCATTCACTTGGAAGCCTTATTCCTAGAGAATAGCATACCTATTTAGATGACACGCTATATAGATATCCAGGCTTGAGCTTTCCTTTCCTCTCTGTTTCTTAATTACTCTCTCATTAAACTCTGTTGAATTACCTCCGATATAAAAAAAAGTTTTTTTCACGAGAACATTATTGCGCAAGGATCGGTTATGCGTCACCTTACTATGTACATGTTTTCAATTTGAGTTTAGATGGTGTTCCTGTTTACGGACGGCGGGAGAGGCACAGGGGAGGACTAGCCGGTTGCTTTCGAAGGGATTCGAAAGGAAACCGGCTTCTCCGTACAGGGAAACCCGGAAACGAATGCGGGTGGATCGGGTGGAAACAATCGCTTTCAGCCAATTAAATGGTTCGAGGATAAAGTTTTTGCTGTTGTTGAAATCCATAAAAAAAGGATGGTGGAAATCTCTTAGCCCTTGTTACATGTCCATCAGTCGTGAAATCAACGTGACCTATCGACCAGGCGAGGTATTCGGAGTGACCCTTTGCACTGAGTCAATGTGCGAGCGTCCATTAGTTTCTCCACTGCTGACAACGGACTGATCGACTGATTTTTCAACGTAAGATTCCCGTGTCTTCCCCAGAAAAAAAATTAAGACTTCCTAAACGCGAAGCAATTGGGCTGGACGCGTGTGTAAAAGTGAGCTTACTCATGAACCGGTTCCATGAAACCGGTTACATCGTGCCAAACAAAGTTGGAACCATTTGAAGCTACTGCCGGCATGGTGGGGTCAAGGAGACATGGTAGGAATAATACGCTCCTACTTCGTTGAATCGGTAAATATAGTAGGAGAATACTGCTGTCATATTCTCAAAATGTTTACATCTATATATAAGTAAAATCCAACAGATCACCGGCTAGAAAGACACAAATCAGGAATGCGCAGTACCCGAAGTGCTGTGGTCATGAGCCGTAAATGAAAGACAGGAAGTTACAAATATTTCTGTCGTATAAGGCAATGATAATTTATGGGTCTTGAATTGATGAAGGAGAGAGCATCTCCAATAGCAGAGAAACGATATAAGCAAAGAAAAAGCGGACATACGTGAATATTTCGAGACGAGCGGAAACTACGCCAGGAAGAAAAAAGAAAATACTTTCAAACTTCGAAAGCAAGGTAATAGGTCGCTTTGACGTATTTAGTAAACTGCTATTGCCCATAGCTTTACAAGAGAAGAAAAGATAGTAAAAATATAAGTCCGTACTACTTAATAATAATATTATTCCTTGGCTGATGTGAGTCATAACTATTTATTTCTCTCATTACTCTCTGAAATAACTCCTGAAACCTATTCGTCATGCAATCCATCTCTCTGTTCTTGCATACATGGACATTTATTCCATAACGAAATGGAATGTTTTAAAAAATGTGCTGGAGGTACATGTAAAATTGAAAAAAAATGAATTTATTACAGGGGTCTCATGGAATTACTGCTGTCAGTTAGGCTGAAGAAGTACGTATGTTAAGATTCTTGCAGGAAATGTACGTAACATATTCTGTAAATAGAAATGATTCCAAGTTACGGTGGAAAATACACATTTAGAAATTAACTTCAGCTCTTTCTCGCACTGGAGGATATATTAGTGTGTGTGTTTTGGAGAAGAAATCTTCCGCATGATTTGAATCTGGAGTAATCGAGATTATTACCGTTAGGTGTATAACTCTGAGCGTATTTATATCAAACAAAAAAAGTTGGATAGTAAAGGTAGAGTTGGGATTTAGGGAAAGGAGGAAGAAGTGAGCGAAATCAAGCGTCTCTCTGAGAGTCCACTCATTGCAAAAACACTCCCTGTAATAACCGTGCTTCAAGCCGACAGGCAATGTAATGCACACATTGGCACGAAGCTCACTGAGAATGGATCGGAGCAAGATCACTCCCCACTCCCCCTTGGTTGAAAACGAGTTAAATATGACGTCTCGTGAATATTTCTTTGAAGTTGCGTTTGCGTAAAGATATTTTATTTTTCGCTTCGGTGCATATGTAGTGTACTTTCATCGTACGTCATACTCTGCCATTTTCTAGTGGCAGAATCACTCGAGTTAACGCAGTGAAAATATAATTTATTAATATGTGAAAATATACCGCCTATGGTTTACCATGGGCGGTAGGAAAAGAAACTGCCCCCCCTGGCCCCAGGAAATTGCATTTTGATCACCTGAAAATTATCCAGCTTGCATTTTCATTATTTTTATACAACAATATCTTTTGTTGTATTACTTTCCACTTCAAATTTTCTGCAGTTTCTGTCTCCGTATCTTCACTTTGGTCATTTTCTGTGATCAATGCGACCTTTCTAAATCACTTAGCGAATAAAATCACTATTATGATTTTATTTGAAGCAATTTAATATATTTCTACGGCCACTCGCGCTTTTCCTTGTGTTGAAACTCCATACACTTGATTTCTAAGTTTTTCATTCAATCCTTCCTGGTTCTCGAGGAAGGGCAAATAATTATATTTATGACTATTGTACGCCGCTGTGGTAGTTGTTGGTTACCATAATCTCAATGTTTTCTTCTTTTCTCCATAAGACCCATACCTTCCATTGAGACACTACGTTTTAAAATGACCGATGATCCTAATTTCATTTATCTATAATTTTTAAATTTGTGTGTATAGACTGGGATATCTCAAAGGATAGCTGAAGATGTCTCACCACACCACGAGTCAACCTAATTACCTTACCTTCTAGAGGAATGTAACGAACACCTCAAGAAGGCAAAGTATTATTTTTTACATGCATTCACTTTGATTATTGGCTATTCAGTTTTCCAATGATTTTACTCAGCGCACTATCTCTCCATGGATATTCCGCTATTTAAAAGAGTCCTCAACGTCCTTGAGAAGGTAAACAAAACATTGCACAACTTCGAAAAAACATGAGCACAGAAGTGCTTCTATAATGCGTGATGATACGTGAAAAAAAACTCCATTTCAACATTTATGAGATCACGCAGGGACAGAATTCGATTTCACAACCGTTTTACATGTAGGAAATCCGTAGTGAAAGATAATGCTTGCGAGTAAGAAATAGTTCATGCGTCGAAACCTGTATTTTATCCAGGCACAGCCGATCACTCGAGTATCTGATGGCGTGTTACTTTAGGGAAATAAATCCCTCCAAAAGGTTCCCGAGCTTTCTACTTGATCAAATATCTAGCAGCTACAGACATCTGATTTCAAACCTTGGATCGTGAAAGAGGTATTTTGATAGTACTGCATTGGAAAATTAAGCACTTATCCGTCGATAATGATGGACGAAAGTTTTACTCTTTATAGCTTACATCTCTTTCATTCCAATTCTAAGCAATATTATATTATTCAATAAAATGCTCTACAAAACAGTGGTCATAGAAGGCTGAACACGTATAAATTCATTTTCGCCTTTTATTATTAAAAATTACTTTAGTCGGTCCATAAATGTGTACTAAAATGGTAAATAATGAAGGATTTGGACAGTAAAGGTATAAATATCTAAAAGAGTTTTCATGTTTAATATATTTAATCAATTTATATTATCTCTTCCTGGACAGAGCCATTACTTTTGCAAAAAATATCGCCTAAACTATCCGGCTTACAACTCTGGTACACACCTCTATTTCCTCTTGCATTAACGGACAGAGTTGGGAAAGGTTGGTTGAAAATTTCTAGGCCATATCATTTCAGTATTTATGCCATCGGTAATGATTGGTTCTATTTTCTCAGTGGCAAAAATTAAGCATTCACGCTGACGAGGTCTCCCGCGCCTTTTCCGTGCCGTCAAGAGTTTGCGATGTACATTAACACCGGGAATCAATACCAGAACGGGAATATTTTTTCTCAATGTTCCATTAATACACCATTTAAAAATACAGCCTTTTCTCCAGTTGAGCTTCCTCCTCTCCACTCATTTATCGAGTGTATTCAACTAAAATAGCTTAAAAAAATCTGCGAGCGTTTTCGAAGGCATTCCGAAAGTAAGACTCCTACAAAGGGCAAATAAATTGAATGGTCGCTTTCGCAATATTTTGCGTGGAGGTTTTCTTTACGCGACGAAAATGAACAAAAATCTATCCGTAGAGAATTTAACGGAATACTCGGAATACATTGCGCTCAACATACACTTTTTGTTATGAAAAATGAAAGAACAAGTTAGCACTGGCCATTTGCGCGGCAAAAACTGTTGTCTTTTCTGCTGTGATTACCGTTCAAAATACCGCGGAAAACTAATGAATATTCCAGCACCTTTTATAAAAAATCACACACCTGGGATGACGTAAAGAAAACCGAAAAAAAAAGATTGCGGCTCACCAAACGCCAGTGGGTAGTGCATGTCCATCGGTCGTCGCGGACACCGGCTAGGAGTTGCGAAAGTCGTGAGCGGGGTTCCTGGGGTAATTAATATCCACCGGAACACTTATCGATAAATCCAGATCCATTGCCTATGGCATATTCTCGTGAGATCGACCTGGTGACGCGCACCGCTCGGGTAGTCGACCTATATTTCGGTCATGCGCCTCCCTCCGATGCTACCGACCACGTCTCCCCTGGCCGGGAAGGGCGAAGAAAGCGGCCCATAATGTCCCTCTCCGCTTTTCCAAGGGGACTCCCGTCTTCGTTACGCATCGGCTCGATCCGGGCGCGAAGGCTGAATAAGCCGCGGAAGCAAGCGACTCGTCAGACGGGAAGGGCATTGTGCAACGATCCATGCAATTCAAACGAATTAAGGGGACTCCAGCGCACAAGTATCACGTGAATAGTAGTTACTTGGTGCTGTCTCTTCATAAAATGAACGTATTTAGTCAACGCTCGGTCATTTTTCATCGGTGGTGCATAAATCTGTATTTATTCCTTTCATTTACACCTCACCGTAGTGTTTATCGATTTCTTCAGCTTATGCAACGCACCTAAAGTCACACAACTATGCGATTCCAATGGTTTACCACTTCCGCTCCATCAGCTTCCATGGAAAAATCACTCTACCATTACCTGATAGCAAACCACAACTGCATGCATTTCCTTGGGTGGATTCGAATTCAAATCAAGGAAAAATTCCCCCATCAATCGAGTTTTCCCAAACGTGCTCGGAGAATAAGTGATAGATAAAGCGTTCTTACTATTGCTAAAACTAACACTTCCCCATTGGAAAAAGTCTAAGATTGAAGTAGACACCTATTACGTACTTTTAGTTTCTTCGCGAATTCCTCAAAAGTTACGGTAAAATATGCAACAGTCAAATGTAATGACGAAAAGTTTTGATGCAGTTTGAGGAAATTAATTTCAAATAACAGCAATTCTTTCTAAAATAACACATTTAGACTAAAATGTATGTTACTTCAACATTAATAGCAGGGTAAACTCATTAAAATTCCGAAATCTACATAAAAAGGCTAAAAAAAGTGCGAATATTAAGTACTACGATTTCGCAAAAAGTGGAATTGGGTACATTTATCAGCTCATTGATTGTAATGATAGAGATTTTAGTTAGTAGAAGAAAGAAATTGGCCAAAATTTGGGAAGCCATCCCCGTAAAGTAGATTTTCCATTTACTTTCCCTAATTGAGGGATAGTTGAATGAAATAAATTTTATTTATAAAATATTTCTAAAAATAAATTTATAAAATAATTCTAACTTATAAAGTAAAATGCGTCTGTGATTAATTATTTTCTTTAAAAACGAATCCATATATTATCACTCTGCCCGACTGGCAGAGTGACGCTGTATTTTTTATTGGCCGGTTGTGAAAAAATATAGAGGGCATTTCAGCAACGGTTGCTAAATTGAAACATGACACGAAATTTCATGCCTCAGTGAAAAGACAGAACCAGTTTGATTGGAATGGACTTGGAATCATTTATACGTAGGGATTGCTTGTTTCGTTTCACTGAACTAATATCACCATCAATTGAATGTGAAAAGCAGGCAATGCAGCTTCATTTAATTCAATTTTTAAAAATAAACGCTCTTACGCTTGCCTGTAATGCTTTGGTCAACAAAAGAAATTCAAAGCCACGTAAAACTTATATATTAGATTCTTTTAATTGGATTAATTTTTAAATAATACCTGCAACACACGAATCAGCTTGAATACGTACATATAATGAATGAAATGAGAATGAATAAAATGCAAAAGTTGAAGTTAAATCAACATGTAAAAATTAAATTTAAAAAATAAGGTACTTTAAATCTTTAACTATTAAATTTTGACCAGAAATATTAATTTCATTTCACGCAAAAATTTCACAAGAGAGTTAAAAGTTTTCGGTATTAAATGCTTAGGACGGGGAGGAAGGGGGTGGAAATTCTCCCAGAAATGCTCTAGTTCATATTTCGGACTCGGAATCGAGAAACCTCTCGATCTACTTTTTACAGAGAAAATGCATTTTGTGGGATGACACTTGACCGCTATGAATTGCGCTTGAAAACTGACGATGGTCGAAAAAGTAATACCCATTCAGAGAGCAGTACATTGGTATTAAACAGTGCCCATTATTTATAATTCCTACCAAAATGAAACAAATATATACCTGCCTAATGCTTTCAAGTGGGGTAGAAGGCCAATTGATATTGATTGACATGCAAAGTCGATGGTCTCCGTTTCTATCAAGTGATTTTTAGGAAAGAATAGAAATAAATCATAACAATAGCTATTAATCCAAGAGCCTATTTGGAAAGGAGGATGTGAAATTTATATATTAAAGATAGTAGTCCTTGGTACCATTTTGGTATTCCCATTAAAATTGCTACCCGGATATTGACGCATGTTTTGTACAACAATGTTTGGGTGAAGGATGAACAGATACGAATTTCACCCCCTCCTTTCCAAATAGCTCTTGAATTGATAGCTATTGTTATGATTTATTTCTATTATTTCCTAAAAATTACTTCCAATTATGCGACTCCAAAATTAAGTTGACAATTTTCCGATGGCTGATTAAACAATGTATTGAAATAAAATATACATTTTCAAAAGAGAAATCGTGTGAACGGCGATTGGAGAATCAAGAAAACAAGCAATTTTATGAGGAAGTTTTGCCACAGGAACGTCATAAAGAGTTTGAAGCCTTTCGTAGGAGACTTAGAAAAATGCAGTCAATGCGAAGTGTATTGATACTTTTTTCTATTAGATGATATTATTTATTAATATTTACACCTTGTTATTCATGGTTATAAGATTATTTTCCTCGAAGTAGGTTGCCAAAACTCTCTCGATTAAAAAATAAGTGCATCCCACAAGTCGGAATTGAATTCATCAAACTTGGCATCAATGATGGGGAGTTAAGGGTAAGGGTTCGTGGTTGGTGAGTAGTAGGCCGTTCGGCTCTTGACCGGAGGCCCGCATTCAAATCAGGGTGCACCATCAGGATTTACACCACCTGCTTATCTAAGCTGTGTGATTTATCGGGTACCTGACCTTCCTGGGAAACCACTGGCGGCACAGGGAGAGGAACTATTCCCGCTTCCCCGATGTGCACATTTCTCACAAGGCACCGTCTAGGGCCTAGTGAGCGGTTGCCTCTTATCAGCGTATCTGAAGCCAACCCGCGGGCGTCCCTAGCTAAAATAAAATGTTGGTGCTATTTCAACACCGTGGTACTTTTTGTTGGAGATGCAATAACATTTTTTCAAAAAAGAAAAATGCCAGATTGCGAATTTACCGACATTCCCTGCAAATGTTGGCATTGATATTATGCTAAAGAAACTAAAGCTCAACCAGCACGAGAGGTTAAGAATGTTCGCCCATTTTCGAAGCCAGCGGTCTGTTCACTAAATTCATCTAAGCACGTCGAATAGCACCACATTTTTTTAATAAGTAAAATTTAGCCAGTGTGTGTACAGTTTCAATGAGCAAATTAATATTCGAATACAATTTAGGCGCCACGCTACCTTTTCCAGTACAATTGTATACGTGATATGTGAAGAAATACGTTTACTTATCGAAACAGATTAGTTTACGAGAGAATATTGGATATTGTTCCACGGCCTGCGAGATGAAAATTAAAAACGTAATTTACGAAATAATCAGTGGTTATATTCATTGAGCTCATTATACGCAGGTATCTTTAGAGTCTAGCACATCTGAACTGCGCTCAATCTGAGAACTGACATAAGTCGAATTAATCCACATGCGAGCGGAATGATCTCACCAAATGATAACGATATCAAGTTCGCGTTCCCCCTTCAGGAACTCCATGTCTCACCCCGGGGATGGTTATGCACGGGCGACAAGGACATGGAGAGAGAGAGCACATAACGCGGTGGCATTCGCTTTCCCTCTCCTGCCCTCGCCGCTTTCACTGGCGGCACGAGGCAAACCCATCGGACGACCACGACCGGAGCGGGGGGGAGGGATTACTATGTACCAAGGGGGAAGGGGGTGTCTCAGTGCGAGAGGGGTCAGGGGGCCGTGGTAGAAGGAGGAGAGAGTGAGAGGGAGGGAGGGAGGGAAATGCTTACCGCAAGAGCAAAACGCAGTTCAATATTTCTCTTGATAGCCATTTAGAAAAATCTATCATTCATACATTTTCGAAACGCATGTTTTGGGTACATTTTAGAGACGATTTAGGAATAAAAAAATTGATGTAAAATACGAAGAAAAGGCTCAATCGGTAGACAAATAGATGGAGAGGGTGAAAGCAGTAAGGAGCACGAAAAAGAAATCATGACACCAATGGGTTAAAAATTATTTCTCTACCCCGATGAGTTCTCGCTCAACCTTCACTGGCGTCTCAAAAGAAGATACACCGTGACTGAAAGGCGATCGCAAGATCCAAATGTTAGATGTAGAAACCAATTGAAAGGTAGAGAGTTACTAACGAATAAATTCTGCCAAAAGCAATTTAAAAAAAAGAGCTATGGAAAAAATTGAATAAGTAAAAACAACTGTATGTTTGAATAAACATTTGCTTGTACATGGTAATATAATGAAATACGAAATGGACGGGAGTGACTAATGAAAAACTCAGGGAGGGTGAGGGTCCACTAGAATATTAAACGACAGGTGCGGGAAGGGAGAAGTATGGAGTCATGACCAGCGGATAAATTGAGTAGAAGCGTGCTTCTAAACAACCCAGGGATTGATTAATAGCTACTGGCAGGTAACGAAATTATGAAATACACACGCATACAGCTTCTTATACGTCGTATCATGTGAGTTGTTTAGCTCCGAAAATCTTACTTTCGTAGCAATCCAATCCTAAGGTTCCAATTGCTCTTCACTTTCTTTGGATCGATCACAGTATTCATCGGTAGTGGAAGTTACGATATTTGGTGAAATAGTCAATAAAGTTGGCCGAAAGAAACGCGGTGAACACGCCACTTCGCCCTCCATTCAGAAGTTCCTTCTTCGCCATTCGAGTGGGCCTAATAAACGCGGCGGCATAACGTGGAAGAAAATGAAAAGAGGAACGAAAGAAAAGAGAGAAATGTTGAATATCTACAATATTTTAGATAAAAGAATTGGACATAAAAAAGTGAATGATTCAAAGAAATTAAGAGCAGGTCAGGAAAGAATGGTTGCCCATGGAGGCAGCAACTCTCCACAGGCAAAGACTTCAATAGTCAACAATTTCAGAGTATAAAATTCATTCGCATCGACCAGGATTTTTACACGAGAATGATTTTCACACTCTGAAAATGTTACATTCACATTTAGCGGATGAATCCGTAAAAAGTTAAAGTCCCGGCATCTCCCGCAATTTCTTGGCACTTCAATGATCTTTTAATTATGAATTACATTGAAATAAGATTTATGAAAATTATTGTTTTCATTAGATTCAAATTTCACTAGATGCAAATTTCCATAATAACTCCTCTGTTTGTGAAAATTGGTCTTTACTGACCTAATAGAGAGCATTCACACATTCTACATCCTTCATTCCTGGCTCACCTTTATAAAATATCGTTCTAGCATTTTCATGTGAAATACCTTGGGAGTTTTTCCAGCACGTCTCTGTATACGATTCTCTCTCTTGACGCAACAATAAGCGCGCCGACCGTCGCCGTCGCTTCCGAAGGTAAATAAATAACTCCTCTTCGTCACCAACACCCTCGGGCTGCCACACAGCACGGGCCAATCTTCCGGATATTTCCTCACAACTCGTCATTAGCGGTGGATATCACTTCCGTGAAATAGTTGGATGGGATTGTGGAAGCTCCTCGGGTTTTTGGGTGCTTCGATGACTTTCATTTCATGATTTCCTTTCTGAAGGGTTTTCATTTCTACCAAATTTTTAGATAAAATTCTTCATATTTGAAGTGAGGGGATACAGATACGGTGTCTGTAGAATAGCTATTGATTGTACGTACTATTTGATTCGATTGCGTGTTATTGTTTATGAAGATCGATTGCGAGATCGAAAATGTAACCCTGGGAAATATTTTACATCATATTCTCACAAATACGTAAGTAACGGCAAACAATGACACAAAGAAAAGCGTTCTTACTTTCCTTGGATCCACATTTTTTATTTCACTATCACCCGATTTGGAGGAATTTCCAACCCCAAGTAGGATTTGACTTAAAAATCCATTTTGTCTTAAAAATTTGTCTTTAAACGAAATATGTTTCTTTGGGAAGACATTACGAAAATCGTTTTTGTGGAATACGAACAATTCGTGCATTTTGGCCAGCGCGAAAGTTGAGCCAAAAAAAAGAAAATAAGAAACCATATCTTCTACTAGCATTTGAGAAAATATAGTATTTCGGAACTCGATTGCACTTTTTAAATAAGATATCTTATTTTTGGAGTAAATGTCAGAGGAAAGAAATGAAAATTTCTTTCTTTTCGTGCTCGATCAAGATATACATTTTACATCAAAGAGCGAAACCGTGATTCGAATCAGATTTTGAAGATTAAAATGCCACCGTATTCCATTCTTAAAGCCAAAATAATATTTCAGCACCTAAGAGGATGTTTGTGCACGAATAAAATAATATCAAATCCTAGTTTTCTGGACCAATCATAGACCATTTAAATGATAGGTAAACCAACTTTTATGTTAGAAACTGCAGAAGGTATTGTGGTTAACTGAACGCGAGAATCGGCGGTTTTATATAATTAATCCTGAAATTGAATTTTTCAGGTGAACCCAAAAGTACTTATCGTCACTGCTGCCTTTAATTTCTTGTGTGAAATGTTATTTATCTTAAGGTTTTGTCGCCAAGGATTCCATTTCTTAGAGGCAAAGAGGATTTAGCATGATATTCACTTTTTCAATTTCTACCTTGGAGTAAAACGCAATTCACCAAGATCTCAGTGAGTGGTGTCAAGTGACGTGTATGTGGTGACAATGGAGAACAATAAGCTAAACATGTGTACTAATTTCACATTATGTGCTTATAAACAAAGATGACAACTTACGTCGAAACATGATGACAGTGCTCATTTCATTTAAGTAATATGTTTGTAAATATGATGTAAGGATCATTTGAAACATTCACCTATAATGCTGCATTTGATTACTTTCCTTTTCGTGCGCCTCTTTGATAAGCAAGGATAGGTTGAGCATGAGAAGCAAAGAAAAACTTTTTTGTAATAAGGTAGCCTTCATGAAAAAACTTATGAAAATTTAAATTCCACAGTTTACAACTCACGCATATGCAAAATAAAACTCGTCATCTATATCAAGTCAAAAGTTTTCTCTTTGGATTATATTGACTTGTAAAAGTAAAAACTGCGCGATTCATGACTACGGATACGTATTTACCATTTTACTTTAAAGGTTTTCCACAAGGGATAAAAATAATTTGCTAGAGTTAACCTGCATGCCATCACCAAGTTAAAAATTGAAAATAAATAAGTACCAGGACTCACTATTGGGATAATTTTGCTAAACTCGCCCTCATAGAAGATATTTTCTCCGGTGAAAAAATCCATTTCCTAAAGAGTACCTATTTATTAATTTCTCTTTCTCTAAACAGTAAGAATTTACGGCTATTTCATCGAGTTAGAGCTGGTTCGTTATTTACATTTAAATGAGAATATTAAAAAATAGCTGAATTGGTCTTACTCCTCTTCGTAGTATAATAATTTACTATGAAAACAATGTACTTTTAACGAAATTCAAATTAATTTTTAATACTGAGCTAACTAGTATTAATAAAATATATTTTCGTTTAAAATGAATACACTTTGTAACTTCCACACAATTTTTATTCGTACTACCGGTTTCCACGCTTCGGCGTCATCATCAGGTACAACGAATAAAAATTGTGTGGAAGTTACAAAGTGTATTCATTTTAAACGAAAATAAACCTCCACAAAGTTGAGCCTGAGACCATAGAATTCAAAATATATTTTATTATTCATTTCAGTTATCTCTTAAAATCTTGACCAAAAATTTTTCCTAAATAGGACAGGCACTGAGGCACTTAAACTGTCATTTAATGATTAATTGTCGTGAAACGAAGAGGGAAAACGCCAATTTCACGGTTATCGCAATACGCCTTTGCATTTTCACGGAGAGCAATGAAACTGTCTAATTTACCACTCCCACTGAATCTTTGACTTGACGAGGATACACATTTCTTTATTGCAAAACTCCAAAGACAGCATAAACGAACGATTCTCGATGTTCTCGCAGGAACAAAAGATAATAACACTTAAAGAAATCTCTCGGGCGTAGAGCTCACTCCTCTCTCTCTCGTTTCGTGACGACTGGGGGAGAGTGCAGAGTCAGACGTGAATCCCATTCATAGGGGAGAAGGGGAGACGGGCTAGGATGGGGCTAGGCGGCAGATTGGGAGGGGAGATCATGAGTTTGGGACAAGGGAGCTTCAAAAGTGAAAGCTAACCCCCCACCGCCGCTTGCACCATGACCGTAAGTGGATACGGCTGGAGAGGCAGAAGCGAGGGACGGAGAGGCGAGGTTGAGGACGTCGGAGAAAGATCGGAAGGGAGACGGTGGTGGGCGATAGGACGTCATCCACTTCGCAGGGCTCGCGTGAAAGTGACAGAGCGTGCCTGGTCTGACGGAGGGAAGTAAATAAAAAAAACGCGTATTCACATTTTCTAGTCCACTTCCTCTCCGTCCCGGGGGTGGGTGGGTGGGTTTCAAGTTCGCCGCCTCCCTCTTTGACGCACGAGGAGAGAGAGAGCTCGAGTGAAGGCGCGGAAGGGGGGAAGGAGTGGGGAGGCCACCCGTCTACCATATTACGCAACCCCTTTATAAACCTGGTGCCTCTAGGAAGGGTCTCTGGGTTTTAACCTTTTCCCATGACGAAGGTGTGGCTTACTGCTCTGATTAGCTAATTGCTGCATTACGTTTTGTGTGCGTCGTCACAATGCTGCAGATTTCCCCCTACCATTCGATGAACGCTTTCACCTGGTGTCCTTCACGATTTATGCTTGTTGCGAAAAAAATTTGTGTTGTGCTAACTTTTAAATGATGATCAAAAAAAGTTTAGACAGAATTTTGATTGTGTAACTTTTTTGATCCTTCTCTCGATGACATAGTAGAAAAATCAGGGAGACAAATAAACCGAACAAATAGGTTTAAAATGTGGTTTTTTCCTCGTACCATTAGAGATCAAAATAGATATGACTGCAGTCGCGAAGGAGATCATTAATATTGGTAGTGTATTTGCTGTTTCTCTGCATTTTCTTTAAATAGACCCATCTTTATAAAATTGTTCCAGCTTGGCTGGAATATAGTCCGCTATTGAATATTCTTGCATTCAAATGCCTTCTTTCGTGTGATTATCTTTGTTCTAGGGCATGATCGAACTGATATTTGCTTTGAGTCGCTATGAATGTGAGTTAACGTGCATGGCTGGTGACCAAACACCCCCCACCACACACCCTTGCGGAGTATTATAAAGATGTATAATGACAAAAATGGAAGCCAACCTAATGTTCCCTTCCGTAAATAAAACAGTTTCTGGCATAACTTGGTGGAAAATCTTCATACTGACTTTTAATAATCAAACCACTTTACTTTTCCACATAAACTTTTTAATTTTTACAACCCAGGTTTCGTTATAGCATAACAAAATCAGACCTGATGATGTTATGCTATAACGAAACCAGGGTTGTAAAAATTAAAAAGTTTATGTGGAAAAGTAAAGTGGTTTGATTATTAAAAGTCAGTTTCCCTTCCGTGTTAGGAAAAAAGAGAGTTTTATAATATTTTACCATAAGCTTAATTAGTTTTTTGTCTAATTTGTCTAATAATGCCTAAATGGTGTGTTTCACATACAAAACAATATAACTATTGTAAAGTGTTTGTGCATTCGTTATAAAATTCCTATAACACCTGCAAACGCAAATAAAACATGTACCACACATTACCAGACAATGTTTTCTACAGTAATTGAGCAAAAATAGGATTCACACATTATTGGGCGTATTGAGTAGTAAAACTACACTCAAGATCAAGCGCCTATCAAATCCATGAGTAAATAAAAGAATAGACTCTTGTCATCGAAAGAAGAAAAAATTGCGCCTTGCAGTTTTCACTGTGAAAAACTTTTCATGGCGATCATTTCGCCCTACTAAATAATTACATATGAGAGAGTCATTAGGATGCTGGCACTTTCACGAATCTCTCCTATTCGCCTAGTGATAGCCGCAGATATGAACGGGGCGTTAGATAATCTTATTTATGGGCTAATTCCGCATTTATTACTAAAATTTATAATTATTTTATTAATAAAACACTTTGAATGCTCCAATTAGCGTTTCAGAGAGCTTAAGAATGAAGAACTTCTAATTTCCACTTTCTCCGAAGTTAGGAGTGGTGATCGGAGAGACCACGCAATCAAAAATGGCGAGTTAGCGTGTTCCTTTTATCATTTAAATTTTAGTGAGATTTAAATAAAAGGAAAGCGTGTCTTTCATAAAAAAAATTAGGGAGTTTAATTTAATTTACTAAATTAGTTACTTAGGTAATTTAGAGAGTACTTTCAAGATATGCCCTTAGCCACTGATATGAGAATTAAAATGATCTTATTAACTCAATGAAAGATTTTAATTCTAATACAAAGTGTCACATTGATTGTTGCACTCATTTGCTGAGATGGTGTCAAATTTTTCAACTTCAGACCATTCCAGGGTTTTCTTTACCAGTCGGTATAAGAAATGTCTTCATACTCTGTTTAGGCTCCTGGAATCATTAAATCAGGATATCTGAACGGTAATTTTTAACTTAGACTAAAAGGAGTCATAGAGTGCCCACCAGAATATTTATTTATTCTTGTGATCCAAAAACTAACCTTTTGTTCAACTATATTCCTGGGCAAAGGGCATATATTTAAATGTAACATTTTTAGCATTTTATGTGTTGATTTGAAAAATAAAACTGTGGTAAATGACAAGACAGAGATATCGTTTCAAAAATTTAAGATCAAAATGAGGCTTCTAATAATTCTGATTCAAAGAAATATAGATAAAGTTTTGAGTAACTTAATCCTTCATAATTTCAAGAACAAGTACCTATTGATGACTTCTGATACCGGTTTATTTGAATCAATGCATGTACCTACTTCTAAATGCGGCCAACGATGTGCCTCATCCAGTGAAGGGTATTCCTTAGTTCTTTTCTCCTATAGCTAATACCGAGATGTAATTTCATAAAATACTTTTAAAAATTTAACAAAAATGCTCCTTGGCTCAGATTTCCAGCAGGCTCTTCAATATGATCGGGTTAAGGATTCTTATAATCAATCTCAGATCTCCCTGCTTATAAATTTCTTCATAAATACGTATTTTGCAGGAGCAGCAACATCAAGATCTGGGTCACACAAATCAGAGGTGCGCGCAGAACCCCTCCTCGTCGCAAAAACTGGAAAAAGTGATCGACGAGTGCCAAGATGAGATCAAGTTGGCGATTCTGCAAGGTAAGCAAACGACTGCATGCATCAACTAATTATCAGGAGCTGGACTCCATAGCGAGAAGTAATACCTTTCCATCGTTCTGACATCACCCTGCGAGACATTCTAATGGAGAATGGCGATAAAATGGGGTGGAAACAACATTTTGTTGAAGTGAAAGAAAAAATAATTATAAGGAGTCAGAGAAAAGTTACGACTAAGACGTCATCGAATAATCAATATGGGGCAATGTAACCACAGTATAAAATTAACCAGTGATAAGAAGGAAAAAACATTGGTTTATGTTTTGGGAACTAGGGGAAAATATTGAGCTTCAGTTATGTTGTATTTTAAAAAAATCAGCTTATGAGACATTGCTTTGCGCTAAAGCCCTCTTTGCGTAGTAAAAGGTGGCCCAAGGGCTATTGTAGCAGTATTTAAATTGATGGAGGCTCTGTGGGGGTAAATATAATGAGCAACTACACTTTTCAAAAATGGATAGACCTTTGTTAGGTGGGCCAGGGTTTTTTTCTCAAGAGAAGTAATTATTGAAGACAGCCTCTGTAGTAGCAAGGTATGAAATTTTGGAAGAGATCAATCAAAACCGGTGATTACGCAAATCTGTTAGTCAATAAAGCTAATACGTGAGTAACGGAGCATAAAATTCTATACGTTACAAGCAGTGATGGAGACGATTGACAGTCTACCATTTAAGGAAGGTTTTGGATGAACAGAAGTTGATACACTTTTTAACTTCGTTCCAAAAGACAACCTGACACCCAACACTACATTAAACTCTTCAATTCCGCATAGATTCTGTCTCCCATCATTCCATCTGAAATGTCAATCCTCTCCATCTCCATATCTCGTGTGTCTAACGTCCTCCCATCTTCCACAGTCTTTAGCATTTCATTCCCAATCAAAATACTCTACAATCGTATTTCCTCTCCTTTGGATTTTCACAAAATCCCTTTTCCTCCCTTGCCTAGCACTTCCTCATTTGTTTTCCTTTCTGTTCAATTAACCTTCTCCATCCTTCTTTCCCTACCCGCATATCAAAAGCTCCTAATCTACGCCTTTCATATTGCTTTAACGACCGTGCCTCCGTACCGTACGAATCCACGCTCTAAATCAAAGTTTTCACTAATATTTCCTTAACATACTTATTCAACGTCCCTATCATCAACTTCCTCCTCCTAGTGAAAGCAAAGACTGCTCAACGCAAATCTTCTTCTGAGGTCTACTACTACTTTGATAATCTTGTTTCAAAACACTGCCAGGAACGAAAAACTGTTCCTACTGCTCAAATTTTGGCCCTTGTATTTTAATGTCCGACTTAATCTTCCTCAAATTCTAAGATACTGCGGGAGATACCGCAACAGTAACTTTTAACGGAGTCATCCGCTAATATGCAATTCAATGCAACGATTTCAAAGTGTAAAAATCATTCGCCTAGCCCGAGATCCCAGTTAAGGCGAATGATTTTTACACTCTGAAATTGTTACATCAATTTTTCTCCTTCTCGAAAACCTCATAACATATGATTTGTTTACTTTTGTCTTCATTCCATGCTTATCACGCCGATTTTCCGAGGTGCCCTGCAGTACCAGTCACCCGATTGGCTGAATAAAACTTGATCTTCCGCAATCTTAACTAATTTTACGAATTTTCTTCCGACTTTCATTCCTATCTCCAGTTCTTCTCATCCGTCTTTTATCATTTTCTCCATACAAACGTTAAAAACGCACGGGTGACAATGGTCACACGCCTTACTACTCTTATAGGCAGGTGATTTCATATTAATTTGGTTCATACAAACACTTTAATAGACTGGATTTAAAAATGTTTTTCATTTAAAATTATCTCAGTTGTAAATAATTAAGAATCGTAAAAAATTAGATTTCTTTCCCTGCCCTGAATAAATTTCTACCACTGTACATGTATCGACTACTGCCCAGAATAGAGAAGGTATCATCGGTATCGTTCAGCAGTGATGAATGCACGAATGCGCTTCTTGGAATCCATAGCCGTCGTCGCAGTTTCTCCAAAGAGGTGAAAATGATCATACCAAAAAGAGACGATATCGCAAAAGGGATATTTTTAACGGGCGAGGGAGCACCACGGAGCGGAGCTGAGGAAGAGCGACCACATCTTCGTTGGCGCGCCATGGTCTATGCTCTTCTTAATTATCTGCAGTCTAGCGCCACCTTTGGCCATCGCTTTCACCTGTTCTCCCGAGTAGACTCGCGCATGGCGAATTCCAAATTAGGTGCTAACCTGAAAAATAAATGACACTTGCATCGCCGCGCACAATGGAAATTGTGTCTATGCCGTAAGCATTTGGAAGAATCGCAATGTTCCGTATCCCTCTGAGGATTTTGATACGATGTTAACTCGATGAACAGGAAATGAAAATATTTCGGCCCCCTGATTCAAGTTATGCTTCCTTTAAATTTTCCTTCCTGCTCAGCCTCCACGGAAGCAAATGTATAGGCTATGTTCTCTTTTCCGGTTCCCGGGATGAATCTCCCCTCTCCCACACGTGCAGTTTCATTTTTGAGCACCACGAAATTCTTGTTTAACACTTTCTCGTCCTGCGGAACTAAAAATTAAAGTGTGATCCCGTACTTACTCGGCCCGGTATAATGAAATACGTATTGAGGGTTAGAAAGTAGGTAGACGTTCAGTTAATCGAATCATGTGTCCTTTGAGAGTGCATGCGTGGTTAGGTATTTAAATTCCTGCACCGATGCGACAGATGCGCTTTATTGACAGCAAATTCAAGCCCTCACAATTCAGACGGCACCATGACCACTGGTTGTGGCGATGGCCCATCGGTGTGCAACACCTTGACAGGTTTGCCGTTTCTTGTCTCACCTGGTCCAACGTTATTAAATTTTTTTATGATCATGGTCACATTTACGTGAGTCAGAATCCAAGCAAGTTACCTCACAACATCCTCCCTTGTTCTTCCTCACTCAGCTCGATCAAGACCTCAATGTAGGTACGCAGGTCTCCCCGATTGGATTAACCGTTAGACCCTCCCGGTCACCATTTCAACCATGGTCGGGTGAATGGCGTCGAACAATCCAATCAACATCAATCCAATCATCTTCGAATTGCTCATGCCTGCCGTTTTATCTCAATAGGCCAGGGCAGGCATTGATTTTTCTTCATTTCTGGATTTTTTTGAGAACTCCACTCTTCGCGGCATTTGATTACTTTTCTCACATTTCCCAAAGTTTTTTTCGTTTCGTCTCATAGTGCCTTGAGATGCTACAACTTTCTGATTTACCTTTTAATCCCGATGGAGGTTCGGGGGTCCTTTTCGAGCAGACTCACCTCGTACTTAATTAGTTATGCCATATTCGTTTTACTGTCTCTTTGTCGATGTTAGCCCAGATAGCTATGAACAAGATTCGGAAGCTTAGAAAGATCGATTTGACGTTTGCGACTTATTTATTGACTTACCCTAGCATATTATTCCCACGCTTTCCTATTCAGAACTTCACTTCTCCGTTTGAAATATATTTAAATTCAACGAGAAATCCGATGTAAAAGCGGTTATATATTATTTTGAACAAATATTGCTCCCAAAAGTTAACTCGGTAGCTTCCATTTCCATAAATGCCGAAGCGCAAAGTAAAAATGTCACGACTGTCACGAGCCGCTTGATTCTTCCAGTTCAATGGCTCCCCCAGGTGATCGCGGTGACGACGATTTTTTTGTACAAGTGCACACAGTCCAGTTAGCCACAACTCGCGGCCCGTTGCCAAGCCACCCACTTTCCTGAAAATAATACTGTAGTAGCACGCGCTTGATCTTATTTATGTCATCCAAGAGCTCGTCTTTCTGTGTCTAGCATTGCCAGCGAAGTTTTGAGCTGAACTGCTAACACCAGAGGAAACTCCATCCGTTCAATCCTTACCCTTATCAATGAAAACATATCAATGTATTTCATGAAACCGATCAATATAGAAAATAAGCCGTAGGGCCAATAAAATATTTAATAATAATAATAATTTCAAGAAACTGTTACAGTAACTTTAACGGAGTCACCCGCTATGTGTGCATTATAATGCAACCATTTCAGGGAGTAAAAATCATTCGAATGCCTGTGACATTGTATGTACGGTATTTCGTCATAACATCTTGTTCCTTTAAAGCCCCCAAAATTTCAGAGTGTAAGAGGACGTCTCGGTAGCTTAATTGGTTAAAGCACTCGGCCGGATATCTAGGGATCCGGGTTCGAATCCCGGTCAAGGCGAATGATTTTTACTCTCTTAAATGGTTGCATAATAATAATAATACCTAGAGCAATGTTTTCATACAATAATATAAAAAAAACTTTGGTTAAATTGAACGGTGATGAATTTTATTAAATGGAGGATGGACGTAGATATAAATGAGAAATGAACTGTGGAAAAAGATGATGTAAAAATTTAGAGTTTGGCGACACAATAGAGCAAAAGAGGTGAGCTGACCTTTCGAAACAGTGAGGAATACATGGATAGAACCGAGGAGGAAAGAGTGAAGAAAGGAAAGAAAAACCAAAAAAAAGCAAGTACTATGAAGGAATACCAATGCATGAGGAGAGCATTAGGTTAAATTAGAATAAGGGTAGGAGCTTTTAAGAATAGAGATTGCAATGTGTCTCCATATATTTATTATAACTTAACCTAAACTCGAGTAGCATAAATTCTATTATTTCTCACAAGATCAAGAGTCAATGTCACAGAAATTTGTCAAACTCTCCCTAATTTTTTGCGCGAAAGGAAGCGATCTTCAACTTTTCTGCAAGAGACGTGGTTGTTGCATAATACGCACATCTGGATCTCATGTCACGACCAACGGAGTGCCTGATCGCACATAAGCACCAAAACTGCGTCCTAAACAAGATTACTGGGCAACTAGGTGCTGCTGGACGAATGAACGTATTCCTTTAAGAAATATACGTCTGATACCATATAAATGAAAAGACAGTATGTAATATTTGGCGTAGGATAATGGGATGATAATCGCTAAAAATAGGTTATCAATCTGAGGAATGCAGTAGACGTTCAAACTATCGTGTTTCCTGCCCATCTCTCCATGTCCTCATTGCTTCGCACACCAATTACTTTCACCAGCGCAAGTTCTCAAGGTGGGTCTAGTCTCAAACCCAGGACTGGGTGAAAGAGTCAGTAGAAGAGTAAGCAAAGGTGAAGGAAATCAATGCAATCAAATGCACACAGTAGGGTGGAAGTTCAGAGAATATCAGTTCTGTATCATATTTTCCCATTGAAGGAGGGTATTTGGAACATGAGTGATTGCAGCAATTTATTGCAAAACTCTTAGTTAAGTATTACATATGTTGGGTGGAGTCAAGGTTGCATTCTTATTTATTCTTCAGCAGCAGAGAGGTGTATTAATAATTTTAAGAAAAGGTATCCCTTACTCAAAATTATCAAGCAGCTATTTTATGTATCAAAAAATTATCATGTAGCTTGGGACCTGAATAACATGAGTTAAGACTTAAACAACCATATACAAGTAAAAGGAAGTGAGTAGAACACAGTAATAAGTACACAAACTGAAATGGGAAGTTCTGTTATGTGAAAATGATGCATAATCTCATCATCATCATCGGTTGTTCAATCCTAAGATTGGTTGACTGCAGCCCTGCATTTTACCCTATCTGATGCTAATTGGCTTACTTCCTGGTATTTTTTGCAATGCACTTTTTTCTTTATTTGTCCCATGTATTTACCCCTTGGCCTTCCTCTTGGGACTTTTCCCTCCATTTTTCCTTCTCGTATTATATTCTTCACGAATCTGTTGTACCTCAGGGTGTGGCATATCCATCTGGTTCCTCTTTTCTCTACGGTGTACCATAAGGTCCATTGGTTGTCTATTCTTCTGAATACTTCTTCATTTCTTATTTTATCCATCCATTTGATCTTAAGCATCCTCCTCCAGCACCAGGTTTAGAAGGCTTCTAGTCTTTTCTGATGGTCCATGCTACTGATCCATAGAGGGCCACGTTCCATACAAATGTTTTCACGTATTGTTTCCTCGTCTGTAGTTCTATTTTCTTTGAACACAGCAGTTGTCTTTTCATTGTGAATCTCTCTTAGCTTGAGCTATTCTCTGTTTCCATAACCTCATGCATAATGCATAGACCTCATGCATTGCAAGGCAAAACATGCATGAACTATGCATGAACATGCATGAACATTTTCATGGTCATAGACAGCATACTTTGGAATGATATTGACTTTATTTCATCCCCTCAATGACAAAATAAGCCCTAAATTTCAAATAATGTGAAAAAATAAAAGTTACTGAACAAAACCCACTGAAGTTAAGGCCAAGCTGATTGAGTGAATTTTTAATATATTAAACCAAAACAAGATATTTCAGATGAATCAACTATGGTAATAAATACTAATGTATGGATAAGAAAAATTTGAAAAAGAACTGACATATTTTATGCATCTCTTCTTCATTTCAGAGGCCCTAGAGAGTTTGCAAGAGTCGTCTCCAGCAGCCTTGAAGAGGAGAGAACGTCGGGCGATTGACTTCTCCAGTGATGAGAAAACTATTGCAGGGGTAAACTGAATGAATGAAAAGATAGAAAACAATTTGCAGTTGCGCATATTTCATCATAAAAACTTATACAAACTCATTTTCTGAAAAGTGATTTAATTATGATCTCTAAAATAATGCTGCTCTCAAAACATGAGTGTGAGATAATGTGAAATTTAAAAAAATATTAATGTAGTCACCAAACCATATTTTGTAAATTAACTTACAGATTCTAACAAATTTTAATCAACTAAATAATAAATCAATTGATAACTTGTCAATTAATCAATTGCCTAAAATTTATTATTTTTTTCAAATGGTTTAAATAGAAAATATTCATCTATCATTTAAGTTTTTTTAATTTTTACACACAATTAAATCTGTATTACAAAATATTATCAACAAAATGCAAATAGGTATTTTAGAGACTTTTTTAACAATCTAAGCTGAAAGGCAGGCTTTGGAAATGTCAACAATTTATTTTCATCTGTATGAAAACTCTAAACTTTATAATTTTATGAAATTTAGTCATATTTAACCAATTTTTATCAGTTGGGTACTGTTATACGCCTAGACAAATATATTTCAGCACATTTAAAACAAGTTTCATAGATTTACTCCTATTTCGTACCTAGTTCTGATGTGAATGTAAAGCTAATGTTATGCCTTTGCTTATTCTTTTACCATGCCTATAGTAGCATCTAATTAACTCATATTTCCATATCTATTTCATTCTGAAAAATATTTAATGTTAGATTAAAACTAATATATCTTTTTTCTTTTCTTCAGTGCCTCCTGCAGTGTGTGTACAGGAAAGTTGGAGCAGTAAGTATCACATTTTAGCCATAAGGTTTCTGCAATTAATACAAGTATTAGGTAGCTAATTTTCTGCAATGCTGTATTTTATGTTTCAAATGATGCATGGATGGGTTTCCTCATAATTTGCATGAATTATATCACTGAATACTTTTTATATTTAACCATTTTAAAGGTGTTTGGGATTTTGGAACGTCATTAGTTGGCTCTATTGTACTCATCCAAGTGTTCTGCTTTTTTCTAATAATTTTAGAGCTTTTATGAAAATAATTTAGAATTAATATTTTTTCAAATATTTGTGATAAAAATAACTGCACACTAATGACACTTCTTATCACAATACTTTATTCTATAACAAAATTGAAATGCATAGTCTGTGCAAAATTGATAATTTTTAAAACTTCTTCTTTTGGTCCAATTCTTATCAAGGATTTTAAAACATCATTGCCAATCCATCTTTGTTTGTTCCTCCATTAATCCAGATAATTCTTCTTAGACCTCTGCTCCCCTCCCCCTCTATTTTTCTTTCCATGATTTTTCTTAGTAATAGGCATTTTATGCCTCTTATTAATGTGACTAAAATAATGAAGTTTCCTGATTTTAATATGTATAATTTTTAATTTATTCAGTCAATAATTTTTTTATGAACATTTTTTCTTCAATACTTTTCCCCAGATTACTCAGAGATTCTCATTCGAACACAAAGAAATATCACACTTCTCCCAGGAACATTTTACAAAAGTATCTTTTTTCATATTTGTTTAGTTGTTAGGCCATTTTTTTTAAGTACTGTCATATTTTTGTTATTATCATAACAACACACATACAGTACATGTTGTCCAACACCTCAATACTTTTATTTTTGTTGCTTTTTGTCTATCACTTTGAGGAAATGTGACAGATGGACTCAGTTTTATACTCATTGTTCATTAGCTCTTCTTTTTGAGAACCTTTATATCACTTGGTTTTTGTAAATCATATATTTTCCATGATTAATTTGAGTTAGATATCCTTTTGAGACAAGATATACTGAAGGAAATACATAAATTTACATGATAATACATTCACGTGAACAAGTCAACTATATGGAACAAATTGCTACCTAAATTGCTACCTCACTGGCTCTGGCCAGCCTAAATTGGAGCAAGAACTCAAAGAAATATCCTCTGTAAAGAAATGTCTCAACTGAACAGTGTGTAGTATTCCCTCAGTAGGAATTGGGAGTGATATGGCATACAATGTCCCTGAGGCAGTAATTTACTGACCTCTATTTTAAAGAGTAATTCAACCAAAAAATGGTGGTGAATCCATTGGATCCATGGTTGACCGACCAAGTATCAAGGATATTTCATCAATTTACTAAATAATTTTTTCAATGCCTTATTAAGTATTCTCAATAACAGAAATAAAATGTTCATATTGATTTTAGACACATTTATAAAACGATTGGAATTCTTTCAATAAATGAAAATTAATTTTTGTTTCTTTCAATATAATATTAAAATTAGAAATAAATATGTTTTGATAAGGAGTAGATATTTTGACTTTGATTAACTTGGGAGTAGGTATTTGCACAAGAAGGGTTCATACAAAAATACATATTTGCTCATTCATCCATGCTGAAAATGTGATTGGAAGCATGGGAAGAACTGGATATAGGAATGAAATTAAGTGGGAAATTCATAAAATTAGTTAAATTTGCAGGCGATCTGACTTTAGTTGGGTAGTCAAGGGGATTCAACCATTGCTGATAGAAAATTAGAGAACCAGTGTAATAGGTATGGGATGAGGATCAACATAAGCAAAATAAGGTAATCAGGTTTTCAAGATAGAGGAAGGCTAGGTTAAACATTAAAATATGAGGGCAAAAATTAGAGCAGGTAGAACAGTGTTTAGACCAAAATAGTCTATTCTGAAAGTGTTTTGGATGAAAAGGGTCAAATTAGCAGGGACATGAGAAAAATAATATGTTTGTACCAGGCAAAGAAGCTCTCTTACTTGGTGGAGGGGGTTCATGACAAGGATGATGAGTGAATTGCAAGGAAAAACTTTGATATGTGAGTATTTTTTTGCAAGGAAGGAAACATAGCTATTGGAGGAAGGTGAAAGGCATAGACTGAAGGCTTTTGAGTTATGGGTGTGGAAAAGGATGGAAAAGTAAAACAAATGGAAAGGAACATCAACAAAAAGTTGACATGGCAAGCTGAGGAGAGAGGATTATTGAGAGAAATCCAAGGAAGGCAGGCAAGGTGGATGCAGGGCATTTTGAATGGCAATGGGATGTTGGAGACTGTAATAGAGAAGAGAATGTTAGGCAAGTGAGATAAATGATAAGATAAGTAAAGGTTGTGCTGAATGAAGAGAGATAGTAAGTACCTAGTTGGAGTTGAAGGAAGGTTTACTGTAGTGTGGGGTGACAGGTTGTGCATGTAATGTTATAAATCTAATAAATAAATGCTGAGCAGTCTATATCCATTCAAAACCTACTGTAAATATTAGACTACCATTAATTAACCATAATATGATTTCAAATTTTATACCATAAGGTGAATGAAAGGGAAAAAAGCATCAATGTTCTTAGAAGTAATTCTTTAAAAAGTAAAATATATATTGGTGTAAATTAAGAATTAACACTGATGAAAACTGTTTAACCAACTTCATATTTTTCACAGGCAGATGCATCTGGGTTCCCTGACCCTGAAGGCCTAGTGAAATTCTATGTAGATGGTGTGGAGGACCGTGGATACCTTGGGGCAACTAAAATTGCTGTACACCTTTGCACACGACAAGCAAGCCTCAAGCGTTCCTTTACAGTAACAGGAGAGGAAGATGGGAAAACTGACAGACAGCGCAGGAGACTGGATGCTGCAGTTATATCAGCAGCTGGGATTAGACAGCCAATTCCTCAAGATCAGGCAGAAGGTTAATCAAAATTTTTTTTAACCTTAGCTCTTTGCAGTTAATTTTTGCTGAACAAATCTGGCTTACAGTAAAACAATGACAAGTTCCTAAACATTGTTTTCTCATAATACTGACGCAAGTTTACTCACTGGACATACTTGTAGTCATGTTAAATAACATATAATCTTTCAACTGAGCATTTTTAGATGCTGACACAGAAGGAGATTTGTCTAATTTGTCAATTTTCTTTTAAAGTTTAATTACATCCCTTCAGTTGCTTAAAAAGAAATCATATGTGTAACTGCAAATAGATCATTCCAAATTAACTTATTTATTTAGTCAAACCATTACAAAAAGTACACTTACCACAGCCACAGCTGCACTTTTGCAATCACACACTTTAGCCCTAGGTGGTGTAAGAAGACCCAATTAGGTGAAAATTGACCTCATGATCTATGGAATTGTAGACAAGGGCATACCCATCCACATTACCCACCCACCACCATAGCTGGAAATTATAATAATGCTTCTTAATAGATAAGCAACTGTGACAAACAGAAAACACAGTTCTAGATGGAGAAAATCTACCTAAATGACATTAAAACTGTTGACCTAAAGATTAATGGCAGGAGTCAGATGCAAGTTCAAATAGATAGATAAAATGAAGATTTGAAAAATGTATGGAGGAGGAAAAAACTTAAGATGTTGCTAATGGAAGGGGACAAGCAGTTTGAGTTTATCTAAAGACTCAATGGCTTTTGCCAGGAACATATGTTATGACATATAGGAGGCAAGGCTCCATGATGAGAGGCAAGAGAAAAGTTCATTTCCTTAATTAAGAAGGGTATGAACCAGAGGCGCGGTCAAAAGACAAAAGGATTAATTGGGAATTGAGAATGGGGTCTTAAGCCATGAAAAGTCAGCATTGATTGTAATGATGATCGAAAAAAATTTTGAAGCAAGGAAACTCAATTTTTTAAAATATGTGATCACTGTAAAAAATGTATACAGCTTACAAGAAAGTGAGTTTTAGTCTCATATCCCATTCACCTCAGTTGTATCATGATTGTTCTCTATGAGTGATTTTGATGACTTCATTGTTTTGCCATCTAATGATGGAAGGCTCTGGTTACTTCAGAAATTACTGGGGATGATCTACAAAAAGTGGTGTGTTAATCACATACTTCATTGAAAGTAATGTATTACCGGTATATTGACTCCAGTTCCTACCCTAAAATTATGTTATAGAATGCTGTGACCCAGTCAGTCTCAGGATAATGTTTATTAGAATAATTCACTCAAAATTTCAATCAAGGAATCACAAAATTATTAAGATACCTAAACATTGAATTATGAAAATATCACAACCCTTGACGTTTTTTACGTGCCACTGTATAGTTTAAAAAATTAACTTGCTTATAAATATCTAATTACATGCATCACACAAGGAAAATAGCATTAAAGGGTTAATAAGAATCATTATTCCTTTTTCTAATTATGCAACACTTTTCAAAATTTTGGTTATTTGCTTATCCCCTGGCTACGTCCACTCTTGATTGGCAAAAAATTGATATTATAATAGTGATCCATTGAAATAATGTATTTAAATATGTCACCTAGGCTAAAATGTATCAGTATTATTTACTATGAAGAATATGTAATGACAGCACTCTTTGTGTAAAGATTTTTGTGCATGCCAATAATGATCATAATACTATGATCCATTACCCACTCTCCTTACAAAATTCATTATCAACATTTTTTGCTGAAAATTTTAGCTATTAGTAACAATCAATAAACTGGGCTCTGCCAAAAATAATTATGCATTTATCTCTATGGGTATCCACAAGAACACTACCGATGAATCCCTACTAATCATAAACTTTTTTTCAATTGTAGGTCTTGGAGCTCAAGCCTGTGAAGAAGCATTTAATGTCTTCCAGTGTGTTACCGAGAGACTTGCTGCTGTAAGTTATTCAAAAAGGCCTTAAAATTTATTCTTTAATCATGCCCAAAAAAACAAATTTACACATGAAATATAGAATATTATAATGGTTATATTGAGTTCTAAAGAATAATTAATTTAAATTTGAGCAAAATAAGTTCTGAAGGATAGCGTGGTGGTTTAATGCGTGTGGACTACTCAGCTGATGACCATGTATGCACTTAGTACAATTCCAGGGTATGCCTCTGTGCACAACTGGGTGAAGTCCAAAACCTTAGTTATTTTCTTGATACCTACTAGAGCTTTCAGTTAAACAGTGGGTGGTAAATGGGTGGACCTCATGTGGGGTAAATTACCCCCACATGAGGCCGAAATGAAAATATGAAGGGGGTAAGGAAAATGTTGGTAGTTGGTGGGGGTGACCTTAGCAGAACAAACTGTAATTGTTCCATTTTACTATGAATCCATGGTATTCAAATGCTATTGGACTTTTCGTAGGACTTTAAGTGAACTCTATGCTCATTGGTGAAGTTAACCTCAAAATTAAATACTGTGGCATATGGTCTAGTGATAAATAGTTAAGAATTTAATGACTGTAAAATATTACCAATTATAACAAAGAAGATTTTTTTAAACTAAGGAAATTCTGTGGTATATAATTCAATTTAGTCATATTCTGTTATACAAAATAGTTAAAGGGATTAAGGGGGGAAACAAAGAATAATTCACTTCCATAGCATAGTTGATTATTCCAGTCAAGGCAAATGAGTATTCCGCTTTAAACTGCAGCAATGAAAATCATCTTTGGACTCCATTATTTTGGATGCAAAAGATTCATACAATTTACAGTTTTGATAATAATTTGCCCTTTTGTTCTTTTGATCTGCAGCAACTGATACCAGATTTAAATACTATCTGTTACAAATTTAACATGGGTGCAAAAAGGTCACATGGCAGAAAGACATATCAAGTGATTTAAAACCCCAAATAAATACAGTGCCTCCACCTGGTTGTAGATTATGGATTGACCTTCAGATTTATAAATAGATTAGCTGGGATATATCGAGTTGGAATCAATGAAATACTAGGTATTTACAATAAGCAGTAGATCTTGGTAGATTTAGAAGTATAGGTAAGATAGGCCTCAAATTCTACAAAACCCAATGAAGGTGGCATAAGTTGGCTATTAGCTGCTGACAATAACCTCTAGGAGAGGGGAACAACTCTTCTTAAGGCAAGTTAAGATGTAGTCCTCAATTGTCAGTACAAAAACACTCATCATGCTATCAACTCTAGAAGCATCAGATCCTCAATTCTTCGATCAACATTATCATGCATGCTTTCATTTTTCAATTTAATTGTCTATCATTTTTCTTAATACATACTAGTCCCCCAGTTACGTCTCTGAATGCAGTCAAATTGTTGAAATATGAGATCAATTAATGACAGATGACTAGACATGGCTGCTGCAAAATCAAAAGTTGCAGAGTAAACTGCTAGGCTGGTCAAAAATATAACAAAAAACCATAAATAAATGATTAAATTCTGGCCTTACAAGAAGAGAGAGAGAACAGGAATTGAAGAATGAGAAAATTTGGCACAAGGTTGAAAAATTAAATCAGCCAAAAGGAAAGAAAGAGCAGAATGGATTAAGGATATTCTGTGAGAATGTGTAACATAGCATTGGACAAGGAAAAGGTCAAATAACTAAGCAAAATATGAAACATGGAATGGATTAGAATACAAATGTCAAAATTATTCAGCATGGTCACAAACCAACTAGCAGTCAAATTGAATGCTGTTTTGATAGTTGTAATTAGAGCTCACTTGACACTGATCCCAGCAGTATTAGAAATTCCTATATAAGGACAAAAAGCCTGGTCCTTTCTTGGTGGCAGATGTAGTATATCAGGAAGCCTTGATGGCTGAAAATCATTCGTATAACTTGTGTGAAGCTGGGAGGACCCAGAATCAATCTTGGACCCACAAGTCAGTAGTCCAGCACTATACTCACTGGACTACCATGCCCTTATTAATGCTATATTATTAGGTAATCTACCGGTTAAGGTAGGTTTTTGGATGGACACAACTATCAAATAAACATTTTGTGACTCCCCACCTAGCAAGCTAATCTATATCAGGTCCCTCTTCATCTTGGTGTACTTCTTTCCTCCCTTCATCCCGTCCAACATCCCTATCCTGTTCCTACCCTTACCTCGCTTGCCCAACATTCTCCCCTCTATTACCCTCTTCAACATTCCACTACCGCTCAATACGCCTTTCATCCATTTTTCCTGCCTCCATAGGATTTCTCTCAACAAACCCCTCTCCTCCCCCACCATTTCTAGTACTTCCTCATTTGTTTTCCTTTCGGTCCATTTCACCTTCTCCATTCTTCTCCACACCCACATTTCAAAAGCCTCCAATCTACGTCTATCCTCCTGCTTCAGCGACCACGTTTCCGCGCCGTACATAGCTACGCTCCATATCAGAATTTTTACGAGTCTTGTCTTAACATCCCTACTCAACGTCCCTGTCATCAACTCCCTCCTCCTTGAGAAAGCCTCCTTGCCTAGCGCAATTCTTCTCCTTACGTCCCTACCTCTTTGACCATATTGGTCCAAAACACTTCCGAGATATGTAAACTGTTCTACCTGCTCTATTTTTTCCCCACCTATTTTAATATTTAGCTTAGCCTTTTTCTTTCTGGAAAATCGCATAACCTTTGTTTTATTAATATTGATTCTCATCCCATATTTATCGCACTGAACCTCCAATTCACTCAACAATGCTTGCAACCCCTTGGCTGACTGAGCAACTAATGCTTGGTCATCAGCAATCCGAACCGATTTTACGAATTCCCCTCCGACTTTCATTCCTACCTCCAGTTCTTCCCATGCCTCTTTAATCATTTCCTCAACATATACGTTGAACAGTACCGGTGACAATGGGCAACCCTGCCTTATGCCTCTTCCTAACACTGCCCATTCGGACTCTCCGTTCCCCACTCGCACCTGAGCAGTCTGAGACATGTACAGGTTGCGGATCAGTCTCCTGTCCCTCCAATCCATTCCTATTTTCTGCAATACACGCATTAATTTTTCCCAATTCACTCTATCAAACGGTTTTTCGAAATCTACAAAACAGGCAAAAACGTCCTGGTTGTATTCTATATTCCTCTCAATTAGTGATCTCATTACTGCAATGGCATCACGCGTACCTCTTCCTTTCCTAAACCCAAACTGATCATCCCCTAAGTAATCATTTGCCTTACTCTCTATCCTTTTGTTGATGATCCTGAGAATAACTTTAGCTGCGTGGGATATCAAACTTATTGTTCTGTAATCCTCACATGACGAAGCCTTTCCCTTTTTTGGAATAGGAACTAACACCGATCTCACAAAATCTTCTGGCCAGATTCCTTCCTCATAGATACTACGAATCAGTCCATATATGGCCTTCTTCCCACCTTTCCCTAACCATTTAACCATTAATGCTATATAAAGGTTAATTTCTAATAAAAGATTAAACAAATAGAAGAAAAGAGGTTTTTAGATCAGCTGTATGATGGCAAAGAAATCTATACCAGAATACTTTAAAAGGAAAGCATTGTTGAGAGAATTCTGTAGAAAGATTTTGATATAGCTCTGGAAACTACCCAACATGCGCTATTATGAGAGGAGAAATCTAAAAACAAATGGAAAATGGAAATTAATCTACATTGAACCAGCTAAGAAAAAAGAAAATAAATGTGAAAACTTTTGGTAAAAACCATTACTCCATGTAATTATCATTAAAAGAATAACACAGGCCAACAGTGGTTTTGGTGCTGGAGCTTTTAATGCTGATTTAAAGAACAATTGGGGTGCTGAATCCAATTATGACACTAGTGTTTTCCTATCAGCTATAGTTTTCAAGATATAGATATGTTGTTACTTACATAAAAATATCTTCTACATGATGATATGGGAATATTATATTAATAACACAGGCAAACAGTGGTTTTGGTGCCGGAGCTTTTAATGTTGATTTAAAGAACAATTGGGGTGCTGAACCCAATTATGACACTAGTTTTTTCCTATCAGCTATAGTTTTCAAGATATAGATATGTTGTTACTTACGTAAAAAAATCTTCTACATGATGATATGAAAATATTATATTAATAATTATCTCATTGGCCTACAATATAGAAATATACATAAAACTTATTGACAGTTTATTGAAAATAAAAGGAACACCGCAGAGTGGTTATAAATTAGTATACTTATAGATTTATTTAACTTTGAAAATTATTTTCCGGAATATATCAAATATTAAAACAACTAATCGTAAGATGTGCCATATCTAAAAAAGTAGAGCTGTTAAATAAAAACGGATTTCATATTTGGATTCAGCTCTACAAATATAGTTAAAATCATCACAAAGATTCCCGGCACCAAAAAAAAAATTTTTTTTAGGCCTGTGTAATCTATAAAATATGCAGAAAATTGAAAACTACACCAAATTTAGAAGAAAAATAGAAGTTAGCCTAGCTATGAAACCTATCACAGAGAAAGGTATATGAAGGATCAGCTGACCTTTATTGAAACTGGTGGGAGGTGGTCCATGAAACTGCATGAAACTTTTGAAAATGCTGGTAGGAAGAAAAAACCCTGAAAGAAATTGGAATGATGCATTATCAAAATAGAATGGTGTATGACCTGTAAAGAGAGAAGCTAACTAGGATTAGATGTAATGAAAGCAAAGAAACTAAGAAAATAGTAGTGGGGTAGAGTTGCTCAATACTACTATAATTTTCTATGTTTGCATTAAGATGGTAAACAATGACATTGAAGTAAAGATAAAATTTGCGAAAGAAGCTTGGGGGGAGAATAAGTAATTTGATGTGTAGAATAGTACAGCCATATTAGCAGTGAAGAAAGTTCTAATGAGGGTATGATTCTGTATGAGAATTAATGGAGATATATATGTAGTTGAAGTTAATAAGATATTTTCAAATAGTAAGACTTGGTTGAAGACTTTTAGTAGTTTAGCTCTTTATGTAGCAGTTCACCAGCAGGAGAAAAAGCAAGGGGGAGTAGTAAAATGCTATCTTTGAAGGAGGTTTTTTATCAAAATAGACAGCTCCTTGCAGCTAATCTAAGAAATATGCCATCCTGAGAATAAGGAACCTCTGCATACAAAGATTTATATGGATTTACATTCCAATAGCTGTGAGATATAGGTAATGACAGAGAAGAAGAGAATGCATGGTAAGAGAAAAATAAGTGTGGTGCTGCAGATGAATGAAATGGTTAGACTGAATAACCAGTAAAGGAGGACATCAAAGAATGGTTGGAGAGGAAAGCCATTGGAGGAGACTTAGAAGAAAGAGGTGGAAACTAGTTGGTTAAATTTCAAGGGTTACTAAAGGCCAACAATTGCAACAATACAACCTAGAATATGACAGGTGTATTAAAGTATTCAACTCAAGATTGAAGTAAACCCTTTACTTTATAAATTTAATATGACATAACGAATAATTTTAAATGTGACAGATATAACTTACTTAAAGACTATAGTGCATGATTGAATATGGCTGCTTAATTTCATTTGGCATGAAATGCATCTAATACTTAAAAGATGAATTCTTTTGAAAAAACAAAATCAATTCAATGTTACAAATATACATTTTTGGCATAAAATGGATGAATAATGATATAAAATGAAGTAGTTGTTTGGAATACAATGAAACAAACTGAATTTTCTCCTTTACAGTACTGTGAAAGCTGAGATTGCTGCATTAATCAACTGTGAAAGAAGTCACATTTCATCTTCAGTAGTTATGTTGAACTCAAGTCTTATCTGAATCAATCTGGTGCATTGTGGAGTGCATTTTCTCAATATGAACAAAATAATGCAGGCTCCTTGTTTTAATGTAGCTGCCGCATCCTTTGATCATATGAATTTTGTAGGACACATTTTATAGTGTCACCTAGCTTCATTATTTAAGCATAAAAGTCCTATGGAATAATCTGTTTTTATTTTTTATGAGATAGTATTTTTTAATAAATGCATCTTTATTTTTGATGTTCTTGGTATATTTTTTGAAAGTATGTCAATTTAATTCCCAACCTAAAATTAGGATCATTCTTCAGTGAAAGAAAATGCCTGCTTTCCTGCCTTTAGTAATAGTCTGCCTTCACCTGTAATATCCATGGGCATCACAGCTGAGTTGCAATGCTGACATGCCCCAAAGGCCCCTAAAATGAAACACTTGAGCGTGATCACCAAAGAAGAGCATAATTTACTGGACTTGTCAAGTGGGAAATAAGCTTATTCCGAAAAATGTTATTGTATAAAAACAATGGTAAATGATTAAAAAAATATCCCATATTTCACCTTGAACAAATAATGGCTAATGTCAATAAAGTCATAAGAGCTGAATGAAGATGCAGAATGAATAATCTCAATATTTATTCTGGCAGTTCCAAAAAATGATCACATTCGCTAAATGTACAAAATATTCCAGGACTTCACTTGATCTTGAACATATCTTAGCCATGGTCGAACATCACTAATTCATGAACAATTGTTGGACTTGAACTATCGGGGGTACTATATAATATATACAGGGGCCCAACCTGAAATGGGGAAGTAAAGAATCTATTTGTGAATGGTGACCATTTTCCCATTGAAAACCTATTTGGAATATTCCACTATGGCTAATGTGCCATGTCTATATCCAGCCTGAGTGTATAGCTGTTGATAGAAGTCACCTCTCTCTATCTTGAGAATCAGTTGATCAGTTAATTCCATCTCAGTATGGTGAGACTGCCATATCATGAGAGCTTTCTTATTGCAAGTTTTTTGAGCATCCTATACTGAACATGGTGATTTCCACAATATTCTGCAAAAATGTACCTCCTAGGAAAGCATTTTTATCATTTTTGATGAACTTAAATGGCTAAGAATGTCAGCGATTTTTGCTCTTCTGTTGGATTATACTTTGTGTTCACAATAATATGGCCATTACAGTTTGTCATCAAAAAATATTAAGAGTGAATATTGGAAATTCATGGTTTGACCTCAGTAAAAAAATGAATACAAAATAAAATTTTAAGCAATTGTATCACTCATCTAATTTTTAATGAGTAATTAAGTTCAACCTTAAAGTGACAGCAAGACCTACATATTCCAATAATCCTTAGAGATCTACTATGGTCAGCCAGAGAATATAACCCAAAGGGTTTCTGTTCCTCAATGAGGCATCTGACTCCATTTATTTAGAGTTATGGGGACTTAAAAAAAAAAAACTATTGAGAATAGCCAAAAACACATGTATAATCCATATCCTGGCAGCACATGTAGAATGTGCTGCAGAGTACTTTTTATAATGGAATAATTAATTATATATTTTTGTTCTTCTGGAGTTTAACATTGTAATTTTATTGATGACACTTCACGTATGTATATCATGTTTGTGGCATGCCACATAGAATTTTTTATTGAGTTGTTTCAACTCAACATTCTTCAGCAACGGCTCATATCCAAGAGAGAAAGCTTTTTGGGATAAATTAAAAAAAAGGCAGTCGGACGCCAGAGCTGTTTGTGGTGTAGGTGATCTAGGCAAACAAAGGAAAAGACTAAGCATTTTAGATTACGTGATTAAAAAAAGTATATGGTTCTGAAAAATGGCTTGTCTGGTAAATGTGTCACACCATCTAAATGGGAGCTTAGAAGCATTGTATTTTATAGTTCCTGGGACCACCAAAAGCCTACCTTGATCTACTGTTAATAAAAATAATGGAAACCACCAGATTAACAATTGCATTGGCTCTATCTTTATCTTTCGCCCAACACATACCCTATTCACAGGTTCGAAATCTCTCCGAATCGATTAATTTTTCTCTCTCTATGTGATCTGAGCTGAGGGTGGGGTGACAATTCAGCTTTGGTGTGAGTATTCGGCCGGGGTCAACAAATCCAGTCCCTTCTATCGTATCCAGTACAAGACCTTCCTTAATGGAGCAGCTATTGAGCGAGGCGGTCGATAGTAAATGGGTCAGTGTTGACTTTTTGCCTGGTCCCCACAGAAGGACTGGCCGGGAGGAGGCGGACCACGCCCAAGGAATTCCACCCAGTCTCATTTCTCGCCCACTCCGGAAGGCGCTCCCCCCCACAACCGATTCGGTTGGGTGCCCCCGTTCATTCATTAATCCACCCGCTCCTCCATTCATACCACTGCCATTTCGTTCGGCCCCATTCGGGAGGAGTGGGCCCGGGCGCCACGCACCACCACCCACCTACACTCCCCTTCACCCACCCACCTTCAACCACGCCGACTCCAATCAGCCCTTCACCGGACGGTAAAGCTTTGCGGTCAAAGACCGAACCTGTCAAAGGGTTGCCACGCCCGTGTTTTCGTAGCTTGTTTACGACTGAGAGTTTTTTCTCGATTCCCTCCAATCGTTTTATGAATTGGCTCGATAGGTTATGCAAGGTTTAATGCAGTGGCACGGTGCCCGAGGGCAGGCGGAGACATTGATGGGCGTCGTTCCATTTCCATAGTATTTACCAGAGATATGGAGGGGCAATGTGAGCGAAATATGTTAAATGGATTGGGTGGGAGGACTCACCCCGTTTTAGGGATATCAAACTGCAACTGGCACAAAAGTCGGTCTCCGTACTTTTATTTCTTTGGCCTTTTCAGCATCAATTCTCTCAGTTGGTCAGGTAATTTCCCAGGCAGGACGAAACGAATTCTATTCATTTCTCCCTGAATTCCATTTTTTCCATTCCTACGCACATTGAAAAGAAGCATGAGACCAAACTTCCTTTGCGGTCACGAATAAAGCTGTCGAGCAGTCAAACAAACGTTTCATTAATAGGTTTACGTAAATGCTTAAAATATTAATTTTTAAGGGTTAGATTATACACAGGCCCACAAAAAATTTTTTTTTGGTGCCGGGAATCTTTGTGATGATTTTAACTATATTTGTAGAGCTGAATCCAAATATGAAATCCGTTTAACAGCTCTACTTTTTTAGATATAGCACATCTTACGATTAGTTGTTTTAATATTTGATATATTCCGGAAAATAATTTTCAAAGTTAAATAAATCTATAAGTATACTAATTTATAACCACTCTGCGGTGCTCCTTTTATTTTCAATAAACTGTCAATAAGTTTTATGTATATGTCTATATTGTAGGCCAATGAGATAATTATTAATATAATATTCCCATATCATCATGTAGAAGATTTTTTTACGTAAGTAACAACATATCTATATCTTGAAAACTATAGCTGATAGGAAAAAACTAGTGTCATAATTGGATTCAGCACCCCAATTGTTTTTTAAATCAGCATTAAAAGCTCCGGCACCAAAAACACTGTTGGCCTGTTAATAATTATTACCACTAAAATCGAACCGTTCATAATAATGGGGCGTAAAGGCTGTCGATTGTTCCGTATTCATACCAATGTGGCTTTAGGTTCGGTTAAAATAAAGGAATTACTCCTAATGAACATTTCTTTTGCCCCACTGCCAAATGATCATCTTTCTGCCTGCCTGCAAGTATGAGGAACACTCTCTATGAGTACTTCTGGAACTGAGAGTAAGGAATCTCTTGATGTTCTGAGTATGACTCATGGCTTTCAGGAGTACTATTCTTGTTATTAACCCGAGTCAAGTATGCATGTTCTTAACCTAGGTTGCATTTGTTTCATGTACACATTCTCGCCGAACAAAGGTACTAAGTCTCTTCACGCCTCATAGCGTGCGAAACAGTTTATCATCGTCGAGCTTGATAAGGAGCTCACTTTGCTACCTACATAAAAGGATAAGGAGGACGGGAGAGGACTCACAGGGCTGTAATTTAAACAGTTCTTTGATGGGGGCTCACAGAGTGAAATGGAACATGATACTAAATCATTTCTACTCTTCAAATTGATTTCTTCGCTGGTATAGAGTCTGAGAAATTTGATTGATAAATCATCAGCTCAATATAAGGGATACAATGAATTAAGGAATCGAGATATGAACACTGGGGCAGATGATCAATTACTATGGTAATGACGATGATGTAAGCAAGAAAAAACTGCGGTTCGTTTACCAAATAAGGCATACAAGTTAATTTATACCTTTTCTCTTAAATCAGTTGCAAAAATAAAATTTGACTTTCTAAATCATATCCTCTGAAATTTAGACAAGTGATATTTTGTTTTGACATATTTTCCAATTTAGAGACTCTTAATGTTGAAATTAAGGGCTTAGTGGAAATCAAGATATAAGGAATTGTGTATTGAATCTCGTTTTGAGAAAAATACCGAAGTCACGTGACAAAACATTTTCTGAATTACTGTGTTTATTTTATTTGTTTGATTTTATCCAAACAATCATAGGAAGAGAGCTGCTAAACAAAGAAATATATTTCAGCCAGAAGAAACTAAACGGTTCATTGTATTTGTTAAAGAATTGATCGAATCAATCGAACAGAAATTATATTTTTGAAGTATGACAGTATCATCTTAGGGGAATAGCATATGATTTAATTTTTTTGCAAGGAACGAAATAATTGTTCTTCTTTTATCCGAGTTTGATAAACAACATTTTATTACTTGTAAGAATACACCGATTCTTCCACGACATAACATCAACCATGCTATGATTTTTCTTTAGCATAGTTTCAATACTACTTGATTCAATACATTTAATGTATTGAATCAAGTAGGTACAATATTTCACGATATACTAATTCGTTTATTGATTTTGTCTAACTTTCCTGTAGACAGTAGCAAACAGTAAACTAGTAAAAGTAGCAAGCAAAATAGCAGTAAACAATTTTTAATGCATTTTCTCTCATAGGTATAGATATTTTTCATTTACAGACCCGCGCCATACGTAAAAATCATAGATAGTCTAAAAAATATCATTATATAAGGCTTAAAATGTCATTGCCTATACATGCGACAAGCATTATATAGTATATGCATGATATTACTACTATATTATGTAAAGCATACGTTATTTTTATCATTATTATTGAATTTTAACATTACTGATGTATATGAAGCCAAATTTTTCATATCTTCTATGAAAGTAAATGATAGATGAAAAACACTTGAGCCCTTCACCTTAAACCAAATGCAAGTATTGAAAAGCATCCTCTTTCTTAATTATGAAAGAAAATTGCTCATTTTAATCGCAACTCAGAAGAAAATGCTAACACCTGTCGTAAAGGTAGATTAGAGCAGAGAAAATAAATGCAAACAGTTTTTGGGCTTCCCTTGGTTGACATTGAAAAAAGACAACTTAAATATTTATTGTTTCGATTACGGCTTAAAACCCTTAAGGTTATTACCGATACAAGAGGCGATAATGACTTTTTACTTTCTTAATGAAACAGGTGTAAAAACATAGCATAACAAATGATTGATGTGGAAAATAAGCAAATTACTTCAAGAGTCACCAAGATGCATATATATTCGGTTATCAAAATTTGATAATGGCTACAGGTTGACGGACTAAAACATAGAAAAGAACACAGACTAATTGCGGTTACATTGAAATTTCAAGGGAACAGGATGCAAATTGACATTTTCGATGATAAATAAAACTGCTGAAGATAAAAATGGTAAGGTATCATCGAAGAAAGATGACATGGTATACAAAGAAACGAACAGTGGAGACGGCCGAAGAGAAAGTGGTCAGATGGAAAGAAAGAGACGAAAAAGGAAGTTCTGGAAGTATTCTGCTAAAGAAGAAAGTACATGAATTCAGCAACTGAAGATAATGAGAATAAAAATTACTGTAAAACAAGGATCAAACCTTCAAACCTATCGAGAAATAAAAAATGTCATTTCATTTGCGTGGAACAAGGAAAGGGAATAGATTAAGGAAGTATATGGAAAGACTACAGGTGCATTGAAATAGAATGAATCAACGAAATTCGATCTGAAGAAGACATCGTAAACAAAGATAAAAATGAAAACCTTATATTGGGATCAGAATTTGATACTGCTGCTGTAGGGCACAATCCACTCAGGGCTTTCAGCACAGGCTGTAAATAATATTTATGTTACTATAGAGGATATCTCCTGGTCCAGGGAATTTTCATAGAGAAGGGGATAAAAAAGACAACTTATGCTATACTATTTGATTTCCATAAAACATGAAAAGACTGATTACCTAAAGAAACCAGAAGGATCTATCCCCACAAAAGAGCAATTTGAAGCTGCATGAAAAATTACCACCCATGATTAAATGAGGACAATGCACTAAATACGCAAAAATAATGAAACGATTACGGCAAGTATGTGCTCTGTCAGCCATAACCTTCAATGTTTGACCTAAAAATCAATTAACGAAATTAAAAATAAATAAAATGACGGGTTAAGGTACAATGAGATGCAATTTGTAATTAGTTACTAGTACGAAACGTTTTGCTGATGATATAGCAATTTGGAGTAGATGAACTGGGTAGATGTATTCCTCCATGGTTAATATATGATGAATAAATAAATACCTTTCAGGATAAATGAAAATAAAATGTTTGTGTGTGGAAGAGGAAAAGAGAAGATTGAAATCAATGGAAATGTGTGCATGCATATGTACGGCGATGAAGGTTATATTTACATAGTGAATCACTAATAAAGAAGTATTATAAGGTATGAAAGAAGTTTTTTGAAAGGGCTGAAAAGCAGAAAATAAAATCATTAAATTTACGCTATGAAATACGTAACAACCTTCTGATGTCAATTACAGAAAGACGAGTTCATTAAATGAAACGGGAATACTAAGATGGAGATACATGTACAGTGCGTGATATGTAATGATACTGTGTAATGTAATACTGTGATATGTAAATGAAAAAAGCCATCAAAAAATTAAGAGACTAGATGAGAAGAGAATGGAGCTGAAAACCACAGAAAACAATTATTTGGATAATGGTAATAAATTAAGTATTTCACATGTCGTAATTATACAGAATATGATTCTCGATAACAGTAATGTTACACTTCTGTTGGATACTTTCGCAGCGCCCAAGAATCGCAACGTGAAATATTTACCTATGTTTTCTAAATAAAGTAGTTAGAAAAATACTGGTAAAAATTATTAAGTGGCTTAGTGATCAATCGGCGAATCTTAGTGAATCTACCGGTAAAGGTAGGTTTTTGGATGGACACAACAATGAAAAAAATATCTTGTGGCTACTAAAAAAACACAATCTAGTAACCTACTCTACATCAGGTCCCTCTTCATCTCTGTGTACTTTCTTCCTCCCTTCATCCCGTCCAACATCCCTATCCTGTTCCTGCGCTTTCCTCGTTTGCCTAACATTCTCCCCTCTATTACCTTCTTCAACATCCCACTGCCGCTCAATACGCCTTTCATCCATTTTTCCTGCCTCCATAGGATTTCTCTCAACAAACCCCTCTCCTCACCCACCATACCTAGTACTTCCTCATTTGCTTTCCTTTCGGTCCATTTCACCTTCTCCATTCTTTTCCACACCCACATTTCCAAAGCCTCCAATCTACGTCTATCCTCCTGCTTCAGCGACCACGTTTCCGCGCGATAGCTACGCTCCATATCAAAGTGTATGAATATTATATTATACATAAAAACCATATACTAAGCCCGACGGCGTCCTGTGAGTATTCACACATCAGGGTAGGTGGGCCAGTTCCTTTCCCTGTGCCGGTTATGGTTACCCAAGAAGATCTGTTACCCGAAAAATCAACTAGCTTGGGTGGAGTTGCAGGTGCCCAGAGTGTCTTGCCCGGGAATCGAACCCGGGACCCTCCGGTCAGCAGTCCAACGCTCTACCCACCGGACCACCGCGACCCATATATATATGCATATATTTTGTGTGAACATAGTTATTATTACTATGACTAATATGATTAAATATTCTTCTTGGGCAATTATGTTTTGGATGATAACTCATTTTGCTAAAAAATCCTAGAAATGGGGTAAACCTCTTTTAATAGTATATTAATGAATGGGGTGAAATTTACTAATCATTTGGTTTTTATGGAAAAGATTTGTCAAATGGTGTATTTTTATTTGGTTTAATATTACCAATACGGAAATATTTTTATTGAATATATTAAAAAAAGACATGCCAAAGGTTTATTAGGGCTCCCAATCCGTGCCACGGGATCTCAAGGACCACTGGAGGCGACCGGGGAATAAATTGTTTCGTCGAGTGAATTTATGGATTTTAAATCAAATATAAATCATAACAGAAGTAAAGGTAAAACATATTCATAAGTTCTACGGAAAAAACGTACTGGAACGTTTACATACGCGTGGATCTTAATTATGTTGAAATACCTCGTTAAATGAACGAAAGAGCTTATCGTCGCAACTAATTTGAAAGTGCCATCTACTACCAACTTCATCGTCCTACTTATTGCCTCTTGCTTTGTTTTGAAAATTTCTTCTTTTGAAACTCTCTCAGAGATCCCTTCGCCCACATCATTCCGGGAAGTCCCTTCTTTCCGCTCATCCCCACAAAGAACCCAGAATCACATACTTTCAGCCAGACGACGACTCCCATTGCAGAATATACCTGCAATGCAAGGAAGCATAGCGAAATAATTCCATGGGGGATGCGGTTTAAACGGCCGAATATCTGCATTGCTTTGTAAAAATAGACGATATCCTCAACGCTGGATCGAACAAAGGTGCGAAGAGACGATCGTGGCCGTGACCCTTAAAGGACCTTTGACATATTTGAACACTTTCTTCCATTCTTCGAAACATTTAAGTTCGTGTTTAAATTTAACCCAACATCCCTATTTAATACTTAAATTATATCCCTGAAAGTCACCGCAGACAAGGAATTTTACGTAAATGCCCTTCCCCTTTGGAAATACACGGACGGCTATGACAAAGAGGGCGTGCCCAAAATAGGTGGGCGACAAAGCACGTGACCTTTTTAAGTCGTCGCCTCTTGAATAAACCTGACCGGTTCCCCTCCGCACGTGTCATTATGGGCGATATTTTTAGGGCATCTGCCACCTTTCGCTGAGCACGGTATAAACAGAGCCGCGGTCTTGATAGAGTGCCTCTTAAACGAAGAGAACGCATGATGGACGACTTCGATGGCTCGTCCCGAGGACGTGGAATACTTTTTTCCGCGTCTTCTCCTCCGAGACGCGCCTCTCCCGGGGCTACTCCTGCCCTCCTTGGAACCTTCATTCATTGCGGGGCGGTGCGGCGGGGGGGGGGGCTCCGAAGGTCGTTGAGGCGTCGCCGCATTCGACCCCCTTCCCCCCGAACGAAAGGGAACGGGGAAAAAGAGCAAGGGTTGAGCGAGCCCCAAAAGTTGCCAATCAACGTTTGGCAGCTGTCAGTGGAGGGGCGGATCGCGAATCCTGCGGTCGTCGCGGTGAAACTGTAGGCGCCAGCAGGGATGAGAAGTAGGGAGCGAGGATGGTGGGTTGTAAGGGGTGGAAAGGGGGTTAATAATGTGTGGGAACGATGGTTCTCGAGGCTTAAGGACAAAATTATATTCGATCTCGTTTTAATAATTCAAGGTCGCTTGCGGTGAGTTTTTATGATCAGAGGAGAGAGGAGATCTCCTGGTAACTTCTGTTGCTCAGGGCATGGAAACGAAAACGCTTTGGGCTCACTTAACACTCGTGAGCTGCTCACCTTAACATACACGTTCAGTTAGCAGTTGTGTCTGCGAAACATTGTCCAAGACAAGGAATGGTGCCATTTAGGAAGTCAAATAGAAAACGGGAATCAGCGCCTTGCACATGCGAAGAAATTTATCGCTTTATTGAAATAGGGATTTCTGACTAAAAGTTATCTGCTAACCAGCAGGAATTTTAATATAGGAATAAAGACGAAATTAGGCTAGAGTGGTCCCGTATGGAGAGTATTCACAGATGAGTACGAGACGTGTGATCTCTGGAAATATTTGAAAAACCTTCAAGTGGCTGAAGTGTGGATGACATGAACAAGGCTAGGACTACATGGAATACACTTAAAAGATTTACCTTCGTAATTAAAATTTCGACCTAAATCCAAAACAAAAAAACTGACAGCAAGGCTAGTTAAGTAACTCCGTTCAGTTCACCAAATATTGGAAAACTTCAAGGAGTTTGATGTAAATTTACCAATGACTTAATTCACGACACGGTGCACCACGTCTGATTTGGTTTAAAGTGTTTCTAAGCAAAATACGATTTTAGTTTTTTTCACTGATAATATTTAAGAATGACATATTAGGATTGCTGTTGAACAATGACAAAACGGTTTTAGTTTTTTCACTTATTATTTTGGAATAACGTATTATAAGTTGAAATATTTTCAACTGTTTTTTATCTTTATAACTGACTCGTTTGAATGAAAAGCAGCAGAATTAAGAAAATATTCTATATTTTTACGAGAGGTGACGATATTGTCTTTCAGTCGACGTGGATTCCGGTCTGAACCTACAATTTAGCTTCTAGCTGCGTTATGGACTGATAATTAGTGAAGTAATTGACTAAGGGCAACATTTCATTTGAATGTCCCAGGAAGTGGTTAAAAGTTCGTCCCTGGGGAGTAAAAGTGGACAGCATCTTTTGGTTTTTTGCCTCCAATGATGACTGATATTTTTTTAGCAAACTTTGCAAGTCATGGTCCGACACATTTCGGAGTAATGCGATTTTCTCCTCCCTATATGCTTCTTTCCTCGAAAAAATTCCACTTCGAAATGAGATTTTCGGCTATCAGTGCTTTTGGATTTCTCACCTTGAGAAAGTTTCATAAAAACCCAGACAATTGTGCGGGACATAATAACCATGGTGCCGAACAGAAGGTCGAACGTCATCCGACGGTAAATTGCAGTTATGCATGGGGATTCAAAAGGCTCTGAAAAATCTTGAGTTCATTTCTGAAAAGGGCTGCGAAAATTATGGAACGCCATGTTTATGGAAAAAAACCTGATTTTGAAACAGAATATAATTATCTCACAAGACTTTCGTGGAAAATGAAATAATTAAAAAATACACAGGTTTTATACCGTACAAAATATTCTCTCAAGCTTTCCGGCCTTCCGCGATAGATATTTCTGTAGATACGATATTTCACTTCTTTCTCTCATCACTCCCTTTACTCCTATCTCCATAGATTTTTCACACCAGGCACACTGCGTCCAATTGTTGCTAATTAATGAAGCTTCAATTTTGTACGAGCAAAATGGACTTCATGGCTATCTTATACCGAAATGTTAATACAAATAATAATTAAATAATATAATAACGATTCATATATATATATATATTCACAGGTCTGGGCCATTGGCATCCCACTTATATAAAGCCCACTCTGGGGTGATTTGCGATTGCGATTTGCAATGTTACGGGGGAAGGAGTCAAGGGGAAGCCTTAAAACTGCGCTAAAATTTCGAATCATCGTACCAATGCCAATTTAAGTTTACCATAGTAGTAGGTATGGTTTTATGAGTGGCCTATAACTGGCAGTATGAAACCAGAAAGCTAGAAAACAACACTCCAAACATTTCCGCTTTTAATATGCACAGCAGAGGAACAGCGATCTTTCATTCGTCTATTTAGTAGTGATGGGGGTGAGACATACACATCTACGAGACATAAATATCTCGTATATTCATCGACGAGGCACCCCAGAAGTATCCGTGGATTTAAGAAGCGCCGAAATACTTCTATTGTACGCCAAGGGGAATATATATATATATATATATATATATATATATATATATATAAAACTTTGACAGCAACAAATTATATAAGAACACATAAAAGGAACACTCACTCGTTATTTCTTGATAATTTCAACGGAATTGAGCTCCGTCTTCATCAGAAGATGCGGTAGAACTGCTGTTTATATATATTTTTATATATACATATGTGTATAAACATTTTATGAGTGGGAAACTTTTGTGGTCAAGAAGTTAGGAGATAAAATATAAAAGTTTTTAGGTTTTCATTTGACCCAACCTTGTAATTAGTTACGTATCCTTAAATGCGCGTTAAGAGATTGGAGGACCTAAAAACAAATAAAATGGGAAGACAAATTCGAATAATATTTTCCAAATATGCAAGGTCAAAATAACTGTTTCAAGTTGTATATTCTGGTCAAAGTTGTGGTTCTAGATAAATGATTTATTTTACTACATCTGTCAGCTTGATAGAAATGGCAAAATAACTCTTTTCCTGTGAAGTTTTGAAATTAAATTCTAATTGCATGCAACCGCATTCAATGATATTGTATCATTCAAAGTTTAATTATAAGTCATAAAAAATCAATGAATAAATTTATTATTGTAACTAGCGTTCTTTTTGCGAATTGGTTCCGAAACCATCACCCCTAACTCCCTCTCGTTAAATAGCGATTGAAACAATTGTCTCTTCCTTGTGAGGACACGAAATGAAGGGCGTTTAAAAATATACATTATAAATAATAATAATAATGAGTATATTTTTAACACCATTAATGAGATTTATAAATTGTCATTAGCAACAAATAACAATGATAGAATAAAGTAAATATTGGGATACCAAAGACCTAATTTTATTAGTCATAGATGGATGTGTCAACGTTCTCATGCAGAACAAAACTCTTTCTGAGAATATTTTGTGTATAGACATATGATTCAATAATAATTATTGAAACTTGGAAAATATTACCGTCAATGCTCACAGGGTCTGGGCTAAATGAAACCATTTATCATCAATGGTTCTTAAGATCGCGAAATTCTGCCCTATCTCATTACAATAAAGGTTTAAATCATAATAATATTAGCCATAGAGCATTGATTGTTGCTTGTAACGATATGCTTAAGGCTTTCGTGAGCAAGTCTTATTCAATACTTTTACATAGAGTGACCAATTTTAGGCAACAAGCTAATTTAATTCTTTTTAAATCATACTATGGTAAAAAAATTGTGAGTTACAGATCCATGCAGGAATAACGTCATTGATGTATTATAGTAAGATTTAAAAATTAATTCTTAATTCATATATTTAGTATAGCTTGCAAAATAGGCCTTGGTATTTCTTACTTTTCAATCTGAACACAGCAACTGATTTGTCTTCAGCCAATACAGCTGTTAAAATTCCTCTTCCTTAGATCCTTTTTCTAGTTTGACTTACAAATTCATTCATTTTTTACTGTAATAAACTAATTTTACACAAGAATAAATTCGGACTCCAAATTGTACGTTGAAACGCAAGTAAGTGGTAAGTCTATGGAATATTAGATATTTTCAGAAAGTTCTAATTATAAGGTGAGAGCAATGTTGATCATGTTGCAATCCTATCGCTACAGAGCAAACAGACTTGCATTATTATGCTCAGCTTTTATTCTCTGTCATGCTGAAGTGTGAACATTTAACGTACTATACTTTAGTAAACTAGACGCAAGTTAGTCGTCAAATAATTGGGCAATACTTTAGATGAATTAACATATGCCATCCATACGAATTTTAATAAGTGTACATTAATGTCATCTAGCTTCTCGTGATGATACAGGTTTTGTAATAATGAATACAAGTTTTCGAGTAAAGAGACATGGATTCGTGCACGCGACGCATATTTAATGTGACCGCAGTGTTTCAGGCCTGCTCTCACGGTGAATACAAGGAAATGACCGAGGAAACAGAAGGCTCCGGAAAAAAAATTCAAACATTTGCAAGCATGCGTCGTAGGTACCTACTAATTTGTGGAATTCCTTCGTCAGGAGCAAGCGTGGGTCGTGCGAGCATTAATTCATTCATTAAGTCATTAATTCTGCGGGATTGATGGCATCTCGGTCGAAGGGATTTCCTCGTTATCCTCGGTGAGCACATCGACCGGCGGGCGGCCTCACCTCTCCACAGGTTCCGCTTTCCGACTTCCTCCACTTTCAACTTCTTCATAATAACCGTTCTCCTTCGCAGGAACAAGGATTTTTCCCCTTTATTTTCAGTAAGGTACGGGGCGGAATTCCCGTGGACGACTTCCTCTCCTCCTTTCAGAATCCGCAATAGAAATAAATTATGAAAAAATTCACATATAATTTGTGTCGAATGACCTGCTGAGACATTGTGAAATGCACCCAAGGAAGGATAGACAGAATTATGGTGTTGTTAAGTGAATCTTTAAAATCCGACTTCTCTTAGCTTTGGTACTGAATACATAATTAGGGTCCATGTGTTGGATGCGATATCTTTTCTCGGTGTTAATCCAATGTTTGGTTAAGTTTGCGATCATTTTCGAAATAATTGTTGGATAGTTTTGCCATAGTTGTTCCTGAAACTCGTGAGAATCACAGCATCGACTTTTGAATCAACTCGGGCACATTAATTCTGGCTTGATGAATTAATTAAGTCAAATGAATGATGAAAAAATTGTACGAAAATATCAATACAGCTCACAAACAGCTATAAAATTTGTACAAAAGGCCGATTACTATTTGATGACATCTTCGTATGCGTATTAGCTGTAAATTTCTCTAAATATTAAGAAGATGAGTTTGAGTAGCCCATTTTTGCACTCTGCAAGATATAAAGCTCTCAAGAGAGAATTCGAACTCTGACTAGAAAAGGAAGTGAGTCCATGGATGTAAAACTGAAAAGGAGTGGTTAGAGGAGAGAATTGACTCTCTCTGTTATGAAGTGCTTAATGAATACGGTCTGGTTGACCAAATAATTATCCTAATCGCCCGGACACCTAAAACCGGCACCGATAGATTGGGTATTAAAACCCCGTCTTTGTTAACCATCTTCTTCAACGTAAGGGCTAGTCCTTACTTATGTACTTTAGAGCATTTGTACGTATCAGTCAAAGACAGGTCACAGATGAATAAAAACATGTGTATCGCAGGTCTAATTAAATTGTCTAAAAAGTTTACTTCGCTATGTTGGATGAGCCATTGGCCCTTCTCTCTCTTTCTTTAGATTATGGTTAGGTCTCATCTTATTCACTAAAAATGTCATTAAAAAAATAATATTAAATATTCCACGGGCCATTGATACATCAAATTAAAGTAAAAAATCTGGCGCCAGAGTTTAATGGGTTTAACAAGCAGGCACGGATGGCCTGAAAATTGTAAGAAAGCCCATAAAATTACTCTTGTCACAAACGTGTGATAAATGTAATAGTGGCCGATGGCGGAAATTCATTTAGCAATAGAACCACTTCAGGTGTCAAGGAAAACGAGCTTCTAATTTTAGAAATAATCACAGTGACACAGCGACACTCTTTAGTTTATTGTGTTAGCTTGGCGAATAATGTTTTTATTTCTATTTTCAGAAGCTTTCGAGTGCATGAGCACTCATTTACGTAACGGCCACTCGACCAGAAGGAGGCTTATTCCCACGGAAAGGATTCTACCAACCTCTCGTGTTTCCTGCCGGCGGAACTAAAACGCCATTTATAAGCGATGGATGTCTAGCCGGAAAATATCATCACTTAAATGGATTGCAGTTGATGGCATGAATGGAGATATGGGAGGTCAGCAAGTTGTAAGCATCTTAGGGAGGGATTATTTGCGCTTATGAGCAGCTAAATCATTAAAACTTAAGAGGATTTTATAAAAAAATGGGCTAAAAATGGCTAATATAATTAAAGCAAAATATTAGATGAGATATTGTTTAATTATTCCAGCGTAGCAATCGTTCGTAGTACAGTTTTGTAACTTCTTTGTATTCGTAAATACGAGGCATGCTCATAAAGTAAGGACAGTTTGGTCACAGGAAAAAAATATACTCATATGAAACACATTTGTTTGGCACTTTTAGTTAGCTACAAACCTACTTCACTTATCTACATAATCGCCGTTCACTTCTAAGCATTTTTCGTACCGCTGCACCAACTTCTTTAACTCCTCTGCAGAGAAACTCGCCGCCTGAGAGTTGAGCCAATTGACATCGCCGTTCTTGAGTTCCTCTTCGGTTTCAAAACGTTGTCCACCGAGCTACTGTTTCAAGTGCAAGAAGAAGAAGTAGTCGCTGGGTGTAAGGTCAGGATTGTACGGTGGGTGGTTTAAAGAGTTCCCAACGACCCAAAAACTCTCGTCCACTGGACATTCTTTGCTCTTTGTGGTGGTCGGTGAGCATTTTCGGTACCCACCTTGCACACAATTTGTGGTATCTGAGGTTTTCCGTGACATATTGTAGATAGTAGTGCGTCCAGGTTGAGGAAATTGTTTAGCCAGGCCATTAATCATCAATCGACGATCACATCGCAGTTTTTGTTCCACTTGCGAAACAATTTCATCGGTCAGAATAGTGGGCCTGCCCCTTCGCTCTTCGTTATGGACATTTGTTCGTCAATTTCTGAAATCACAGCACCACTGTCTAACCTTTCCTTCACTCATAACTGTAAGTCCATAAACTAGGCATAATTCCCGATGAATTTCAGCAGCCGACAATCCTTTTGCATACAAGAATCGTATGACAAAACGCACTTCACAGCTGGCGGGATCAACGATTGTCACGGACATTGTTGTTTGCATGCATGGACAAGCAAACGACTTCTGAAACAAAACAAATGCTGCTATAGATTCTCAACGAATCAGTAGATGGAGGAAAACTGTGTTCTGAGGCACCACTATTTAAATAAAAGCAAACATGTTTAATTTATGAATATATCTCTTAGTTACCCAGTACTTCTCGCATTTCCCGAGTTAGCAGTTCTCGCATTTAAATATAGTATAGAAAATAGGAAAATGTTGGTGTGTAAATAGAATGAAACATGATGGAAAGGAGACAAGCTATGCAAATTTTACTTGAATAGAGATTTATTCGCCACCCGGGTTTCAAACACTTAATGTCATCTTCAGAAGATAGAATACCTGAAGATGACATTAAGTGTTTGAAACCCGGGTCGTGAATAAATCTCTATTCAAGTGAAATTTTTACATAGTTTGTCTCCTTTCCATCATGGATAAATTTCACAAGGTTAACCATAATACCGTTCGGTTTGTTAGAATGAAACATAATTTCTAGGCACAATACTAAGAGTGCAGATTTTTAATCTACTCGTTCACGCCCATACTTTTACAACTAGATCACAGAAACTCCTGAGATTTGGTAAAAGCAATTGGATTAGTGGCAAAAACTTTTTGATTTTATTATTCCAGTAGTCTTTAATCATATAGTCATTTTTCGATGGTTATAATCTAATTAGAGACACTATATATAATCTAATTAGAGTGTAATATAACGATAACAATGGCGTTTATCTTTTTTCCCTCTGTGCTTTTTTTTAACAGCGGAAGTCACTTATTAGAACTTTAATAGTGAAAATGGAAACCGGGGTTGAAACTACAGAGAGGTAGGACATCAGTTCCGCCAGTTATTAAGCGATTTCACTCTCCAAGTAGATTTTTGGCCAAATTTGAACAATGGAAAATGACACGACTAGGATGACGTTTAATACGTTTCAATGGGAAGAGTTATCCCAGAATAAAATTAACACACGAAAACAAGAAGATATTATAGGAGTAGTTGAAAATTCGGTCTTGACACCTCAAAGGTAATGAAAATAACATCTTGCTAAAAATATACTTGAAATATTACCATTACTAGTGTGTAAATAAATTTTATAAGGATCATTGAGATGACTCATAATGGTACTCCCCTGAAAGTTAACAATTTATCAGCTAAAATTTCAAGCCCTCTATAAGTAGTAATTGAGCTGATTTTTTTAATAGCATCCTGTCAAATATCAAGAACATTTTATTACAAAGATTTGCATTTTAATGCAAAATCATTTCAATTTATATACCTTATTATAGAAATAACCACAGGCGACAAAAATTATGAAAAGTTTTCATGAAAGAATATGTGTATGAATAGATACATAATTACAAAATTCATCCCTTAAATTTTACAATTGATTAAAATATCGGTATCAATAAACAACATCATTTGAAATTTTATTGCAATGTAAGTTTTTGAATAAGCATAAGTTTTTTGTATCAGGTAGTTTTTCTTTTTTTAATATTACGCTATTTCTCTACATACTAATCTTACGTGTACATAAGGCGTTCGTAATTACATGATGTCATGAAGGGCAAGTGGGATTGTAAAAACAAAAGGTAAATCAAATTTTTTCCATAGAACTAATTTTCCTAAATCATGAACGAGCGAAAGTTGAGCAAACGAAGATGGTTTGTCAAAATAGTTTTTACCCATATTTTGCGATATGAACGATGAAACAGTTATTTATCTTTATTTCTACATGATAGTTTTGCAAAAATATTAAAAATATTCACATATGTCAATTAATATGAACGAAACCAAGTTTTATATCATATTTTTTCCAGATCAATATTTATTTATTTCTAAAAAGAATGGCACCTTTATTTTTTATTTGCCCAGCGTATTGGATCTTAAAATCGTTTGATTTACGTGATCATGGTATAAAGTCATTGATCATAGGTCATTGAATTTGCTCTAACAAGTTTTATTTTGCATACATACATTTCATACTATCCTAAGCCACGGCTAGAGTGTGTGGCAAGGGGTGAAAACTTAAGAGGTTAGAGGTGAAAATAAATAAATAGTTTCGGGATACGTTTGAGAATTGAGGTATTCCAACGAGCATATTGAATATCATTTTTTGAAAGTTATTTCATTATGATTAATTCTCGAAAAAAGTGATTATGAATTTTTTTGCAATTGGTAACAATTATCTATTCGTAATTTACTTTGATATTACTTTTGCTAATCCATTATAAAAAAAGTGCGTAAATTAAATACTTAGGTGTTACCCTCAATCACGAAAACTCCAGAGTGAAACACATACGAGGAATAAGTGGAAAAACTAACCAAAATTAAGATTAATTTTAAGAGTACTGGGTAAATGTGATGAAAAAGTTAAAGAGAAATGTTATCTTTCGCTGGTAAGACCTTATTTAGAATATGCCATTAGTATATGGGATCTACACGATGTGGGACTGATTGCTGAAATTGATCGCGTGCAGTGTAGAGAGGCTAGATTTGTAAAACGTAGTTATGATAAACATAGTAGTGTATCCGAAATATTAGAGTAGTTAGGCTTGGAATCACTCACGGAGCGAAGTTTAAATTACAGATTGAAGATTTTGTATACATTGGAAGGAGGTATTTTGAGCAGTGATGTTGATAATGTATTATTACTCTCATCGTACTACGGTAGGAGAGATCATGCTAATGAAATTATATGGATTAAGTATAGAACAGATAGATACATTTGAGATGTGATTCTTTCCACGAATGATAAGGGATCAAAAAAAAACATTTTCCGACTGCGATAGGGTCATATTCGGGTCAAAATTAGTCTAATGTGTTTTCACCCCCTGCCACAAACCCTATCGGTGGCTTGCAGGGTACAAAAATATCAAAATATAATACTTTTGCTAACGTTGCTCACAAGAAATTTCATGTCTATTCACCAAAATTCTCCCAGCTCCCAAAGAGAGGATATAATTGAAGAAGACAAGACAAGATGAAGTTGAAATTGAAGACAAAATTAAGTTGAATTCGTGAAATTTAGCCCTTGGATATATATATATATATATATATATATATATATATATATGTATAATCTTCCATGATTTTTATGTAGGCTTAATGCACTAATATATGCACCATGAAAATTTGTGCTTTATCAATGTAGACTATCCATTAATATTGCCCTTCTTGGCAGCGGACCACAAGCTTATAGAAAAAGTTTTCGGGAGCCAGCAAGGGCTTCGGGGCTCGCTGCTAAGGGAAGGGGGAATGAGTCACGCAAAGAAAGCCACAGTCCATCCTCAACGTGTCAAACTCCTATCTAAACAACCGATCTAAAATTATGTTCCCTGTTTCATTTCGTTAAAATAAAAACGAGTTCTCAGAAACCGCAAGTCATAGGCCTCAGGAAAACGTCTCACCAAAATGCATGTCCGCCAGTGAGCGGAGGTGACTTTTACTCAATATTCTTCTTAAGAGTTGAAGCTTATCAAATGCCTACTGAAATCACACTGATTAGCCAAGTTATTAGGTACATACGACAGAAATATGAAACCTCATCAAATGAGTCTGAAGTTTACTGAAGCGGTGCTGTATAGCGCAATAATGTATACCAAATAAATGCTTCATCTGTTATTACTCAAGAAAGCAATCCAATAATCCGAAGGCTTCAATGAAGCAAAAAGTAAGAAATTTTCCACATTTTCCATGAGCAATAAGGGATCAGAATAACGTTCTCCGACTGCACTATGAGGGACAAGTATTTTAGGTCAAAGGTAGTATAGTGTGCTATAACCTCCTTCCGCACTTCGTAGCACAGTGGCTTGTAGGGTACTACGTGAATAAAAAATATATAATAGATAATGAAATGGAAAAATAAGTATAATAAACTGAGTATTTGCTACTAATAACTTAGTACTTAAGAAAAGGCAACGTTTAATTATAGTGTTACTAATTTAACCATAATGTTATGACTAAAATAATTGATTAAGCATTACGGATAGTGAATAGCAGCTAATTGGTAGTTCAAGACTACGGCTCATCAATTTATCCGTCCACTTTGTGGAAATGACTCGCAGACTTTTGAACCCGACCATTCAATCCCCGTAGGCGAGGAGATGAGCGCATATTATCGGTACATTGAATATGTAATTTCATAGTGTGACTTCATTGTGCGGATAATAATATTGTTCTTGAACGATTTAGAAGAATCATATGTGTTTCCCCGGGCTGTCTGTTATATCCTCGTATTTTGTAATTTACAATCATATTTGTGAGGAGGGCAGTCTCCCATGCGCAACAACATAGGCCTCCATCGCATGCAAGTGCAAGCTTAATCTAACACACTTCACAAACCTACCTAAAAGAGCTAGCCTTATAATGAACCCAGGTTTCTACAATTTCATACCCGATTGTACCCGAATACCAAAGTAATACAGAGAGTGCTGCCCTTAGGAGTTCACTATTTCAAGAAATTGATCAAAGACGAGTCGAGTGGCGGTCTGAAAATTACGAGATTTAAAAAAAGTACGCGGACAAGGTTCGCAGTGCAGTGCATTTGAAAGTCACGTAAGGGTGAGCACTAGTAAATTTTCCATTGAATGCCACTTTGCTATCGGTTTTGTGGCCAGACACAGATTCAAATATTTTAAAAGCATTTTTTGCAGCAATTAGCTGCAATTTACCGATAATATCTCTCGACTTTTAGACCCCGTTTTAAAATGTCTTGTTAAATCAGATCGCTAGATAACACTTAAAGTGGTTAACGTCTGGTTCGAAACGCCCGATTTCGTACACCATCGATGCAGAAACATGCTCGTAAATTAACGCAAACATGATAGAAGTCAACCATTCAATGTTGAAAACAATAAGCACTTTTAAGGCTAATTTGGAGGTCAATGGTGATTTTTGGTTCTAACTGGAGGTTAAAGTTAACCTTCAGTTAAACAAGGCAGTATAAAACTGGGGATCAGCGTTGCAAAATCGTTTGTTTTTTTGTACTCGGTTATTGTATGCAGTCACTCTACTTCGTCCCAGTGCCATTCAGACAGCCAGAACACGTTCTTTCGGGAACGTCTTTAATTTCAAGTCAGTTAATAGGTGCGTGTGAAATGCATTCTAATAAATATACTTTTTAGCAATCAATCTTTAATTCTCAAAAAAATAAAATTCATCCTTCACCACTTCACTTCAAAACTTCTTATTATTTACCATTGAAAAATATGAAATAAAGCCGCGATTAAAAAGGTAAAATATTTTTTGGTAATAATAAATGTACCTAGTAGAACAGGTATAGTTAAATTCCGATTATTCTATCCTGAGGGTAAAACCCTCACCATGAAGGAATTCCACAAAGTTAAGCCTGAAACTGTTAGCTTTATTCTATCCTGACTTTACATTTGTCTTATCCATAGTTATGTAGCAGTGAAAGTTTGTTTATTATATCAAGTTAAAAGTAATTGTAATTTGTTGCAATGAAGTTTTATACATAAACGTAATTTATCTAAAGAACACTATTAAATATTAGTTCAGAACACCCCTTAAGCCATAATTGCTGAAATGTAAGGAGAGCTTCGTAACGATATGAATGCGATTACCAATCCACGATATCAAAACGACTGGAATCTGAAAGCAATTCTAGATTCTTCTCCAACCTTCCGTGAAAGCACTTTGTATCATGTTCATGTGATGCATGCTGATGAGGTTAAATTTAAGTTAATTAAATTTTAGGGCTTATTTATACCGTATTCCTTATTCTTCTCGAAGGAGATCAGTTTCTTATTGAGCCGTTACTTTTTCTCTCACACGCTCATGATTCTTGGGACTGATATTCTTGGAGAACATCTGTCGTAGTTACACAGATTTGGAACTCTATGACGCTATCAAACCTCTCTCGAATCTACTCTTTATGCCCTAGCATGGTCACAAACGTTAAAAATGTCAAGTTCTCAAACTTGTGTGAGTTACTGTCCAGTTTGACGTTAGATATGAGATGTGAGTGACAGGGTTTATCTGGCCACTATGTGGGCTTTATGCGATATACTACTTCCAAATGAAAACCTTTTTAGCGTGTTTGATAGATAACTATGCATTTTAAATAGAGAAGAGCTGGAAAGAATTTGTAATAGATTAGAACGACACAAGATGATCTATCAAATCTAGAATAACCTGGTTGTCATACTGATGAAAAAAGACCATGGAGGGTATGTGTATGCTAAATTAAATAAAGAAGTTAGGCAAGGAACCCATCTCTCACCACAGGTGTTAAACATAACCCTGAAAGAGAAGGAAAGAAGAATGGGCACGGTGCTAAATGAGGAAGAAATTTACACGCTCCATTTTTCAGATGACATCGCAGTTAAAATGGATAATCGAGAAGACTTGTATACATCCTTGAACGCAATTGAGCAACACATTCAAGGATATAAAATGAAGATGAATGAGGGGAAAATTAAAATCCCCGTATAAGGAAGGGTGAAGCTAATGCCAGAAAATGCGTTACGCGAAAAGGAATTAGAGAAAGTGGATTCTTTCAGCTAGTACGGAAGCAGATTAATATCACGTAGTTCGACGGATATCAAGAGCTGAATAGCCTAAGGGATGAGATATTCTATAATGAGGAGGTGACTGCTATGCTAAAAGATTACAAGGGGGAAAGAAAGGGATGAAGGGTAGCACTTCTCCATTTAAAGTATGCTCCTAGAATTAGGAAACCTCACAAAGTTGGATTGATTGCCGGATTGGATTGCATGCAGCACGGAGGAGCCAAATTTGTAAAACGCTGTTATGACAAACTGAGTGTAACATCAAAGTTATTGAAGGATCTAGGCTGGGAATCACTCACGGAGCGAATATCTTGAATAAATTAGAAGGACGTCTCTTAAGCGATGATGTTGGCAATGTATTGATAGCTCCATCGTATGGCGATAGGAGAGATCATTTAAATAAAATTCGAGAGATTTATTATAGAACAGATGGGTTCAAGATGTCATTTTTCTCACGAAAGATATGGGATCAGTGTAACGTTGCCCGACCACGCTAAGAGGGTGACGTATTCTGGGTCAAAAATAGTCTGGTGTGTAAAAACCCCCTATCAAACAGCTTAGCGGTGGCTTACAAAGTCCTATGTAAATGTGAAAAAAACACTTGTGTGGGGTTTAGAGATATGGCCCATAGGAAGATAAAATATATAGTATAACCTGGTATTGAAGGAGAACATTAAAGATTAAATTGAAGGTTCGAGGAGAAGCAAGGAAGGGAATAGAAGAGCAGGAGATTTAAGGACTATTTGACATTGTACAGGGAAAAGAAGAAGATGATTATCAGCTAGCGGTTATTCTCAAAGAATCAACGTGTTTTACAAGCATAAATAAAGAAAAATGACAGCAAGCTTCAGAGAGGTAGAAGAATGGTTAGATTCAAAATGCTATTTTTTCCACGAAAGATTATGGATCCGAATAACATTGTTCGACCGCGGTAGGGTCATATTCGGACGTAAGAATGTACAAATATGTGGAAACGTGTGTGGAAAAATATCTGTGGAACACATTTGTACATTCTTAGGTAAGGGAAACATGCACGATAAAAACATTAACGTTATCACGGCGCACGAGAAGTAGAATTATGCATTGGAAGAACGGAGAAACTCAGAGAACCTTGCAGATCTTTGCAGATTTTAAGATTAATGAAAGTATTAAATGAGGTAAGAACCAATGAAGGATCTCTAAAGAGAAAAATGGACCAAAACTATGTAAGAAGAATGGCACCTAATGTACGAGTATGGCTCAAATATGTAGCCATTAATAAATAATCAGATGAAGAAATGATATCTTCCACGTATGGAGAGGAATGAAGAAATTGAATTTCACGGAAAAAAAGATGGACGAAGGGAGGTTCGATGCGCTAAAATGGAGAGGATTCAATTAGGTGAGATAGGAATATGAGGAATTGGATGTTGAATGCCTGCTGTGGATACATTTGGAGGCAATGGCTTGATTATGGGGGTGGAGGAAGGAAGAACGTCAGAAAATGTGAAGGAAGAAGAATAATATGCATTATAGTCTGCAGAATAATCCTTTTAAAGTGTTTGAAATCGGACAGAGAAAATATGAAGGAAAAAATTTGCCTTCATATTCTTCATTTACTGGATATTTTCCCAAAATCTATACAATGTTGTGCTTTGATTTTAGAGATGGTTTAGACCGATACTTTGTGGAAATCCGTTCGTAAAGCATGAGGGAAGACTCAAAAAGACTGAATTTTCACAGGAAAAATTTCCTACTGTCGACTAGTTTCACTACACTGACTGTCATAGCATGCTATTTCATAGTTTTATTTATTTAAAAACCCTACAAGCCACTGCTAGGGTGTGTGGCTGGGGGTGAAAACACATCAAATTAAATTTACCCAAACATGACCCTACCGCGGTCGAACAATGTTATTATGATCCCCTATCGTTTGTGGAAAAAAATGGCATCTTAAATCTATCTATTGTACACTTAATTTATCTAAATTTATTGATGATTGAATAATCTCTCCTACTGTAGCACGATAGGGGTTATAATACAATTTCAAAAACACTGCTAGAGTCCTTCCAATTTAAATGCATGCAAGAGATATAAACTGCAATTTAACCTTCGCTCCATTAGTGACTCCCAGCCTAACTGCTCTAAGATTTTGGATACGCTTCTAAGTTTATCATAGCGTTTTATAAATCTTGCTCCTCTACACGGCACGCGATTTAATTTGACCCGTCCCGGTGGCGGCAGGATAACATCCTCGTCTGCCAACCCAGAGGTCGTGGGTTCGCTTCGCGCCTAGGTGGCTTTTCCTCCATCTATGACTTGGGTGTTTGTAATTGTCAAATTATTATATCATTATTGAAAGTCGAAAGGTCAAAGTGCTGTTTTCGGACTAATGCAAAATACGGTGTAGCAGTTTAGCGAAACTAGTCGACAGTACGAGTAATAAATTCTTTCCTGTGGAAATGCAAAATCTTTTTGACTCTTCCTTCTTGCTTAACTTATTGTCCTTAGTTGCTGAGAACAATGCTAAAAGAATGCTCAAATATTCACAATAATGAGCTCCTGCCTGAAAGACGTAGTGTTCTCTTTCTTCTTTCTACATAAGAGATTACGTATAACACACATTCACGCATGGATTTCATTTATTCCAAGAGTCGCAGTCCAGATCCGAGCGAGTGGTCAATCCAGGTCCTTCGGCGCACGAGGGCACTCGGGCAATGAGTGGCGATCGAAGGGTCGCGGTTGGGAGAGAGGGGAAGGGGGGGAAGGAGAGTGAAAGGCGGGCACCACAATCGTCTGCAAAATAAAAGTGGGCGGGAGACGGACGGAGGGCTCCACCACGCACCACTCCCCTCCCGGCATGCCCCTCTCCGCGTCAGGGAGAGAGATCCGCTTTCCCGAAAATGGCACCCGGAGGTCGTCTCGGAATAAGAAATGAGCGAAGAGGAGCAAGGGGAGTGAAGGGCGCCTCGGTTGCGTTCGAGGTGGGAGCCACCCGTCCGGGGAATCTGCCGCCCCGAGGTGTACCCGCCCAAGGATGGACCCGATGCGTGGATGATGATGATGATGTCCTCCCGGGGGAGAGGGTAGCGGTGGGAGGGACAGGGGTGCGGAGCAGGGCGACCATGCCCACCTGCCCTGACAAGATCGCCTTTAATGAGGACGATTAAAATTCCAAAACCACCTACGTCATACCTACCATCGATCTCTCTCTCTCTCTGAGCAAATCCTCAAACCTCCCTCCTCCCTTCCTTCCTCTAAGAAAATCACTATAAATTTGTTGCATCATAGTTTGTAGGTGTTCTGGTTTGTCGATCAATATGTCTATCCATATTTTCATACTATCGGTATCACCGTGAAGCAGAAAAAATATTTTTTTTACGGAACGGTCGATACTTTTATAAGGTTCTGTTAATATCGATACGGTTTTTTATAAACGGTTGATTTACTGGGACTTATGGTGGAATTAGTTTGCCCAGAAATTATGGAAATTTCGATGGGACGTCAAAGGTAACTTGTAGCATGCTCAATTCGCGAAATACTGATAATGTCTATTAAATTCGTAGTGACAGTAAATTTTTACTCTGTTCTTAATAATTAACCATTCTGGTATTAATATCAAAAGGGTATTTCAAACGATACACTGAAGAACACAATTATTTTTTACGGGGCGTAAATATTCCTATGTGCTGCTATTATTGAATTCAAACTTGTTATTCATGATTTACCTATCAAGGTTTATTATTCTACTTTGTTTTATGAATTGCCTTGAACTGCAATTGTATAGGAGCAGTTTGTGGATAATTGGTGCATCCTTTATACCTTTAATAAAATTACATACTTTTTCAGTTAGTATTGCTATTGCGTGAAAGCAGACATTTCTATTTAAATAGTTTATTTCAATGTTTTATTTTGAAAGTTTATCTGAAAGAATAACATTAACATGAAATTTAGAAAAAATGCCGACAGTCTTCCAAAATTGTAGCAATTTGGTAACCGTTGTAACAATTATAATATAGATCTTGGCTCTTCATTTTACACATATCAACCCAATATTATATTATTATTATTTAAAAAAAGATTAAAGGCAAAGGAGCTTCTTGGAGGTTTGAGCTGAAATGATCATATTTTAAACTGATAAATAAATTATCATACAGGATTTCTGAGTTAAATATACATAGGAGTTTTAAACACCTACTGCTAAATGAAATATTTGTGTAAAGGAGGTAAAGTATCGGAGGATTTTCGAACTATTGTCCACGATTAGAAATGACAAGTGTGGTGTTTGTTTGAAACCTGACTGAAAAATGAATTAAAGATTATTATTATTGGTAATATACCGGTGAAGGTGGGTTTAGGTTGGACACAGGCTACACAGTGGTAAAACGACAATTCTCTTCCCTCTCCCAACAAAAACATCCTGACATCATGCACTACAATGAAATCCTCTTCAAAAATTAGTTCTTCAGTTCCACCCTCCTTACTTCCTTCCAAGCTTCATTCCGCCCAACATGCATAGCCTCTTTCTACCTTTTTCCTCGTTAGCACAACCTTCTCCTCTCTATCACAGTCTTCAGTATCCCATTGCCAATACTCTGCATCCATCTTTCCGCCTCCTATGGATTTCTCCCAACAATCCCCTCACCTCTCATTCCATTTCTGCTTTTTCTTCGTTTACTTTCCTTTCTGCTCTGAAATGGATTTTTATCCTTCTTCAAACTCAAATTTCAAAAACCTCCATTCTTCTCCAATTGCCTTGCTTCAATTATCATTTTTCCGCACAAAACCAAAGCCCATATCAAAGTTTTGGTGAGTCTCTTCTTAACAGCCTTACTCATCGCCCCTGTCGTCAATTCCTTTCTTCTTCTTATAACCCTACTACTTGGACTGTTTTGGCCGAGAACATAAAACAGGCAAACTGTTCTACCTACTCTGGTTTATGAACTTTCATTATAATATTTAACTTATTATTATTATAGATTATGTATTAGAATTTTTAAAAAATTTAATCGCCAAATATCCAGAGATAAAATGTTCAAGAGTATAGTCGTGAAATTCAATATCTTTTATTTCGTAAATAATACTTTTAACACATTAGAACTATTTTCTATCCTCGCCTAGTGGGATACATTTTTCTCTTTTCTGCATTCTTTGCTCTCCCTCATCACAGCCATTACTTACTTGCTTACTTCGGCAGGTTTCTCTCTTCTCCCCTCCCTTCACACCTCCTCGTCTTTGTAGTTCATCCTAGAAAGTGATGAATTTCTATTAATTCCTTTACTACGATACTACTCGTTTGATATATATATAAATATAAATATATATATATATATATATATATATATATATATATATATATATATATATAATTCACTAAATAGTCATAGCAAAAACAGAAACTAAAACATATTAAAGAGGGACTCTCTAGTTCTCGAATTTTCGGTGGTGCAACCACCTTTCTCAAGAGGAATTAGGAACAGAACTCAGTTCTGTTCCTAATTCCTCTTGAGAAAGGTGGTTGCACCACCGAAAATTCGAGAACTAGAGAGTCCCTCTTTAATATGTTTTAGTTTCTGTTTTTGCTATGACTATTTAGTGAATTTTATTGTGCACGTTCGTGGCTTTTCCAAGAAAGTGAATATATATATATATATACAAATATATATACACAAGGTACATATACATACATACAAGGTATATATATATATATATATATGTATATATATATATATGGTAGGAATGAAAGTCGGAGGGGAATTCGTAAAATCGGTTAGGTTTGCTGATGACCAAGCATTAGTTGCTCAGTCAGCCAAGAAGTTGCAAGCATTGTTGAGTGAATTGGAGGTTCAGTGCGATAAATATGGGATGAGAATCAATATTAATAAAACAAAGATTATGCGATTTTCCAGAAAGAAAAAGGCTAAGCTAAATATTAAAATAGGCGGGGAAAAAATAGAGCAGGTAGAACAGTTTACATATCTCGGAAGTGTTTTGGACCAATACGGTCAAAGTGGTAGGGACGTAAGGAGAAGAATTGCGCTAGGCAAGGAGGCTTTCTCAAGGAGGAGGGAGTTGATGACGGGGACGTTGAGTAGGGAGGTTAAGACAAGACTCGTAAAAACTCTGATATGGAGCGTAGCTATGTACGGCGCGGACACGTGGTCGCTGAAGCAGGAGGATAGACGTAGATTGGAGGCTTTTGAAATGTGGGTGTGGAGAAGAATGGAGAAGGTGAAATGGACCGAAAGGAAAACAAATGAGGAAGTACTGGAAATGTTGGGTGAGGAGAGGGGTTTGTTGAGAGAAATCCTATGGAGGCAGGAAAAATGGATGAAAGGCGTATTGAGAGGTAGTGGAATGTTGAAGAGGGTAATAGAGGGGAGAATGTTGGGCAAGCAAGGTAAGGGTAGGAACAGGATAGGGATGTTGGACGGGATGAAGGGAGGAAAGAAATACACCGAGATGAAGAGGGACCTGATATAGATTAGTTTGCTAGGTGGGGAGTCACAAAATGTTTATTTGATAGTTGTGTCCATCCAAAAACCTACCTTAACCGGTAGATTACCTAATAATAATATATATATATATATATATATATATATATATATATATATATATATATGTGTGTGTGTGTGTGTGTGTGTGTGTGTGTGTGTGTGTGTGTGTGTGTAACGCATTCTTCCCTTGCAGCTGATACCAGGACCAATCTCATAGAACAAAATAATGTAAAAGAGATTGTTCATTTTGGTCCAATATCTTTCCATTCTTTTAATTTGTTTCTGATTTTCACTGATATTTTAACATATTTTAGGGAAATAATATTAAAGCCGCTCGTATGATAAGGAGAAGAAAAAAATATTTCTTAGAATTTCAATGGCTCTTGGGTCATGATAATGTGAAAGCATAGTTGTTATTTATTGTATTGGCATTTCGAAGATTATACAATAGTTATTTGTCTTCATGAAGTTGAAGAAAATTCACAAGATTAAAGATTGATTAATTACGTATCCCAAACCAAATAAATAGAGTTCTGTCTAGGTGAAGAGTTTAGTTAGCCAGGTGGCGAAGGAATTACAAGAATTTCTGAGCACATTAGAAAATAAGTGCGATAGGTATGGGTTGAAAATCAATTTAAATAAAACAAAGGTTATGCGATTTTGAAAAAAGAGAATGGCTTAGTAAAATGTTAAAATAGGATGGAAAACACTAGAATAGATGGAAAAATTTATCCATTTGGATAAATTTTGGCCCTAAATGGTTAAAGTAGTTGATATTATTATTAGGTAATCTCACAAAATCTTCCGGCCAGATTCCTTTCTCATAGATACTACGAATCAGTCCATATATGGCCTTCTTCCCACCTTTTCCTAACCATTTCAACATTTCTACCGGAATGTTGTCCACCCCCACGGCCTTATTTGCTTTCATCTCCTTTAATGCCCTTTCTATTTCATCGTCGAGTATGCCTGGACCTAAGCTATCTTCTTCTACGTCATGTTCCTTTTCTATGTCTAACCTTGTCGGCCTAAGTTCTTTACCATACAGTGTTTCTATATATTCCTTCCATCTCTCTTGGATTTTTCCTGGTTCAACTATTATCTTACCCCATTTATCTTTAACTGTTAGCACAGCTCTTGCCTTCTTACTTCCCGATAATAACTTAACCTTGCTGTATAGAGCACCAATTTCACCCTTCTTCTGTAAACTTTCCATATCCTCGCATTGCGTTTTCCACCATTCTTCTTTTGCTTTATTTGTGGCCCTTCTCAATTTATTGTTTAACTCTTTGTACTTCATTTTGCCTAACTCTGTGTTTATATTTTTCCATCTTCTTCTCTCATCCATCTTCGCAATCATCTCATCCGTTACCCATGGTTTCCTTATCCTTTTCCCGTTAACGGTTCCTATAGTGTCTTTAGCGGCTTCCAATATCCCTTTCTTGATACATTCCCATTTTTCTTCGATAGCACTCAGTTCTTTACCGTCATCCATCATTTTCTCTACAGCCTCCTGATACTCCTTCCTCGTTAATTCATTTACTGCTTCTAAATTCCATTTTTTAGCCCGCCGCCCTTGCCTTATCTTCTTGAAACGAACATTACATTTCATAACAACTAAATTGTGGTCAGAGTCCGCATCCGCTCCTGGGAAACTGTGCGAATTTATCACACTGTTCCTAAACCTGTGCCTAACCATAATATAATCTAAGTAGTTGATATATAAGAAGAAGAATTGTGATAACTAAAGAAGGTTACACAAGGGTGAGAGAATTGATGATAGGGATGTTGAGTGAGGATCTTAACGAAAAATTAGCGAAAAAATTGATACGGAGGGTGTGATTTTTCACGACGCAGAAACGTGGTAGTTGTAGTAAGATTAAAGGCGTAGGTTGAAGAATTTTGAGATGTGGGTGTGAAGAAGATGGGGAAGGTTAAGTGGACAGAAAGGTAAGCAAACGGCGAAAAAGTAGGAATGGAGGAGGAGAAGAGAGCATTGTTGGGAGACATCCAAAGAAGGCAGGAAAAGTGGACATAGGGCTTTTTGACTGTCGATGGAATGTTGAGGTCTGTGATAAAGGGAAGGACATTAGCCTGGTGAGAAGGGGTAGGAATGAAATTAGCCTTTTGGACGGACAGAAGGGAGGAAGTATGCGGAATTGAAGAAAGGTTGGTGCTGGGTGTCAATTTTTGCTTTCTTAGGAGAGGCTTAGTTAGATTTGTGAAACGCTGTTATGATAAACTTAGTAGCATGTCTAAAATCTTAGAGTAGCTAGGTTGGGAATCACTCACGGAGCGAAAGTTAAATTACGTTAAACTGTCTCTTGCATACATGCAAATTGGAAGAATGTAGTAGTAATGTTGAAAATTTATTATTACACGATCGTACCACGATAGGAGAGATTGTGCCAGTAAAATTAGGCAGATTAAATGTAGAACAGATTGATAGATTTATTTAAGATATCATTTTTCCAAGGACGATAAGGGATCAAAATAACATTGCCCGACCGCAGTAAGGTCATATTCGGGTCAAAATTAGGGCTGTGTGTATTCATCCCCTACCACACACCCTGGCGGTGGCTTGCAGGGTACTAATATATATCTAAAATACTAAAATATTTTAGGTCGTTTAGTTTGCATTTGTCAAAAACCTCTCTGAAACTGTAGACTACCTAATAATAGCGATGGCAATATGAGTTTCTGGTTTTCCAAATGAACAATGACTCCCCTGTCATTTATTTGTCCCTCATGACTTGAGCTCTTAATTTATTTTTATGACCATCAGTAATACATTAAGATATATTTTTTGCACTATTAGTCATTAATATTTCTCTATTTGAAATGAGTACGATTCTTTCTCTCATATATTAAATTTGTTTAGGAGGAAGTTTTATTTAGGAAAATTAGCGCAAAAAAATTGAGTCTTAACTCTTAATCTTGTGTGGTATTTTAAACCAGAAATCACTGATGCCTATATTTTAAGCGTATCATTGAAAAAGATTAGTTCTTTCTCTAGGTGAAAAACTATTGCTTGGACAATTCATCCAGACACCTGTCACACAAGACCTGCTTAAATGCAACCAACCATACGGAACTGTTTGAACATGTGAATGAAAACGAAGGCACCTATCACCGAATGACAATAGCTACGATGCATTCACAGTAGTCACGGGGTGATGGAGAGACGCGTGGAGCCTCCCTCGCCTCGAAGAAGCTTCGCCGTCCTCTAAACTTCCATTTTTTTATGTCAGCCGCTGACTTCGAGAATGTTTCCTCCCTCCCAACGCCCACTTGGTCGTTTTATTCTCTCTTCGGGCTCCTTTCGTTTCTCAGGCATTTTTTCGCCAGGCGCCTTGTTGCGGGACGCTCGTCATTATTCTTCGACCTTGAAGGCCGTAAAAGTACTCGAAAAGTTGACCACAGTTTCCCCTCCTCCACTCCGCGGGAGAATCCATAGCGATTGAATAAATAAATTATATCTGTCTTTCGCGGTCGCCCCGCCAACGGCCTCGCCTGCGAGCTCATCTTGAATGTGAGGCGCGGCGAGGGTGAGGCACTCTCGCCTGCTCGCCCGGGTGAGGCGAGGCGCGTGGTGGTCAGCCGAATGGGAGCCTCAAGTATAAACGACAACGTAATATTAAGACGGAAAAGTGGTCATAAAAAAGGGGGAGATGAATGATATAGGGGTCGGCCGAAATGCAATAAAGAACAGGAAGAAATGTGGCAATAAATATTCAGATTATGGTGTAAATATTGAAAAATGCAAAGTTGGGAGCAAGACTGCACGAATCTTTGTCTCGTATATCATTTACGAGGTTCTTAAACCCAAAACACTGCTACTCCAAATCCAAACACGCTAGATGTATCTGCCAATTCAAGTTTATGTAGGTGAGGAGAATATAGGTGTAACTGAAGAATAATGAGTTTTCAATCCGTACTCCAAGAAGCAGTGCCTTAGAACTCCGGTTAAACAAAATGAAAAAGGCCGATATTTCCGGAGGAGAATAAATGATTTTTTGGGACTAAAGGCATTTCTAAATAAGTTAGTAAGGAAATTTATTTAAGATTGTTAATCGTTAATTGTCAATCATTTATTTATGATTTTTCATCTCCAATTTTTCACTGATACTCATTGTATTAAACTATTTAAAATCTTGGAGGATAAAAGACCGAGATAACGAATGAAATATAAAGAAGTGGATCTTTGCCAATTAAATTCAAAAGGACATCCAGTACAGAAATTCCTAAATGAAGGAATAGAATTTAGCAAATACGAACTATCACCTCAATAAATCCTGCGGTCAAAATCTTACTGGGAGCTCAATACTCAATAGAATTAACCACAAGGTTGGTTGAACTCTAGACCACGATCGATATGATTTTAAAGGCAATAGAAGCAGTAATAAAAGTAGTGAAAATACAAATTACTGTCAAAATGTAAGTGGAGAAAACGAATATCATGCATTGAATTTGCTGCTTAGAAAGAGAATCTCATCAAGTAAATTAATTTTATTATTCTCATAAAAATGTTATTTAAAATTACCTTGGCTAAAAATGGCCTTCAAATTATAATAAATTCGATACAATGACCAAACCGAAGGTGACATGCTGATGATATTGCTATAATTACTAATGAAAGAAAACAACCAGAGAGGTAATTGGAGAGGGAAATGGCATGAAATTAAATCCAAAGAAAACAATGATGGAAAAGGGTAAAAGAATAATCAAGAAATGTGAAATTAGAATAACCGGCTCGCTAATTGAAAGTACACGAGCTCAGATACTTAAGATGCCTCATCACCGAAGATGGATTGAACGAAATGGAAATTAAAATGGGAATTGGATTGACTAAAAAAGAAGCCTTCTGGTGGAATAAATAACTTATGAGGAGGAATGTCAATCTAAATTGAAATGGAGAATGATTAAGTGTTTCCGGCGATGAGTATTCTTTAAATATCGATGGGATATGGACAATTACAAAGAACATATCGAATAATATCAATGGTCAAAACTTTTGCGGTATGCAATAAGAATTCTGAAAATTAAAAGTACAGCCGAAATCAAATATACCGAATTATGGATTACCATAGGAAGGTATTAAGTAGGAACGAATAGAAAAAGGAAGAAGTTGGAAGATGCAGAACAGAGAATTCATAGGCAACACTGATTCGAGAGGAAGCATCAGGTACAAGAGTCATGACAGAATGTATGGATAAGAATGAGCCAATATAAACTATTACGTGACCAATACGGAGATAGCACACAATAGAACACCATGGAAACACTACGTGAAATGAACTCGTACATGAAATTCAACCTATGATGATGAAAAAAATGATATTCAGCCAACATAATGGTAATCGCTCAGAAAAGAATAATAAAAATTACTGTCCTAGTTTCAGTTTAAGCATGAAAAAGTGTGTTTTATAAGGTAACAGAAATCTGAGATGCAATAATGGCAATGCGATTTATGATAGGATTTTGAAAAGTAGCTCTATCATGATAATTGGAAATACGAACTAAGTAAAAAAAATTACTTCAAGCAATTAGCAAAGCTAAAAAGGTGATTTTTTCGTAATTTTATTATTGATTGATATACGAATCGTACTAATTGTGTAAGGAGCGCCCTTAAATATATAACATTTGATATTAAAGAAAAAATTGTTATCATCGGTACCCTACCATTTAAGGTAGGTTTTGATTAAACACTCACTGAACTTAGCTTTGGCTAAAAATAAAGACCCTGACACTCCAAACTACATTAAACTGTTCTTCAATTTGGCATGCTCTATAACTAACTACCTTAATTCGTAGAACACCCATATCTTTTCCCTATCCACACCTCGCTTGACTAACGTCTTCCCCTCTATCCAATTCGCCAGCTTTCCCTAGTCACTTAAAGTCCTCTAAATTTATATCGATGCTTATTATCTTTAATGTATGTGTATATATATATATATATATATATATATATATATATATATATATATATATATATATATATATACATACATATATATATATTTATTATAATGTGTATTTGTATATATATATATATATTCAGACACACTAGCTGGGTCATGAAAATAATGCATTTTGAATAAGGAAAAGGAAAAACAGGGAAGGAAAAATATGAAAAAGATCACAAGGAATAAAAATATTATGACTCCGGGATCCGCCTCGAGATTTGTCAATTTCTATGAGTTAAGGTTTTCAATTAGAATATAATTTCGCAAAAGAACACCTATTATACAAACAATCTTTAGGGTTAGGAATTTTAGCCGGGCAGAGACGACCCAGAAGAACGATGTGTCCTACAATGCAACAATATCAGAGAGTAAAAATCATTCGCCTTGATGCGCCCGCGAATGATTTTTACTCTCTGAAATTGTTGCATTGTAATGCACACATAGTGGATGACTCCGTTAAAGTTACTGTTGCGGCAGTTTCTTGAAATTTGATGGTGTCTTCTTTAAACTTACTATCGCAAAGAAAATGAACAGATGGGTAAGTACCATTTTAATATGCCCAAGGCCAACAAGCAGCATACGAGTATGTGAACGGTAATGTCGAATCGGAAAAAAGGAGGGTGAAAATACATGCATATGCGCAGAAAAATGATCTCTTACTTACGAGATGCCGTTCCCAAATTTCAAACCATAAGTCTACCCTGGACGATTATTATCTTGGAATTTGGTTTTTGATCAGTACACTTGGCAATCTGGTAGCCATGCCAAAAAATGACCTTCGCCATATAATCTTAATGTAAATTTTCATTTACTGCAAATCTTTCAACCTTAATGGTTAATTATTCTTTCAGGAGGAACGGGAAAAACAGCGACCGTGAGAAATTGACTGGCAAGGTTCCTTTAAGCAAAATCTCCAACAGCACTACGTCTTCAAACTGGGGGGAATGCCAACGAACAACGACCCGTTTTTGGCAAAGTCTCAGCTGATCCAGAGTTAGATGCATCGCTTTTTAAGATAGAGAACGACATATGGTAGGATCCGGGATGAGAATAGTTTTACTGCTCAAATTCTTTTCTTAACACAAAAATACAGAGAATAATTTTAGTTTGGAGAATTTTCAAAATTTTAAATTAAGAAATTTTTAAATTAAAGCATATTAATAATTACCATTTATATAATAAGACAAATACACATATATTCTCTAAATAGAATGAACCTATTGTTATCAAGGCTTTTCAAAGCTTTTATGGATAATCGTGTGAGTGGTGCATCCACAGAAAAGAATGAGTATTGATGCAGCCATGTTAAGTGCAACCAATGGAGATGTAAATAAAAAATGATGAAGTAGTACTGCCTGAGAACCAAAAAATATCCACAGAGATTTTACATAATTTCACTAAAGTAAACAAGAAAGGATTTGAGAGTAAATATGAATCTGAAAGAAAAGTAACTGTAAATTGGAAGAATGAGAACTGTATGTAAGGAGAACAAAAATAATTATTGCACAGTGAGCTTTACGGTCACTAACAAAAAGGGAATAATTGAAGGATTAAATAATTTTGTTTAGGTCTGTGTCCAGAATATTTTATAAACGTAGTAGGGTAGATGGGGAGATCAAATGGTGGTGGCAGAAAAACTATTGTGGTAAAAAAAACTAATTTCAATTTGATCAAGCAAAATAGCAACTCCTAAAAGTGCACTCCTTCCCAAATTGTTGGTATGCTCAAACAAGTACAAATGTCGACTAAACACGGTGGATATGGCGCACCTATTTAGGGAGCGTTTCCAGTAAAACTAGAAGATATTGGGGGAAGAATGAATGGGTCTAGAAAGAATGTGGATAAGTTGTACAAGGAATAGACTTAGCATGAAATAAGTGTAATTATTTAGTGATTCACTGCAAATATATATATATATATATATATATATATATATATATATATATATATATATATATATATATATATAATGCATGTTTCATGGATAAACTCACTGCGAGTTAATATAAATATTAAAATCCATAAACATTTATAAAAAATACACAAGTACCAATTGTTCCTCAAATTTTATGTAAGAATTAAATCCACCTGTCAACTTTTAAATTTCCGGTGTATGTATATCCCACACAATATCTTTCGTTTTCTTTGCAATTATCTTCAGAGAATCAATATATTGTATTATCTTTTCCATCCTGCTGTTCGCAATAGTATTTGTACTTATCCCTGTGAAATCCTCATGCATGGTCATGCACAAGGGACAAAAACAGTTGAACGTTTCGTTACTTATTAACAGAGGAAGTAACAAATCCTCCCAAAAGGGTTGTCCTGTCTCACTAGTCCCTCCTTCTTGTAGCCCGCCCAGTCAGAGGCCTTGTGGGAACAAACAAAAAACTGCTTTCGTGTGATTTCCACGGTTCCTCCCAAGTCAGCGAAGAGATTCTCGAATGCAAACGCCCAAATCAAGGTTTCTTGATTCACATGCCATCTTGTCTCGTTCCCAAAGCAACCATTGGGCATGAAATTGACTGGGTGGTGGACACTTGATTCTCTTTGGGAAGAGCTCGCATGAATGCTTTTCCGGGGGGGGGGGAGAGAATTACGCTCACGTTGAACGTGGTGTTGCATCCATAAGCTGAAATTTTAATAGCTAATTTAAAGATTGAGACCTGTTTGGTATGGAGAGTGTGCAGCGCGTAGTAGAAAAGAATACTGAGTTTCAATTTCATTATCGGTAGTCGTGATCACCTTGGTCATAAGTCCCCACGATTGCATTGATGCGATCCATCTCTTAACTTCAGCCATTCCACAATACCTTCGCCCATATATTTCTTACCATTCACGACTGTCATTATTTGCATCATATTTTAAGTGAGTGTACTTCTTTCCATTTTAGTTATCCTTCAAAAATTATTTTCAGCTGACGTTCACGACTCAAAACGTCCATGGTATATCTATCATTTCTTTTCATTTGTTAATATGATACGTGAAATGTATAATTTATTCATGGGATGCTTCTTGGATGCTTCATATTTATAGGACATCAATGGCCTTGGCGAGAAAGGAAATGCCATTAAATTAACAAGACATGAATTAATTATTGTAATATTTTGCATGGGTTTTAGGTTGGGCACCATGCCATCGCGAAGGACTACTTTCTTAGCTACTTGTCTCATGGATATTGCAAAAAAGTTTCGTGTGCCAGAAATTATAATTATAATTTAGTGTACTCATTTATGCATCAAAAGAGGAATTAAAGTGCCCTATCGAACCTTTAATTATCTCTCGTGGTATCATCAATCCATGGAACATAGTTTGGGTCCTGGCCAAGTGAAGGATCGATTTCCACCTTGATGACTGTGGTGCCTTCTTTACCATCTCAATCAATTCAGTATTCACCTTGGGCTATGAGTGTTTCTACTTAGTTCTATTCCACTATGATCTTATTACTCTTTCTATCTCTTCTAATTCATTTAAAATTTAAATGTTCCCCATCTGAGCTGTATTAAATCCATCATTGTACACCTCGAAGTAATTTCTCACTTATCTATTCTGATATAAAGAAATCATTTTAACCTTAAAGTGTTTTTTTCACCACTACTTAGGTAATATATACGACCGTTCATGGAAGAATTTGCCTTCCTCGGAATAATCTCAATTCCATTTCTTATATTTAAGCATTACTTTTGTTTTATTTTCAATTGGTTCTAATGCACATTTAGAGTTTTCTTCGGCTGGCTTTTCCTGTAACTACAATTATTTGGTGACTAATTTCGATACACTTTCACACTTTGCCTTTAGAGACCTTTAGTCTGGCTTAAACATTTTTCTCTGTAATCACAAATCCTTGAAATGAAAGAGAGAGAAGAATTACCGGGTTAATGAAAAACTCTTAACATTGATATTTTTAGATTCCAATCTCCATTTTGGATAAATTCAAGGACTATTTCGTCTCGTTTATAGTTTATTCATGGAACTTTACGTTAGAAATTTCCAAGATGTGGAAAATGGAATTTGGTAATTTTCATTTTCCATATTTTCCTCTTCAGGCATTTTGTCAAGAGAACGTTTACAATTTAATGAAGAAAATTGGCAAAACCTGACATTGAAGGGCAAATCACTCGATTCCCCAGAAGCTCCTTGCTGCCCTCTCCTTCAGCGGAAGATCTCCGGATAACGCCTCCGTGCCCACCCTGGAGGTCATATTTAATCACGTAATTAAACTGCCTCCTCAGAGAATTATGGATGGGGTGGAATCGAATGGAAAGCACGTCTTACAATGTAACCGAAGCAAGCGCATTTTTTTCAACGACTAACAGACTTCAGAAAAGGGGTTAGATGGGCACAACCCTTAAACCATAGTAATATTTCATGAGGTTGAAATTGATAGGTGTGGTTAGAGTTCACCTAAATTACCTTTTAACCGTGTGAGATTAATATACTTGGATTTGGGAGGACGTTTCTTTTGCGTCAAATGCGGTTTACAGTTTATTGGTTATAAGGGAAGGCGACCAAATGCCCAGGTCATTTTTGAATTTTGGAAAAGAAGTGGGTCATTTATAATGGGCATTATTTTCTGGATTTGGGGAAAGGAAGAGTGAAAGAAATCAGGCGTTTTTAGAAGCCTAATCATAACGACGGATGCCAAGGGGGTCAACAGTTTAACATCCCATCCGACAGACGACGCATTCCACTTGAAGTGCTCTCTCTGCATCGCACCGCATGTAGAGATCGGGATAACACTGAAAAATCCTTCGAACGTCAGATTTGAAACTGGACCTCTGGGTGGAAAATCAGACGCCGCCACCCTACTAACACGATCGCGGTTTAGAGTAGATCTATTTAAACGGAGCAGTTCAAAGGCATAATCAGAATGTGAACCCGGAACACTCTGATCGGACGGTGGCGGGAACGCCCCAAATAATGCTAATTCTATAAGTATAAGAGTCCTGTTTAGCCTCTATAACATTTTCCATTTTTCCCATGCACAAAAAATGCTTCCGTTTCCAAGGTTACTGAATAATTTATTCAATATAATGGATGACACGTGATGGATGAATCGCATTTGCAAGGGAATAGCTATTTGGCTTCCGTGGAATCACCATTAGTGATTATAGGAATATAGGCTGATATAAATACTTAAGTGTGCACGATGATAGATGACGTTGTTGCACCATGGCTCCGAGCGAGACCAGTTCCGATCCTTGCCAATGGAAAATCTTCCTTGCCGTCACCTCATTGATATTCCTTATGATCTAATATATATATATATATATATATATAATATATATATATATATTATATATATATATATATATATGTGTGTGTGTGTGTGTAATTTTTTTAAAATTTCTGTTTGGCAAGGGAACTTCAGTGCGAAGGCTACTGTATTCTGGATGCCAGCGGTGAAGGGCTTCCTTCTGTGTTCTACTGTGATTTACAGCCGATAACAGAAGAGAACGGATTGGCAGAATATGTGTCAGTTTTCCGACATGGATTTCCCGATTGGGAGCCACTTTCAAAGCGAGAAAATATCCAACGAATCGAGAGACTGTCGTTACTAACTTATTACCGTGAATGTTGTGTGGGAGGTACTCCTACATGGTAGCAAATAGAATTTCTTTCCGATTTCTCACCTCGATAGTGATATATACCAGGGGGGTAGAATTGACGGGATGCTGGCAGAGAGTATCTAACACAAAGAAGACACATTTCAAAAAGCATCGAGTTGTCTAAAATGTCTATTACCTTTATCGAGTTATCGGATACAAGATTTTATTTGCAACTAAAATTATCAACTGTCTTCACAAACGGAGATTATTAGAGTATTAATAATAATGTGCATGTGAAATATTATACTCTGATTTACCTTTTTAGCCCAATTGCCAACACGTGAAATACCTACTTAGTGTCTAAAACCGTATATACAGTCCTTCGAGGAAAAAAAACTTGGCAGTAAAGTCTTGCTTCCAGGCAAGTGAAAGTACCTGTGTTCTAAGGAAGAGTTAAAAATTCAGGAACTGCCAGTGCAGTAAACAATCCAACTTAGGCCACAGAAGCGAATTATAATTATTATTAGGTAATCTACCGGTTAAGGTAGGTTTTTTGGATGGACACAACTATCAAATAAACATTTTGTGATTCCCCATCTAGCAAACTAATCTATATCAGGTCCCCTTCATCTCGGTGTACTTCTTTCCTCCCTTCATCCCGTCCAACATCCCTATCCTGTTCCTACCCTTACCTCGCTTGCCCAACATTCTCCCCTCTATTACCCTCTTCAACATTCCACTACCGCTCAATACGCCTTTCATCCATTTTTCCTGCCTCCATAGGATTTCTCTCAACGAACCCCTCTCCTCCCCCACCATTTCTAGTACTTCCTCATTTGTTTTCCTTTCGGTCATTTCACCTTCTCCATTCTTCTCCACACCCACATTTCAAAAGCCTCCAATCTACGTCTATCCTCCTGCTTCAGCGACCACGTTTCCGCGCCGTACATAGCTACGCTCCATATCAGAGTTTTTACGAGTCCTTGTCTTAACATCCCTACTCAACGTCCCCGTCATCAACTCCCTCCTCCTTGAGAAAGCCTCCTTGCCTAGCGCAATTCTCTCCTTACGTCCCTACCACTTTGACCGTATTGGTCCAAAACACTTCCGAGATATGGAATTATAAATAGAGTATTGAAAGAATTATAAATAGAGTATTGAAATGAAATGAATGACTTTATAATTCCACACACTTTTAAAATGTTAAAATTTAAAGTTAAAGTGCGTGGAAATAAAAAAAATCGATAATTCTATTTATATGGAATTTAATTACATTGTAAATTCCATTAAGTTACGCCCGAGAAAACAAATTTTAATACAAAAAGTAATTATTTCCAAACCAAAATAACTATAGGAAACGAAAATAAAAAAGTTTTACCTAATGTTTGCATGCAAATATAGAAATAGGATTTTATTTCGATATTAATTGTGATATTTTTAAGGAAAGTAATTCTTCCACAAATTCACCGAAAAATTTTTGCAGTAGGACTACCAAATCTAAGGTCCAATTTTGTGGTAGCTGATCATATATATGTATACACGAACATACATATATTTATATATGTATAATATTTTTATTTTTTGATGTCATTAGCGCGTGATAAAGAGTTGTAAAAGTTTGATAGTTTGATTGGTTGCATTTTTAACACGAATACTCCGAATGAGGATATTTCAATGACAACGAGCCATAATCATGACAGGATAAAGCATTTCGCATTAACTCGAGGTGATGTCTCATTTAAATATCTTTCATTGCATTACTCTCGAGCAGCCAATCCCAATGAAAGCAAAGCATGTCTCTCCGGCAGGTAATAATTTTTCCGAAGGCAGCTGCAGGGATAATGAAGAGCAGAGTAATAAGGCAGGGAGTCTCTCCGGCGTGATTACTTGCGATCCGATATCGGAGGCCGTCCCCTCCTCCGATGGAAACTATTGAACGATCTGGATGCGTCCATTGAGAATACCAGGGGGTGTTTGGGTCCAGGGCTGGGATTGGTGGAGTCCTCTTCCGTGGACTAATTTCGTCATTCCCAAAGTCGTCAGTCCTTCTCGCAACATACATCACATCACTGATTTCATCTCACAGAGATTTTTCTATGAGATGGGATCGAAAATCTTTCAATAAACAATTGCCCATCAAGAGCGGGATTATTTATGCTAATTTAATTGTATCTTCTAGCCAAAAATACATGAACAGTAATAGCTATTAATCATGAATATTTCAGCTCATCGAAATGCCTTCGTAGAGACTCGGCAGTCTTATTTAAGAGTAACAAAAGCTTAAGCATTTTCTGTTTGGCTACGATTGTCTTTCATACTGAAATACCTATTCATACATATCATCCAATTTTGTGATTTCTATGAAAAAATTAAACGATTTCAATTGACTTGGAACAAATTTCCAAAAGACCATAGTGAAAATAAATTGATATATTATTGTGGAATTTTAGTGTCTTCTGAAGCTTGGTGATGTTTCTTGCTTATGTTACGTTATCTAACGTTGTTTTAACATCATTAGGAATTCAGTACATATGTGAGCAATACGGGGTGACTCTAGATTCCGTTACGCATCGAAATACTAAAAAAATCGCTCTTATCCTGCATTTTCTTAGAACACTTTTCGAATAAATTGGGACTGAACAGGAACTTGAAAGGATAATATTTTGAAAAATGACATAGCGCAATTTTCTGTGATTATTGCCGATGAGAAACAACCAAAGAAGACTGGTGATTATGTTTGCACTTGGGAAGGCGTGGGAAATCAGTTGCAATATTCAAAGAGCGGTGGCTGAGCAAATAATGAAGTTTGCGTAACAGCCATCATGGGGGATGGGCACAGCACCACGTGGCACCAACGCGACGCGAGATAGCGCATGACATACCCACGTTTTGTGCCTCGCGGACCCTTTAATTAATGAGAGCATCGGCGGTGAGCGATGGGATTAGTTGTGCGTCGGTCGGGACTCGCGGCTGGCGAGGAGCGCACTGGAATATCGATCGGCAGCGTCCGTGTGCGTGGGGGGTCGAGGAAAGCTGCAAAAAACCACGTCGGCATTCAAAGCGTTCGCTACAACGGTCTTATCGATACTGAAAATAAATTAGCGCCTAAAGAAAAGCTGAAAAGAATTGATAGACCATATGAAATATGAGAAATGCGAGCGTTTATAATTGAAACTAATCCTAAATAATATATTATTTGACTCTATATACGTTAAAAAGATTGCATTGACTTTCATCCCTATAATAACATTTTACCCACTAATATGGGGCAATAAAATATCAAGAATAGGTAGAAACCATACATTTTATCTAATTGACCAAAATGTTATGAAACTCTCGGCGCATTATGAAAAATATCAAAATAAATTTTCGGCTGCTGAATTACAGAATTATGGTAGTGTGATGGTTCAAAGGTATTCCTAGTAATTTTTAGGAAGTAAATTTTTTCAAGAAAAAAATAAATTTAAGCAAGTAAAAAATCAATTAATTTTTAATGGAAAGAGATAATTCATTTTAAGGAAACGAGAAAAACGGTATATTATATCTATATATTACTGTTATATTTTTATCATTATATTTTATAGCATGGTTAGTAGTATAATAGTATGCATTTTGTAGTTGATGGTATTTTATATTGAATTTGCATGCGAAAATTTCATAATACGATTGACGATCGACAAGCATTTTCTTTGCTGCCGAACTATTTTTCTCAGCTTGCGTTAACTACAGGTTATTCAAGGTAAAATATTGGCTCTTCGAGTTCCTTTTGAAAGAGGGCTGCAATGTTATACAGAAGTAGTTTGGATACGCATCCATATATTTTTTACCAATCTTGTATTTTGGGGCGAGAATTCCTTCCCTCGCGTTTTCAGGATATTTTCGCCGATTCTCTGCTCCTCAGCACCGAGAAAAGTGATCTTGGATACAAGAAAAATTACTCTCTGTATCCGGAAGATGGCAGTGCCGCTAAAAAAATCTCAACGAAACCCCGCAAGGTAAAAGGACGCCGTCAGGTAATCATGGGCGGAGCCACAATCACCGAGACATGCATGACCAGCAAATTTAGTTTTGCCAAGTCAAATATATTATTTTAGTTTATTTGCTGCGGAAACGTCATCACCCATAGGCACATGGATACATTTATGGCTTGAGAAAGAAAAACAACTCGGAAGTATTAATGATGAGGCAAAGCCTTCATCTTTTAAGAGATAAACCACTTACTGATGATGATGACGAGGGGGTGAAACTAGTCGTACCTAAACGAAACTCAGACAAATTCCTAATTCCATGAAGATGAATTTCTAAATACGGGTCGAAAGTGAGCCTGAAACTATCGAATCCGATAAATCAGAATTTCATAGCTCCGAAAAGGACCGGGTTTTGAAGAGAACATACGAGAACTGTCAGCCTTGGGTGGAATATCAAGGAAGAGAACAACACAGGAATAAAGGTTGCAAACAATCAAGGAAAATATTTTCAAGCCAACTCAAATTGCTAAGAAGTTGGACTTCGGTAATAACACTGACTCATACTTGCTTCAGCAAGATGGAAAAAGTAAACATCCAAGAAATTAGTGTATTTAGACATGACATTCCAAAACTTAATATTTCAACGGACGAGTGTAACAATTGATAGAATCGTAGACACATATATTTTTTTAAAATTCTTTATATTCACTTTTATTAAACATACACTAGGTAGACTGTTTTTCTCAAAAGATTTTTTGGCTGGATAGTTTCCTGACAGACCTCGTATGTGAAAGGGTCAAAGGGGTTAGGTATTGTTTTATTAGACGAGGCTAAGAAATGTAAGAGTGTTGTCTACGTCCATTCAAATCTATCTTAAACGTTAGACTACCAAATAACTGTGCACCGCAAAGAGGATTCAATGCTGATTGATTTGCCAAGAACACATGAGAACTATTCCAAAGAGATTTCATCCTTTCTCCAGGAACGTTAACACAACCTGGAGTTAAAAGTTTAAATAAATATGGTTACAATGAGTAGTTTTGCATTAAATGTTTATAATGATGCAGCTATTGCGGAAAAAAGTTGGAAAATGTCGCCAACTATTTAACAGATCTGCTACAATCATAAACATCATGCAAAAATATTGCCATGTTTATTTAAAATTTTGCAGGATGAAACGACAGTAACATGCAGCAGTGGGAGTGAATTGAACACCGCCACTCAATACGTAGGAGGTGATAACACTGACAACAGTAGCGTTGTTTGCCATTATACGTGTTTATGTCATATTAAAGTTTGTATTCATTACACAGTTTCACATTCATTACACATTTCGAGCAATATTAAAATATAGCAGAAATCTAAATAATGTGATGCTCTGTTTATTGGCAAAAAGCTATTACACAAATCGTAACATGTACTCAACAAAATTTAATTTATAAATACAATTTTGGTGATACTCGAAATTTATTGGGAATTCATATTTCCTGTTTCCGATACAAAGTTCAAAAACGTCAAGGAAAACTATAAAATGAGATTTCTTTTAATTTTTGATGATGTTTCCCTCTTTCCGGGGAAAGAATATTAGGAAAAATAATGATCACTACAAATATGTTCTAAAATGAGTATCTCAGAAAAATATTTTACAATCTAGGAAGTCATGTAAGGAAAGTTACTCAACGCATATAAACTAATTATTTGGGTAGCCTGGTCTCGTATACCGCTCAGCGTCGATTTTTATGGAAAAATACTTAAAACCCTTATGTTTCTTGGCCTTGCCTAATGCGACACAGCCTTATACCCCACACTATAATAAACTCGTCTTCAATTTTGCATGCTTTCTACCTCATTCCATCCAAAATAACAATACTTTTCCTCCCTCTTCCTTGCTTATCTAAAAAAAACTCCCCTCTAAGAGAGTCTTCAACATCCAATCCAAATTCTCTGCTTTCACCATCCCTATCTTTTTTAGATTACTACAGCAGTTTACTGCAAGATGAACACTCAATATTAACTGATTTTCCTTTAAAGAAATCTGAATAAAATGAATGAAACTCCAGCATTGATTTTCTAATGTGTGTGTGTGTGTGTGTTTTAAAATCCGTATGCTTATGAAAGAAATATTTATGCTAATATATTATGAATGTTTGTTTTACACATATTGATTATTTTTTGATGATGCACAGTGCATTTAAAATGATCAAGGAGAATTGGGAAATATTAAATAACGCTCTCATACATAATAAACCAAAATCGCGATGAATAATAACTGTTGTTGAATAATTGGCGGAAAATTTCATGCAATATTAGGTAGCACTTCACTCCTGATTTAAAAAGGCACCTATATTCTTCTTCGACTCATGTGAGCGCTTAGGAAACCATAGGGAAGCATTCAGCTCCTGCGTTTCAATTCTCCTCGCCGTATTTTTCATTCACCGTGTATCTCCCACTTCCTGCGCTGAACTTCCGATAAGCGGAAAAACCAGCAAGTTGTGAGCCCAATCACCGGATCTGCGATCATCCCCGTGCTTTGCTTCTTTCTTTCTTGGCAATCGCTCCGAGCCGCGGGTGCAGAAGAATGCCAGCAATGCCAAGGCCTTTTTCGCGGCGGTGGATCTTAACCCAACGGGGTTCGGAAAAAAAAGATCATGGGAAAACGAAAATTCGATGAGGCCGTCCTGAATCCAAATTGCTCCTTTTGATCTTTGCTCCATCTAGTTGGATTTGAAAGGCCTCATTGCCGACAAATGTACTCGAAAATTCGGCATTCTTGCCGTCCTTCACCGCTCAGGTGAACGCAGGCACAGCATTAACTGCTACGGAAGATCTGCACACTCGATAGATATTAATAAAGGTCGTAAAATGCTTATAATTCCTCATTGAATGAATAAGGAGACATTACCTTCTTGCGAGTAAAACGATAGTAATCCAGATAGTAAGAATCCTGAAATATTCGTAAGGATTGTTTGGATGGTGTTTTCTGTTGAGTCGTTTTATGCTGAGTTCAAAGATCCACGAGATGTAATAATTCGTTTATCCAAAAATAAGCTGCTGCACATTCATTGATTCACAATAAACAATAATAGTAAAAGCTAATAAAATTCGCTAAACACTTGAAAAGATAGTTTTATAATTCAGGAAGAAAAGTATCATCGGCGAGAAACCTATACACCTAGTCTATGTAGTGACTTGCAAACAACGTCCTATTTTCAATTTGATTTTTTAGCAAGAGGAAAACATAAAATGTCGGACACTTCAAACGCCACTTAATAAAGGCAACTTAGGGAACCTTTTACCTAACAGCAAGGAGAAAATTCCTATAATGGAAAAGAGTGGAATGCTTTGCTATTTACAGTGGACAAACCCGGAGGAAATTCAGTGAACACTATGCCTGTTTTAAATCCTTCTTCCTATGTTGCCAAGGACCTATTGGACAATAACCACGCCAGTGAATATGTTCCTGAGATTCTACATTTAGAGAAAAAAGGCGTAAGATTAGATGCCTTGGAACGTTTGGAAATTTCCAAGAACAGTCATCATAAGGGTATATTATTTAATGAGCTGGCGTATTCCTCCCGTTCCCCCTCCTGGGGTTCCTTCTGTTCCGCAGCCCCTCTCCCATCCTGACGCTATACCCAACCACCCTCTCCCCTTCCACCCCCCCCACACACACCAGTTTCGCGTCTCTTTCCCCTCTTCCCACTTCACCAACACCTCCCCCTCCTCATCTCTGTCAAGTATATAAAGCTGTGTGTCGTCTGTACTTCACCTGATCATGAATTTGTAAGCCGATCGTGCATAATACAATATGTGTGGAAGAAGAAAGTATTTTCTTTTCCGATATAAATCGCTTCCACGAAGTGACGCCTCAAACCATTCTATTCTAATTTATGTCGATTAGATGAAATTTAGAGCAAAATTTCTCTTATCATGTATGTCAATTTTCACATTTTCATATACATTAGGTAATGCGAGGGTTAGTTGTCTGAATTTTTGCGTATTTATCAATATGTAATGAATGGCTAAAGTCAAATTCACGATGTGATAGACAATCCCCATCATTTTAACTTCAAGCAATCATGCATGTGTTTTATACAATAGGAGGACTCCAAAGATTTATTTAAAAAAGAGAAAGTAAAGAAATAGTTTAGAAATGTTTCACACAGATGACGAATAATACTTATCCGCCACTATTTTGGACGTAATTCTATGAAAATAAAATCATTTAGGACGATTTGTATGACGTGATGTGGTTCCCTGATAAAGCGGTAATCTACTGACCAACGTCTGGAGATTTAAATATAGGGCGATGCCTTAACGAGACACAGCCACAGCCTGTCAATGGAGTGAAACATTTTGGTTATCAGAAAAATGCGATAAACTAAAAACATTGGTAAAGCGGAAGGAATTAACACTGATTCTTAAATGTGCTCATTTCACTGAGCTTTTAGGGCTTTCTTGAGTACTACCTCCACACGTTCAAATAACACGTACAAGTAAATACTTAGCATGATTAGAATGAATTGTAATTTAATGCAATGAAATCAGTTGATGAATTTATTGCGCAAGGGAAAAAATAATGCAAGTGTAATGGCGTTTTCTCTACTCAGCTCAAACTCTTGCATTCGATATATTCCATTTTTGTATTGTTTATCTATTTTTTCCTATATACATGACAACAAAAATAAAGAGTTTCATTATTCGAAGATGGCAACTGTCAGTCTCAGGTGCTCCAAATTCCAACTCTCATTACGTCTTCACGCAAGGATGTCTCTTAGGTGATCCTGAGCAGGATAAACTACAGTGATGAGGCAAGGGAAGCAACAACTGATGCAATTGCGCCAGAATTGAATTTATACTACGTTAATAATCTGATACGGCGTCTGTTTTTCGCAGGGGTCGTAGTATTCCAGTGGGTAGGGTGCAGGATTACTGACCGGAGGACCCCAGGTCCGGTGATCCTGGGTTCTCCTCATATTCTCCTTTTGTGATTTTTCGGATTTGAGATTTCTTGGAAAAATCGCAGTGGAGAGAAAGGACATACCCATCTCTCCTCTAATACGCGAATTGCCCACTCAGCTGGGATAAGAATAAGGGAAGTTCTACCTTCTCCTATCGAACCGAACTTCACGTTGATTACTGTGGTTTCAGGTTGTAATATTGGCAAGAATACGGCCTACAGCAGATAGTTTCATTTCATTTTTCCCTCACTACTATTTACTTAGATTACGATTCCATAAGAATGAAATCGTTACTTGATGACTTTGAGTAAATTACCAAACTAGCCATTATTCTTCATACATTTTGTGAAGTCTATACTATACATTCTTTTACTCGATTCTCAATACGTGTACGAGATGTCACAAATTTGACTCAGAAACCAGAAAATGTTTTACAGTCATCTCTAATCATAAAAAATAGATCTCTTCAGTCGCAAATTTCATCATCGAATCTCCTAAATTTTACCACTTCTTGTGCTTCCGTACGATCCGACCATCAAATTGCTTGTTATTTTTTAATTGAAAATTTGTTCCGGAATACTTTACAATAATTAAGATCGAATAAATACTCTGGGAAGATAAAAACTAATGAAGAAGGAACGAGCTTGTAAAGATGGACTCCGGTGTACTGCTGAGTACCAGGCGTACCATAATCCCGCACCATTCTCGTAAGACTCAATTTCCCCTCCATCATAGGCCAAAATATACCTGCGTCCCTAAAATCCCAGTGTTAGATTAGCCATTGGCGACCCAACGTCGCGATGCAATATGGCGAGAATATAGCCTCGGTACACTAATATGTTGTGCGTTAGCACGATATCATAATTGGGTTAGCAGACCGGTTCCCTCGGCGCGAACTCGTAAATCCGCGGCGGCAAGCACTCATTGGCATTCCGGTCCCTTTCCTCGCGTCCACGGCCGGTGGCGGAGTGGAATCAGCATGCAAGAAAGTGCGGGCTGAGCCGTCACCTGCGTTGGCACCTGTTGCCGTCGGAGATCTCGGGCCGAGGGTGGAGGCAGGGAGTCCCTCTCAAAGCACCACGTCCCACTATCTGCCCTCTTCAAATTCACAACGACGGAGACCCCGGCCGGTGACTTCGGGAGATAGGACCGACCTTGTCAAAGAGCAGGAGCGGCACACAAGGAATTCAAAGGGGGATCCTCCAAAAAGAGTTAATGTGTGTATATGAAAACACACAAAAGATATATATATATATATTCATTCATATAGAAATAGATATAAGGAAAAAGGGATAGGTACACGTATAAAGGACGAATACAGGAGAGTTGGGGGAGGCGGAATCTATATAGTAGAACGCTTTCCGGCGACGCACAAACACACAAACAAACAGATACAGAATATACAAAATACAGAGACACAAAGAAAGGGCACTCACAGTATGTAGTGTATGTTTTGACGGTACGACCGTCGTCATCAGATTCCGATTCGTACCGTCAAAACGTAAACTACATACTGTCAGTGTCCTTTCTTTGTGTCTCTGTATTTGACATATTCTGTATGTATGTTTGTGTACTATATATATATATATATATACATATATATATATATATATATATATATATATATATATATATTAACATGAATGTAGATGCAAGGAAAAGGGATGGGAACACGTGCATGTATAAAAGACAAACACAGGAATGGTGGGGAAGGTGGAATCAAGCTGATCACAAGTGTAAAAGGGTTTTCTTGACCGGAACTTGAACCGCGGATCTTCGACTTGCGTGATCGATACTCTAACCATTGAGCTATCGAGGAAACGAAAATTACATATTAACTCCGTGGGTAATTGTAAGAGGTGCTTATACATGTATGTAGGTATTTGTAGGCAATGCAGTGATATTCGGAGGTTTCCGCAGTCCTGGATATAAAGTAGCATTATCGGATGACGCTAATGCCACGCAAAGTTGGTGCAGCACTTGGTAATTAGAATTACACTTAAAAAAATGCACAGCAATGGAATTTTGGAAGAAGAGCATTTTCCTGCCTTTCTTTCTATGACAAAACCCCACCCCCCCTTCCCACCCGCTCCCTCCTCCCCTGCCACCCCTTCTTGGTATATATATCCCTTCTCCTTGTACTTTTCCTCACCTGAAGATGATACAGTGTATCGAAACCATGGTCGGCAATAAAGTTTTAACTGTGGAAAATTGCAACGAAGTTTTCATTATGTCTCGATTCCACAATATCACGCCTGATTCTACACTTTTCGTAAGAGCTTTTCCCTTTTGAACGCCTACTGTATCATAAATATTAAAATGGAAAGAGTAGATTCCATTAAATGGGTACGCGTTGCCCTCCCTGATGACCTATCATGGGTGAAACACATACGGGGAATATGTGGACAATCTAACAAAAAATTAGGATTTATTAGATGAGTATTGAAGAGATGTGACGAGAAGGTTAAAGGCAATCCTACCTTTCGCTCATAATACCTCATTTTGAATATGCTACTAGTACGAGTACATGGAATCCTTATGAAGAACGATTGATTGCCGAATTGGATCGTGTGCAGTGTAGAGGAGCTAGATTTGTAAAACACTGTTATGATAAAATGAGTAGCGCATCAAAATAATTAGAGCAGCAAGGTTTAGGAATCACTCACGGAGCGAAGGTTAACTTATAAATGAAATCTCTTGCATTAATCGTAAGGACTTCTCCTTAGCAATGGTTTTGAAAATTTATTATTGCCCCCATCGTACTACGGTAGGATAGATCATGTCAATACATTAATACAGATAGAGTGTAAAACAGGTAATTCAAGATCTCCTTTTGCCTAGGAACGATAAGATATTCGTTGAGAAAGCATTAACCCCCCATATCAGTGAAAGGATTTTCTTTTTTCATTCTAAGTTGTCTGGTATTTTGCCTTTTTATCTCATCTAGCTTTAGTTACTGTCCTTCTTTTTACCTACATGCCTCGTATGCGTAGAAAAGTATGGTTCACTTAGTGCTACACTTAGTTCACAAAGTGCGTGTACTTGTAACAATCATGATGCACATTATTTAAATAAATTATGTGCGTATATATACACACCTTTATATATATATATATATATATATATATATATATATATATACATACATACATACGAATGTGTGTGTGCATGAATTGTAACTAGCAATTAAGATAAACTTAAATATTGATGTGGTACATCTGGTATGTGATAAACCCCTGCCACACATCCTAGGGGTGGCTTGCAGAGTACGATTACGAAATAGAAACCCAGGAAACTGAACCTAGAAAGATGCAGAGTGCAGCAATAAATTGAATGCGCTCTTCAAATTATATTAGCGACACAGTGCCTTATATTTTCGTATCTATTTTTAAATTTGACTTTACTTTCATTATCTCTTTTTAATTTGCATTTCTCCTTTTATTTTTTGTACTACTGCATCTTTCATTTTCTGCAACACTTTGTTATCTGTCACACCAGTAGCCATTGATATGCACCAAATATAGCTTAAGAGGAGTTGCTGCGTAAGGATGAGGCGGGGCTCCCATCAAGGACGCGATCTGGGAGTAGACGCCGACGATCCCTTTTCTGTCTCAAGATCCGGCTGAGTGAAAGGGAAAACAAGAGGAGCACTGGATAAGTAATTGTGTGGACGCCCGAAAAAAAATCGGTGAGGAGTGTAGCGAAGGAAAAAGTGTTGATAATTGGGATGAGATGTGCCCGTCCGACAGGTCGATTGAATGGCTCCTCTATGTGCCTATGCACGTAAGAGACTTAGGGCGGCAAATGGTAGGGTAAATTTGGTCTCTCGTGCCATAGAATTGATTTTTGTTTTCAATTGACGGCATCGCACCAAAACTGGGAGGATAATTTGTGTATGTCGATTTAATCCTTCATCAATTAAAATTCGCCTTTTAATGAAGATTAACTAGCATTATAAATATCAACTGAAAACCTGATAGACTTTAATCCTAACATGTATTTTCGTTATTGCTAATTAGTTAAAAATATAAAATCATTTAGCTAATTTTGTATTAGTCATAAAGAATAGAATTGCAACTAGTTTGATTGATTCCATGATGGGGACTCTAAGTATGGCCATACGATACACGCCGTATTTTCTTCATTTGATTACATAACTTGATTCGCAATAAGAACTTCGAGAAAAAGAAAATCGATTCACGTAACTACACGATACATGACTGAGGAGAAAACGTAGTCTCATAAAGAGTGTGCGCTAGTTAAATTTAACGATTGAAATTGTGCAGAAATTATTATAAGGTTCGGAATAACATTTCAATTACATTTGTTTTTCGTTGAAGTTTTTTTTACCGAAGAAAAGGGGAAAGTTGCGCCGAAATTCTATTAAAAGGGACCATTTTCATTATTAAGTCTAAACTACACCTTTTATAAGTCTTTTAAACTATTAATTATCCTAACTGCACGAAAAATGAAATCACAAGCAAACTGATATGACTTTCGCGAAAATCACATGAGCGGGAGACATTAATAAGTCTCAAAACTAGGATCTATGAAATGTTTGCAGAGAAGGTATCATGATTCCATGTGAGTTTCAAATAGTCTAAATTTATTTTTTTCTTCAGTCCAATTGCTTCGAGCGTAAAATCCCTCGTATAACCATATTTTCATTACATTTTCACAAGCATTACATTTTCACTGAAAGAGAAAATGTAATGCTTGTTAAATCCTCCATTGTATCTTATTAAAATATAAATACATAATTCAGTAAAAAAGTCTCAGAAAATATTCTCACTAAGGTGTATATTTGTGATGTCGGCAATGGCGCGGGAATTATTCCAGGGTCATTGAAATTAAAAGATAATTTTTCGGAATACATTATTTTTAAAAAGACGATACCATACCAGGCTAAGTTAACTATTGAGTGGAAATATCTCATAAACATTAGCAAAATCAAAATAATTTTTAAATTCAAGGCAAAATTGACTAACAATTAAGTTATAGATAACCACCACCCGTATGGATTTTTCAAAGTTTTGAGTTCATTAGAATGGGGAACAAAAGCAGCTTTCAACAGTAAACCAACCGTTTCGAAAAAATATTCATTTTGCTAAGTTTTGTGGATATCGTTTTATGACATTGAAAATGTCTTGATATCAATTTTTCTTTTGAAGCAACGTTGTCCGAAAATTTAAAACCTCAAACAAACCTTTCCAGACACACTTAAAAGAATGCTTGGGCCCTTAAAGAGTCCTTCCTTTAAGACTAGAGAAATTTTCCATTTAAAATCAATCGCAGAAAAGACTTAAAAATGCAAAATATTTTTTGAAATGTCAACACAAACATCACCCTAATTCATAATACTACGTTATAAACTATTCAAAATCATCTATACTATCTTAACCATTTCATTTTACTAACTGTTGTCGTGGAAAGAACCGTCAATGGTGAAGGTGATGATTATATCTCCAGATAAAGGGAAACTATATTTAGATAATAAGTTCAGAGGATTGAGTAGTCTGGGAGCACCGACAATCCAATATATTAGATGTTATTCATATTACTAATGCGAACATCTTGAAAGGCGCTAATTTTCGGCAGGTAATTTCCAAGCTGAGCGTGTGTTGATCAACGTAAGTGCGCTGAGAATGCCATATCGTTAATGATAAAATGCCACAAAATCTGATTGCAGAGCAAATGACTAATAGGTGTGTGTGTGTATATTATATATACATATAATATATAATAATATATAAGAGTAGTATATGTATATTAAATATATATACTAAATTTAATTACTACTAATATATATACTAATATTATATATATAAATAGTATATATTTTTTATTTATATATTTAAAATTCGATCTATGACCTTTTCCAATGGACTAAATTACAATTATGACGCAGCCACGCTTAATTTTTGTAATTAATGTGCATTTAGTTTATCATTTTGTGATGAATAATAATTTGAAATTTTATCTATAACTATGCATTCATCTTCGAATAGAGAAGGTCAATTTTGTGCGTCAAATTCGTCTCATACAAAATATATCACGTTATTTCTTTGCTTCGGAATATATATGCGAGAAAGAAGATCTCACATTAGGCAGGAGGACGAGTTTTATCGTAGGTAGTAAAACATTTTAATGACTGCCCATTTACATAATGTGTATACATTTTGTTGATTAGATGTCAGACAAGATGAAAAAGGAGGTAGGATATGTCGTTTATAGCTTGATGTATATTTAACGCTGTTTGGCAGAAAATTTGAACAGGAAATACGCATCAAGGTCGCATATTTTTTGTCGTACCTCGAATTTTCATTCCATGAACTTCCTAAAGAACATGTAAATTATAATTCAGAAGAACCGGAGTTACCGACTGAAATTCAAAGTGCACTGTGTTTATTTGTTGGTTTTCATAAATGCTAATTCAGGCAAATAGGTTGATTAGAAATGGATGCATTTTATTAACTCCTTTCGAAAATTCGTCTTGAATTCTGGTAATGAATCTATTAAATAATGTTGCTTTTGTATGTGATTAACTTATCCTTTTGATAAAAATGAGGATGTGGTATCTATTGTCAGTCGATTTCATTGTTTAATGCAACCATAAGTGGATCTATACTCTTATTCTTCAATTTGTGTTGCGAGATTACTTTATTTGGCAATTAGAGGGGGCAGGGATAGATCATATTCATGCTCATTTGATACCCTTTCCATCTTCTTTGAAACCGTAATGAATCCAACGAGATATAAAGCAGATTGACTACAATAAAATAAATCAGTTCCTTTAAGTAACAAGGTTATAGAGCATACCTAGACGATTATGTGTTCTTGCAGCTGCTACCGCAGTTTCCAACTCTTCAGAGCATTTAAATACTGTATTCTATCACATTTTTTTCTTATCTAACCCTGAAAAGTCATCATAACCTTTGGTAATCTTGAAATCCATTTTTTTTTCAAGGCCGATAAGTTGGTGAAAATCTGCCGGTTAATATCGAAATATTCGGCCCATAGACTGTCTAAGACGTAAACATTGTTATTGGGTTTTATAAGTGCAAGCTGTGAGACGAGTTTCGCGCGCGAAGTACGACCGAGAATGTTAAATGCTCTCTTTTGAAGACACCTGGACTAATTTTCAGCAAAACTCGATGTGTGACCTTTAATTTTGACTCCAAATATGTATTAAAATGTCTTTGTTTATTAATTATTTGTTTTCATTCTAATTTTATGAGCTATTTATTCAAGGATGGCCATATTCTAGAAGATACTTAAGGTATTATGTCCTACATTGTAATCTCACAGACATCCAGACGCATTCAAATTCCGCTATTACTTTATTTTTAAGGAAAAACACAGTGAGCAAAAATAAAAATGATTGAGTTTAAACAAACCGAACGGTAATAGGGTTAACCTTGTGAAATTTATCCATGATGGAAAGGAGACAAACTATGCAAATTCTATTCAATTCTATTCTATTCAAGTGAAATTTGCATAGATTGAGTTTAAATTTTCGCGACAGTCAAATTGTGGTGAAGGGAAGTTTTCTTGATTTAGTTTAATTATAATCACCACAAAAACATCGAATAAATCAAAGAAGTATCTTGTCTTCGACGATGATTAGCATTGAGTTGAAATTTATCTTTGAGCCTAAATTCGAAAACACTGCAGATCTTCCGCTTGTAATATAACCGCTGCAAAGAAATATGGCGTAGTTGAAAATTTTGATAGCTTTTCTTTACGATGAATTATTTTCAGGAGAAAACAATGTTTGGTAAAATTACGAGAGACTGATACAGAAGATTTTCAGTGTATGCAAAGATTTTTCCCAGCCGTGAGAGTAAAGTTGAGGGAACAAAGCAGAAGCTAAAACATTTAGAGTAAATTAGTCTCGTTGCACTTAATTAAGAAATAGACAAATACTTTTTTTACAGTAAAAAACATTCCACAAGTCATCAAGTAGTAGAGTAGTAGACTTCATCAGTGACACATTGAGTGGACAATTGGAATATTTCTTGGTCTCACTAAAGCATTTGACAAGGTGTGGCACAATGGGCTACTACAAAAAATGGAGAACAGGAATTTCCCCGAATGGATTATAAAATGGACCAACTCTTATTAAGATAAGAGAAAATTTCAAGTAAAGTGGGATTAAGAAACAAATGGCTAGGGCGGGTGTCCCACAGGGATCTATTCTCGACCCACTACTGTTTAATTTATTTACGACAGATTTCCCAAGAGAAGAACAGAATTGGCAGATATTAATCACACTTTATGCAGATGACATAGCGATTACTAGTATAGCCAAGGAAAAAAATTAACAATTGCCCAAAAAAGAGCTCAGAACATGCTAGATCTGGCAACTAAGTGGTACTCCAAGTGGAGACTAAGCGTTAGCCCGACCAAAACAAAAGCCATGATTTTCACTAGGCCGCACACGATAACACTGACTTTATCGTGTATAAAAATCCAAGAACACCCTATAGTGCGGAGCATACAGGGTTCGTCCGGAAAATAGGTGTACTGGGCGCAGGAAAAAAAATTTATTACACTTTTCATATCTTAAGCTAATATTCCTCAAAATAGGACCCTTGTGAGTCGATACACTTGTTCCAGCGGCGTTCCCATTCCTGAAACGCTCCCGCAAAGGCATCATCGGGAACCTCTCGAAGACACGTTGTCACGGCCTCTTTGACGGCGTCCAAAGTCCCGTATCGCGTTCCTTTCAAACTCCTCTTTATCTTCGGGAACAGAAAGAAGTCCGGTGGTGCCAAGTCCGGGCTGTAGGGCGGGTGCGGCAGCGTTGCCATGCCGTGCTTGGCCAAGAAGTCCGACACGACAAGCGCGGTGTGAGACGGCGCATTGTCGCTCAGGTTGTCAGTCATACGGTTGATCGCTGGCCGGACGCGGGCGACTCATTTTCGAAGCCTGTCGAGCACTTGGACGTAAAATGCAGCATTTACAGTTTGTCGTTCAGGTACAAATTCGTAGTGGACGACTCCCCTTTTGTCAAAAAAGACAATGAGCATCGCCTTGATCCGAGATTTGCTCATGCGAGCTTTCTTTTGACGGGGTGATGATGGGGTGTGCCACTCCGCACTTTGTCTCTTCGACTCCGGGTCGTACTCAAAGACCCACGTCTCGTCACCCGAAACAACTTTCTCTAAAAAATGTGGATAAATTTTGCAGTGATCCGCAAGTTGTGTCGCGATTTCCAAACGATTGAGTCTTTGATCATCACTGAGCACTTTCGGCACCAACTTTGCACAAATTTTTCGCATCTGTAATTGGTCCCTAATAATCTCGTGCACTATTGTTTTTGGCACATTACACTGCTCTGCTATCATCCGAACACTAAGACGACGATCAGAGTTCAGTACATCGCGAACTTTTCGCACATTTTCGTCGGTGAGTGTCGTTGATGGGCGTCCAGGCCGTGGTTCGTTGTCGACCTCTTCTCTGCCCTCCACGAACATCTTGTGCTACCAAAAGATCATATTTCTGGACATGGCTGACTCCCCGTAAGCCCGGTTAATCATACCGACAGTTTCGGTAGACGATTTCCCAAGCTTTACCGCAAATTTGATGGAATAATGCTTCTCCAAAAACTTCGGCATCGCGTTCCGTGACGTGGGTCGAGCGTGGAGGTTCGCGTTAACAGAGCTCCTCACTACACCACAGCTCAGAGCCGACTGCCTTTTTCAGCGTCGCTTGCGAACATACCCCCCTCCAATCGCAGCCCGTCAGAGCGGTGGTGGGCGCGCCTGGAGCGGCGGGAAAAAATCAGTACACTTATCTTCCGGACGAACCCTGTAGAAGCCACTTACTTGGGAGTCACAATTGACAATAGATTAAACTTTAACAAACATGTTAAAACCATAATAGGAAAGGTTTATGCAAGTCGAGCAGGACTAGCCCCTATCTTACAAAATATTGCGACGCCTTCAAGCGCTAAAAATTATTTATACAAGGCGATAATTTGCCTTGTTTTGACATATAGTATGCAGCCCCAGCTTGAATGGGACTCCTAAGTAAAAATAGCTATAAAAAAATAGAAATTACAGAAAGGAATATTTTGACATCCATGCACCGAATTAAACCTTGGGCGAAAATTAAAGACATATATAGTCAAATGAAATTAAATGATGAGCTAGACGAAACAATTAAAAGACAATGCAGAAATTACTACGAGGAAATAAAAGGAAATGAAAGCACGGTATTGGGCTAAACTAAAATTGGCAAAGCAAGTGATTATGACAAATACAAAAGACCGCACAGCATCAAAAAATGACGATAACCAAAAACATGATAAGATAACATGGTAGAAAAATAAATATATATATATATATATATATATATATATATATATATATATATATATATGTGTGTGTGTATATATATATATACTATATATACATTCATATTATTATTAGGTAATCTACCGTTTAAGGTAGGTTTTTGGATGGACACAACTATACATTCATATACTTATATATAAAATAAAGGATATTTTAAAAAAGACGTAGAGCAAAAGCCGATACAAGGCATACTCTAAAATAAAGACGCCAAGGCAGAAAGTCACTCGGGCTGAACTGAATATATATCAAAATGATATAAAATCTAACTTTAAACGTGTAACTAATTCTACTGCTAATGAATTGATTAAGTTATAATTAACCTCGACATGAGACTTACATGCGGCCAATTAAAAATAAATCAAAAAGTTAGCTTATGCTGGCATATCAATCCTTGCGTTTAATTTTTTTAACTGGCGTTGCAGTTCAAATGAGCTACCTATTAAATTGAAAATATCGTTTGAATCCAAAGTGTATGTTAGATAAATAATTATTGCTGGTAGCAATTATTTTTAGGTTTTTCTAACGCATTACTGCCTGCTAATTGCAAATGCAACATTTGGTACTTTAGGTACTTCTTTGGGATTTTCCTTTACTGGACATTCAAAGCAATCAATGTACCGTATGCTGCGTCTGTAGGTTTTTTGTGATACATATTTATTTCGGGGCTTAAGTCAATTCGTTCTATTCACTAATGATTCATTAGGCTTAGCAATTCCTCAGAATATGACACTCTTTAAATTACCATTAACCTTGAGCTACCTCGTATAATATAGGCCAAATGTAAAGCGAGTATCTGGTTATGCAGACAGCAAGCCATTAAATTGCTTTTAAAGACTCTTCTCATGATTGACTTGATTTTCTTCATGAATACCCCACGCCTTTTTCGCAATTTAATACCTTAGGTGATTTATTCCAATGTTTCCGAGCGGTTGATGAGGATCCGACGTGCAAACGTGTGACTCCGGCAATGCACGTCACACCTCCTCTCCCTGTTATTCTAAGACATTCGTAAGAAAGTCTTCACAGTCTTCTGACTTGGAATGTGACATAAGTAACTGAAATCTTGAACATATTTCTTTAAACGTTATTGCTCCCCTCGCTGGATATTTTTTAAAAGTTAACGGGTTTGGGCACAGTTTTTATGTTACCCGTTTCCTTTCATGTTAATAATTACTATGGAAATTCTATTGTGACAAGAGATCAAGTTACTTTACAATCGTGGAAATCAATTTTTAACTTAAAAAATAGAGATGTGGTTAAACAGCTTGGAGTTATAGAGGCGTCGAAAATATGGTCGGAAAAAGACGTTTAATGGAAGATTTCATACGTTTACATGCATCTGCACAATGCTACATGCAATGAAAAAGTTGTGGCAAAATCTTTTTACTCTCACATTTTTAAAGTTTGACCGAGTAAACCACTTCAATTAGAGAATCATTACCACCCACATCCAATTGTCATTTATACTGAGCTGACTTTGGGCAAAATATAACATTTAATTCTTTATAAAAATGCTTTTGGTCTAAATTAAATATTCATGGGAATAAACAAAGTTGAAAATTGCATGCCTTAATTCAGGGTCTAGGTGTCACTTCTATGTGTGATAAATGATACTATCACATTTCTATGTGTGATAAATTATATTATTAAATGATATATTAAGCAGAGGGTCACGATCTCTTGATTCTCACCAGATAATCAAAAACCTCAACATGAAATTGTATTTTTTACGACTTTCTAATATCATACCAAATTTTTATACACCTGATATCTTTATTCAATCGTATGCTCATAATGTTAACAAAAGTATAAAGAATAATATTAATCATAGTCATGAAATATTTATACATTGTTTTATCACGAAATCATTTCATTAAACTCTTGGCACATTTACCCAAATCAACAGGATATGGTAGAGAAAGAACATTTGCACTTCCACTTTTTCTACCCTCATCATGAAGGTATTCCGCAAAGTTAAGGCTGAAACTTTTATATTTAACAGGATATGCTCAGGAGCCGGTGTTAAAATCGTGAAAATATCTAGATATGCAACATACGTCCGAGTGTGCGTCGTGAGTCAATGGGGCCAGTCTTTATGCCTTTAAGGTCTCCTCGAATAGCCATTGAGTAATTCCAGCGGCAGTCGCTGCTCACGAGCCAGCCCTCGAGTGGCCTTTGTCGTCGTAGTAGACTCCAGAGAGGCTCGCGCGATATCTGGCCGTGATCATTGAAGCGGCTAGTGTTTAATACAGCAGTAGGAGGCATAAAATCTAACGCCGGTCTTAACGGAAGCTGCTGGGCATGTAAAATGCCTTCGCGCGCGCCTCACTACGTTCCCTTCCCTAATCGGAGGATCGCTCCGCCATCTCCGCCTCCCCGATCCGTGGCGACGAAGCTGCGATTTAACGAAGTGTGCTGATAGTACTATGAGCACCCTCAACCCATACAAGTCTTAAAAATACTGCGCTCTACATGTCGTAGATCGAACAGCGTTTAAAAGATCATCCAGAGAGATTATGAAAAAGGAATAGCAAGGAGAGAGCGGAAGATGTTGAAAAATAGTTACTTAAGCATGTGCCATGTAGAAATTTAGAATATTCAATGAAGAAGTACAATTTCACAATTCCAAAGAAATTATCTATTCAGCCAAATAGCGTTTTTATTGTTTTACGTCATTGTAAGTGCGTGTGTGTGTTTATATACATACATACATATATATATATATATATATATAGGTAGATACATATACTACAAATACTATATATTCACTCACATGGATATACATAATGAAAAGGAATATGAACACATAAAAGACGAACACAGGAATGGTGGGGAAGGTGGAATCGAGCAGATCATAAGCGTTAAAAAGTTTCCTTGACCGAGGCTCGAACCACAGATCTTAATTGGATTGAATATATATAAATATATATAACTTTTGGACGGCACAATAGAACACAGAATAAAACAGATAACACGTAAAAGGACACTCACACTGTAGATGATTTAAGCTTTCGGCCTACTCCGAGGCCTTCTTCAGGTCTGACCTGAAGAAGGCCTCGGAGTAGGCCGAAAGCTTAAATCATCTACAGTGTGAGTGTCCTTTTACGTGTTATCTGTTTTATTCTGTGTTCTATTGTGCCGTCCAAAAGTTATATTGCTCTCGTGAGTACTTCCGCATCATCTATAAATATATATATATATATATATATATATATATATATATATATATATATATATATATATATATATATATATATATATATATATATATAGATGATGCGGAAGTACTTGATGCTTCGTTTCGGAAATGCACATCATATTTAAGTATTTTGGTACGCTTCCCTAAATTTTAAGTGAACTCTCAGATCATCCAACCTTAGTACATATTTCAAACATGAATACAATGTCACAACCTACTTCTATCTACATTTTTGATCCTCCACATGTATGTTGTTTAATCTTACTTCTTGAGGTCAATTGTATAACTGACGACTCGAAGAATCTATTTACATCCAAGAATGAAACGCGCAATCTTAAGTGCAACATTTTAATGAAATGATTTTAATACTTACAAATCTGATCCGCACGGAATTTATAACTTGGTTAGCATCGGAATAATTTCAGTTGGCAGTGAGTTGTTGGTATAATTGGGAATCTATCTTAGATTTCCAACATGGAAGAGACCATGAATAAAATGGAATACAAACGACGTAATTAATTGAACGCGGCCTGATTTTTCCGGAGCATAGAATATATGTAGTAATGGAGATGAGTGAGTGTTTATCATGGAGCAGGAAGTAGAAGTCAGACGAAAGGTATCAAGTACAGCGTATGTTCAACAGTGAGGTGCCAAAGACGCATTAATTGCGATTTGAATGCGTTGCATAAAATGAGGGTAGATTGTAGAGAGAGGTGAGTTATTAATAACCTTTAAATATATCCTGAACTCAGGATCATCAATAAGAGGATTGAGAGCAGATAAAATGATCACATAGGGGTTAATTAGTTTGGGTTAGTAATAGTAAATGGGAAAGATAGGAGCTAGAAATGAAAGCAGGTACATAATTCATAAAATCTGTTACGCTTACATATGGTCAATCTTTAGTAATCCAGTCAACATAAGAATTACAGTCATCGGTAAGTACATTAGAATGTCAGTGTTAAACATGTAAGTGTAGAATCTTCTGTAGGATATACATGTAAAAAAGTAAAAAGGCTTTAAAGTTTTTTATATTGGAGAAGTTAATCTTTAAAATTGGAGGATAAAAACTAAAGCAGATTGGAGCAATTTACCTGTCTTGGCAGTAATATCGACCAAGATATCCAAAGTAGCCGAGATATAAGGAGAAGCCTTGCGTTGGGCAAAGAAGTTTTCACAAGGAGAGAATCGATGACATGGGACCTTGAATAAGGCTACTAAGAAAACGGTCGTTTCAAATTTGATCTGCGGCGTGGTTTTGCGCGCCGGGGAGAAGGGTCTTTGAAGAAGGTTTAATGGCGTAGATTGGGCGTCTTGGAAATGTGAGTAGAAAGGAGGAGTTAATAGGTAAAATGGAATGGAAGAAAAGGAAAGAAAGAACTCATGGGGGCTGCAGAAGAGGAGAGAGGGTCGTTTGGGAAAATATGGTGGCAGGACAGAGTGTTTTCATTGGCAAAGGGATGATGAAGACTGTGTTTGAGGGGAGAACTTCAGACAAGCGAGGATGGGATAGGAAAATGAAAGACATGTTGGAAAGAGGGAAGAGGGAAAAAATTATGCGGATTGAAGGGTTTATTTTATTGATATGAGGTTGTGCTTTGTAAGGAGAGGCAAATTAATGTATCTTTTTCAGTATTTGTCCATCCAAAACCTACCTTAAACGATAGAGGATCCGTTGTAACACTGGTAGGGTCCCCCAACGTTTTCATTTTAGTATAGCTGCCCCGAGTAGGAGATGTAGTTTAACGTAACTTGAATTTTCAGATTTTTGTTCTAAAAACTTAGGAAACTCTACGATATACAATGGTGATAGACTGTTCATAGAAAAGCTAATAAATTTCAGTATTTGAAGTGAACGTCCTTATAAAAACCTGTCCTATATTCCATTCCATGGAACATTATTTTTTAAGAATTATTTCAACAAAGTAAGGAAAAGTTTTATTGATTAATATTCATATTAAGGTCTTCAAGGACGAAACTGAATTTTAGATTTCACGAAAAAAACAACTTTCTAAGACAAGTTAACTCAAAAAAGAACCTAAATCCAACAGATCTCTTTTTGCATAAATATAAGTTTAAAATATTTTGGCATTTTCTATTACTTTTATATTTTTAATCGATTATTATCATTATTAGACATTTGCCCAAACTCTAAAAATCAGCCATGTTGCACGAATTTGTAAAATCAGTAGATAAAGACGGACTATAAAAATTATACTCCGTTCTCAGTTAAACCTTATGTTGCAAGAGTAATTCAAATTAATGTCCTAGCTTTGATAAGATCATAGGTCAAAGAAAAAATTTCGGAATGTAATAACCGTTTCACCTACGTAGGGTGAACCCATCTTTCGAGAGTGACCCTGAGAAGTTCAAAATCCCGGACGCAAGGGAACACAAAAAACACTTTTGGAATTTCGACCAGTATATTTTTAGGAGTTGTGATGGCGCATTATGTCAACCACTTTGCATTTTTTGCTTCCGTTTGACAGCGTTACTATTGGTGTTCTCTCGGGTCATCGCCGAGAAACGCGAGAGGGAGAGGAGGACGAGGGGAGGGGAATGAGACAATCGGCGAAGGGAGCACACGACGGGGGGGGAGGGTGCTGAAGGCAGGGAAGAAGCGGAGGACTGCGGCGGGGAAGAAGAGGGGGTATTTTACGGGCGATACGCTTCCTTTTCCCCTTTCAACTCCCCGATCTCGTTCGTCCGAAACGGTGATTATGGATGAAGACAGTGGTCGGCCTCAATCTTTACACCGCCTTGCAAATCGCCTCCAAATGAGACACGGGGACACTTGGATGGAGAGGGAGTACTGCGATGATCTGCAGGCATATCGCTACTTCGCCAACCAATATTTTACCTGCTACATTTACGCATTGTCATGATTTCTAAAAATTTCATTACCGATGGAGAATCGGATCATCAATTGCAGAAATTCTTTTAATGATTTGAATTAAATCAATCAATCACCTTAAACCCTTATGGAGTCCACAGTCCGGTGAGAATAGTATAGCAATATTATTTTTTTAATGACTTCAGTTCAGAATGACTAGTGATTAATGCACCGTTCTGACATGATATATTTGATAAGCGCTCTGAACATCTCGTGTCTGTAATTTTAACTATGTTTCCAAGCTTAATGTTCAATGAATGTTCCCATTGCTTGATGATGTGATATTTATTTTCATAATTTTCCCATTAAGTATAATGTTATCGTAGATCAGATACGAGAAAACCAGGGCCCTCGGGGAGAATATGACCCTCCAAACACTATAATCTAGCCCGCGAGGGTGTCACGAAATGGCTCGCTTAGCAAATAACACTTGTCCAGGAATCTCAAATTACGCACGTCCCACATTATGCTTAACACACGTGGATAGAAGAATACTCTCGTATGTCTTCGCAAAATGTATTTGACGTTTTTTTGGCGTCACTGATGCTGAATGAACATGAACATAAATATATACACAGACTTTTTGCGAACTATTCGCAGGGTACGATAAAAAAAATTAATTGGGGTAATACGACATTTTATATTGATCAGAACATTTTAGTATCAGTGTGTCCAATGATCCAGGGAAAGGAATCCAGTAGGAGCGTCTTCTCCACATATCGGATGCTAAATCGGGTCTGCAAGGAATCCTCCGCCACTTAGGTCATCGCGGGCGACTATTTTAGGTGCGTTGCGTAGAAGATGCCGCCACAGAAAGGACCAAAAGCGACATTTCTTCCTGATTTAACTTCGGACACTTCTAAAGAGTAGAAGCGGGCAGCCTGCTGAAAAGTTTCTCTCTCTCTCGAGAACCTGAGTTTCCATATATTTTTCGCTTTTCCAACAAGATCGGCGCCCAGTGACCACCTTTTAAGAGCACCCCATAAAATATTCCGGATGAGCCGACGACTTGCCGTGGGAAGTCACGACGAAAAGTCTTTTACGGGATCAAGGACTTGAACTTGGGTTCCATCCAAATGTAACTCCACAGGGTTTCCACCGTTAAAATTTGTGATTTCAGCTCAATATTCATTTACCCACGAACGATTATGTCACCACGGAGGGTGAAAAGAATTTCCGTTAATCTAATCGTTTTCTTGTTAAGCGACTTGTAAATAAAATGTACATTCTTGAATAGTTTTTGCACATAAAGATAAAACAAAATGATTGATGAATTGGAACTGAAGCTGAAATTTTTAAAATGTTTTACCTTACGTTGCAAAAATAATACTTGCATTTAATGAAATTATTTTAAATATATAAAATTTCGAATTTCACCTTCGCTGCTTACTGTATGTTAAATCCGCATTTAGTAGTCTCATTAAATGGCTGTACATTATTATGTTTGTGAGTTGATATTCTTATTGCCTCTTTATATAAACAATTATGCCCTTCTGTTTGATGCCATGTATGCTTTTAAAATCTATGATTTTGTTACGATGTGTATGTAATATTTCTCTGAAGACCATATTAATTAATATTGCATAACGGAATATCCTAAATTTTTACCTAAATAGTAATGATCAATCACAAGAAGGTATATTCTGATGAAAATGTATTAACCCTTTCTCATAATAATTATTGTATATTTTATGATTTTGACCATATTTATGGAAGTAGGTATCTTTCTATACCATACCATTTGGAAGCAGGTCTCTCCTGTAATTACTACATGAGAAGAGATCGTGAACATATATTTAGAAAGACTAAATATAAAAATAATTTTTAAATGCACTTTTACCTGGTAAAACATCGGAGTAATGAGCAAACAAATGCGCTACAAATAATTATATACCTATATTTTTATTCTAAGTTATCTAGAGTGGTAAATATTTTATATGTGTACCATATTTCATTGTCCCCCTTATCCTTACTTATATATATATGTAAAAAATATTTACCTTTACTTATTACTCAAATAAAAAAGTTAGGCTTTGACGGAACATTTTCAAGTAACCGTCAATATTTAACATCTACGACAAGAATGCGTACTCAAAACGATACCTCACACGCAACTAGCCTTCGAATTTCGGGCTAATTAAATTGGCTCTGTTTCGCCCTTAGCCTTCGGCGCAGCAATGACTATCAAATTAAACGATTTCAAAGTCATTGGTGTCAAAGGCAGTTTCTGTTTTGAATATATTGTGCGATGGTAGTCGCACAATTATTAAGCAAGTATTAGGATCGGCCGGTGAGGTCATATACATCGTTAGGGATAAGTGTTTGATAATTACCATGCTCAGTGATGAAGGAGTTCACGAAGAACTCCGAGGGAGGTAATTAATTGCTTTAATATTAGGGAGCCCACAACCCAGAATTTGAAATCTTCAGAAGCATCTACTTTTCTATAGAATGGTGCCAAAATCTGTTTATTATCGGGAAATAAAAGTCTCTAGTTCTTGATTTTATTTTCCGATCGTCAATAAGGAAATATTAATGAATCAATCCCAAAAATCCTAATTTTTTTCGAAAAAATATGATGGATTAGTGATAATATGCTTCAATTATCATTAATTCAATATTTTCTAAACAATAACTTCTTAAGATATGCCTTGAAATGAATTCACATTTTTATTTATACATGATCATAGTAGTTTCATAAGGTCGGCCGCTTTTATAATATCGATCTTTCATTTGACGAAATCCACCGTAGGTTTTTAGCGGTCCCCAACAACGATTACCTTCTTAGTATCGCGAGCAAGTTGTTTTATTTTTCTGCAATATTTCCTTCTTTAGTTCCCCGTGAAATTCCTTATTATTACCTTCGTCCAGTAACTTCGTTCACCTGCCAATTACAAAGTCGATATGTGGTTTTGAACAGATCTAGTGATATAGAAGGAAACAGTTGGAATGGAGTAGAGTCATATTATGAAACGAATAACCAATGAAGCTTAGATAAAATATTTTGTGGTCAATTTGTTTCAATGGCTTTAATATCGTCATTAGAGTTGAGACGGGAAAACGTTCGCCTGACGAGAATACGCAATCCTATAAAGGATAAAGTGTTTGTTTGGACATCGCTTAAAGAAGTAAACGCTCAAGCTATATAGTCAAGGAGAACCATCAATGCCATGTGGAAAATAGCCAATTTTAATTAATCATGATATTCCACCATATCACGCCTGAAACGTCTCTTTTTATCAATATTAACTTGAACCCCCAGATATATTACAATTGTCGGTAAAATTAGTTCTTCAATAGGAATACAGAAGGGGGAATACGGTGCTTAAAAATATACTACAAATGTTCCCGGAAAAAGAATATATTTTTATGAGTAGGTGCCTTAATTGTCTTTTCTCAGAAGAACCCTGGATTTTTTATTTATCAAATTAATTTAGTGTACCTTTTTGTTGTTTTTAACATAATGCCGTGGATGTCATACTACAAATATTAATATTTTAAAAATTTATTTACGAATCGCAATCTTAATCATGTATATAGGGTTAATTTTCAAATAACCCTACAGTGTCGAAACTTTATTTTTAATTTAAATCTTATGTCAAATGTATTATTTTTGTCAAACGTTACTATTTCATTCATGAAATGTCAACACCCGATCACAGGAATGATGTTTATATGGTTATGTTAAAAAAAATAATAATAATATCAGAAACATTACCATAATATATTCTATCTAAGTGCTGGGGTTTTCCATTTTATAATTTTATCCCATATCATTAGTTAGCTGTTTTGCACGCAGTCATTTTAAACTCACAGAAACAGGATTTAAGTTCCAGTTCAAAATGGAAGCTCACATGTGACTTGGGGCATGGTTGTCCATTCTTTCGTTATAGACGTTCTAATGTGGTCATATTTCCTTCGCAATAGTGGGCAAACCACTGCCATCGATGCCGTGAAGAACTTTCACCAAATTAGACCTGCGAAAAGGCCGATGAAGTTAGGACGCGCTCATTCTTTTCGAACTCCACAATGAGCAGATTAGGTATCTGGCGATCGCTATGAGTTTCTTCCGAGGCCATGGAATCTTCAAAATAGCCACGAATTTCACTAATGATGACAACCTTGCTGGGGTCAAAGGTTGAAGTCGGCGCTGAAGTGAAGCGCGTGCTTTGTGAACAGTACTATTCATTATACTTATGCAAATCATTGCTGCGGGAAATTTCGACGACTGAGTGGGAAGAAGGTAAAACAAAATGGAGTTTCTCAACTCGTGGGATCGTCAGTAATTACTTGCGGCAATTAATTACTCCAATGACCTTTCGAGAGTATTCATTTGGTATTGTCGAAGGAGCCATGGACCTTGTGAGTTCATGTTTTGAACGGCAATTAAATAACTATTTGTGAAAAACAGGAATTGAACCTACGTCGAGTTCTCTCCGGCATGAGCGCAAAATATTTTATTAAAATTTTTTTTTGTTTTTGCATCAATGTGGTCAACTGAAAGAAGTTGGTGCCTACACGTATAAGTCAGGTGTTTCATTTAAATACGCATAACATTCGAGGCCTATTTCAACAGAGCAGTGATGTGGACGGAGAGATTTTAGGCCTTTCAACGGTCGTTGGGATGCTTTTTTGCGTCTCCATCTTCAGACTCGCGCACGTAATAGCAGCACAAGACAATTCTGTTTTGAAAGTTATCATTAGAAAATAATAGCAAATAATTAAAGTTAACAAAAATATGCTGTTACCCACATAAATGTAACCCCGAGATCAAAAGGGGGATTCGTTAATCTATGTTTAAGTAGAAATAATGTAAAAATGGAATGAAATTGATACCACAGCGTGTGGATGGTTAATTCTTTTGCGTACGGAAGTGATTGCGCCAAAAAGTATTAAAATGGCGGTGAAATAATGGAAAGATGGACGAAAAAAATGGGAGGCTGCTTGTAGCTAACATCAATGCATAGCGTCAAACTTATAAACCTAAGTGAGATAATCATCATTATATACATATATATATATATGCCGGCGGGTAGCATCCTCGCCTGCCAATCCATGTGTCGCGGGTTCGGTTCCCGCCAGGCACTGATGTGTACACGGCTCTAAGCTAAATGCTTGATAATGCAACAATTTCAGAGAATAAAAATCATTCGCCTTGACCGGGATTCGAACCCGAATCCCTCGATATCCGGCAGAGTGCTTTAACCAATTAAGCTACCGAGACGTCCTCTTACACTCTGAAATTTTGGGGCCTTTAAATGAACAAGATGTTGTGACGAAATACCGTGCTTACAATGTCACAGGCATTCGTAGTCGTGCGCGAGGCGCCACAGTCCACGAGGTTAAAGCCAATTTCAAACACTTAGGCTGTTCATTTCAAGAAACTGCGGGAGATGCCGCAACAGTAACTTTTAACGGAGTCATCCGCTATGTGTGCATTATAATGCTTGAGTTAAACACCATGAAGGGGTTCTAGTAACTCCTTCCCATATATAGCTTCAACCCAAGGCATGATGGTAAAAAACCACAAGTCTTGTGGTCATCGGTCCATAGTTGGCCAAAAATCCCACGGACGTGAACAATAATGCAAATGGAATTAACACTAGTAGACACAAAAACAGAAACACATAAAAGAGGAACTCACTGACTCTCGAATTTTCGGTGGTACCACATTTCTCAAGAGGATCTGTTCCTACCTCCTCTTGAGAAAGGTGGTTGCACCATGCAATAAAATTTGAACATCCATCCTTAAAGGCTCATAAATTCTCAAAATGAATAAAAAAGGATAGTTTATTTGGCACCAAATTTTATCCACCTCTATGATATTTTAAATGCAATCTACTTTAAAATTCAGAGGGTGCCCAGGTTTTGCTATTGTAGATGATAAATGCATATTATCTAGGCTAAAACCTTTATACATTCTTTCAAGAATCATTACTGCCACGAATCAAAGGTATATTGAACATTGTAGTTATTTCTCATGAGATAATAACAGGAGACAGGAAACCAGCAGAGGTACAAATATAATTTATAAATTGAACACGTCAGTACGGCTTAGAATTCCACTCGATTCATTTGCTTTGCTCGATCAAAATGATTAAACCTTCATCAGTTCGCATTCAGAAGGGCGATAGTCTCGTGGATCCCAATCTAAGAATGGATATCTTTAACACACGACTTTGAGAGTCAGCACTGGGCATCGATGATTAAAATGTTATTTCTCCTATACTCAGGAATAAGGTACACTAGAGAAAAGCTATCGTTGATTACTTAGCATTTATAATATACGTATTTTGTTCTTATATTTTGACAGTTAGTAGCAGTAACGTGAGAGTTTACTGAATAGTTTAACCTTTTTTCTAAGGCCTTAAGCGCATTAAAAGTATACAGAAATATATACGCATTTAATTGCTGCGGTTTTCCTTCCCTATGTCACTTTGCATTTAGACAGATAGTATCTGACATCCTGAGAACACAAAAACCAGGCTTATGGGTCGCTAAGAGAGAAATGCGGATTAGGATGACCCTTTTTATAAAACATAAGAGCTTTATCGAGCCGTCAACTTTGGCGTAAAAATACGAGAGTTTTTTTATAAATTTAAAATAAATTCATATTTATAAATAACCAATAAAAACCCTGAAGTGTATGCTTGTCAAATAAAAAATAATGGAAATAATTACAAAACTGGACATGAGTTATTTACAACCTAACAAATCTAATTCTAACAAATGTCTGCCATGCGTTTAAAAAACTCGTTTAAGAGAGGAAATTTATATGAAGTGATCATGAGGTGCATATTATGAGTTAAATTTTGGCAACTTATTTTGATTTTCTATTCATATAAATTACGAAATGGGTGTATTGCTCAGCAAAAAAACAGGTCGATTTTTATGATAGAGAGCATTGCTCAAAGCAAAAAAGTATCTGGTGGGATTAATTGGTGATTTAAATTTTGAAAAGATTCTCCAGTTAAAGTTTCCTTAGCTTTTCAGGACTTTCTTAGGAAACAGGTATTTGTCATAAGTTAATTCTTAAAATATGAATTAGTAATTCTTACATCACATTTAGTGGAAACGAAAGAACTTAAAAGGTATGTAGGTATGTTTGCCAACGATACAGTGTACACACGTTAGGTACGAGTTCAATGAAATTCGGACTGAATTCATGCACTGCCGGTTCTGTGCGAGTATGTGCCACGTTTTTTAATAGTTACAGAAAAGAATTTCGGCCCTTTTTACTATACTCCTCTTGACCATTTAAAATGTCAATGGTTTTCCAATTTAGACATACCTCATTAGGGGAAATATCGAAGGGGTCGATAAGGAGAGACGGTTAATTTCTTGGAAGCATGGGTTATGAGAATAAGTCCCTTAAAAGTCTTCATACTATATTTACATGGTTCCTAAGAAAAATATTGTGCAAATCCGTAGTGCGGATATCAGTAGTATGTTCTTGTGCATAATGAATTCAGAATATGTTATACCTGTACACTCATGCCGATGCTTTGCCAAAAGATGTTTTGGCTATTTTTTACGCCGAAGGGACATTTGAGAATATCACTAGAGTTAAAAACGAGAAATCTCCAAAGGATGTGTTTCTACTTTCATATAAAGAAAAATAATGCACCAAAAATATCTCAAAAACGTTTACAGAAATAATGAATGGTAGAAATAAAATTAAGCTATGAATAAAATTCCTTTCCAAAATATCTGGATTAGTTCACATAAGGAACAAAATCTTGAATGCGTATATGAAATAATTTTTTCCTTAAGCAGTAAAGGGTTTTTACACACCAAGTTCGAGTTGGCCTCCGTTAGTTAAGAGTAGAAGTCTTAAAGCATAAGAGGATTCTCAAGAACAGAATGGCATAAAGAAACAACAAAAGATGTGCCGGAAGCGAAATATTTATTCAAGGAGAGGTTAAGGAGCACAAAAGAAATTGCACTTTTTTCTCATGTGGTATGAGAGAGAGGTAGATATAGGTTTGCAGATAGAGAGGTATAAATAAATTATTCATGGTAAATAATACCACTTATATTGCTTTTAACGCTTGTTAAAACTTAATGTACTGACTTATAGTCTTGGTAAAAAAATCTTAGTCTATATAAGGGAGTAAACTGCTGGTTTAAATGAAGTTCAGATGATATTAAACTAACATATGTTATTCAATAAATTCAAACACACACACAAAATTCACTTTAACAATTTAAAAATATATGAGAGTCATTTGCTCCAATTTGTTCTTCATCTCCCTGTATAACCCGAAGAAAACCCTGGATCTGATCTGATCACTACGAGTAATTCTAGCATCATAGTTGTCGCACTATACTGCATAATTTTCAATGCAGCAATAATTATGAGCAACACTATAACATTGTGAAAAGTTGGTGTAGTTCCTTCAAAGTGCGATTATAGGCCTAAAATAAACTAAAGAAAAAGAAGATTTTACAAAAGTAGGTTCTACCATCGGTTAGTGAGTATCCCGTTTATTTTCTGAAAAATTGGAAGAATCAAATTAATAATGAATGAATGGATGATCGTATATATCAAAAAATAAGTTACAACAACTCAGTTTCAGCAGCCGTATCATCTACTAATGGGAATGAAACCAATGGGAAACATTTGAAATTCTTGATATGACAGATCACACCTTGAGATGGTAAATGTGCAATTTTAAAATAAAACTTGGATTAAAAAAATGTCATTCCACATTGAAAAGTGATTAAAATGAAGTAAGCAACAGTAGAAGAAAATCTTTCTTTAATTGCTGACCAATGTACTCGTATTTCTGAATAACTTAATATTTTCCTTTTCGATTGAAATATTCCCAGGAATAGTTTCACTTTCCATTTTGAAACTATAATTATCTCCCAGACCAACTGTTCACATTCTACATTCCTACACCTCTCAACCGTTTGTATCTAGAAATAACGTTTTCGCAAATTAGAATCGATTAATCAATTGTCGAACTCACCCCATAAATAACTTGGCATCACTTGACATTTGGGAACCACATCATGAAAATTTTGTTGAAAAAGACAAAGGCTAGTTGTATTTTGCTTTAAAATCTGACCGGAAAATCACTGTGTTCTTACACACTAAGAAAGAATTGACCGGCGAAAAATTGATGGAAACCTGGTGTTAGACTGAGTAAAACCGATGTGATACACATGTTGGGACTATTACGGATCCAAATCCCTCAATCCGTCACAGATGATTTGTTATTGATCAGTGTTATCTCGCAGCATTTGAATGCGTCAAAGTGAATGAGTCTGCACAGCCAATTACCCTCGGTGCAAGTTATCTTAGATATTATGGAACGATTCGTCCGCACGTTTTCATAAACCTAAGTGGGCTTGTCTTACGTACAGTGGTGACCGAGATGCCGTTACGCTGATGAATCCCTCGGTCCGAGGCTCAAGAAGAAGCTCCCACGCCCACCCCACTCCAACCACAAACCCCCTCCCCACTCGATAACGTCTTCAAAGCGAAATCCGAGCAATTACTCGCATCTGCTACCTCCGAGGTGTTATTGTACCCATATAACGATTATATTCTTGAGCACGATTGCAGCGTTACATATATCCGTGAGCAACTCTAGGGCATGGCATTTGTATTCTTCGTCGAGTCGTATCGCTGGGATCGGCTCTGCTCCGGATGCATTCCTGAGAATCGACACGCAGTCACGGTATGCTCGGGATAATTCACTAATTGAGGCGAAGTGGCACCTGTTCCGTGACCCTTGATCACGGAGGAGGAGGTGAGGAAAGGCGGGAACGTGAGAATTGGGTAAACCTCAAAGCATGATAAGATGCATTGCACGGTGACGGAGTTGACTCGTTTATCGTTGCCTGATACTTATCCAAAGTCAATGGAATGCGGCAAAAGCTTGACCAAGTTTTTTTTTCCAGAAACTTCCGTGTCAATATCATTTGACCACTAGTGAGTTATAATCGAATACGAACTATATCGGAGTGAAAAAAGGAAAGACGAGGTATTATTTCACATTAATTGCATCTCATCTTGATACCTTCTCAAACATTTAGGATCATGTACAGGAGAACCACATTTATGAATAGAACAAGATGTACAGCAAGTGTTATTTTGCTAAAAATTACTGTGAATGAGCACAAATTACCAGGAGATCATTTAAAGTCCTGGGGTGATGAAGATTTTATGTTCTATGTGCTGAGACTGCTAAGCTACGATCATTGACTTACTGGATAAATACAATCCTTATGAGTCTAATGCTCGCAAAAAATAATACTAGCACCGCGTTATGCTGGGCACAGGACGACTCTGAGCACTTGAGTGAATATGCCTGGCAATGGAGCTGGTCGATTTCCCGGCATTAAGTACGCGATTCGAATCTGATACTTTCCACTGCCTTCTACACGATGAAGAAGCAACGACTTTCTTAAATGTCTTAATGATCATCCATCATGAATATCTATAATATGCGGAATAGGAAAAAATACCTCCGTTTCCATTCCTTGGACTTAACACCAGACGTGGAATAATATTATAATCTATATTTTTTAGTCTCAATGGAATTAATGAGTTGCCTTGCGAATAATCTCACGAGGGGACTTAGTTTCCATGGCCTCGTCTTCTATTTTTTACACTTAAGGATATATGCATACATATATAATGTATATTACATACGTTATATTTTTTGTGTATGTTTCTGTGTTTTTGTTCGCTAGTGCTAACTTGATATACATTATTATTGACATTCGTGAGACTCAAATAATTTATATAAATATACATATGTTTGTCAAATGTTTTTATCAAAAAATATCTACTGTAAAAATAATTGCGTAGTGTCCATACTAATGAACGTATTTTATTTGTAAACACCGACTACATAATGAAATTATTAGCATTATTGGATGTAGATCATTCTATATTTAATCCTCACGAAGCAATCACACATTAACTTTTCCCTTCTCATGTCGATGTTTATACGATTCTTTATCATAATTTACTACATTGTATAGTATTTAATTTATTATATAGTATTGGCCTCATGAGAATAACAAAAATTTCGAAATGAATACAATAATGTATCTAATGATGGCATTTCCAATCATATTGCTATTCTTTACACCAATGCAAAAGATAAAATAAAATACGCGAAGAAGTTAAATTGGCAAAATAATTATTATGCACTTCGCAGGTGATAAGGGCAATAGGTAATATATTACTAAAACACAGTAATATTACAGAAGATTTTAATCTCTACTCTACTGAAAGGTTTACATGTTAGAACAATGATACAAAATGGATATTATTCACAAAGAAAACATAGGATCGAAAATAACTTCCTGCCTTTTTTTCCATAATTTTCTTAAGTTTCTACCCTCCTCAATAGTATATTTGATTGAGCGTGAGATTATCAGAGATTTGAAATTTTTAAACTTGTACAACGTAATGCAGTAACCTGGAGGTGTAAGCGATTCATAGGAAACCTGCATGTTTTTCCAACCTACATGTGAAACCAAAATCTTCGGGTAGAGTCGGTATGGTCAGTCAATGACACAGTAGTAGGGAGAGGAACGTCCGTTTTCGCCGGTGAATTTGATTTACCAGCTGAGTAAATGGTAACAGTTGCATGGGAATTGCTTCATTTAGTATTAAATGGGGGCGACCGTCAACTAGGATTACAGGTGATCAAGAAATACATAGACGAGTTATTGCTTTTATTTTTTAGTGAATTATAAGGTCAATGTGAAAAGCATGGAAAGAAGGGTATCCAAAATAAAACTAAATAAATTAGATTCTAAAAGCAAGAAGGCATAAACTTGGGTAGGTGGAATATCTTACGTATTTAGGGAGGAGTCTTTCGGAGAATAATTGGAATAGTGACAGAGAGAAGAAAAATTTTGCAGATGGAAGAAGCAAGTACAAGGAAAAGGACACTGACGACAAGTACGCTAAGAAATTACAAAAAGAAAAGATTTTAAAAAATATGGAACGTATCGCCTCATGTCACACATCCTAGAAATGACTAGCAGGGTCCTTTGTAAATTTGTAAATAATAAAAATAGTAATGGCAGTGGATTTGAAACCTGGTATTTAAGGTAAGGGGATGAGCACATAGAATTTATTTATCTTTTTGTTAGGTTATTAGACGCTTTTGAGGAGTAGGTTTGGAGAAGAAATGAGAAAATATCTAAACGGAGAGGAAGACAAACGACGAAGTTTTACGTAGACCGCCTAATAAAATCTACATTAAATTGAAAGATTACCTATGATGATGATGATTAGCTTTTACGAAAGTATTTGTGTTACTTTTTAATATCTTTCTTAATTAAGGGGGATGTATTTAGTTTACATTTGACTGCTTTGTACCAGAAAGATAATCCTTTGATTATTATTAAACGACTACTTCTGCAAGAGAGTATTCCTACTTTTATTCAATTTTGGCTGAGCATAGTTAAAGCTTGTCTTTCCTACTTATGTTTTTTTATAAGGAGTTAGTTTGGCAATAAAAGAACAAGGAAGAGCAATGAGTAGTCTACGATAACTGAAGAGCGATGACGAATATGAAGCAAACCAATCCATTTCCGGTGACGAGCATTAAACGACTTTGACTGAATAGTCAAACATACAATCGCCTCTCAAATTACCTCTCAAATTTTCATCATTTTGCTGGCTCATCAGGGAAATACGTGTATTCTTTATAATAACACGCCTAAGCCAGGAGAGATATTCACTTTAGAAGTAGGAGACATTTTATGGAAAGGTTATCCTTGTCCGACAACAGGGAACCAGGGAATAATACGAATATCAATGTCCCGAGGAGCGGTGATACATTATCATCTCTCAGAGAAATTTAAAAAGAGCATAAATTTCCGCAGTCATTAAGGTGAATGTAAACAATTGGCTCCCCCGGCCCTGCACCGCCCCACCCCCTCCCTCTTACCGACTTGGGCGGTGGGGAGATAAGGGTGAGGGTGCCCGGGGCGTCTTCGCCGGGGGAAGGAAGTGGGTGGGCGGTCGGCGAGGCGCGGGCAATTAGGATGGCGGCGGTGAGTGGACGTGGCGCGCTCGCTCGTGTTGGAGGTCGACCATCGGCCGATGGATGGAAAAATGCGATAAGGGGAGAGAAAAATACTCCCCCTGATGGCCTCCACGGAGAAGACGGGGGGCTCGCTCATTGTCTCGGGACACACCGCTATTAAATGAGTCTCGTTCCTTCAAGTGAAGGAACAAGGGGAGTGCTTAAAGACGAGAGAGGGGTTCTCTCACGCCTCGCGAGCGAGTGAGTGACTAACTGATCGAGGCTGGCGATTCAAATAGAGATCCACACGCCCCGTCCGGCCTTCGACCCCCGCCCCCGCCATACACTCCCCCACCTTTCTCCCACCAATAACGAAGGATCGAGTCCGGAGAAGCGTTAGCACTTCCAATATCGTCGTGCAATGCACTGTTCATCCATTTGAAACTGATATTGAAGATCAAGAATCATCGTTTCTTAGTTTTATTTTAGTCTTCGTTCAAAAGAAATGATAAAAAAGTGCTTTAGAGTTAGCCGATGACGTCGAACCAGTCGTTGAATAGATACATGAGGGATTAGTTCAATTTCTCAAGCAACTGGCATGTGCTGGCTTCGTTTTGCAGACATATACTTTTACTTTTCTATTCGGCTGACCGTTGCAACACTACTTTCGTAACCTGCTCAATTTACCATCTTATGATTAGTGGGATTCGAATAATTACACAATATTTACTCTGAATCTACAAGAATTAAATTTGCACTTAGTTAATAAATGTAGATAACTGCGGAGGAATATCATCTGGATGCATTCTAATTATAACAGTAATATGAAGCCAATTATTCTAAATGATTGGAACACAGAAGACTAAGTAGATTATACAATAAAGAATCGAAGCACACCAAATGATATCTAAGTCCATTGTTTGGAATTCCATTATTATTACACCATTATTAATATTTCAGGAATGTCGAGAGAACTTGGTAGGAAAGATTTGATTGCACTCTGGAAGACTCTGGAAGTTTCTGTCTTAAATTTTGTAGATTCACATAGTGGGTTTGGGTTGAAATAAGAGTAACCAGCAATAAAATTCATACCCAAACACTTTTCATGCATAGTGAATTGCAGTCTATTGCATTTTGAATGCTTAATACACGTAACACCAAGACAATGGGTTAATTAAGTTTGCATACTATTGTCTTTCCATATATGATAACATGCTTCCTAGTGCTAATCTATTTGAGTGCTAGTCAAAAGCACGTTGTGCTGCAAATTTCAGTCATGATGTCAGATACATGTTTTTTCATGTAGATATTGTAATTCATTTGTCTAAATTCTAATTTGATGTTCCGCAATTAATATGTTCAGTAATACCAACATCACCACAGTTACCAATCTGAAGGTTGGTTTGATACAGGTCAGGATGGAGCTCATCTAGTACGCCCAACGACGTGTGAAATTCACCAGCAAACAGGAAAATAAGGGAAGTCTTCCCCTGTGACGCCCATGGTTCCCCAGGAAGATCTGGTACCCGAAAAATCTCACAGCTTGGGTGAAGCTGAGGGTGCCCGTAGACGTGCCCGAGAATCAAACTCGGTCCCTCGGGTCAGTAGCCACTCGCTCTATTCACAGGGGTGCCACGTTCCCCTAACTTAGTATTATATGTATTTTAAACTTTATCATGGGGGAAATTTGTTCACGTTTTGGTTAAAAACATTTCTTGACAAAGTCAGTACATTTAAAAGGATTAACTTGACCACAATTGCGAAATCGCCTAACCGTATATGATATAACTCCTTCCTAATCGCCTTTAAAGTTAACTAAGGGTAAATGTATCATTAGAACTTCCTCTAGCAGTGTGGTAGATGGAAACAATCTGTGAACGTTATCTTTAAGCGAAGGAAGCCATTCATTCTGATTATTCCGAAAGAAGGGAAAAAATTTTGGGCATGGGAATCAAATTTCCCATTCTAAAAATCGTTTGTATTCCACCTTTTACTTCTTTTCACCATGCTAAAGGTCTTTTAGTTTCGTTCACACGGAACAGCAGTGGGAGAAATTCTTACGATTTGTACCGACACTGTGTAGAAATGCCTTGTTTTGTAATATCTTCTTTATAAAATAACCGTAGATGTTCAGCAATCTCGGAAAAATTTGTCTCGACACAAGCAATTACACATTTTTGTAATTTATTACGTTTTTCAGAACAGCGAGATTATTCACCCTTCAATTATATAATATCCATTATTATAAGGTAATCTACCGGTGAAGGTAGGTTTTTGGGTGGACACAGCTATCAAATAATTAACTTGCGACTCAAAACGAAACCCAATCCAGCAACCTAATCTACATCAGGTCCCTCTTCTTCTCTGTGTACTTCCTTCTTCCCTTCATCCCGTCCAACATCCCTATCCTGTTCCGACCCCTTCCTCGTTTGCCCAAAATTCTCCCCTCTATTACAATCGTCATCAAATTCCACTGCCGCTCAATACGCCTTTCATCCATTTTTCCTGCCTCCATAGGATTTCTCCCAACAAACCCCTCTCCTAACCCACAATATCTAGTGCTTCCTCATTTGTTTTCCATTCGATCCACTTTACCTTCTCCATCATTCTGCGCACCCAAATTTCAAAAGCCTCCAATCTACGTCAGTGACCACGTTTCCGCGCCGTACATAGCTACGCTCCATATCAAAGTTTTTACGAGTCTTTTCTTCCTCTACTCAACGTCCCCGTCATCAACTCCCTCCTTGTGAAAGCCTCTTTGCCTAGCGCAATTCTTCTCCTTACTTCCCTACTACTTTGACCACATTGGTCCAAAACACTTCCGAGATACGTGAATTGTTCCACCGGCTCTATTTTTTTCCCGCCTACTTTAATATTTAGCTTGGCCTTTTATGATATCCTTATATTATTGAAATAATTTGCGTAGTTTTCTCAGTCCAACGCTCGCCACATCGTTCATGCAATGGGTCATTTATTGTCAACTAAATTATCTAAGAGAACAATTTGTAATTTGTATTAGGACAAATACTGATGATATTGCCATAAAAACCTTTTTTCTTCATTCATTTTTTTTCTATCCATAAACTCAAGAGAGGCACAGTAGCGTTATAAAGGTCACAATATTAATTAAAATATTTGCAGCTTCCACTCAGGTTTAGATTTCCAGTGGGAGAAACTACAGCATGAATACGAAGCTATTAAATTAATTGAGTACCTTTTAATTTCCTTTGGTTGAATATTTTGCCACAAGTATCCATAATTTTCACACTATATTAGTACTACCAAAATTCAATGAATTCAGAAGGTTTGATTCATTCTTAATTCATGCAATACTTGCTGTCATAAATCGTTTCCGTGATCTCAATTAACCTCAGTGGTATGAGGTTATGAGCCGTAGTCACTACAGTTTTTTGACCTTTGAAAATTTCTATTAATTATTACCTCAATTGGCTTCCTTATAATTGTTTCACTCCCCAAGTTGCGCAATCGATAGGAAAATTGACTAGTAGGTTGGAAATTATTTGTAAAAATAATCTTGAAAAACTGATAATAATCCAGGAGAAGCGATTATTGTGTCCATGATAATAACCAACTCACATGAGTATTAATAGTTCAAAACATTGCTTGGTTTGGAGACAACTCATCGTTACAAGGGACCTGATATCGATGCATCTATTATTATGGTCTGCAAAGAGATCTAATCAAAACGATGAACACTCTAGGATGAATCCTGCACTAGATTCACCATTGCATTGAAGCTTCGTAATGAGACAAGTTTAGTAATAGTATGATTAAAATTTTTGCCGCGTTGGACATAATATTTCTTGGTGGATACAGACGTGTAGTCGACAATTAGAGCGTCAAAATTTCAGGCTCTTTGTGTAGTTTATATGATTACGCCTTTGAATTACTAATGTTTAATCGGTATATAAAGCATTCTTGTAACTTTAAACTTCATTAATAACCAACAAACCAAAAAAACTTTTACGCTGAATCTGAAAGACAAACAGATATATATTTTTTATATTTGTAATAATTAATGTATTAAAACTAAAATTAATGTCCCCATTCCACTGAAACTATGTGGAGCATTATCCACATTTACTCATTACTAAAGCAATTTCCAGAATTTAGAACATTCCTTGGATGAAGGTAATAGATAATTCAGGCGGAAAAAATCAGAGTTTAAAAGATGGACACTTTTCGACACAATTAAACAATGAGGTACATTTTCCGCTACAAAGTTTTATCTTGGAACTTTTCCACCTAACAACAGCTATTAAGGATTAAACTGACACGGAATCTATTCTTCCCTATCTTCTCTCTATATTTTATATTTATATAATTATTGTAAGCACTCATTAAAATTATAAAGTTTGATTCCACATTTGAGATTTAAATAAATTTATAAAAGAAACAATCATCTTCGCAAGCTAAATTCTTTGGTAATGTTCGTAGTCCTATAATGCTGTGTTTTCGCGTGACTGCAATAAATGCTATTGAATGCAGCAACTTTAGCACAATATTCAGCCATGATGCAACCAGTGTACTGTACAAATGTCGCTACTTGAAATTTAAATTATCTTTGGTTATTGAGAAAAGTACCTTAATGACTTTCGTAAACCAAACAGCGTAGTGGCCTTCGATACAACATGGTGCTTTAGAATAAATTTAAAACAAAATGCTAATATTTTACTGTAAAACATTAAATTAAAAAACAAAAGATGTTTTAACCATATTTAATTAATATTTTTTCTTTGATTCATTTAACGGTAACTGAACAAAATTTGAAAAAAAATGCAAACTCCACAAAGTTTTCAATTTTTTATTGTGCTCATATTTGAATATGAAAACTGTGATACACAGTATGAAAAGATAAAATCAGATGATACAATTTCAATTCTAGTATCACATATTTCCGAAATGTCACATATGCACCTCGTAAGTAGGTATTAAATATTGGTCTGCTGCTTGGTGTCAGATAGCAAAGTACATTAATGAAACATTCGGATTAATTTGCAGAAATTATAGTAAGCCTAAGTTATTATCGTCAGTTTATTTGAAGAGAGTTACCAACTGTAATGTGGACAAGTCTAATATAGAATCCACATTCCTGTTTTCATCACTTCCCTTACAAAAGGTATGCCATCAACTACATCAATGCTCCGCCTTATAGAAGCTTGAACAAAAAACATAAAATGTCGATAGCGATCGTTTGTGGCCAATTGATCGAAAACACAAGTACCCCGTTGTTGTGGAAAACGCACACATCAGTGCCCCCACCAACTCCCACATTTCGACCGAACAAAGGAACAATCCCATTCGCTCAAGTCCATTCATTGTGTTCGAAATTTATTTTTTTTTAACTCTTCTTGAGGTGGCGTGTCAAGTCCGGCGTCTGGGATTCAATTAATGAGACAGACAAAGTCAGCGCTGTTTCTGCGATCGAGCAGCCACACACCTCGACGGAGGGCGCGAATGAATGCCCTGACATCCCGTCTTTCGGGACACCCCTCTCTCTTTCCACCTTCGGAAGGGCGAGCGGGAGATTTACGCGAGGTCTCCCCGGAGGGGTCGCTGCTGACACCCAGCGGGGTGGGTGGCGTCTGCTTTTGTTTCGGGTGGGGGAAGGAAAAATTTTGCGGCCGGAGGTGAAGGCAGGTGAGGATTGGCAGTGGGAGGGGGGCGGGGAGAGATGGCCTCTGGTTAAAACGACCTGCAGATTTAGAGCCAGCGAGCAGAGCGTTGCCGAATGTTATTCTCGGTTTCGCTATTTTCTAGAGATTGGATCCGACCAAGTGGTACGAAATGCATCTCGAGGAGCTGAGCATGCGTGATTTAGTGAAATCAGTTATAATCGATTGACGTGGACTAGTTATTAAGTGTCCTCATATAGACACCAACGAAATATTCTCACCTTTTTGTTCTCACGTGAGCAGTGGAAAAGGCAAATAATGAAACAAGCTGATATAAACATTCTGAAAAATTAATTAGCCATTTTTATGGATTTGAAATACATAAATTTCTAACACCAACTTTCAATGCATAACCACCTTGACTTTTTCAGAAAAAAAGCATTTACTAACAAACAAATTAAGACTTTAGCAGGAAACCTTTATTCGATATTTGACTTTCCGAATTTTTAATTTGAGCCATTCCCGGTTGTGTAACTTTTAAGATGAATGAGCTCTTTTATGAACCTGATTGAGGTTTCGCAAAATAATTCGGAGAATTGTGTTTTAAAAAAGAATAATTTAGCGGGAAAAGCGATGCGAAAAATAAAAATTCAAAAAACAAAGACATATTTTGAGCGCCATTTCTCAGTTCTTGAGTTTGAATTTAGGGGAGATGAAATCACTTGAGGAAGACCCAGGAAGAAGAAAAATGGCACGAATATAATGGCATGAATATAATGGCATGAATATAATGGCATACAAATTGACAGAGAGTAATACAACAACAATACCATGATAATAATACTTTAGAGTACAGAATGTGAGTTTGTTTTGAAAAGCAGAGCTAGTCTTTTTCAAACATTGGATTTACTCATATTTATCGCATTGAGAGATATATTTTTTAGACGGTCATGATTACCCTCGGTTCTAAAACTAGATTGAAAGAGAATAATCTAAAGAATTACCATAATTGCCTTAAATCACCCTCGTTTTTTTGGACTTTCTTGTTATTATCTTTTTTCTAAGGATTTCCGAATAAAGAATTATTTCTTATTTACAATTTTTATATAATATAATTTGAATGATTCAGTCTGCCCATAAAATGTAAATTACGTGTAGATTAAATTATCTTAGTCTCCGTCCAGAGTATATTGATATTTGATATTTTAATACCATGCCAGCTACCGCTAGGGTGTGTGGTAGGGGGTGAATACATACCAGACTAATTTTGACCCGAATATTTTTACCCCAACCGCGGTCAGACAATGTTATTCTGATACCTTTTCGTTCGTGGAGGAAGTGACATCTTAAATATATCTGCTCTTCACTTAAATTGTCAAATTTTATTGACATAATATCTTCTATCGTTTTTACGAAGGGGTAAATAACATATTTTCAACATCATTGCTAAAGTTTTTGCTTTTATCAGTACTTACAGTCGTTATGAAGATATTTGGGGGTTCGAACAATTTTTACGATGAAAAATGATGTCAAACTTTGAAGTATTTTCTGGCTGACTTGATGAAGCTGGAACATGCTCCTAATTTACATGGCATGACACTGTAAATTTAATTGAAAATGTTACTGCTGGAGGTCGTAAGTGCATTTATTTGAGGGAAATCAAAATGAATGAAGACATCAGTCGAGCTTAACGAAGGGAATATTACCGTCCAGTGAGAGCAGTAATTGTTTTCCCTAGTCCGCCGCCATATATCTTCCGAACAATGGCTGAAGACCATCCTCAGCGTCGTTTTTTGCCCTGCTCTCGCGAGCACTTGGAAGAATAGCCGAAAGGACAGAGGACTACGCAAGGTGTCGCATTTTTCCGCATAAACAATGGTTTCCCTACAAATGAATGATGAGTGAATGAATGGAAACTTATCAATGAGGGGTCAGACCAAAAAGTGCACAAAAAACATTCTCATTTGCAGGCTACCAGGGGCAGGGTTTCTGTCTCCATTTTCATACTTGAGAGCACAGGGAAACAAGTTACATTTCGGAAGTTGTTGTTGATCCATTGTATTACGCTTTATCAAATATCTTTCAGAATTTTTAATGCGTTAGCTTTTATATTTTGCCATCTAAATTAATCTACTTATCTTACTAAATGATATTTTATATGCTTCAAAGGTGGAAGAGTCGCATATATGTAATCGTCTATCTCTAGGCGGCATAATCTTAAAGCAAGACATCCTAAGGACGTAGTTATTGAGGTTATCAGTCCTGCCGAAGGGCACGTTGGGGTCAGAGGTAAACTTAAGTCTATAGAAAAAAGGGGTGTTCCTGTGTAAAGACCTAAATATTCCATGGCAAAGGGTTATATTTGAAAGGAATTTCAGGAACATTAAAACAAAATTATTATGCATTTATTGGATGGTTTTTGATTAATTTTCTGGTATCATTTTAGTAATTGTATTTCGATTTTGTGTTTGTTTTTATCTGGGCGCCTATCCTAATAAACTCTTGTCCATTTGTGTCAAACATTGGTTATTTTGTGACTGAATTTTATTTATTTACATTGCACCCACAAGCCTCCGTTTGGGCGTGTGGCTGACGGTGATTATACGTCAGACTACTTTTGGCAAAAAATATTGTTGCCCCTACCGCGGTCGGACAGTGTTATTCTGATTCCTTATCGTTCGCGAAAAAATGACATCTTAAATCTATTTGTTCTTAACTTAACCTAAAACTAAAGAGCCTCTCTATTATATTGGTGCATGAATGGTGAACATAGGGTAACTACGCAGTAGTGTACGATGGACTCAAGAGGATAACCAAAGGCGAGAATGCAAAGAATATTATTCCGAAAGGTCTACCATTGACGAAATTCCAAATGTCAACCTCGGCCGATTTTGGGATGGCGTGATACTATATACGCACAATTCTGCTATATTTTATCTGCTAAAGGATCAGGGAAATATGAAATTGGCAATGGCCACATATAATCCGGCCTTCTGGGGGAGTTGAGTTCAAGTTACAGCCTCATTCTAAAACATTTATAGATTTATTAATTTCTTTTACAACAGCTGCAAGACCCTTTAGCTCTGGTAAAAATGAAAAATAACTTTACAATTTATTATTATTGTTAAGGTAGGTTTCGGATTTAGTTAACTCATAAATGGTTCATAGATAAATTTACTTGCACCTCCTTGCAGAACATAACCTGACACCCGGCATTACCACATGCCCCTCTTCAATTCCACCTCCTTCCCTCGTTCCTTCATTCCGTCCATCATCTCAATCCCATTTCTACCCTGTGCCCTTTTTTCTAACGTTATTCAATTGATTCCTCTTCTCTCCTCTTAAACATCAATCAATATACTTTGCATCCATCTTTCCCAACTCCTTTAGATTTCTTCTAACAATACCCTTTCCACTCCACCAAATCTGGCACTTCCTCGTTTGCTTTCCTTTTTGTCAACTTCATCTTCTCCATTCTTCCTCACACCCATATTTCAAAATCCTCCAATCTGCACCTATCATTTTGACTCAATAACTTTTTTTTTCCGCCTCATATTAATGTTTTAACGGGTCTTTTCTTAACATCCTTACTCCCTGTCCAGAGTTCCCACCTCCTAATGAAAGTTTATTTCCCTAACGTAATTCCTCTTCTTATATCCCAAGTATTTTGACCATTGTCAACTCAAACTCTTCCGAGATAGGTACGTTCCACTTGCTTAAGTTTATGAGCCGGTTTTAATTAGCTTTTCTTCTTCTCAAAATCATTTTATGGTAAGGGAAATGAAGTATTCGCAAATTTGCAACCTGTTCACAGCAAATGACCCAAGAAATCAACAGCATTTCTTTCTTTATTCGTTTTCGCCGAGCGAAATTGTAAAATAACGATAATACAAAAACGATATGGTTCATATAAAATTTAGGTCATAGAAATTTCCATTCTTCGGAAACCATATCCGTTTTTAAATGTGCATTTAAACAAGTCTTTAAAAGATGTGATATACAGGGAACATAATTGTGTCTTAGTTTCATTTAACTGAAATGGATAAACTCTAATGACTTTTAATAATATAAATCTTTATATTTTCCCCTTCTGATGGTTTCCCCATGAAAAAATAAAATAAATAGAAATGTAGAAGACAAATAAGGAGTTTTTTATTTACAATTGTCTGCGTGATATCTCTCCGAATGAGTTGTCGGATTGAGGACCATATAATGACCAACCAAATCGGACACACTTTGGTTCTGTATATGAATATAATATTGGCCTCATTATATTTTTCCAACACAGGGAGTAACGATATATCCATTATAAGCCTCCAGTAGAAGGGTTTTATAAAAAGGATCGGTAAAAATTTTCTCTTGACGTGTGCGTGGATTAAGTGCTAAACAGACCGTTGGTTAAGTGTGCGCATGATCGCATATCGTATTGGCATTCACAATATAGCAGCGCAGACCATTATCATTGAAAATGTATTGATGTGAAAAATCTACGTTAAACTCTTCCCGAAGGTCTTGACAGATGCCCAAATGCAGAGTCATGTATTTACTTACAAATACATCCAACGGCATCGCGACGATTCCCCGACCCCATTACAGTACCAAATTAGCTCCAGCATACTACTATTTCCTATTCCCTAAAGTGAAATCCTCCCTCAAAGGACACCACCATGGCCGTTACTAAGTATCGTCGATGAAGCTTGCAAGCGTGCCCTTAAGGACCTTTCGGAATCCGAAACCCTTCCTTGTAAATAAATAATAATTTTATAATCCGAAATTAATAGAATGTAAATGAGGTGATTTAGATAAATGCTTAAAATAAAATGGATAGACAGAGTAAAAAATGAGGAAGCACTTCGAAGGGTGGGTGAAAAGAGAATTTCATTGAGGAAACCAACACAAAAAGAAGATAATTCATTGGGAATATCCTGAGGCACGACGATTTACTAAATAAAACCATTGGGGGAAACACGAAGGGAACAGGGAAAGGTCAAGAATGAACTATAAAGAACAGGTAATGAAAAATGTCGTCTAAGGAGCTATGAGGGGAACAAATAGATTGATTAGCAGATGGGAACAGGAGAGTATTGAGAGCAGCTACAAACCAGTCATTGGTTTGAATAGTCGTAAAGTTGATGAATAAAAGTCTTTTACTGCCGTGTTAGTTTCATCTAGAGACCAATCCTCTCGGGTGTTTTCATGCTCACTTTTAAGCTTCAAAGTGGCTGCTATAATGTGAATTAAAGCCTTCTTGAAACTTTTAAAGGCATTCAGTATAACTTTTAAGAATTCATTCTTCCAGGACAAAGCTGTAAAGATCCAATGGAGACTTGGCGTGAACAATAACATATTTCTTGGGCGGTCATGCAATAGTATACGTTTTGTTTCGAATTGTATGAGTCGAGAGCGATGTCCACCTAGAGGTGTGCCTCTGACATTCCGAGATTCGTCTATGTTGCCGCTTCAAAGATTGACGTGTGAATCGAGAGTTCAATAAAATAATTTTTTCATGGCCATATGATATCATTTTTGTTGATTTTGAGCTAAGAATGACTACAATTTTTATTTCGCTTAAAGGATGTTTTCTCCAATTCATAAACATCAATAATAGTTCACCACACAGGAAGAACATATAAAGAAATTAACAAAAGGAAGTTGCGATCAAACGGGAGGAAATTACTTTAAATAATTATTACTAATAAATAACTGAAGTATCTAGACACAATATAAACTCCACGTAAATTGATCCTAATGTACATATGTTGTAATTTACAGTAATTTATGTTGATTTTATATGCTTCAGGAAGCTGAAAATTGAAGTAACTCACAGTATGGAGAGGAGAAGAGGATCACAATGTGATTAAGTTCCTTCATCAGAAATGTTACACAAACTGTGACACTTATGCCCAAATTATATAGTATAAATAACTGTCACAGAATTTGACAAATAATTGGATATTCTTTGAGTAAATCACTATTATCTTTCAAATTTTCACAATATTAATATAAACATTAATATAAAGATTTTAAGGCCAAGTTACTCTTTTAAGACAGAGTTTTTATTTTCCCATCAACCTAAATACTACATAACGGACTCAAATACTAAGTTTTGACCCAATACCTGCCCTGCAATAATGATTCTCCGAGGAATAAGTATATACCTACTATCATAAAAGTTGGAGTCGTTGACAATAGAAGGAAAGGAAAGGAAACTCACAAAGAAAGTCCTAACCAATAAATTTCTATTATATCTGATAAATGCATTTTATTATCTAGCCTGCAAAGTTTCACTCTCTTTCCCTCATCGCAAAAAAACGATCACGACAACCGACATCAGAAGTTCACGGCTAAAAGTGTCCATCCCACTTCGATAAGGAAAATCTGTAAAAGGAACTTCTGATTTCCACGGGGATAGGGAGGATCTGGGTGGAGATGATTGGTGGGGCGAAGTGGCAATATGTCTTCCCCTCCAAGCTTCGGGCCAGTTCTCTTGCGGGGAGAAAGAGGCCCAATTAAGCGTGTGCACCTTTGTCTTCCTCTCTCCCGTCGAGAGGCGGAGGAAGTTGAGGTGCCTCGCGATATGACAGGCGGATCACCAACAAGGTGATGTGATCGGCCTTCGAGGCGCTCGGTGCTTATGAGGAAACGGGGGGGTGCCCACGCCCGGACTCATCTTCTCCAGGCATTTGTTCCTTTTTCACGCAGGAGAGCTTCTTAGAAGGCGTCCTCCCACTTCCCAGGGTTGTCATTGTTACCCGGGTGATTGTCGGTGCGTGATAAAAGCCGTCAAAAAGGCGTTAATAATCATTTGTAACGTTCAGTGACTACGCTTACAAATTCACTCGAAGAAAGAGAGCTTTTTCTCCTCTCCAAGGTCACGTGTGCAGATTTATCGTTAGGAAATTTAAACATTTTGGGCCCAAAAGTCTATCAAAAAACGTAAATGCATTTTGCCAGCCTGTAAGTCAGGTGAAAAAAGTGGTTAAAATTCTAATCTCTTTTCCACGGTCATTATTACCATGATTTTCTCTAATACAAGCGTTAATTTTGACCGTGTTATTTTTAAGTACAATTTTATTATGCTTTATGTATAATATTCGAGGGTGGTCTAGAAATTAACCTCCGTTCTGCTTTAAAAAATACCCTAAAATAGACACAGAAAATTGATTATTTTCATCTCAAAACTACATATCCCTATTATTTTATACATATTTTCCAAACAGATTTAAACATTTGCCCTATCTATGAACTAGTTTACGAATTTCTTCAGCATAAAATTCTACCGCCTGAGACCGCAGTCAACTGACCTGGCAACTTGGCAACTGGCATCTTCAATCTACTAGTGGAGATGAGGACAAATTATGTAGTAGTCTAATTTTCCAGTCGTCGAAATCTGTGGAAAACTTTCTAAAGATTTCAGATGTCAAGAAACGCCGGTTTTCACGAACTTTTCCTCAATTTTCAGGTACAGTTCATTGTTCACCACGGAAGGGCGGCCACTTCTGTCATCATCATGGACATTTATGTTCACTCTGAAATGAACGACAGCACTAACGCGCAACCCTTGTCACTCATAACAATTTGTCCGACGAATGTCAGCAGGTTTGAAGTTTTTTATCAGTAAAAACCTTATCACTGAACGAACTTCACATTTTGGCCGAAGTTTCAATTCTATTGTTCATTTTGACTCGCTATTGTAAACAAACGATAAAAGACGTGACCTTCCATTCACTGCAGCTTGAGGCGTACTAATCGACTGTGTGCGTCAATATAGCGGCCATTGGGGTCCCTCTACTAATTCTCACGCTACACGAAAATGGAGGTTCATTTCTGAACTGCCCTCGGAAATATCTATTTCAGGAAATATTGGGCTTTTAACTAAATTTGTTTTTGCGGGAGTATTACTTAGAGAGTAACGGAGGACGACGGTGTAACAGGCGATAACTTGCAACGGACAGAAGATATCTCAAGAGTGAATAGGACAATTTCAAATAGTATAATACAATGAATAGGATAATTCAGGAGACCTAGAATTCGATTGCTGAATTTGCAACAGTTATATACTTTGAGACAAATATGTTCACATAAATTGTAAGGTGTGGTAATTAGGGCCCTAAGGGGTATTCGTAAAAGAAAAAACAATGGAAATATCATCACGTTCAAGTACATTAATCTTGTTTGGATGTTGATAGAATAAATGACCGCTATATTAATTCTGGGTAGCTTTCGGATTAAAAATTCCTTTTAGATTGAAAAAAGTGAGAATTATGGATTAAGTACCCTTTTGTCTGATCAAAATTCCTCTTCAAAAACAAACTTTGAAGTCAATTAAAATCTCAAATGTTCAAAGTCGTTTCATAGAATCAGATCGCTATCAAAACACATTCTTTTAAAATGGGCTTCCGGAAGGACCACACTATTATGAACGATTAATAAAACTGATAAGAAAACAATTGGGAAAACTTTATGATTTACTGTTGATAGAAGACTATAAGTAAAGTTGGTTAAAACATTAATAACTTTTTATGAGACCCCCCATTTTGATTACGAATTTGACAATAGATAGTTGAGAAACCTTTCTAGCTAGTTGAGAAAAAGTCAATTTAAGGCCCTACTTATCATACGATTATTATTATTATCACCTTAATAACTATCTATGTATGTATTATGTAATGTAATTAAAATATGTATCATGATAGTACGTTGCTGTGATTCCTAGGCATTAGATATCTATGATGTATTCGATTTAATATGTTGTCCATGTGATATGGCGAGTGGAAAGAGAAAAATTGTAATTAGATCAGGGGATCGCTAAATAAATTGTCTTCAAACCTTGTAGAAATTGGGGATTAATTTTACATGATAGCTCATTCCATTGATGATCACGCTCCGAGTTCGAATCGCAAAGGAATCGAAATTTTATAAACTTAGATTCAGGTCAAACTTGGATATCAGTAGTGAGGAAATTTCTCCAGTGTCTGGCAATTTTCGCAAGACAAATGACCCCATCAAGCCGTCTGATATCCGCTCAATCTCCATTCATTCTCCAAAATGATTGCGATTAAATTGCAATACCTCGCGCTTGCAGCGTATTACTTTATGTGTTGAACTTTTCCTATATAGACATCATGATATACGTTAATATCAAGCCCTTTTGGAACTTGTCACTAAAACCTCTTCTTGGTCCGGATATTTATTACTCATCCATACTTTACAATATCAAATTACTACAAGGCCATTTACAATGGAACCCGATCATGTATAATAAAAGTTATTTTTTCGATTTCCAGGAAAAAAATCAGCATTTACATATATAGTTATTGAAGCATATATCTTAACTTTCCGCCCATTTTGCAAGAGAGGGGGGTTTGTAAGTTCGTCCGAAAGTCCGAAATCTTCTTATACGTCAATAAGTAAATGTTATTGAAAATGAAACTCGCGCACCAAATATTTTTACGATTTTTCAATTAACTGTTAGCGTATAAAGAGATTTCAACACATACCACAAAGATTGAATTGAACGGCATTAGAACTTCACCAGTAGGAGTTAGAAGTAAATTAGTTATTTATTAGAAGTTAATAAGTGCTTATATTTCTCCGATAGCTGATATTACAACTCAAAAATAATTTTACCAAGAGAGAAGTTTAAATACTACATGTAGTCACCTTTAGTGACTTTATATAAACTCATATAAACTAAAGTGACTTTATATAAAACAGTATGCACAAAAACCTGATTATCTTTGGCAAAAGGTACTTCAGATTTCAGTCGCTATAATTCCATGTCAGAGACTAATAGTCTTCACCCACGCTACCGTGTTAGTGCTATCTATATATGCTATGCGCCGAATCTTTTGAAGCTTTCCGAATTGCCTGCACCTCCCGGAATTATTTCACTCTCACATTATTGCATAAAATGGCGGAGTTAGACCGTATATTATTATTACACGAACTTATTAAATTCCATAAACGTTTATTTTTCCCAGTAGGTGTGAAAGAGTTATGATTTACGTTTGAACTGAAATCTAGGCTTCTCCTGTTCATGTCTGCTTATCATTTTGCAGGAAAGACCCTTCAGAGATACGAAGAATTATGGCATCCGCTTCTTTATGCAAAACTTCATTCACAGCCACGGGCATGACGGAAATTGTTCTGTACACACGTTATCCTCTGTCACTAGATCCATCTCCTTATCCTCATATACCCTCGCTGCGTAGAACTATTCAGCATTCTTAAGGTAGACAATGAAACGTACTTCTTATCAAAAAATGTCAAAAATGGTATGTTGTTATAAAAACATATAAGGCAGGAGCAAATAGTTTTATTGATGAAACTATCTTTCTTACCCAAACCTGATGAGATAATAATGATGCGACGTTGTTCTTAAATTCAGTCATTTATTATTGTTTGGTTTTTTAAATCTTGCATATAAAAATTGCTAATTCAGTTGTTCCCCTTTAAGTAGAAAAAGGCTTAATTGAAAAAAAGGTATGAACTGCATTTTATGCGTCTATCCTTCACCGTAAGTGTTCAAAGTTTCAACAGAATTGAGCACTAATTTAATAAATTTTACTTCATCATTTATTGACAAAAGTTAGAAGAATTGATACTAAACTGTTGCAGAGTAAATACTTAATGTAATCTTGGATAGTCAGATTATATAGTATGTTATGCATATGGAGAATGCAAAGGACGTTGAAAAACACTTCGTGAATATGAAAAGTTCACGAAGACTAGGTATCTAAGAATGAAATTTGAATTTTATCTAAGAAAATTTAAGGCAAAAACCAACAGACCAACCTATCAAATATTAATTTAACATATATTGCCAATCTTATCTATCTAAATTAAAGTACTATGGTTTAAATGTACATTTTCTATAAAGTGTAACTTTTCTTGAGGTGAGTACGTCTATTAATTCTACAATTTCCTCGAAAAATAACGCCTATAATATCAAATGATTGTCCTTATGATTTTTGATGATTGGCGACGTGGTAGTGCTGTTCAATCGGTCGCAAATTCTACTGCATGAATCCGGGTGGTGACTCCATAGCTCTCAAATAAATACAATGCCGGTAAATTTGTGAGCAAAATTATGGATTGCGTGAGAAATTAGAAAAAACATATGAGGTGGAAGACTTGCAGACAGAACTGTTCAGATGATGGTTCAACCAAGTGTTAATGAAACCCAAACATAAATTGTGAAAAGTATAACGAGATGCCGTGGTGAATTTTCATAGACGATAAAACGTTTACAAGCTAAGATTGATAGTAATGTTGCCTCTAAGTAATGAAGAATCGTTCATATAATTAAAAACAAACGTAAATGAACTAGTGTATGATATCTTAGGCTTTATATGTCACGTAGATACATATAAAGAAATAGAAAATTCAATTAATGTAGTATTTACGGGAAATAGTTACAAAAAAAATTATATAATAAGTAAGAATAGATGTAATTTCACAGAATTATACACAAATTAACTTGAGGAACAAAGAGGAGTCGATGGTAAAATTAGATGGTCCCCGTCAGATAGAGGAATAAGAATGGGTTGCGGGTTATCTTTTATTTGTTTTGAGTTTAACTGTCTAGTTGGGATACAGCCATTATTTAAATTCAAAAGGAACAATACTATGCTCATTCACACTTCTCTCCTGCACGTACATGCTCTAATTTGATCATGCGTTACGCAAATGCAATATATTCAATAGTCAGCAAACTGAATGTTGTTTCCTTCATTTGCCGTTTCTCTTTTGAGAAACATAGGCCTGAGATTTCAGCTTTAGGTGAACGATGATACGATCATACATTCGTACTCTTGTCACTGAAGGACCTCGTTTTTAGATGGTGGTGCCTTGCGGTGGGGAAATCATGTCATCTTATCGAGATTCAAACAAACAAAGATCTTATTGGTCAACTCAACAGTTAAGAGAAATTGTTTCGCATTTCGAGTTGCGAAAATGCTTCTATTCTTCCGGAATAAATAGTTAAAATCCCATATTTTCCTAAAATTGCCATTAACGTATTCATTTATAATATTCAGTGGTTTTCTGAGCGCCAATTAACTAGTTGTAAGGATATAGTGCAGGAATTTTCTCCAGTGGCAATATTTCAAATTTTTGAAAATAGCCACAAAAAAGAAATTGAGCTTCAGCTATGGGACTAAATATTGAAGAAATCGATACATTCATATGTATGGGTACTTGAGAATGGAAAACAGTTAAAAAATTAAAATTTAATTTCTGCTGCGGGCATAATAGTCTTAAATATCTATCCAGCTATCTATGTATTTCAATAATTAGCATTATAAAACTTCTAGAACTATTATAATAAAGTTATTGCTATAATTATCCCCGATAATAACGCGAAAAATTATATGATTGCCTGTTCTCTTGAACTTATCCCTTCAAACAGGCGAATTATCAGAAGAAATATTTAGATACAAAAAATTAAGCTTGCCTTGTTTCTTTAGTTTTTTATTTCTCAGCTGATACAGTTTTTATGCATTGCATTTCTTCAAGCAGAAGTTGAGAATTTTAGGATTTTTCCATTTTATTAAAATTCCATTTTATAAATGCAAAAGTCCTATTCTGTATCTCTTCTGCAATCGATAATTTCAGTTAAATTAGTTACTATAATACATTATGGTTTATAAAAAATTATATTAAAATCTCCCACTGTTTTTTGTACACGTTGGATAAAACCAAACTGCTTCGCAAGAACCATGCCCGAAGCAACAATGGCTATTTGTGAAAAAATGTTCTATCAATCAGATTACGGTTTTTTATATATTTTCCCGATAACGCCGGATATTAATGAAATAGTCATTTAGTCTTGAAATAGTTGAGGCTCTTATGTAGAAAAATATCGATATAAACTGAGAGCTTTGTAATTTTGGAACAGGCAGGCAACTCATTGCGTTCAAATCTTATTTACAGGTGAAATTCGAGCTCATTTTGATGGAATTCCGCAGAAAAAATTATGGTTAAGGTTGCAGTACTAGCAGTACAGCTATTCCTTTTGTCCTTATCTTTCTTCTACAGGGATCATTTTATAATTAGAGTTACCCCAAAAATGTATCTATCTATGAACCTTTGATTGTATCTCAAAAATCATACTCATCTTGTACCCTTGCAATGAGATTTCCCTACCGCATAGAAATACCAAAAATATCCTTTCACGACAACTAGAAAGAAATGATAATACAAGCACTCCCGTAAAAATGTATCTTTAATGCCTTATACAGACATGAGGATACGCTATGCGCTCATTAATTGGACTGAGACAAGTACGTGATTCAAAGACTAAGGTGTGACTCTCGGAAAATTAGGAAAGATGACTGTTGAATTCGCTAAAACCATGAGGAAAAAGTTTATGGTCTGCTCTTCGGAAAAATAAAAAAAATATTCTTTCTGGAATGATAATGGAAAATATTCTCTTAGTGCAAAAAAAAGCATTAGATCACTACTTAAGGCAATATGTACCTCAAAATAGCGCGATAGATGGCATATACTTGTGGATAGGAATGGAAGTAGCAAGGAATAAGCTTGGAATAATTTTGAAGGTTTTTAAGATGATTTTGAAGCTGCTATTTTGGAAATTGGCTAGCGGGTGCAGCCATAAAAGGTCAAAGAGGTGAGTATAATGAATAAAAAGTGCATATAAATAATTTATGATGAAAAATAAGACATATGAGTAAGTATTTTGAAGTTTTATATACATGGTAATAGAATGAATAGCGGAAGTAAGCCGCATGTGAAAGGAAAATTGAGAAGTAGAGAAAAGAAAAAAAGAGAAAATAGAGTAAAGAATAGTTTCTAGCATCAGAGACAATTTTGAAGGAGGGAAATGCCGTAGGCATAAATTAAGACCCTGACACTTGACTCAAATTCTTTGGATATCACTACTGGAATAATCTACAAATGGCACTTAGTCCCTAATTAACCAATGCACAAAGTGTTTGACTATAACTAACCCAAAAAGGAACCAAGTGAAGGGTATGTACGTATATATCTTATGGTTATTTTTGCTGTGGCCATTATTATATGCAAATCTGTCCAACATCAGCAAATAAATATCTCAAATAAATTTATTTTATAACGTGGTAGTCCAACGTCTTAGGTAGACTACGCCTTAGGTCCAACGTCGTATACACTAATTTAACATCGCTAAATTTCTTAGAGTGGCCAAAGTCAAAGCCAGGCCACACATGGTAAACCCTTCAATTCAGCGTCCCTTCCACACTCTTTATCCCAAACAACATGCTTCTCATTTTCCTAGCCCTTCCACATTCACCCAACGTTATCACATCTATCAAAGTCTTCAACATTTCATCGATAATCAAAATTCACTGTATCCATATTTTCTGTCTCCTTTGTATTTTTCCCAACAATTCTCTCTCCTTCCACGCAATGAGTGCCGATTCTTTTCTTGTTTTCTTGTTCGTTTGTTTATTTTCCGTCTATTTCACTTTGTCAATCCTTCTTTGCACTCATCAAATAAAATAGGATATAAAAAATAAAAATCAGCTTACATCAACGAATGGATTACTGATGGATTCCAATGTCAGCTACAAAGACTATCTGAGCCAAGAAAGGAGAAAAAGGACGAGAGGGGTTATTAATTTTTTTTCAAAAGTTTAATTTTATTTAATTCCAAATCATTCAAAGTACATTCCTTGAGCGTCGGCACTCTTCTGCCAACCACGACTCGACGGCTTTCTCTGTGATAAGCAGTTTCCGAAAGGTCATTAAGGGTAGGCATGCAAGTTTATTTTAGGGTCCCATAGCGGTGTCCTTGGAGGGTGAATTTTACTTTTGGGAATAGAAAATAGTCTGCTGGTGCCAAGTCGGGATTGTAAGGGGGTTGGGTAATCGTGGTGATGCCGTTGCAGAAGATCTTCGTAAGCAGACACTCAACTCTGCTTTCGGTCGTCCGTCAAGACCTTCGGCTAAGTTAAGTGGAGATCTTTTGCATTGGCCAAATTTCGGTAATTGTGGTGTGCAGTGTTGTCTCATCAATGCCAATACGAACTTTGATCATGCACATACTAAACCGACGGTCTGAATTCAGCACTTCACGTACACACTTTACTTTGACGTCAGTTCTTGTGGTCGACGATCGTCCAGTGCGATGCTCGTCCTGCACGCTCTCTCGACCATCTTGGAAGAGTTTATGCCACTAAACAATTGGAGCTTGTGACATACTTTCATCCTCGAACACTTGAAAAATTATGCTCAACTTATTTACTTTGTCAAACACAAAACTTGATGGAATACCGCTATGGAGTCGTTGGTTACATTTTGCGTTTGCACCAAGCCACTCGACAGGGGTCCACTAAAAACCCGATCTACTCTAAACAAATGCTCGCAGACGATTGGCGCAGGGCTTATGATGAAGCTCAAATCCCCACCACCGAGCCTGCGGGGTGCGAGCGCGCCGAGGCCTACAGTCGCTTCAGGAAAAATCTGTTCCCGATACTTTTTATACAAGCTTTATATGTGCGTAAACACTCTCGTATTCGATGACTAAAATGTGAATTATAATGCTCTAAAAGTTTTTTTAGATGACTACAACTGATAATTTTCGTAGGCTCCTCAAATAGGCCATTGAGAATGTAGAATAATCTAAGAACTTTATGATAATAAGACAAAAATAAAACAAATATCCTTCCTATATCAACTCTCCCGCAAAAGCCAGAGATGCACACACAAAGAAGATGCATCAAATGACTGGACAGTGTTAGGTCATAAAATATTTCAGTGAATTCGCTAAAAAGTAAAAATATTTTAAAGTATAATGATACAAATATATGATATCTTAATTCAAGTAAACATATACTATTAGCGCGAATGCACATTTGATGAACGTTCGGTAATATTTCCTTTTAACCATTTAAAAATGTTGTCTCGCACTAAAATGGAGAAAATAAATAACTCCGCCATCTCAGTGACTTCAACACAGTCTTTAAGAATTGGTCAATTAATACGTCATTCAGGCACTACTAAATTTTTGAGAGAACGCTCAACTAAAAACATATTGAAAACATTCCGAAGTACGCTTTAAAATTCCTATTTTTCTCAAAATAAGCCTTTTAAAAAATGTTTCCATGTTAGGAAAACTTAACATAGAACTGAATATAATTGGAATACATACTTAAGACAATATAAAAATTTCATTTTTAGAATTAGTTACTTATGAGAGGTTTATATACAGCGATTTGGTCATATTCTCGAGAATGTAATAAAATTTTACCAACACATGTGGGGTCTCCTTATGACGAATCAACTGGAGTTTTTCTGCAATAGTACAGATCAGGAAAAGTTGCTAAAACACAAGTCTAAAATACCTTAACTCCAATCTGTGAAATACGTCTTGGACGACTGTGTCGATAAATTTCTTTTTACTATAACCATAACAATTAAATTTCCATTAAATTTTTTCACAGTTTCTTTCCCAAGAAGTCAACAATAACGACTTTTTAAATTCATCTTCTCGCCTCAATTTCATGCCCTTTTTTGGTATTTCTTCCAATTTTGAAAAACATTCTGTACATTCAAATACAATTATTGAATTGGCCCTGCATTTCGCGGAACTTTAAGTAGTAATTCTTTAGGAACAGTTTAAACACTTTCAAAATTGCTTAAAGGTGTTCACCCAAAAACTTAATTACGAATTCTAATACTTTTGTATATATCGTTAATAAAGAATGTTCGATAATAGACAAATTCGATAAAATAAATATCGACAGTGACTTTAGTTAGTGTGTTTTGGAATTACAGTACATTCCTTGGTAGGTTGGAAGTTAATCCAGCCCAAATTTGTATTTCCTACATTTTCACGTAGTTTATGCAATGAATCAGTCCTTATTTTGCCTTCTTAAAAGTTTTGGTAGCATTAAAAATACAAAAAATTTAAAAAGATTAAAGCCTTATACTACAAATACGCAGATAAAATTGGGTTAATCTCATGGCAAAAACGCACTTTTTTCTTGCTCACTTTTGCCCATAAATTTAAAAAATAAAAACTCACTAGTATAAAATACCACTCAGGGAAATACAGATGGTGATCGTGCGAGGCATAGGGATATCTGCGTAAGAAATGGTGTCATTAAATACAGAACTAGAAGAAGTTATGACAGCACAAATAAAAATTCTTGTTGAAAGTATGCGTAGAAAATATATGCCAAATAAAACTAAAATAATTTTTATTTGTTTCAGCGATTTTTCATTTTCTTCATAATAGATTTTGTAGCTGCTCCAAAATTTTATTTCGTTAAAATAACAGCACCACACGGAGACAGAGCGCTTGGGAAGGAAACAAGAAGGTTATCGTTTTTTCAATGTAACCTTGTATTTCAAAACCGGATTTAATAAAAGGGAACCTATAAACTACCTAAATATTACATTTATTTTAAAGTTATACCGATCATTTTATTTACTTAAATTTGTTAACCGTGGATTGGTGGGAACATTGAATTTAACTTATCTTCAGGTTTTTCAAAGGTCGAACCTTTAGAGAAGTCTAAACCTACTCTCAAGAAAAGACTTCATCGGAATTCAGTGGCCAATTTTCTCTTAAAGTTAACCCATTCAATTTTATTCGTATTTTGAATTTGTACCATGCGACTGCAATTACGCAAAGGAGCCTTGAGACCCGCAATTTCATTGCATACATAGATTTTCCCTAAAATATTCAATTCAAATATGGTTAATAATAATACATTATCTAACGCAAAATCCTGAATTAATAAGAATATATTTCATTCAACCCTCGACACGTTGATAATCTCTATGAAAGTCAGTAACCTTAATACCTCGACTTGAAACATACATCAACACTCATAGATAAAGTATAAATTTCCGTCTGAAAAATTATTTTTCATATTCTTTGAGCCCTGAAAACACAAGCTCATGGAGGCTATCTTGTCATCAACGAAGACACATAGCAAGGGTTGGGTTGATTCTTAAATTAGTTTGAATAATCGACAACAATGGACAAGAAGGAAGAAATAAACATACCGATCCGTACATTGTGTCATAATGAGTGAATGAGTTACTAAGAACCAAGCAGCTAGGTTTTATTCAGGAGACAGGATAAAGAAGCAATTACCTGACTTCTCATAAGCATATAACAATGTTAACTGAAGAAGTTTTCATTTCCTTGAGCAGTAAGTGGAGAGCTTATATTACTCATACACGATAAAAAGTCTGATTTGCACGAGAACGGATGGTGGACGGAAAATATAATTTTCCAGAGTTTGAGGTCAATGACAACTGAACGGTGAGTGTTACCTTGGGTACGATATTTAACTGAATGAACGGATCGTCCACACGGTCCCAATGGAAACGGCAGAACGAATGCTTGCATTATCTTCCTTCCCTTGCATCCGAATTCGATCGTTCAAACAGCAATAAAAATGGAACTATACGCCCCCAAGACAAAAGAACAGTGGAATATTGGTCCCTCTATTATAATTCTTTTCGAAGACAAACGAAATGGGACTTGTACTTCCGCACCGGCATTCGCACGCTTGGAGGAAGTCTTCTACGAGCGGAGACTTCAACGCCCGAAGACACTGCAACGCTCGGAATAAACACAATCCTTCTAAAAACCCGAGAAAGTTTCGCAATCATTCGGAAAAGAATTTAGGTAAAGGTTAGCTCGTGCATTATGCACATTACTCGGGTGTGAGCGCGTGTTTTTTTTGACGGATGAAGGAACAGCGACGAGGAGGGAGCCGAGGGGAGAGGAGCAAGGGAAGAAAGGAACTGGAAGTGCAAGAAACGTGGGTCCCTTTCCATTGTTTCCAGCAGGTTCCGAAGAGAGAAAAAGTCCTTGATGAAAAAACAGGCGGATAAGCAGTCACTGAAAAATCTTTATCAGCGACCGTTGATCTCCTTCCTCTCCCCCCTCTCCCCAACCTCCATCCTCTCTACCCCGCCTAAGTTCTCAAGAGTTTTTATTTTATCCTTCCTTCCTCTTCTTGCCTCTCCCACGCAGCTGAAATCCTTAACACCTTCCCAACAGCCGAGTCTTCACCTTTCATGGAGACGTAAAGAGAAACGGTGAGGAGTGAATGGTGGGGGAAGTTCGGTCGCAGGAGGGGAGTGGTTTGGAGACGACCCGAGTTACTCTTCCGTGACATGGAGGAAGATCCCCGAGAGGGCGAGATCCAATCCCCGAGTTTTTCCTCCTTCCCTCAGCCCCCTTCCACACTGACCCTCCCCACACCGTTGTCCCGCGGGCAACCCGCGGAAAAATCCCACCCGGACTCCCTCCAGCTCCACCAACCACGTTCAAAACTCACCCCCACGATTAATCCACCCCACGAAGAGTCCTTTCTCCCCCCTCCGCGACATCCAATGACAACACCCACAGAACACGGCAACAACTCACTTTTTGCTATCCCAGACTCCCTCCCACCCATTTCCCCTCCTAACTTCTCCACACCATCCACATACCCCTACCTCGAAAGCCTCTGACATCCCTTTAAACCCCCATGAGCTTTGGAACTTCCCCATACCGCCACCCCTCCGTCCATCCTCCCCACCACACACATATAAAAGTGTGGGCGAGAATATAAACCGCATGCACTCACTAACATATAACAGAGGCATAAAAAACGACGTTCCCCGGGATGAGAGAGGATAGCTCTTAGGACGTTGCATCGCTGTGGTCAGCCTTTTCGTGTGTGAGGGGGGAGAAGCCTCCTCCGGACTTTGGATAATTGGGTGGTGCGAGAGGTGAAAGAAGGGTGTTTACTGGTGAATGGTGTTACTCTGCTTTCGGTGACTGCCAAGCCTGAATCGTCTCACACCGGTGGAACATCTCCAAGAAGTAGGAGATATTTTGGGGGTGAGTGTATTCAACAAGTTGGGAGAGTAAATTGTGTGAGCCTGAGGTATACCTATATATGACTCCGAGTTACCATTTTCCTAAGTGATAGATAGCATCAAGGCAAGAATATCGCGCAGCGCCATTCAACTGTCTGACGTGAAGGTACATTCGAGAAGTGGTCAAACTCAGCAAAACCTCACGCGGGTGTTAATGGTTGAGTTTTTATCCCTGTGTTATAATTTTTCTGAAAAATTTCCTGCTAAAAGTTGCACAGGAAAGTATGTGACGTGATTTTAATTCGGTGTAAATTCTTATTCGTTAGAAAAATTAGCCAAACAAATTTTTTTTCATATATTTGCATAATACGTTAGGGAAACGTTTTTGGCCACAGAGATTTTGATAAAAATATACTACTCATTGTGTTAAAATAATTAGTAAAGAGAATCAATTGGATGAACAAAAAACCACCCAATTTTTATTCCTTAACATTTATTTTACGCTAAAAAAGTCAGAGCTCAAACTGGACCATTCAAAGGGAACATTACATTAAAAACTAAAAGATTTAGCTTTATTAAACACAATAAACTTGGAAGTTGTGGCAGAAGTTTTAGGAATGAAATCGTTCATCTTTCACCAGCTAAATGCAATATTTTTTTGAGAAAATTTAATTTGAGCCAAACCTTTTTCACTACAAAATATCTCATATTATTTCCTATCTTTAATATTTTTACTCTTGTATTTTCTAAATTCCCTTTCAATAGCAGAGGGAATGACATAAGTATGTTAATTATTATTTTGATAAAATAGCTTACATTTTTATGAATACTTATCCTCACGGAGTATTTACGAAATTAAGTACTTAGAGATAATCTGTGTCAAATGCAAATGCCTTAATAAATTTCGAATTTGAAATATGGAAACATTTCTTTTATATTCGCCTTCATTTTCTATCTCATTTTGACCTCATCATCAATAAGACTACCGCACATGAATTTGAATTCGTGAATTTGAAAATATCAAGAGAAAATAGGGATTTTTTAGGCACCGTATATTAGGTCCAATTTTAATTTTTCAGTAAATTTACATTTTATCATTTTTACCTAACGTATAATTTAACTTGTCTGTATTTGATCGCCTAGGTATTAATTTTATATGTTAAGAAACCTTAAGATTATCTTACAGTAATGAAAGCAAAACGAATAATAATAATTTTATTTGTTCCTGGAGCGTCTTAAAATACTCTAACAAATTGCCGTTGGTTTGATAGCATGATGTCGTTAGACTAAAGTAAAGGTCCTTTTAGCAATTATTCTGGCTTTAAGATCCTTACTTAACTGAATGAGGATTATGTTTAGAGACATAATCCTCAGAGAATTTAGAGAAATAATTATGTTTAGACAGTTCAAGCCAAAATAAATTATTTTTTAATAATAATCTTAATTTTTAATAATTTATTAACGATTTTGACAAATAATATTAACTGTTAATAAGACAATGTTTTTCGACATTCTCACATTTTGCTTGGAAGGCGCGTAGATGCTTCGTGCGTTTGTAAAATGGGATATTGGGTCTTCCTTCATGTTGAGTCAGATTTCCACAACTTAAAGTAGAAGCACTATAGAACAGTTTTAATAAAATCATACTTACAGATTTCCTCAACGTCTTTAACAGACTTCTATTTACATATTTTGGGCAAATAATGTATCTACAAAAGTAACCAAGATGTCGCTCGGGTGTGGGGTTTTAAATAACAGCACTAATAAGTGGAAAAGTATTTCTGCAAGTTTAGATTTCGTGCGCTTTCTCCTTCAGTTCAATATTCGCAAAGACTCATAGAATTTTTTCCGCAATCAAATATATCTAGATTAAAGGTATTAGAAAAATAAAAATTAAATCTTGCATCCTTTAAATATTAAAGATAATACTAACTTTGAAAAAAAATGCTACTTATTATTGCGAGAATATTTTTCCTAATTAAAATAAGAACAGTATAAATGTAGTTAAAAACACAGGCATGGAGCCAATTTTAGTTTTTTATGAAAAATAATACTTTCCTGAATTTTTGGAAGAAATCATAAGACGATTGGAAACATTAATATCTTGTAAGATAATTTTGGACCCTCTCCATTTAATAATAACTTATGATTGTTTTTTACAGTAAAAACACCACTATTTCGCGCTTTATTATACTATTTTGTTTTTTATATACTCTTTAAGCAGTAGCATGATTCATTTTTGATCTATTACATTAAATATCTATTTTCGTTCTAAAATATAACTATCCAAATAATATATCATCATCGGATTTACCTGTTGCATAAGATTTTCACTATAATAAGTTATTTCAACTAATATCCAGCATCCTTTAATTTCTGATGATGTCTACCCTCCCTTTTATAACATTGCAAATACAAACAAATAACAACATTACAAACATAACAATAAACAAATATAAACGAAAAAAACAAATAAAATACAATTCATCAACACCAAAGGAATTACAATAAGCAAATGTAGATATCGACTTTCTCTTCCTTTTTCACGCACTCAGACCTTTACATGTCTTAAAGGATTCAGCACATCCACCCGTTTTCATAAGGCATTATGCTTTTCCGGTAATAAATTTAATTAATCATTTGACGCGAAATGCAATTTATCTGCTATTTATTCAGTATTGTGCTCATATACAGGGTACGGCAACATAACTTCTTTTTTTCAAAAGCAAAACGCTTTCAAAAAAAGAAGTTATGTTTCCGCAACCTGTATTATCAGTTAATTCATTATACAATTTTTTGGGGGTATTTTAACAAAAATATGGCTTTAAGACGGTTTTTAATGGTAATTTATTTTTATGTATCAATAACTTCATTTTGTCAGGCCTATAGTATTAATTTATTTATTTGTTCTGCCCGTCTTTTTTGGCGCAAATTTTTTAACATCTTTCCCACCCTACTCCTTGATCTATCTCGTTTACCCAACATTCATCTCCCAATAGGGTCGAATATATATTACCTTTCAATATTTCCTCCACCCACTTTCTGTGTCTTTTTCAGATTTCTCCCGAGAATTTCACCTCTTTGTCCACCCTATTTAGTGTATCATTGTGTGTGTTCATTTCTGTCAAAAATTTATTATCTATATTGAAAATAATTTTAAGATTACGTCAACGCAATTCGGTTAAAACACTTCACCATTTACACTGTCGTGGAATCAAAGTTGGGTCTTAAACACAAAAGTAAAAGTAAGTTTGGAGAGGAAACTAGGGCACTCGAAGCATTTTGCTCAATTTATTTCTAAGGTACATGCTGCAAATTAGTTTGATGCAATTTTTTTAACATCTGTGGGCATTATACGAGATACGGAGTCATATTGTCATCTGTTGTCATCGGATACAGTGAGATACTATTATTCCCGTGATGTTGCTGCAATACGAAATTCTAAGTTCAGTGTTTATATGTTTTCTTAGAAGAAAAGGTGGCCAGTTGGCTGGCAATGAGGGCTCAATTCAATCCTTTCAGAACCTTATGGATCAAGTCATAGTCACACTTCAACGTTACTTTCAGTAAAATTTTGCTTGTTGGGAAAATTTAAGAGGTTCGCGGCAACAAAATACTTTTTTGGTAATTCAACTAACATAAACGGATCTAATAATATCTTTCCTTTTCGTAAAAAGCTGGCAATTGGCTTACTTAGCTTTGATTATCCTATGACGTCCTAGGAATAAAATCCTACCAATGCCTATTTCAAAAACAGATTTCCCTGGGACGGATACTGAAACCAATCATATACTGTGAAATTGATTAAGGAGTACCACTTCCTAAAGGACATCTGGAATACAGGTAGGTTTTCTGGTTTTCAGGTTTTGTAGGTTTTCAGTAACTCCTGAGAAATATGAATTCAAATTTACAAAGATAAGCATAACTTATAATTTGTTTAAATGTTTTACTTTCTGGTATTTTCGAATCAATAAAGGGAACAATGTAGTCGAAGTAAATACAAAACTATAAACAATTAAGTTCTTGCTTACTAAAAAGCAGAGTTTTTAAGAGGAATTTTAATTTATCATCTTGCTTATCAAATAACTCCGTGCATTGACTTCCTTATATTTCGAGGAAATTCAAGGACACACACAGAAACAACTGATTTCCCCAAGACAGGCCTCCAGAAGTACGCCAGGGTCGGGGGTTTCATCTCGTATAAACGCTTTGGCATCTCGTATAAACGATGCATTGGCATCAAAATAGTAAAAGGGTTTAGACTCTCTTCATGAAGCATCTATTTATTGTCTTTGAAATGTATTTAACTACTTCGAGTGTAAAATGAAACGGCATGATCATTTCAAATATAAAGTATTCAAATATAAAGTATATTATAAACACTTGCTGCAGGCTTCTTCTTCGATGGGTTTAGAATTGTATGCCTGTCGTCCAAATATGTATGTATGTATATATATATATATATATATATATATATATATATATATATATATATATATATATATATATATGTGTGTGTGTATGTGTGTTCCTTTACCATTTTCCTTATCTCTATTTCAATGTGAATGAATATTTATTCGCCATATGGCTGTATTTCGTGTTTGAATGTGTCATATCATAGGATAGGTACATGTTAAACAGAAGAACATTTCCATTTAATAAGATTAATGCCAAACAGAGACCGAACATCCCTTTATTGATACGGCACCGATAATTTCATTTTCACTTTTATATTTGACGAAAACTTGCTAATATCCAATGGCAAAATTTGTTTTATCAGCAGTAGTTTATGTAACCTTCACGTGAAAGTTTCACGCACATACTTCGTAAAGCTGAGTGTAATATAAGATAAGAGTTTAATATTATTTATACACGCAGAATTATACGTATATTATACGTATTTATACTAATTGAACATGCAGAATTAAGTCACTTTCGTTCCCTGTTTAAGTTCCTCGATTTTACGCGAACTCTCGAGTGCTTCAATAGTGGGGCATTCAAATTATCATCCCTTGGGCAATGTGATATTCCCGTTATTTGGCACAAGAACATTAGAGACCCCCAGCTCGGCACTGCGATCGCGAGCACGAGCCTCTCGGGGCTCTTCCCTCATTAATTATTCCCTCGAGAACCAAATGACCAGGCAGGGACGGTGGGGACGCCGTATTTCCGCGACCTTCCAGCCACGGATTAAGAAGGGGCGACGGGCGGGTTCAACTCTCACGCGCCGGCATCATAAAAAGAAGGAAGAGGGCTTCCTCAACCCCGTGGCCAGCGTATGCCTTTAACAACAAAACCACAAGGCGATAATTAAGTGGGTGGGGCGTGACGTAGCTTAACCCTCACCTCCTAGACCCCGAAAGCCTCCGTCCGTGTCCACCCTGTCCACTTTCCCACTCATCCCATCCAGCCTCCCCCACCCCCCCTCCGCCCACCCACGCACAAACACACACACTAATAACCCTTCTCCGCGGCCGACAGCCGAGGCGGCCATTCGACATACAACTTTCGGCGCAAGATCCGTGCGGAGAGATAGCGAGCGCCACCGGGATCGGCCTTCCCGCGGCTTCCGCCATTTTTCCCTCCGCCAGAAGACAATGAACGCTCTTCAGGAGGGAGGGGCGGGGGAGTGAATGGAGGGGTTGGAGGATGGGGAGGGGTTGTTCGGGCGGGGGGAAGAGCATCGTCCCTGAAACCTCTTTAGCAGGAGTCATTAAGACGAGGAAGAGACTTGGAGGTAGAGAATGCCCTGCTACCCTTACGCTCAGGAAATCCAAATTCAGAAGCTCCCTCCAGCTCAACAATCCGTAATTATAAATTTTATTTTTATTCGTTCTTGATGTAATGTGATATCATTTTTTTTATCTTATCTCATTCCTTATATCGCGTCGATAAACTTTCAAACATCACTTTGCGATGTAGTTACAAAAGGAGAGGCAAAAAACACACAAAGCCATATAAAGTGGCAGTAGAAGCTTGTATTGAGGGGTGATCTTTGCCTGAAAAGTTTTGTTGACAGACTCTTGATAAAGGATATTCCTTGAGGAACTATCGAGAGAAACTGGCAAGAAACCTGGAACGTTGTTTGAGAATCGAAAAGTTCCAAGAAATAAATTCAAGCACTTCATGAAATGAAATGCGCTATAGCACAAGGGATGGCCGCGTTTTGTTACTTCATAGATCCATTTGACGGCATAACATTTTTTTCATTTCTTTATTTCCTTGAAATCAAATTGTGGACGCGTCAGCAACCCCATAAACTCAAATAAAATTTCAAAATTGTCTCATTATTTGTGTCTGGTAATTTGACCAAATTAATTGTTTGCTGCCAAGTGGCTACGCTAAGATTGAAATTAAGATGTCGAGTATGCTGCAACTGGATGTAGGCACTTCTTTGATCATTTAGTACCCGATTTTCTACTTACGAGAAAAATAAGCGGTGACGAAAAAAAAATAACGATCAGAATTTCATAATGCTACCCCGAGATGTTTTCAAATAACCATGACGCTGATATTTGCACCTAATATGGCATGAGTTCTCAAAAATGACGTAAATAAATTTAAGGTAGGTGAGTAAGCAATTTGCTGCATGTGTGATTAAATTAGAAAGTTAAATCTCTGGACGCTGATACCCACAACACTGACATTTGATTGAGTTAAAGAGATAAGGAAAAAAGAAACAATACTTGGTAAATTTCTCCAAGTATAATCGGCGAGGAAAGCAAATTTATACACATTACATATTATATGGTTCACGTTTAGTTCTCGAGACACAATGAGTATCCATAATGACGTATATACTGTCAAAATATATGTAAACTGACATAGATATCTAATGTAGAATATTTGTCGTAGTTCCTGCAATAAAACATTAAAGACTAAACTTTAAAATCATTCTTTAATTATTCTTGTGATGCCACATGTTTAATTTCTAATGGTACTAAGTGCTAGATCAATGAGATATAAAAAATACTTTCTCATTATTATGTAACCTTATGAGCAAAAAGATAAAAAAGTGAGGGTTATTTCTAGTGGAAACAACTGGTAATAGGTACTAAAAAATGAGATAAAATAAATAGGTAGCGGCAATTAGCAAATTCTTTTGCTACCTAAAGTACCCTTTTCATACGTTTGAAAAACATATTCTTATTCAATATGAACGATAATCAACCTTATAGACTTAAGAAATTTGACGTGTGTTTTAGTTGTGATACATTTCATTGCCACCAAAGCTACACATCCTTGCGGTGGAACAACCGCTCCGCCCAAGCACGTGTTTGGGGCGTTGTACCGAGAAGTCAGTTCTGTCGCCGTTTGGACGGGAGAGGGCGCGGCTTGGAAACGCCACCGGAAATATCAGGAGGGACGAGGGGCAAGAAATTGATTTCGGTACGTATGGCTGCATTTAAGCGAATGAAAGACGATTGATCGTTTCGATTTCATGTTATGCTCCTGCCAGTTTTTTAATCGGCGGATGGAGACATATCATCCGTCCAGGTCCCTCCTAATAGCGGCATATACTAATGGCGTCGATTGCCACCCTGGCCTTGTATTCCAATACGTGTATTTTAACAGCATTTCCAAAACACTTAAAGCGAATCCTGTAAAATTGACTTATTTGAATCGGTAAGAAAAGAATTTATTCTATAAGAGATTTCGAATTCCTCTGCCTTTCTAAGTGCATTTTGTCAAGAGTCCGGGTTTTAATGCCCGAAACATCAGGAGGGACGAGGGGAAAGAAATTGATTTCGGTACGTATGGCTGCATTGGCTGGACACCCTCAGCTTCACCCAAGCTTTGTAATTTTTCGGGTAGAAGATCTTCCTGTAAAACCGTAGGCGATACAGAGAAAGGAACTGCCCCCTCTCCCTGAGGTGCAAATTTCACACGCCGTTGGGCTTAGTACTAGGCGAGCTCTACGTTCGCTTATCAAGATGACCTTCGTGTTGATAACTGTGTTTTTATTACACATAGAACAGATTTTTAACAAGAATCAGACGCCATGTTTCTAAGAGAAAAATGCTAGTCAAATTTTTTAAAAAGAAATAAAAATTGATTCCTCATTTTTTACTCACAACAAAAAGAATCTAGGTACTTCCCAGATAACCTCAACCAATTCATATATTTTTAAAATATCAACTACATTGCATTTATATATATATATATATATATAAATTTAAATTTATATAATATTTGCTATTCATCATCCTCAATGAAAAAGTAAAAACTTGCAAAACAATTCCAATAAGATTTTAAATTACATGATTATTTTTTTTCTTAAGAGACAATTACAACATTTTTCTAAACTGTACGGTTATTATCCTCTCAAGCTAAACCGGATTTACGTACGTACTATCGTGTTCATTGATTGCACTGCCTCAGTAATCTACGATGACGTTACCTTGATAAGATAATTAACGTGCATTTTATCCCAGTTCAAACTCACTACAGGTACTCTAGCATTTCGTTTTCGCCAATGTAGCGTCAACTTATTAAAGAACGGCCTTGTATTTCTATTTTCCTTTGTATATACGCCTATAATAGGTACACTATTACCTAGTACAACGGATTCATGAGAAGGCCTCAATGGTCCTGAGCTTAGTTTGAAGATGATTGTATTATTAATGGTTTATAATTGCTCCAGATAGAATAAATAAAAATTCCTACTTTGTATTTTCTGAATATATATATATATATTCAGGAAATACAAAGAAGTAATGCAATGGATTATGCAATATATTTGCCTCATTAGTCCCTCCTTAGGTTATGGATGGCTATGGTGAAAATATGTGGTCAATGAACCTTATCTTATCTTTTTGTAGATAACATTTTCCCCTTTGGCATCCTTGTTTTATAAAGATCAGCAAAAGTGAGGGAACTAGATGGTAGATAATGCATCCTGTTAAGCTTCATGATACTCGCTGGCCTGCTCCGATAATTATCATTTCAATCTCTATAATGAGTGAATAAGGCATTGTTCATGCAATTTTAATCTGGTATTTGAAACTGTATGCTGGAAGAAATTTTAACAGATACCTCCGACGAGCGGGAAGTTAAATAATTTATTAGGTGCGTACAAGCAATACAGTTTTCAAAAATTTCCTGATAAATTACTTGCACTAGAACATTGAAACTTCCGCATATTCTTGACATATTTATGTTTTAGAAATGCACTATTTTTCAACCCCGATGACATGATTCCAAAGCCGCCGAGGACGTTTCTGTAGGGATTTCTTTTCCTCACTGAAAAATCGGGCCGGTCATTGGTCCAGACTTGGGTTCGTTGTCACAAGAGTCACCTAAACTGCTTCACCCACGAAAGCATATTTTCCATATCTCGAACCATCGTGAAAATATCACTAAATTGACGATAAATGTTGCTTGGTATTAAACCACGAAAGTAGAGATAAAGTAAACAGTGTTCTTTTACACTAAACGATGGAAATTTAAACATAGAAATAGTTTCTCACTTTAGCGAAAGTCTTACAACTCCTGTTCACTTAACGGCAAAGATATCTAAGTTTAAATTTATGGAGAGTTCTTACGTATTATAAATACAACCACATCTTTCTGTCTACTCTCTGTTATGAGAGAAAATTACATACTTTAGTACTTGAATGCACTTCGTAATCAATTTCCTCGCGATACGAAAACAGTGTTAATTGTAAATCTGGGTAAAATTGTCAAAAAAGGTTCGATCGGAGCAAAAAAAAGTAGAAAACATTTGATCTTTCATTTGTTAAAAAGTTCATTTTTCAGTATTTATTACAAACTATTTATGGCTCTGAATTCCAACTCTACTATTATAGTCTAACATCTATTTATTTAAAGAGCTTTAAATTCCTTCATTACAAGCATTTATATTTGCTCTAGAGAATATACATTACTCGGTATAAAATTTCTAGCTTAATTATTTTTTACAAAACGTTAATTCAGTAGAGGTAAATTTATTGGAAATGAATACTAGCGTATTAATTACAAAATGATTTCTGAAAAATTAAATAAAATTTTTGAGGTTCTCCTTGGCCATCAAATAGCCGAAAAAGGAAATCTATATGCGTTTCTATTTTATAGAGATTTATTAAGTCAGCTCTCAAAATGCCAAGAAAAAAGTAAGAAATCGCTTACTCAGAAACAATAGTCCTCATAAATTATTATTTATTCCAGATTTTGCAAAGCGAAAGGTTTGAGATAAAACATTGCTCCACAATTATCAGCGATTATCACGCTCCCTTTTAAACCTTGTGTTTAAAAAAATGTTAATAACAGTGATTTCTTAGAGTGATACCTTAAGTCCATAACCTATTCATTGATCAGAACTTTGTGTAAAAGTATTTTGGGCAATGCACTTTATCAGAAATAGTGGATTTCATAACAACTGTCATCATTTTGAAAATTTAGTACTATCATTTTGTAAATACGCATACAAATGTTCATGTTACAAAATATAATAATTTGTAAATTCCCAAGATATGAATCATATTTAACAAGTGCATTCGTTCATTTGAACTAAGTACCGAAATACTCGTATGCGTAAAAATAAGCACAGATTTTATTTTGAAGTTGCTCTATGTTATACAAGAAAGAGTTCTGAATTCATGTGATCACACTGAAAATTAACTTAAATTTTCAAGTTACTGATACAATAACGAATGCCCTTTTAATGTTGCAGAATGTCACTTACGAATTCTTGCATTTCGTCTGTCATTTTAACGTGATATTTGCAGTTACAGACAGCGACATGCCTATTTTCAGCCAATATTTAACTCAATGACCTTAAACGTCTCTTTTAGCAACGTTTAGCAACTGAAATGAATTTGCTCAATACACTCAAGTTAACTTTCCGAAAGTTTCGCCAAATTCATTTCGATGGATTGAGCGTTGAGGTACAATCAAGGAATTCAAAACTTGTGCTGTAATTAAAACAATTCTTAAATATAATCTCTGATTAATATTTTATAGAGGTTAGTGATGGGCTGGTTGAATGCTATCTTCATTCAACGTTTTAATATACTGTCTCTCTGGGTTGCATTGCCTAGCCATCATTTATTGCGAAAAATACGTTTGTTTGTAAACTACGTGTGACACTCAGAACGGTAGCAAAATATTTCTTTTCGTTTTTCTGTAAAGAAATGGCTTACTGTTTGGGTCTATCATAAATTTTGATCAGAGTGTTTTATTTTCCGTTGCTATTTACTTATTTACTGATTCTGTCACTTATTATTTCCGCAAGAGTTTAAGGACAAGTGCGAATTACTCCTCAAATTCACAGGAGGCATAAGAATAATGGCAGTATCTGAATGCAATCAGTATGTCCGCGGATACCTTTAGGCGTCAAAAGACACAGCTCGCGCGCGCGCAAGTCGTCATTCACTCTAATAGGCGTGAACTCTCGAGCAGGGCCAGAGTGGTCGTTTGTTTGGGTATGCTTGAAAACGGGATAAGGATCTCCCGTGCCACATGAGGTGCTAATTAGCATTGGCTGCGAGGCATGGTCGCAGTATGGGATCCGTTCATTATGCAAGCACTTGAATCTGTTATTTTTACTCCCCACGAACACTCTTTAAAAAAAACGGCGTTGCTCTCTGAACACGGATTCCCAGCTGCTTGCTCAGAGTTCCTATTTATTCAAGTGGGCTTTGAGTGCAAATGTGCCAAGCCCGTCACAATCGTTTAATGTAGATGCAAATATAGCTTATCTGCAATAGAGATAACCGTCTTTTGACTGATCCCACTGTCGTAATTATGCCACAGGTAGTCGCTTACGTAAGGATTAAATATTTCGCCGTCTGATTAGAGTAATAGTGTTATCTAGAAGATGTATTTCCTTGAGCCATTACGAGAGTTTCAAAGAATGTCGAATGAAACAAAGGTGGAATAAATACATATCATTATCTATTTGAACACCATGGACAACAGATAAGTCTAAAAAATATACGGAATCAGGGTTAAAACTCGTACAAATGAAATAAATTTACTACCTTTTGATTTTAAGATTATTCACATCTTCATTTATTTTCAAACTCTTTCTGCATTGTGTATTTGCTAAGACTTAAAATTCTCTAAATCAGGTCGCCATCAAGTTACTTACTGAGATTAGTTGTAGCTAAAGTTGCCCCATGACTTTGTGGTACCAACTTTATGTTATGATTATAATAAAAAAATCTCTATCGGTTTAAATATTTATAACCTATAACATTTAACATGATAACCTATTTCATTTAATGTGTACTTGTCAAATGAGCTATTATTCACACAGTGGAAGCACTTTGTAAGCTGTCATTATGGAGGATGTGATGTCAAAAAGAATCAAGAATGTCATTGCACTTCAAAATAACTATGCTAACTATGGTTTTCCTGTCAAGAAACTAGTATTTTGGTTGGCATTATAAAATTAAGGACCTATTGTAATTTTTGTATTGCACGAAATATTGAGTTCTTCATTTTTATTTAAAACCGTTGTTAAACAGTATACTGGAACTTCAGCCATCCACTTCAAAATTCCCCAGTGATTTATCTGGGCGGCACACACAGCTCTACTCGCCGAAATGCCTCGTAAAATATACATTTATATACAAATATAAGTGCCCTTAACCCTTTTCCTTATATATATATATATAATATAACAAATCGGCTATTTGAAAAATATGCATTTAAAATTCCTCTTGTGAAGTTGGATAATACTCATACGGAAGAGATTAAAAAGAGAGATTTGTTTTATAAACTTAATGGCATCTCCTTGACAGTAAAAGTGAACCTACACTGAAAAAGAACGGAGTGTTTCCATCATTGACTGAAATTTTCCTGACCTCAGGAATCCCAGTGTTCTTTAGCCTGCGGATTTTGAAATACCCGGAGTTGAATAAATACGCGTCACTTCACATGCAAACAGCCTGGCACTCCTTAAAACATCGTTTCTTCATCAAATTAAGCACTAATACTCAGCAAATACTCATCTTCAGGTACATTTTTAATCGATGAACTATAGCTTTCTTCAATGCAATGCTTTAGTACTTTTTGACCCTATTGCTACCGAAATGTTTCATTAAGTTTTTTTTATACAGCATGAACAAGTCATAAGCATATAGCAAGATACCACATACATTAAAAAATTATACATTACAATTTCTTTAGGACATGCTATGATTCCACCACGAATTCATGCTAAATGTATAGGTATCAAGGAAATGTTAATTATAAGATGTTTACATGCAGTAACTTGTCACATAACCACAGAGTTTTTAGTCGCAAAATTATATTGTTTGCATATATTAACTACATTAAACCACGTATGCTGTTGTTGAAGACCAAAATAATCATAAGTTAAGTTGACGAAAATAAAGAAAAGCATCCATTTTATTCCAAAATAAATTTTACTACTTGCCAACTTCAATTTTTATGGCAACCCGGGTTACCGATTCGATGGAAAATTTAAACATCAATAAAAGGTTAGGAAAAAATCTTCAAAGGAATTGCCCGACGGTTTAATTTAGTCTAGCCTTAGTCCTTGGGATATTTCGCATTCCAATTTCATAATGGAAACTAGTTTTTTATTGTTTTTTTATTATTATTATTCCACGCCTGATTGCATTTAGTCGAAGCTGGAAATGAAAATAGTAAGTCTTTCTACTCTCCCAAAAAATCGACATGACTCTTTGCTTGCATTCTTCCATGCAAGCAAGTAAAAAGTGTCTCGGAATTGTATGGAAACTTGAATGAATTTCACCCAATCCCTTAATATCGCGACACTATAACTCTTTCTGGAATTGTTTTTGTGAATTTTTATTACCTATAAATAAAATCAATCAATAAATTTAAAAAATAACATTGCTAAATAACGTAACTTACACCTGGTAGAATAAAACTGCCCGGTGCATATTATTCGATTTTTATTAAAACCTACTTTGATCTTCTTGATTTTGCCTAAGGTAATCTTTTCATTATCAGCAATAAAAAAAATTAAAAATTAGTAAAACGGAAATAAATTTTACGGTGAAGTAACTTAATGAATTAATCCCATCTACGAAATCATTTCCTTAAAATTAAATAACTGAAAATCATCAAATAATAAATAAACTAGGTAACCATGGATAATAATATATACTTGCCCGTTTGAATGAAAAATATCGTGATTCGATGCCATAAACAGGTTCTGGTACTCACTATTCTGAGACCTTAGTCAATTACAAGACGGTCGGCATTTAACTTCCTGTCCGAAGCACAAAATATCGTGCCCGAAAAGACCACGGGAACGGGTTTGAGCTTTCCGGTGCGTTAATTACAGACGTTGACGCAAAAAAAAATCTTGCACACAAAGAGTCACGCGGTTTTGAGTACTCAATGATCTATTTCGGTCGGCAAACTCAAAAAAATAGCATGTAAATGATTCCATCGCGCGCAGGGGATCCTTAGAGTGTGCCCATATTATTACGGTGAAATAGTTCTCTTTTGAATGTGGAATTCTGTGACACAGCTCCAATGCTCTTCGTTCTTCTGCTTTCACTTTTGAATATTTTCTAAAAATTTACGAATGAGTCAATTATTATTTCTTTATGTTCCTTAGAAATTGACAAAAAAATCCAATGCTGACTTTGTAAAACAAAGTTTTTAGCCTGAAGTATTTATTATTCCTACCATTGTTGAAAGTAAAATGCATTATAAATAGAAAGTCGGCGTGGGAAACAGGGAGTGGGGAAGACAGTATTCTTTAAAAATAAAAAATACAATTTAAAAGTCATTCAGTAAACATTAAACACTTAGAGTGATAATTTGCAAGGCTTAAATCACAGTCTCTTTGCACATTTTTCTCTTTTCGCAAAAGATAATTGGCAGAGAGAAGAGAAAAACTAAAATGGTACCCTAAAGTTTATGCTTCAAATAAACCATTTTAATGGAGCAGATAACACAGGCCTACAAAAAAAATTTTTTTGGTGCCGGGAATCTTTGTGATGATTTTAACTATATTTGTAGAGCTGAATCCAAATATGAAATCCGTTTTTATTTAACAACTCTACTTTTTTAGATATGGCACATCTTACGATTAGTTGTTTTAAAATTTGATATATTCCGGAAAATAATTTTCAAAGTTAAATAAATCTATAAGTATACTAATTTATAACCACTCTGCGGTGTTCCTTTTATTTTCAATAAACTGTCAATAAGTTTTATGTATATTTCTATATTGTAGGCCAATGAGATAATTATTAATATAATATTCCCATATCATCATGTAGAAGATTTTTTACGTAAGTAACAACATATCTATATCTTGAAAACTATAGCTGATAGGAAAAAACTAGTGTCATAATTGGATTCAGCACCCCAATTGTTCTTTAAATCAGCATTAAAAGCTCCGGCACCAAAACCACTGTTGGCCTGTGTAATCATTATCAAAAGACTTAAATAAATATCTTCTAGCTCTTTCTTTAACAATAGATTTCGATAATATTTAATGACGAATCATTATTATTTAAATACTTTAATCGAGTTACGATTCAAGTTTTATAAAAAGCAACGTACCAGAGAAAATTATTCTATCTAATTTTTCTCGTATTATTCTAAAATGTTTTTCTCGTAAAAAACTGAAATAGAAGCTTAATGTTTATATGAATATTTCTAAGAACCCGACAACATAATACTAAAAAGTTCACTGAGGGGGCATAAAAATTCTTCAAACGAATGTACTGCCGTTACATTATTTCAAATCATCATATATATACTGAGTAACTCCTTTCCATAATATGAATCACGCCTTTATGATAAAATAGAATTTTCTTTGTAAACATATTATAACGAATCTTAAGGAGTAAATCAGTTAACTCCGAGAGAATATCTCTTTCATATTTTCCTTCTTAAGTTGTGTGCTTGCCCATATGACGTAAAATAAGGATTTCCAGAAAAGGAGTCTCACATTTTGAACGAAACATTATTTTTACCATGAATCTATAACCTGATAAAAGCTCTTAGTAAAGTGATGGTAAGCACTAATGTTGCACTTCCACCTATTTTAGAGTGTTAGACTGCTAATCGAATGGCCTAGAATTGATTCCAGCCAAAATTGGCCAACATTCAACTTCACACACACTTGATAATTTTTGAGGCACAAGAACCTCCTGGGAAACCAAAAGGCTATGCTGTGACAGGAAGTCGACCAAATTGTAATTGTACTGAAAACAGGGGTACTTATATATTGCGTCTGAAAACATTATATATCCTTTCCATTATTGTTTTTAATGCAGTGAAAATTAGTACAAAAAGCGTAATTCTAATTTTTCACATCCTGCGGAGAATCGTTTCTTTTTTACCTAAGCCATGACTCAAAAAACGGCATGCAAATGAAAATATATTAAATACTACGTTGGTTCATCTAAACAGCATCCACAGACTTTAAAAGTATATGGAAATGATTGCATAGTAAAAAATTAGCGTACCAAATGTTCACTCGCAATTCGTACTCTCTCAATTTTAAGCTAGATCTTCTAGTTTTTATAACAAAACTCTGATAACTTCTAAAAGTCAGATAAGGACACATTACTTTTGATAATCTAAAAGAATTCAAAATGGTGTATTTTAAAGTGGAAAATTCCAACTTCGAGTCGCTTGAGATTGAGATGTAACGCTTTTTTCCAAGAATGTGTTTTTTTCACATTTCTTAAGTTGGCTTATTTTTTATGAAATAAGTGCAAAAATATAAATCAATCATGAGAAAATAATGTCATGGCAAAATAAGTTTGTTTACATTTGAGAAAAATAAGAGCAAGCAAGTTGGATTTAATGATAAAAAGTTATAATTATAGAACTCCTTGATAAGGATTCCTTCCATAATAAAAGCGATGAGGTAAACTAAACCAGATCTTTCAAAGCTGTGAAAGAAAGGATTTGTATTCCATAATTAGTTTGAAGATAAAATATAAGTGTGGACACTCCTGTCTTTCACAGACCATCAATACATGCATAAGAAGAAAAAGCAAGGTACTCTGAATTACGAAGGTAATTAAATGGTGTAAAATGATGTTATAAAAAAATATTCTTGATTACTGAATGGTGTACATGAAGCATTACGACAACATCTATGAAATGCTCAACAAGTACTCAAAATAAAATGTTACATATGAAGTAATAATTTGGCTCAAATATTTTTTCTGTACTAAGTAACTTTAAAGAGGTCCAAAATTTTTATCCAAGGTTCCCAGGCTACATTTTAACAAATTAATTATTTTAATACGCTTACGATATGCAAATTAATTATCCCTTGGAATTTTAATAACAAATAATTTCAACCACGACGTACGGCATTGTTAAATTATGCTAAATCCAGACAACGGTTAAAGAGATAAGAACAAGGCTATCATACACCTTGAGAACTTAATTGTGAATAAAGTTGTGTTCCTGATAAAAATTTAAATTAACGACACATGTTCAGGGACATATCTGCGGAATACATCGCCTCACATTACGATAGAAGCTAGTCTAAAATGAAGACGGATGCGAATTGGAAGAGCAAGCATTGTTTCGCGTGTGGAGTGACAGGATTGAACAAATGCTCCTAATTTTAATATAGCGTGACCGGCCTACTGAAATGTTATACACCGGAATTTCGTCAGAGATGGCATCCTAATTTTCCTCCGACGGGGCAGAGGAACTGGGAAAGTATGTACTCTTAAATAACTTTAAGAAAGTTAAGACGCTGATGTAAGTCCCGATACTTTGTTTCAGAGTCTATTTCAGAACGTTTCATTGGTTGGAATTCTTTTGTTTTTATCCATGATAGACTATAGAAAGACGCTGTTGGTTAAAAGAGAGGGTTGGTCAATCAGAGGCTCTCAAAAGTGTATTTTTTCAACCATGCGTCACTCGCTACTTAGAATATCTCGAAGTAATGTGACCACTTCTCAGTTATATCTGCTGCATTTACTTACACAGTGTTAGAATTTGAAAAAGCGGGAACTGTTTATGTTAAATTCCTAGAAAACAGCAAGGGAAAAAACCCAAGGATTTTCCGGGTTCATGAGAAACTGTTCTCAGATATCATTTCCAAAAACCCTCCTGACCTTCCCGACTTTAAGCGAAATTTCGGCCAAGGGCAACATTTATCAATTAGAAAACATTTTATGCCCTCCAGTGGCATCCCTGCACTCTTCCGGTCCTTCTCATCGTCGGACGATATGAGGGTTAGTCTTGATCACATGAGCGCGATAAACGATGATTAAATCCCATAAGCCACGCTTCCGCGGTGGAAATTTTCAAGGCTCTGATGTCTTAATCAAGATAACGAGCACGCAATGTGGGAACTTTTTTGAAGAGAGAATAATAATCCCTCTCTGCCGGGAAAAACGGTGAAAATGAGGAAGAATAATGAGAAGAGACTGCATCATGAGGCCTCCAATTAGCAGGGTAATTGTCCGGCACATACACCGCAGCGGAAAGCCTAAAAACCACAAGTAAATCTAAAAAGAAGAATGCGAATACAAACATGAATGCAGTATTATATTAAAAAACAAGTCATTGAATAACGGCCGAGTTCTATTGCGGTATTTTAGTGTTATCTAAACTATATTCTTTTTATTAGCCCTTATTAGTCTTTTCGCTAAGGTGGGTTCACATGGAAACTAGGAGTTGCTCTATTTGTAAGCCTAAAAACGGCACAAAAATACCCTTGAACTCAACATTGCAAAAAACTATGTTTCGCCTATGCGTAGACCGGTATAAAGTATGCCTTCGGTTTAAATCATGATATTTGTTAGAAAAAGTAACCGATTACATTCTTTGTTAGACGAAACCGATCGTACGGAAATAATTATCAGCTAAAAATCGAAAAAGATCATCCAACCCTTGCTCATGAAAGTGGAAGAAGGTGAGCTTTCAACCAACGTATGGCATTATTATCAGGCGATAGAATAGATTAATTTTTTTAAACCAACTCACCACCACTTGCTAACGCATTTACGTACATGAAATGCTTTAATGAGATGTCATCTTTAGCAAGCCACAGGACATAAGTACGTATATGACGACACATTATCGTATGAGAATATTCATATGGCGTTCAGTGTCACTGTATGACTTTATTTCCCGTATTTCTCCACAAGTGAAAAACATATTTTATGCAATGATCATTTTAGGATCAGGTTTGGAACTCGTAATTTACGTCTTAATCAAATCAAACTAATTCTAACCCACCATCAACCGTAAAAAGTAAAATTAAACATATCACATAAAGATTCTAACCAATATTTAACGGTACTATTTTTTGTACTAGGAATGCTGTTATTATTTCCATGGCCATCCACCAAATAGAGGTAAACATAGACATTTCAATTCCGTGTGGAATTATTTTTTCGGATGAATTATTTTCAGCTACTGCTGATATCAGACCATTAAGTTTTCACCTTGAACTCATAACTAGTCAATCAATTCTGAAAGTAAGATACTATGATGAATTAACTCCATGTTGCATGAACAAATCTAGGCAATTGGTACTTACTTTTACATTACTTCCATGTTTGTCCTGTAATTATATCATGTGTTACAAGAAAAGAAAAATATAAATTGCGATGGCCTTGACCCCTCTTCGAATGTTATGATTAATCGTTTGCGATCATCAAAACTGTCTAACTGTCTAATCTTCTAAACTGAATTTAATATGAGTATTTTTTCAATTTTGATGCACGATAATTTTACTAATTTTTCTCATAATGTTGATTCTGGAATGATTTAATTGAAGTCAGTTAAATGTAGAAAGCTAGTTAGAAAAAATTGGAACACAATTAGAGCATATAAACTTCATATTATATCTATGAGTAAATGGCTAACTTCCTTAATAATTATATGGGTTAAAAGAATCGAAGTAGAAAATTGTTTAATATTAACTTATTAACTGGAAGAAATAATGAATATGTTTTAAAATGACAAAAGAACTTATTATATAATATAGCCTAGAGACTATAGAGCTCATTGGCAAACATTTTGATTAGCGTAACACGTAAATTACTATTGCCATGAAGAATAAGAAAGCTTAGACCAACTATTAACATATTAGCATAGAAGTTCTGCGTAATAAACAGTAATCTCTCATAACATTATCTCCACGTTACATGAGGTCGGTCTCAAAATAATTTAAAGTATTAATGGCAACAATTTTATCTTTAAAAATTCAACGGAGAAACAAAGTAAAATTTTTTTTTGTTGAATCAAATTCTTTTACTGGATGGTGAACAATAATTGGTCCACATTAAATAGTGAAAAATACTGCCAATTAATCATGCGTGGCTTATTTTTTTATCCTATTAATGTGGCCACAATCATGCTTTTTTGTCTCCTTGCCAGGTAAATTTTAGGTACTTGAACTTTACATTTCGACTACGTTAAAATATGGTTTTCAATATAAAGAATAACTTTATTTCACACTATGTTACCGTTTTCACAAAACCAAATGTTATTATTCGAATGACTCAGGAACTTGTTGATTTTATTTTAGCATGAAGTAAGACGTTCCAAACCAACAACATTCTAATGCAATGAGATTATTTCGGTTTCAGCTTCAACTCTATGCCCAGACGAAAGGATTCCCTTCCTCATAACACCGCTACGGAAGAAAGGAATTTCCAATCGTTTTTGCCAAATGGTTGAGTAGGGCTTTGCCATTATCTATTTGGAAAGGGAATTTCCTTCTCTCTAATACGATACATATTAGCGAAGTCGGTGGTAGATGGAAAAATTTCTCTGCTTCGGCATTTTTGGCCATTATTTCATTACTCTTATTACAAAATATGTGATGGATCATTATTAATCATTTGCTTCGGGACATCAGCGGATACTGATAAGCGAATGGAAATTATTTTATCAAGAGAATAAATTCAAGAAAAAATAATTCACTTGAATGAAATAATGATATAGGATCATGGTGAGACATAGGAAACCGGAATTGCGCACAATTCCATATGCACATGTAAGATGCTACGTTGAAGGTTCTTATTTTAAGATTTCGTCTAACGATACCCTAAGCTCATTGCGATATGAGATTACGCCGTGCAAACGAGCAGAGAGGTGATTACCGGCCTTTCTTACAAACGTCCAAACTTAGAAATCCGAACGTGGAATGAAACCTCCGTCCTCTCCCCATCCTACATCTCCCTCTCATTCAAGAGGATTGAGGCAGGCTGTTAGTTCTCGGCGTCGGCGACTAGTAGATTATAAAGCCGAGTCAGAGGAGAGATAGAGAAAGGGTGAGCCTTCTCTAATCACGTTCTCACCCGCCCGAGGGATATTCGGGGGCCGAACTGTGGTGGGAAGGAGTGAGGGACAATTACGAGGGAGAGGGGAACAATGGGAAGATCCGAGAAAAAAGTCACAGGGAATCCCGCCGCCTTGGTCCGACGCCGCGAAATGCCGGGAGTCATAAAACAATATCTCGGCGCAAGGTTACGGTCAGAATGGAATCCGAATGAGTGGGTGCCTGTAACAGGATCGTTCGGAGCATGTGTTTCTCGAGAGTCGGCCGACGCGAGTCTATAAATTAGTTAACCTCGCGGTCGGAGAAAAGAAAAGACGATGGGCTTGGGAGCGGAGGATGTTAGTGTGTGAAGCGATGAAGAAGGCAGACGTAATGTGGGACAGAGAGGATCCAGTTTTGGCCATTTCACTTTTTTCATAACGCTCAGGATACAGACCAATGAAACATTATAATTAATGGGCTGGCCTACTGTGATTACGTGTTGTCTTCACCTGTCTACAGCTCCAATATGTCTTAATCTAATTTAGAATGTGGAATCAATTGTGTGGGCTCTGGGACCTACCACATTTCGTCTCAAATACCTTATTGTATAGGTCCCATTATGTTGCCAGCGAGTCAAGGATACGGAATCTAGAAGCGTTATAAAAATCCTTACCGGCTTTTATTACATGAACGTAACACTTTTAATTTCTACTGCTAAAAATTTAATTTCTACGAGAGAGTTTCCAAAAGTTAAATGCTAATTTCGTTTTTAATTTCGATTTTCCAAGAAATCTTGGTGTATTTAAATTTATTTTCCTCCGCTTAATATCATGAGAGGAGAAAAATCACTTATGCACACTAGGCCGATATCAAAGCCTCCGATGAATTATGATCCGATATCAAAGCCTCCGATTTAAATGATAAAATAATGAATGTGTCAATAAAGGATTAAAACTTCCGCATATTCGCTTATTTATATGAAATAATGTGAGGTGATTTCTTCAAAGATTTGTTCATATAACGAAGCTTAGGAAAAATAATATGAAATTACATTTGTTTCAAGGTGGTCACATGCGTTTTTCCCTGTAAATGTAAAAACAGACCATATCACGTGTTTTTCAAATCCCAATTTTCATAATGCCACCCCTACATAATTGTAAAATGCATCAATTTGGGGAATATTTTAGAAAAGCCTTGAGGAAGGAAAGTAACCGTTGAAAAGCTAACTGAAAAAACATCGATTTTAGAACTTTTATTCTCGGACTAAAATGTGCATTGATGTCGTCGACGAAATTAAATGAATATTTTAATCTGAAGCCTTGAAATTATTTGCTCAAGTATCCTAGCTAAGCATTCGAATAGACTCCAATTTCATTGATCAAAGCAAAAATTATACGGTATTAAATTAATGAAACACTGTTGATGTACATATCTTTGTGGTCATTTTGGAGTAATTTGGAAGAGACAAGAAACTCTCAAACACTTTTTAGAGGGACTCCAACAGAATAATCAATCAATATGTAAAAATATAAATCACCTTTTAACTTATGGAACGTAGTAGAATTAATTTTGCTCTATCCTAAAACCCTCGGAAAGGCATGGGTGTCAAAGGAAAAGGAACTGAGCCCTTTACTCTAATGCGTATATTTCACGCACTGCGTAGGATTGAGCATTAGATAAGATCTACTTTCTCTTATAAAAACAACCTTAGGGTTGACTGCTATGGTGGTACTATGATAAATAAGCAAAACCCTTCGAAATAACGCTTGCTTTACACTCGGATCAGAGTTGCGGAAGGATTTTTCGGGATATTTCGTTCGAGAAACATATATAACGGACCTTATTTCACAATAAATTCTTCTGCACATTGATTTTCAATCCAATCCCATAAAGGGCGTTCAAAATGTACTCCGCCCATACTCAGCTCAGGTTCGGGCAGAAGTAGCGGTTCCATTCCGCTATCGTTTCGCCCCGATGCCCCCGCCGCCAGCCGAGCACGACACTCGCGATGGCAAACCAAAGGACCTCGGTGCCTCACAAAGGGGTGCTCGTGTGTCCCCGGCGGTCGAGTCCTTAAAGACAAGTTGGCCGGGCAATTAAGTTTTCAGTGTGCACGACCGTGGGATTTCACTCGAGGAACAAGTGGTTATCTGCGTGAGAGGAACCAGCATTTACGTTAACATAAATGTAAAAAGTTGACACGCATATTAGCGTGAAAATTGTAAACCGAACGCAGAAGGAGATCGACGAATAGTACTTGTAAACTACGAACCGGGGTTTGTGTCTCCGATTTTGTTGCCATGGGACAGCTTTAAAAAGATCACTTTCATCCCTATTCACGTCTTCAAGAGAGCATGAAATTGCTTCCTGAACAAGGAGGTGGAGTTCTAAGAAATTTCTGTGATAACAAGGACGATAGGAATATTCCAAAAGGATTTTCTAAGTGTTTCAAAAGGTTTCATTCTTAGTGGAAATGTTTTCAGCTCTTAAAAACCTAAGTATATTGGTTCATAGACTAGAGAGGATACTTGGTGTGAATTAGTAAGAAACTGAGGTGAGATAACGTTTATTCTGGAGTCTAGAAAGATATTCCTATCAAGCATCTGAAGGCTTGGAGAGAATTTAAGTAGATATTGACTCTGAATAAGTTCTGGTCCTGAGTATGGGATATCCAAGACTAAATTATCCACAGTTGAACATTCTAAAGTATGAGTCCTCCATCGGTGTCGCTGTCTCGTAAGTTCAAAGGATTCAGCATTGTGTATATGATTTTGGTTTAAATCATTTTATCATACATCCATATCTTTATCCTGTTCAAATCTAACAATATAATTTTCTTAAGGACATAAAACATCATTACCACTGAAAAAGTATTTAAGAAGTACCGAATGAGATTTCGGTGGAGCCCCTTGCTAGATATGTTTTTTCGTGGACGGCCATTAAACCTTTACTTTCTGGGTATTCTTATTCACCAGACATTACTTACATTTTTAATAGATTAACAATAGCCTTTTTACATAGCATCACAACACTTTCATGTGAAGGATACTAAAGTTTTCTGTCTGACTTTGCTAGCCTTTTAAATATTCTAATGAATTTGGAAATCCGTAACTAAGAGTTAGTTACTTAGCATTATTATGTCTGTGGTTCTCTTTTAATATTCTACAGAAATCACAGTCGGCAAAGAAAGTTTTCCTTTCATTAAATTAAACCACTAAGTTTATATCGGTATTTATACATGATCACCTCGTAAACTTAATTGATTTTAGCCATACAAATTGTTATCATTGTCTGTCACCTAATTATACTTTAAATATTCGTTCATTTAATGGCCACTTAATTTCTACTTCTTAAAATCCCTCCTGTAAAATATAATGAAATTATTGAATCATTCCTTGTTTCATGGACTCAACCTTAGATTCATTTTTTGTTTATTAACTATTGAAATGTTACTTTTCCTCTCTTTTTCAGGGCCGAAGATGGAGACAATGCTAATCTGTCTTCTCGTGCTGGGAGCTACAGCTCTGGCGGAAATCTCCCCGCCCACCACGGCTCCAACATATATTATAACAACATATCGACCGAGAAGCGTTCAAAAGTATCGCGAAAACCTCGTAGCCAGTGAAAGCCTTCCATATGCACGGCTTCAAAACCCATCTTCTCAGCAAATATCTTCTCACCAGCCAGACCTTTCGAAAGAGCTAGAGCAGTCGGATTTGGAGCAGAAAGAGACTTCCGCTAGTCACCCAATACACCTCCGAAGGCAAAGCGAGGCTGAATCAAGTAGGCTGGTGTCTGAAGCGGTCCCAAGAGGCCAAAATCAGCAACAGAACTACCAGTCGGCTAGTCACAGCATAAACCGCAGGCAGGACCTTACTTCCCGATCCCCTCCTTCCAAACCAGAGGACCAAGAAGGGAGCCAGTCCTTCCAAGGGAACCAGTCTCCTGGGAGGCAGACGTACCCGAGAGTTAAGCAGAACCCAGGGCCTCCCGTCAACGTTGGACCCCGTCATTCTAAGCCAGAACCAGAAGGGCAGCAGATCAGCGAGTCATCGAGACACTCCATTGCTCGAAGGCAGGACGGTCCGGGGGGCAGACGTAGACCCGGACAGCCAGGCCCACCTCCCCCGGGTGGTGGCCCGCCGCAAAAGGAAGAACCGGATTATGACGACCCAAATGCAGACAGGAGTTATAACTTTCGCTTCGATACCCCTGTGTATTCCAGACGAGAGCAAGCAGATCCGAAAGGTGAAGTCTCCGGTCGCTACACCTACGTCGACGATGCAGGCGTCAGAAGGGTGGTCGACTATTTAGCAGGGGGTAGGACAGGGTTTTACGTCCGTGGTTCGTATCCCGATCCAGAAATTCCCGGTTTATCTCTCTTCCAGGCATCTTACGGTCCTGGAGGCAGAGGTCCGGCCAGAGCAAGAACATCAGTGCACAGAGGGGTGGATGGGTCTTACAGGTTCGATTATGGTGGCCCTGAGCACCGGCGAAGGGAATCCTCAGACGCTAACGGTAATGTAAGGGGTGCGTACACATACTTAGATTCCGCAGGAAGGACAAGGACAGTTCAGTACATAGCGGGTCCGAACATAGGTTTCAGGGTAACTTCGAACACACTAGGACCCCCGGGACCTTTTGTCTACCCGTTCCCGAGACCGACCATCATACCTTCTGCACCAACCACTCGTCCGAGACCCGGAGCTGGCCCTCCGACCCTTCGACCCTCTGCATCAACTTTCCCGGCCAACCCCCAGGCCGTCCCTAGACCTCAAGAGACGGACTTCAAAGATGAAACATTGGATAATATCCCGGACCTTTCTTCCAGCGGAGGTGGAAACTTCCCGCAAGGAGCAGCGAATCCCAACACTCCCATCGAGAGCAATCCCTTCCCGACTGAGGAAGAACTGCCCAGCCCCCCTCAGAGAGGAAACGACGCAGGTCCACCGGGGCCGGACAACAACCAAAACAACTACCCCGGAAAGGACTTCGAGGATGTGGATGCAAACGATCAGTCCATCCCTCCACCACCGGCGACCGTCAACGACCGACCGTTTAGGAGAGGCGAGGAGGTCCCTGACGTGGGTTCTTTCGAAGTTGAATCCTTCGACAAGGGTAACAACGACCAGGATGGGGGTGGTCAGAGAGGGCAGGGAGAGTTTCCGGTGAGGGATTACGACGAATCCAGCAACGGGGAGAGAGGAGGAGCCAGACCGGGACCTTTTAGAGGCAGGTTAATTGGAGGGAGATCGGCAGGAGAGGGCCCGTACGGGCGTAAGAGGAGGGTCAAGGGCAGGAGGTCGCACCGACCTATCAGGAAGGACCACCACCATCACAGGGGCTATCGCCGTGAGGAGAACTCCATTCCAGATGCGCCTTCCGCATCCGGGAGGGAATCGGTCCCGGGCATAGCGTTGGTCCAGTCAATAGACCTCGGTCCAGGTGGACCCGTGGCTCCAGCACCGGCTGCTGCGCTGGAGAATCGGGAAACGTTCACGTCTAGGAGGACATCGAGGGTTCCTTCAGCTAGAAGGTGGAATCCATCCGTGCGCGACACGCCCGCTTAATATAAGAAACAGAATCACCTCTAGAGTGATCTAGGAAGCTTTTTTACCCAACAATTCATCGAGATTATATGATTTTAAGAAACAATAAGTTTTCATACAGCAGATATATAAAAAGTGCGCCATACATTGTGCGTGACAAGTGAACTAATGTTCTCTCATACATTCAAGCTTTAATATGCTGCGTGAGCTGCGTCTGAATGCCTGTATGAGTGCTGAATTCTCAAACGCGTTATATTCTGCAAGACGATTTACAATTAGATGGTAAAGGAAGTATAACATTTATAAAAATAAATATTATGAGACGGTAAGGACAAGAAGAAGTGAGAACATATCTGGAGAAAAGTAATTTAACAATGGATTTTCTGAGGTAGTTAAAAGAATATTAGAATAATATTCAGAAAATTATAGGGCTTTTAATTTACTAATATTATGGGCTTTGCCTTAAAATATCTCTTTCAGTGGCGTTATCTTAGGCTGAAAAAAGACAAATAACATTAGAGTAATTTGGAATAGAAAGAGAACAAATTTACCATCTAATAATCTCTGTTTTATTAAGTTTTCACGTGAAGTTCCCAATAAAATATGCCAGATTACAATTCATAAATAAATAAACGGAAGATCTTCGTCACTCTTTGATGATAGATTTACATTAATAAGTTAGTTATTAATCAACAGGGGTAACTGCAGAATGGCACAATCGTTCTCTATCAATGACATTTCATTTCATGAACCTGCATTATAAAATACCTGCTGCAAGTTCTTTCAGAGCAGGTGGAGAAGGTTTCGCGGAAAGAATACAATTCATTGAGGATGGCACAAATTAAAGCAAGATTTGTTCCAGAATGGAGTAAGAGTAACTAAAATGATCATAATTAATCAGTGAAAATCAAATATTTCAGCCTATCAATCTCGCACCTATTTCCAATAACTGCGGTGGAATAGTTTTTAACAGTGGACATGTAAATCAATGAAAGGGTTTGGTCGATGGCAGATGCCCTGCTGATTAAAAATTGACAGATAGTTTGATCTCAGCACAACTTATAAGTGTAGAAATTTACGTATCATTTATATATTTCATGTAATTCATGGGGCGATCGACATTTATACATCCTCAAAACAAACTATTTGAATAACATGAAAAATTTAATACCATTAATCAAAGACGCACGTGGTCAATGCCAAGTTAGGTTATATTCAAAACTAAATGTCTTTACCACCTCGTAGCAGTTAACGCTGTATCTTAGAGTGGACAATATCTAATTTCAGAGTTCCCATTCAACTGTTTCTGTACTGAAGATATCAATTACACGGATAATTTAAGAATGCACGGTCTGTGTCAATCCAAAATGATCTTACAGGTATATGGTAGACTACCAAGTAATAATGCTTAACATATTCTATACAAATGAGTTTTAGGAGCTAGCCCGTTGTCTGAAGGTTTCCCCTTAGTAAATTCTCTATTTTCTAGTGCAAACGTGAAACAAACATGAGACGTATTTACTTTGTCTATGAGAAACATTCTTACTTCAGGAAAAATAGTAAATATGCCACTGACTAACCGAAAAATGCTCTAATATTATCCAATATATCCAACAAGTCTTATTTTTCTCCGTTTAAATATTCGGTAAATTTCTTATGCCATCATAATGTTTGAGCCAACCATATCATTTGCTTTATTTATGCCCGGATATTGTTAAGCCGCGGATGTTTATCTTAAACAACGCATCATCAGCATAACTCATAATAATTGGTACATGAGCTACAAATGTGTATAGGTATTGAAATGGGTTTCGCATAATTTTTTCATGCATAGGTATTCTTTTGCAGCAATGAATAAAATTGAAAATGTGTAAAAATAAATTTATTTTTTCAAAGTATGTGCTCGTTTCTGTTTATTATTATTTCTTTCATAATTGCACCTTCAATTCTTTTCAAATACGCTAAATAAACAAATATTTTAAACACAGATTCTCCCACGAGGAGCATTATAACCATATTGAGCCAATCGAACTTCATCACCTAACTCATACTTTTTTGTAATGCATTCATCACAAGTCCCTTTTTATAGTCTTTCGAAGACAAAATTAGAGATAATTTTCATCTAGATTGCTTCTTGACCAATTTAAATTGACAAAATTATCCGGAATTGAACATTTTTTGGAATTTATTGTTGTAAGTACCTGTCATATTTCAAGGTAGCAATATCGAGAGATATATTTGCCTTAAACTAGAGCCAAATTTAGAAAGAAAATCAAGTTTCGAGAGAGATTATTGCCTTAGAATCAACTCATCATTTGCAAGAAGTGTGCATAGTTCAATTATTAAAAAGAATTTTATTGATAAGCATTTTAAAGGTACACTTATCATTGATTTCCCCTCCCAGTTCTATTCTTGGGAAAATTTCAATAGTTTTACTACTTTTAAATATGAATATAATGTGGCTGCACATACCTACATATCTATTCCTCTACTTTGGTAAACATAAATAAATCTCGGTGAAATTGATCCTGCGCTCTAAGATAGGTAAGCTTAGAACCTAATACATCTATTCACCTCTAGTTTTACCTAAAAAGCATTCAAATAGATCGACCGGAACATCTACAAAACAACAAAGGATCAAAATAATGCAGGCCAAATAAGGTAAGTGCAAGGAAGCCACAATTATTTTCAAAGCCGAAAGTACTTGTAAGATATTATATACTATGGAACATGGGATAACATATCCAGGAAATCCGTTCCGTTATCCAGGAAATTGATACTTGATTTTGAAAATTCAATTATGAAAGTTTTACGGAGAAGCTAATTGTACGAAATAACTTCTAAGCATTATTTAAACCTCGAGAAGATAATGATGTATTTAGAACAGGATGTACATTTATCAGATGGTTTCCGATTAAAGATACTTTTTTCGCCATTCAAGGATAAAAATTTCGTTTTTTAAGGCTTTATGCTACCATTTTTAACTACGTTGTATCCCCAGCTCAATCCAATACACACTGCTAAATGTACATGCTCAAATGTTTCAGCAGTTTTCCTTATAGCATAGACATTCATAGATAGATAAAGATTTGGAAATGTAAGCTTAAAAAGCATATCTCTCACCTAAACGAAAGTTCCGCTTAGGATATAGAGGTCATCTTGCTTGTAGATATAAGTCCTAATTTGAAGATTTTGAGGTATTTAAATGAATTTATTCATGCATTACCCCTTTTTAAGTTTTTTTCTGCCGGCATTCTGGGTATAAAAGACATTCATAAACATATATACATAACTTGTACATATTCATAAACAAGTGCCAATATAGATGACTATCATGAGAAATTCATTGTAATTAATTGCTGAAAGCTTTTTGACTAAAAAATCAAATAACAATGTGTTAATTCGAGGTAGATTGTATTTCATCAAACCCCTCATTACATCTCCAGATGAAGAGACTAATTATTACATATCTTTGAAAAACAGTGGAACATTATTTTTGCTGAATTCTTTAAAATAAATTTGAAGTGAAAATAGAATACTTGTAAAGGATTAACTAAACTAAATGAATCATTATTTTCATTATTATATACAAATTATTAATATCTTTTGAGAAAATACCGAAGAATTTAGGATCAAAATTTAAGCAAAATATGTAATAACATGATTTAAAGATGGATTCTAAGAATCTTCGGGGGTTACCGCGACAGTACTTTTAACAAATTCATCCACTAATACGCATTACAATGTACATTGCAGAGTGTAAAAATCATTCCCCTTGACCAGGAGGGAGGTTCCAGATTTCATTTCTGTGCACGTTACCCTGGAAACTCTCATCCTAACCCGTGCTCTGTGATTTTTCGGGTACCAGAACTTCCTGAGTGGCAGAACCATAGGCGAGAGAGGGAATGAAACTGGTCCCACTATCCTGGTGTGAGAATATTACGCGCCGTATGGGGCTTTGTACTGGCTGAACTCTACCATCACCTACCAAACCGATCTTTGGTTTGATTACTGTCTATATTTACATTATATTATTTTATGTTTACATTTATTATTTATATTTTACAATATATATTATATTTACATTATATTATTATTTTTTACTATATTTAGAAAAATTATACATTATTAGTCATAATGTGAAACATTATTTGACACTAAATTAAATTTGACACTTATTTTAATTAATTAACAAAGGGAATAATTCACCAACGATTACTACCCGGTCATTGCAGCGGTAAGTAGGCAGTTGATTCGTAACATGACACCCGGTTGGCACGAATACTTCCACAAATGCTCCTTCAAAGATAATGGTTGTGACGCCGAATACTTTGCGTTTTTGCAGAAAACATAAGACATTAAAACTACTAGTCCAAAATAAAGAGAGAGATTAGTGGTTCATATTGGATTCAAGAAATCATTTTGCCTGCTGCTGTCTACTACCTACATTGCCGGTAAAAGATACTATTCTTTTCCTCTCTGGGGGTTTAAAATGTTATTCCCTGTCTCGGATTTTTTAGTTTTCATGGATTCAAGGATTGATGGCTATCCTTCAGAATCAAACCCTCAGCTAAAAATTACTTATGTTCAATCAGAGAATTCATGAATTCTACGTTGAATGTCATCTACTATCAGAATGTTCTATCTTTTTTCCCCGTGCCGGAAACCATCTGATGGATGTCCATCCTCTTCTAAATACGACGACTTTTCGTACATCAACATATACTCGATGATTCAGAGAAGTCATTGAAATTCTTCTACCTTTGAAAATTAGTTGTTGCTAAATATATTTTATTTTTATTGTGAGATATTTATTTATAAATTAAATGGAAGTAATATCCCGGAGGCAAATGAAGTTAGTAAATTCAAAGGTATGTTATCATTCAAACGATATTTTCCGAAACTTATCCCTTCTTAGCAGAAGAGTATACGGACCTCAATGCACACTAAAATTAGTCAATAAGGCAATAGGTAACACCAAATCAAAAGCAAATAAAACTATTTTTATTTGCTTTTGAATTTGGTTTTGCCTGACTCCACGTCTCTAGAATCTTAAAATTAGCTTTAAGGTGATTTCGTTCTCCAAATAAAGATTGCAATGCAATAAATAGATATGAGTAAATCAGGTAGCATTGCAGTAAATCAGACCTAATTCCTGCCACTACTCCTAAAGGAAGTGAACCGCGATGATACTGTTACGAGTTTAATGATTCGAGGCTTGTTAATACTCGTATTTAACGAATCCCGTAACAGCTCTATGGTTACGTTTCATAACGCAGGCCTGAGATCGTCTAGTATAATCAGCGGTTAAATTGAAGCGTCAACACTCAGGTTGTCTACTTGTATTACCACTGAGATGGCCTTTTTATTTTCGAATAAGCCAACATCACCAGCATTATTATCCATATCAACAAAGTTAATACACGATTCTTATTAAAGCATTAACTAGAGAACAATGTATTAGGAATAGGATGAGTCGAAAAGAAGCCAGATATACATTCCGGCGCACTAGGATAGTCAGTGCATATAAATAAAGGAGCGTTTTCGTATTTGTATCTTTGTATTTCTAAATTAGTACCTTCCAAGCCACAGGTAGGGTGTGTGGCAGGAGGTGAATACACACAAGACTAATTTTGACCCGAATCAGACCCTAATCTATCTGCCATACAATTAATCTCTCTAATTATATTGGCATGATTTTTCCTACCGTCGTACAAGTATGTCGTACCTTGAACATTATAGCATTGCTCTTTAACCTTTTAGTATTTTTTATTTCATTATTTAGTATCTTAGCTGTGTCTACCGCTACCTATAATCTTTTGGTCACATTTCTACAATACTACTCCAATAAATCATATTTTTTGTTAGCTTTTCCAGATATAGTTCCAACCAGGAAAGGTAGTGAGCGAGAGAACGACCAAGTATTTAATAGTCTCCACTTTCTGGTCCGGTATTCCTGATGCAGTAGGCGTTCGGGGGAGTATAGCTCTTATTAAAAAATTCACCACTGCGTACGTACTTTCTTAAGTTTAATTCCAAGTGCCCAGTGTTCCATAACTCACTAGTACATATTAACTAAATTCGTTTCTACACAAACGTATGTACGTATGTAACGGTGGAATAACTAAATACTTCAAGAAACTGCGGGAGATGCCGCGACAGTAACTTTTAATGGAGTCATCCGCTATGTGTGCATTATAATGCAACAATTTCAGAGAGTAAAAATCATTCGCCTTGACCGGGATTCGAACCCGGATCCCTCGATATCCGGCCGAGTGCTTTAACCAATTAATCTACCGAGACGTACTCTTACACTCTGAAAATACTTGTTTCTCAGTCATATTTAATTTTAACTATTTAAGTATTAGCACAATGCGGGAACCATCTCTTATATATTATCTCTGCCGGAAAGTGTGCTATAATAAATTGGCGACTTAACATTTCCATCTACGTCGCCAGCAATTGCAATTTTCGTGTTTTTGTCTATCTTTAGAATGCAACTATCAAATTAGGTCCAGCATCATTCGCAGTAGTGCTTACTATTTCCTTGTAAAATTATAGATGATACTTTTGAATATTTTTACGGAATCTGAGATAACGTTCCCTTTTATCGCTCCCAACTTCTTGATGCCGAATCAAACTGTCCTCTATTCACACCGATGGACGTTTAACTATTCCATGAAATTTTGCACTCGACTCTAGTGACATAAAGCTTGGTTATCGTGCATTAAATTCCGAATTGTGCGCCCATTGTAGAAAATCTTCATTGTGTGTTCTGACGCCCACAACCACGCGCCCTTTGGGGGAGGGGGGATGGTGAGTCGGGTAAATAAATTAGTGGAACTAATGTATTAGGCAATTGTTGGCCCTAATTCGGTTACGTGAAGATTGGTGACCTAATTGGATTAGAGCCAGCCTTATTTAAAGGGATACCTTTTTTTGTATTCTTAGTGGTAATTGGATTAGTCACTAACAGCATAACTACTGTAATTACATATAGAATATTACGTGCATTTTCTTTATTTTTTCTGGAGCAGATACAGAACGTGACCCAACAAACCTATCACACGGCTTACGTAGTAGAAATGCCTTACGACTGCTTGCGTAGTAGAAATGAAATACATTCAAACCTAAGTTCTCAATGTAAGGTTCGGGATTACGTCCATTATATTCCAGAAGCAGGAAAGCGCTAGTTATTTTATGTAAGACCTTAAACAATATTTTCAACTTTCTTTATTTTCAATGTTTGTTAGCATCCCAGATTTGAGATAATTCTACACTAATTGAAAGTATAAAAGAGGCATTATAAAATTATAATTGAATATGAGATTTTTATATCTCGATTTTTCAACTAATTAGAGGGTTTAGGCTAAATTTAATCTTCCATTTAGCAATTATGAACGTATTAAATGCACCTAGATGAAAGAATGCCTTTATTTTAAACTGCTTTAAGCATAAAAAAAGTGAGTTGAGGTTAAAATATTTTTAAAAATGACCATCAACCTGAATATTGTTTGAATATACTTATAACGCTACTAGAGACATCTGTGAACTGAAAGCATCGATCGTTTTTAAAGTGGTAATAATAACGACCGTTTTCCATTTCCAACCTAGATGAGACGCATTATCTGGCAGTACGTACGTATTTAGAACCCACACATCCGAGAGCAAGCATGGCCCACATTGCTTTCGCGTGCCGTCAATTTAATAAATTTCACTAACCGCGTAGGTTAGGCATCGTCTATAAAAATTCTCTTAAAATAACGTTCTCAAAATAACACTACGTGGATTTTTTTTCTATTTCAGATGCAAAGGTGTTTTAGTGTAAAGGTAATGTGGGCAAAGGTAATTTTAGGCAGAGATATTTAGGGTTGATTCCTATAATAGTTTTTCGACGAAATATGTACTAATTCTTTGTAAAACTTTGGACCGGTTTCCCAGCCAAACCGAATGAAATACCTACCTAAATTATATGAAAGAAATTAGTCCGTCGTTGTGTTCAACGACATTACAAGTTCAATTTTAAGTAATTCGGAGAGACCTTCGGGAAAGTCCGCCGCCCGCACCATGCACGGGGAGGCCCCTTTGCGCCAAAAGGGCCCTTTGCGCCAAAAGTCCTTCGCTCCGTTTTCTGCCGAGTCATCGACGGAAGAGTCTCAATTGTGTGTCCTTTCGAACCAACCGATGTTTCCTACTTGGGAATGGACGAAGCGTGTTCCATTCTCCCCGTCACTCTCTTTCCGCCCCGCGGCGACGGATTCCGGATCGCATTGTCTCCCGAGGAAACAAAACGGGAGTAATCCGAAGTCGAGAGGGACAGAGAGGGAGAGGAGGAAGCAGGAGGTGTGCGGAATGAGGAAGAGACGGAGGCTGCAATTGGCAGTGACAAAAAAGGCACGTTCTCTCTCTCTCTCAACGTCCCTGTCAAGTCGTGTGATTCGAACGGGCGAAGGGACGTATGGGGGACAAAAAGTCGCGAGGAAGACAATGTTGGAAGTGGGAAGGCGGAGAGAGGTTGTGGGAGAGTGTACGAGGGATGTGGCTGAGTTCTCCCACGCATGATACGTGGACGAGGAACCAATGCAAGTGCGGCCTTCGCCCAATGCACACACGAGCGCCCTCACCTCTTACCGCCCTCGAAGTTGGATCTACTGGATTCCGGGAGCGGGCGGGAAATCAAAAAATGTACACAATCACTGCCTTAGCGCGGACAGGGCAATATAAAAAAAAATTCAATTGAAATACGTCATCTTTTTTACGCGGTCGTCGAGCACGCATTGAATGCAGAGTGAAGTGGCAAGGAGAGCGCGAAGATTGTGAGAACGTCTTATTGTTTGAAAGCGGAAGACATAGTAAGCAGCAGCCAAGAGACGAGTAAGAAAAGAGGTAGCTAGCAAGTGTAAGCGAGTACCGTAACTTGGCATTAGAAACACATGAGCAAACATTTCTAGAAAATCCATTTATACGACGTTAAAGAGATGAGATTTTTGCACAAAGTAAGGGTTATACATCTGCTTTGAAATTTTAAAAGCCACTAAAGGTAGTTGAAAAAAATACAACACGGAATATATTCACCTTATCACAGGAATGAAATAGGCCAATTTTACCGAAAGATTGAATTCCACTTCCAAATTTTTGATACCCACGGAAATATTTTAATTAGAAGGTTCATGTGCTGCAAGTCGTATCTGTTAATATCCTACTGAATTACAACTCCATTTAACAGATGTATGTTCGAAAAATACGAGGAGACATAGAGAGAAGTCAGCCGCTAGATGCAATACTATTTCTATAATAGCAAATATTAGCCGACACAAAAAATTACATTATTAGTAGTTTTAGGGGAGGCGACCGACTGCTGAGGTTATTTGCGCCATTAGGGATAGAAAGGAAAGTATGAAGGAATGAGAGAAACCCGGCGTCGACATTTGCTTACTCTTAACGAGAGACGCCAAGGGGTCCACAGTTTAACGTCCCATCCGACTGACGGCGTACTCACTCAAAGTGCTCTCCACAAAGCACATCAAGTAGGTAACGGGATAGCACTGAAAAATATCCACCTCCGCGGGGATTCAAACCCAGGCCATCTGGGTGGGAAGAATCAAGCACGTGAATGCATTAGCTAACGTGCATATTTCTCGATGAGAATTATCAGAATGAAAGATCTCTGAATTGATCCTGTAATATAAACGTCATGGGTTATTGCATTTTAACTACAAGGTTCTTCATAGCCCAAACATCCACAACTATTTCATGGTTTCATCACACCAGAAACAATGATTTTAAGTGATAATGGTTTGGTAAGTCGAATTTGTAGGCATATATGATGAAGTTACATCAGATGGACAAAGGGATGAGGATGGACAAGTGGGAGGAGCTTGAAATTAGAAAGAATTTAAAAACGAGTCATTTGGTGAAGGAATTATTGTTTGAATACCATTCCCCAATCATGGAGGTACCCCTTTCCTTCACCGAAAGACACAACAACCCCCTCCCTCCCCACTGTTAACCCACCAATCACGGTCGCTTAACACCCCTATCCTCCTTCCCATTTACGCCGATCACAACCCGATTTAACCCCTCTTTTTTACCCCTCTCTCACCCACTCCACTCTCCCTCATGAATGCTATATAAACGAGCAGCAGTTGGTTTTTAATTTTGTACCTGATGATGGCGCCTAAGCGTTGAAACTAGTCGTACAATAATAAAGAACAGTGGATGTATACATTGTGTTTTTTTATTTAATATATATGATGAACACCGTTCATATATAGATTAAATATCAAATTATGTTCTTCATTACTAACGAATACCAAGCTCATGATTAGCTTACAGCAAACTATCTTATCTTAGATCAGCTATGATTCCAACTTATTCGGAACTACTTATAGCCATGAAATGTATTGCAACGTATTCCATTCTTCGTCTTCCTCTATGGTTATTATCATTATTTCTCCACCTTTTTCAATCTTAAGATGGTGGTACTCTTTGTAATAAACGATAAAAAATTCTATTTTCAGTTAAAATATGAAAAATAAACAATAATTATTAAACATTCTGAAAAAATATTTCGTAAAGACTTGAAGAGAGAGATCGTAGGAATAATAGAAACATTTTTCTCTCTTAGAATTCAGATGTGTCATACGACTACTACATACTAGCTCGACTAACTCCTTGCTTAGAGCAAGGGATTCAATAAAAATTACATCATGGTGGCTTTCCTTATTTTTATTGCGATGAACTTTCCCTCGTGCATCCTGAATAATAAGTTGTATTAACTATTGACTTCAAAAACTCAACAGTCCTTCATTGATTGTCTTGTGATTGATAAGGAAGAAATATTTAATGAATGAGTTTTAAATAATCACATAACTACTAAAGATAAGCTGAGGAAAAAGTATATTTGTTAAATTAATGCTTTAACTCGTATGTGTAGTGTTATTTCAATTATCATCAAAAATAATTGTGAAATATATATTTTTAAGGACCAGACCACGTTGTATTTTGCTCTAAAAGCGAAAAGCGCAAGATTTAGACACAATTGGCGATGAATGACCAACATTTAAGAGACATTTACCTTAATTTTAATTAAATTATATGAAAATTAATAAGGTCTTATTGTGTTTCCTAAAAAAAACAAATAGAACAAATATAAGCACGATAATGAGGGTAAAAAAGAAACTTTACACTTCATCTACATCTACATAATACCTCGCAAGCCGCCGCAAGGGCGTGTGGCGGGGGGTGTTAGGTCACCACCCAAAAAAGGAAAAAAGAAATACCGCATTCAAAACCAACACACAAACGCAAACCCCAATCCACAGCAGTGCACACATTCATAGAATCATCCCATCATTCCACGCGCATACAAACACACATCTACCTCCCTTCACTCCACAAGCATGCAAGTACATACGCTTAACTACAACAAATAATTTTACCCCAGGATGCAGCAAGATATTATCAGGAACGTGCAAACTAGATTTCAGTTTGCATCTAGGCGAAATACCACCACCACAAGAACGCTTTACATAAAACTCTCTCCTACCCAAGGTGTGGAAGCTGGCCCAACGCTGCAGGTGGGAGGAAGGTTCACCCACGGAGAGGGACAAGGGATGGAAGGGGAAATTTAGGGTACCAACAGCAGAGCAAACAATACTGTAAACAGTAATACATAATTTAATGGCATTCCAATGCGGTCATGCGGGAAGGGTTTTGACACAACACACTGGAGGTTAGTGAAAGGGCATGGAATTGAGTATAACTAATTGTTACCTAGACGCCGCGGGTGGCAAGTGGCATTTTTGTTATCTACACTTCCACAATAACACTTTCTTTATTGTGGAAGTGTAAAGTTTCTTTTTTTACCCTCATCATGAAGGAATGCCTCAAAGTTATGTTTATAAGTTAGATAGTTTAAAATATTTTCTATTTTTCTTGATTTAATAATATTCTTAAGCAAGGTTCTTCTATTGTTTCTCAAAATATTTTATTATGGGCTCATAAATAGCTTGTGGAATGATACCAAACTAATAAACAAAGTTTTCATTCAAATATTTTTCAAGGTATTCACTAATAATTGCTTTTCATCTAATAGGTATAGCGGTAGTGTAAATCAATTAAATATCTAACCAAGATCAAAAAACACAGACTCGATATTTGGCAACACAGCAAACATTAATATAATCGCTGCTCCTCTGCTTAAAATTCAAAGGTAGCATACATTAAGAATAGAGTATCACAGAACAATGAGGTAATTACGGATTCCCAAGGATTTATCGGATACCGTTTTGCTTCTTCCTATTATAAGGCTCTGCTCTGCCCTCCAGGCATAGATAATACGGCAGTCAAGCCTGACGCAAAACAATTTGCACTGCTAAACGATCGGGCGCATGTTATTTGGGATGCCTCGAATTAACGGAGAGCAACCAATCAAATTGAAATTTTATGCATAATTTTCCATAACTTTCTGACCAATTTTTTACGCGAAAAATTCATATTTAGTTCTGCAGAACGAAACCGTTAACACATTTCGACCATCCAGGAAATTTTCACGTAAAAATGGTCATTATGAGGTGAATAAAAATATGACGTCTCTTTTATGAATCCAATCGATACATTGCGATGGCATATCGAGATGTAGTAAGATTACTAACATCGGTACGGGGAAAAGATCTCTTCGGACTAATGACAACAATCGAAGCAACAATTGCTGGAATTATTAGGACAAAGTGTTTTCGTAAGCTAATTTTTTTCAGAAAAAGCTCTAAGCTTTCTACACTTTTCAATTAATAATTGAAGCTAGTTTTACATTTTGTCATAGTACAGTTCCAATTGATTTAAATAAAAACGAATCAGTAAATACATTATTAAGTCCACAGTCATTAGATAATATAACAAAAAATTACGGTAAATTAATGCATTACCAAATGTTGGAAGGAAAATAAATAGACCAATCCAGAAATAATGGTAACAAAATAATACTGCACCTCGACTATCGTAACTCATGAGGTTGGCATGGTTACGAACTCAAGAGTTCAATCCGAGTACATACAAGGGCAACGCGTGGACAAAATAAGATGGAGCAAAAATCAATGACGCTATCAAACCCAGAGTTTCCATGCCAAGCACGGCGATTTCTTCAAATCAGATAACTCGTAGAGACGGACATTTAGCGAGCATTTAATGGCACTTCACCGTTCTCGTGGTTCGTGACGGGTACATTAAGGTATCCTCGCACCAGAGAGTGGTCGATAAGAATTCAGAAGCTGGCTCATGGTGTGTATGAAATGTGAGTACCTGAATGTATTAGAGAAAAGGTACAAGTGATGAAATACGTAATAAACATGACTAAGCACCTGCGGTCTCTTCACCACGTATCACCTGAATTTCAAATTTGAAGATACACTCACGGATCAAAGGCGGCTAAATCGGAAGAAGGTACTCTAGCTTGCATAGTTTCAGCTCATCGTATATCGCAAAGAGCTCTTAAGGAGGCTTTTAAGGAGTTCCTATGCATGATACGCGTCCGTATTCAGTTGCTTATGTTTGAAAAAAGAAAGTTGGGAGTGTCTAACACCACATTAGATATATCGTACATCGATGAAACCAATTCATCTCAGCCAGAGTTTTTCACAAATTACTATAAAAACATTGCAACATGGTACGGAGAAATCAATTTCTTTGAAATTCATGTAATTTTGAATGATGGTATTATAATAAAAAATGTATTAATAATTTTCATTTACGAATAGGCCTAAGCATGCAACGAGGCAAGGAAAGTCTTTTGTTTTGTAATCTTTTTCAAAACAAGCTGGACTTCTCTTGTTTGCTGAACTCAAAATTTTACCGCGCCACAAAGTTTCCCAAACCCAAACTGTAGCACTGATTACAGAACTCGGTTCACCTGCATGGATTTCGCGATGCAGACCAGAGGTAAAGCATCCAAGATGGAAAAACAATCATAGTCATTCAAAGCCATTAATGATTGCGGCTTATTTTAGTTGAGTTACCAATGTCGTTTCTTGCCCGCGAAATAATAAACACTATCGGAGATGTGTTAGACTCAGATCAGAGATTTTTCGTAAGATCTTATAACCCCAATTTTAGACGGCAGGATAATGGAAGAGCCGTGAGAAAAACAGCTCCGAAGCGATTCTTTCATCCTTCGAGATCCTTTTCGGAGATCTTGGTATTTGAATTTTTTTATTCGCTCTGATCTAGGAAAAAAACACACAGCCTCGGTTCAAATAAATTGCAACAATTTTAAACAGAAAGGGTCCAATGACGCGATATGGAGCCGAGATATAGTGTTTTAACTTTTTTATATCATCTTTAAATTCATCCTGACTTTTTTTCTCATGTGCTTGCCAAAGTGGCGTTGGGAGCTCATAAACGTCATCGTCTTGGACTCTTTGGGATGGGCGAGGAACTGACTGCCCGTGATTCTGAGGATTTGGACGAAGGTCGAGGAGAGCAAGCGGCGGAGGAAGAAGAGCAATCTTCAGCGTCGTCTCCTTCGGCGGAGGGAGGGAAGGAGCGGGAAATACCTCTCCCTGAGGAGGGAAGTGTGAGAGGGAGCGAGATCGAATTTGTCTCAAGGTGGACGGGAGAGAAAGAGAGGATGGAAGGAGAGATGGGCAGCGGCGCCTGAGACGGCCTGGTATGGGCCCGGCGGGGAGGTGGGGGTTGGGGAGGGGGGAGAGCGAAGAGGTTAAAGGGGCCTGGAGAAGAAACCGGGGCGGAAGGTAGGGCACCGCCAATTGAGAAATGATGCATTTTCACGCCACCATGTATGTTCCCAACCTCGTAGTTCTCCCATAATCGTTGTTAAATATCAAAGACGATCATCATTTGTAAAGTATTTTGATTACGAGATGAATAATTAGTTCTTTGCTTTTCGGAATCCTGTTTGAAAAACTTTTCAGGGTCATAAGTTTCATTGTTCTTGTATTTTAAAATGCAATGAACACCATGTAAAGTATTCCTTTTGAAATTTTCACTATTTTTTGTTCAAAGAGTGATTCAGTAATGTGGTTTTTCGTAATTTATTTATTCTCGCAAAAAATAATAATCGCCCTCTACGCCCGAACGATGAAATTCTTTAAAGAAAGTTTTGAAAAAAATATATATATATATATTTGACCTTCAAATAATAATATTCTCCAATTTTTTTGAGGGAAAATATCCACTCATGCGTCTAGCAAGGTAAACATTTGTTCGCGTCTTTTAACTTTGTGAAAAGTCAATACGGTCACCTATTTGTATTGGGAGTCCAATATAATTTTTATGTATTTGAAAATATTTGACAGATATAATGTTTTGAACCAAAATTACTCAGTAAATTTCATCTGGAAAATACTAGTTATCTATGCAAAATCAATCCCTTTTACGTCTCAATATTTCAAATAAGTTTGAGAAGTAGATCTGTTACTGCAGTCAAGTTTTAAAAATATTTGAATTTGCAAAAAAAATATCTGGCCATTTCTGTATATTTTTTACTCTCTTATGTGACTTTGAGACGTTTCACTTTTAATAAATTTTAGAAACTGTTTACTAAAGAGCTAAAATCGATGAAAATTCCTAGAGCAAGAGCTAACAGAGCGTAGAGCAGTGTGCCCTTAAATTTAATTGGGTGATTCGCGCCCATCTATGATATCCATCCGGCGGATATAAGGGAAACTGCAGGTGGCAAGGAAGAAAAATCACATATTCCCATACCCTGTATTTATTTCACACGCTTGTAGGGCTTAGCCTGAGGTAAGCCTAAATCACTAAATCAAACCGGCTCGAGTCCTGCGAAATGCGGTAAATGTCTCTTTTGCGATGCAAGATTGTAAGCATTAATAAGATATATAAGCTTTCTTTGCATTTGTTCGAAGCAATCACGAGAATTTATCCTCATGCTTTTACCATGAGAATTTCCGTCAATTAAGCATGAGATTCTACGAGATTTAGGTTGAGACGTATATCGAAGAGGAAAAAAATGCTCCCGTAAAGCAGTATATTCTCCACCAGAGCATTTGATAATTTACTTTAAGACCGGGGCAGCTACTTCGGAATATCATTCGGGACCCTTAGCAATATTAAGCTCATCGAACTTATTTTTATTATGACAATGAAATGTCTCCTCAAGTCGACGACCAATCGATTCCTTTGGGTCCATTCGGGCCCCTCTCGGAGTGGCACCCACTCTGGAGATTTAGGAATTCAAATCAAAAGTTCAGTAACGGTTTTTCCAGAGATGCGCGACGAGTACAAGAAGGGATCAAAAGAGGGGGAGCCCATTTAATAAAGCCTTTATTGATTTGGCTATAGTTTCTTCAAGTCGCATCCATGACAAAAATAGCGACTGTTGTAACATTCCAGATCAACAAGATGGCGTGTTTCAGGAGCGGTATTTTCTATGCACACATAAAGCAACAAAAGTGGAAAACTCTAAATATAAATCAAACTCTGTTTTATCACTCAAAATAAGTTTCATTTGCATTAGCGTGAGATTCATTTTGTATGAATTTAAGGTACATTTTCTCAGAGATTGAGTTTTATTATAGATACCAAATGCAGCTTCTGATCACTTCAGCAACGAGCCGAAGGGAAAAGCACCCCTTTACACGAATTATCCATCTGCGCGGGTAAATTTTAGAGGTTTATCACGAGGAGACTAATTACCAAAAATGTATATTGTCACAAACTTGGCGTGAATAAAATTAAGATGGTCGTCTGGTAAAGTGTTTCTCTAACTCCTAAAACAATATAACAGGATCTATACCAAGAGCTTGGCCCTCCAAAAATATACCCATGTTTCAATGACAGAATTGAAAAGACGTCCTTGCATGATTCTTTGAGATGTCATCCCAAGTTGTAGGTGTGCCAATGTGCACGGACAAACACATAAGCATCCCTTCCATTCGGCTTGCAATTAGAGCGAGAGTGAACTCGGAGAATGAGAGCGAGCGTCTCCTCACCCTCCTGCAAGGGCTCTCGATGGGTGTTCGTCGGCTTTGAATGAAGAAGCGAGCGCGAAGGACCTTGAGGAATTGGTGGTCCGACCCGGGAGTGCCGTCCGGAGTGTCGGCGAAGAGGAGGATGGGTGAGAGGAGGAGGAATCGGAAAGAAATTGATGGTGAAGGAGGCGGTCGTCTGGGGTGGGATGGAGGGAGAGGGGAAGAGCTCCGGTATGCTCATCGTGGTGCCGTGGGAGCGTCGAAATACCTTCTCGTAAGTTTATTCGGGCGCCATAAACCATTAACCATCAACCATATGGGATGCCCTTTGCGATTTCTTTCATTTATTTTTCCGAGTTGAACTTGGAATGGTCGCCAAAGCCCTCAGTTACATCCCAACCAGTTTCATCTCCGAAATCGTTGGCAGAGGGGAATTAAAAAAAAAGAAAAATAACTGAAGAAAAAGAATCATTTATATTCAGTGGATGAATTTAATTCTCAATTATGAATAACGAACCTCGACGAATGAGGGTTCTCGAGGTCAGAGCTTATTTTTTTCAATTGAGAAAGACGACATTTTGAGATGTTCTAATGCTTAGTATTTAGCGCAGGTGATGATAACGTCCAGCTCAAATTTACAGACATTACTCCAAACTTGTAATTAATAGTTTTTAGCCACGAGAAGCCATTAAGACAAGAATGAGTACTGTAATTATTTTTACCCATTCAGTTGGGCAATCAAGAAAAAGGATTCAGGGGAGAGGGAGAATAAGGTAACTCGTGATGTTTAAAAGCTGTCCCTGAGTGAAAGAAGCAAGCACATGGATGGATACCCTACATAAATATGTGTAAGTGTAACTCGATAAAGGAAATTGAACAATAATTTCCATTGGCATTAGACGGCTTGTTCAGGCATGACTAGTATCTTATCAGAGAAACGACGTAAATTTTTGCTACACCTGTAGAGTGAAAGCAAACTCATATGGAAGGAGTATCAAATGCGGCATTTTCCCACAAGGTCCTATCCTATTCTTAAACCAGGTGAATGACTTATCAGAGTGGTTATCCAATGCTGTTAGCAACACTATTCTGCATGCAAAGGATATCACTGTTTTTTAGTAATAATAATTTTTTAACTATTTGACAAGATTTCATATATGCAATACAAGTTATCCACTTACGGTGTACAGGTTTATTTATTTGTTGGACTACTGCTTAAAGTAGGATTTGGAATGACACAAACATAACGTCCATATATTTCTCAGACTTAACCCAGACCAACCGGACACCCCACACAATAGGAAACCCATCTTCAACTCCGCACACTTCCTTCCTCCATTCATTCCATCCAATATGCCTATCCTATTCTTATCCCTTTTTTGATGACCTGACGACCTACCATTAATCACTATCTTCAGTTTTGCTAAGGAAAATGCTCTGCATCCACTTTTCTCCCTCCATATGAATTCTCTTTGAGTTTAACTCTCTCCTCCTACAACGCCTAGTCCTTATTGGTATGTTTTCCTTTCCTTCCATTCCATATTTTCTTTCATTCTACTCACCACTATCTAAAAAGTCTTCAATCTGCGCCCAGTATTTTGCTTCATTGATCAAGTTTCGGCGCTGTACAACACCACACTCAATACCGAATCGTGGTTTTCTACGGCACGGCGTACTCAAATTGCCCAAAAACACTACTTCTCACCAAGCCCAAACAGCAAAAAAACATGTCTTGAAATTTAAAAATAACAATTTTGAAGTTAATTAGTTGAACTTTTGTCTAAATGGGATGCAAAAATTGATTATCTCTGTAAGAAATGAAAGATTTGAGGGTACTCTTTCCATTTTCCAGCACTTTTAGTGTCAATGGCTCTTTTTTCTATGGTCATTACAATAGTTTTAATAATGCTATAAATTCCTATCCAAATTTACTAAAGGGCCATATAGCATAGGGCTATGAGACCCAACTTTAAAAGTTTATGATTATTTTGCTTGCATAAAAAATTATTAGGCATGTACAAAGCTAAAATATAGAATTAACTAAGAGCCATTGTTTGGAAAACTAAGTGTATGAACTGTGCTATGCATCTATAATTTAATCTAATATTATATGCGTACGGTAAATTTAATGATTTTAAAAAGGACAAAGTTTAACACGCATATTACCCCAGAGGAAGCAATAATCTCCATGTGAATTGTTAATTATCCAAAACATGTTTAACAACCTGTAATTGTATGGGAGTGACCCTATATGTATGAGCATGTGTGCTTGTATTAGTTGCCAAGAAGATTAAACAGGGAAAAAATGCTTCTCTATTTAAAAAAAGGATCGAAAAAATGATAGAAAAGTCTTATATTATTAGCATATTATGTATAATATTAAGGAGTTCTAAGAATAATTATTGCATTATTATTTTCCATTACTGTATTATGCATGAAGAGGACAAATATTTTTGACCTAACCTATATTTATACTTAAGTTGTTTCAACTAATAAAGTACTAATTATTATTGTTATTATCGTCAATGCGCTTTTTTCCATGTTTTAAATTTAGAAAATAAAAACGATGTAACAGTTTCTTGTGAAAATTCATTATGGTTTCAGTGGCTATTTTTAATTATTTTAAATAAGAATGACTCAATGATTTAATATGTAAAATTAATTCCTTTCAACACTAATTATTGTGCAGGAAATAATTTGGTTGATATGCTACAAACGACAGGAAGGTCATGAGCAATATAACAGATTATTTATCAATAGAGCACAATAAAAAAACAATTAATGAAGTTTGAAATATTTTGCGATAAATTCTTAGGACTATATAAACAAAATAAAATCCTTACCCCTCAATAATGGGATTAACCATTTAATCCCGGTTCTGTAGTATTTTCAGCTAAGTAACTAAGTGTTCGATAAGATGAATATCCAGCCTCTGCCAACAAGACGCATCTAAAGATTGAGTTCAAGGAAATGATGAACTACGATCAGTAACGGCAAAAACTCAAAGGGAAATAAATTGACTTCCTTCAAAGATGTAATTAACTTCATGACAATATCCTTTGATATATAGGCCGCAAGAAATAAACTGTGAACAAGCGCTCTTCGGCTCAATATTGTCAGAATGGGATGATCCCCAATTATCAAGCATCAAGTAAGAAAAATTGAAAATTCTATTTTCAGAACAAAAGCAACCGGATGTAATCATGGTAAATTTGACTGTTAATCTATTTCACTGTGTATTTTCATACATATAGGTGGCCTTCATTTTTTTTCCTTCACGAATCCCCGTAGTTAATAAGTAAGATTAAGAGCCCGTCTAAATAAATATTAGTCTGACTGTCGAGAAAGTAAGAGGCTTCAATGGTTGTATTTCAGACGCTGCAAATACAACGTACATTACGTGAAAGATAAACGCTATCACTTCAAAGCAGGGGGTTCTAATGAACATAAAAGTATAAAAAACGTACACTAATTTTAATTTCGGAGGTAGAAATTAACACGAAGGCAAAACGGATAGCTTAACGCAAATAAAGTAAGAAAGGAGGAAAACAGCAAGACTATATTCACCGCATTTCCATGTCAATTGATTTATTTCTAGGAAGTTTTCCTAATTACGGTCATTAATAATATACCTTATACTTGCATCACCTATGGCAGATTTGCGTAGTAACTTAAAAGAGCAAAAACTTTGAGTGGAAAAATCACCTATTGGGGTCTGTTTAACTAAAAGCTATATACATAAGACGGATAAAAATATGTTTTCATACATATATATTTATACATGTATGTATATACATACCTGTATATATATATATATGTGTGTGTGCATGTATATATTTAATAATTAAACCTGTATATACAATGGAAAAATCACCTATTGCTGCCTGTTCAACTAAAAGATATCTATATTTTTAATATAGTGTTCCTTTCTGACTGACTGACTGATGCTTAAGTACTGCGCCGTTTGGTGCATTTTATACCGATACCCAGCTATGCTGATAAACGGTTGTGTGATATAGGTGGCTTAAGGGCGAAATTAAGCTAACGAGTATACTATTTGGTGATTATTAGGATTCATTTAGACTTGTTTTTGCACGTTTGTATTTAAAATGGGGATTATCAGAATAGTCCCATAAAGGTTCTATGAGAGGGTTACCAGTATTTCCTATTGCTTGCTGAAATGACAGGGCTAGGTCTCTAAGATAGGTTGGTAGGTTTGGTATTTTGAGGTCCTTGTGAATGTCTGAGTTTCGGACGAACCAAGGGGCGTTAGTAAGAGTTCGCAAGATTTTATTTTGAAAGCGTGTCAGTTTGTTCAGGTTTTTTGCAGCTACTGATCCCCAGGCTGGATAACCGTAGGTTAAGATAGGTCGTATCATGGATTTGAACAGAAGTACCTTAGAACCATTTCCTTATCTCTATTTCTATGTGAATGAATATTTGTTCGCAGTATGGCGGGATTTCGTGGTTGAATGTCTATTTGGCCAATCTGGCTCGTCTCTTCTTCTGGCTATGCGTGCCATGAAACGCACCGTTCCTATCCTTTATGATGTTGTATGCTTGCTAACCTACTGTCCATTCTCCTCTTGTGTTTGTCTTTTTCTCCTTTGGAGGTGTAACAGCTCCCTAACGCCATCTCCTGGGCAATGAATCGGAGCACTTTGGCGCTTTATAAGATCGTAGCTTTCAGTATAAAAGTACCCTTTCTCGATAACTCAAGCGGTTAGAGCTTCCGCCCGGCAAGTGGAGAGATCCGGTGTTCAAGTCCCTGTCGAGGAAAATATTTTTAAAATTGTGATCTGCTCAAATCCGCCTTCCCAACCTCTCTTGTGTTCGTCCTTTATGTGTGTTCCTTTTCCATTTCCTTATGTCTATTTCTATATACATATATCTATTAGTTGAACAGGCAGCAATAGGTGATTTTTTCATTGTGTATGTACATATCTTGGTCCGTGAAATAAGTCAGAGTAGACAGCTGACCATACCACGATTAAAAATAGACTATACTTATGCCAAACTCAAGCAATACTAATTGACTAAAATAGTAACGCCAATTCTTAACGAGAAACTGCAGCAAAGCAAGATGTGCCCTTCATTCAGATATCTTGGCGTGACCATGAATCTATCAAGGATAGTTCTGTCAGAGAGCTTCATCATTTTAAAAACGATATCCCAAAATCAAACACTACTGGGTTAACTTCTATTGGCTTCATGCTCTCTCCCTTGGACGAAACGATTGGCCACTTGGTGAGATGACAATTACAAGGATGAGGTTCAAATTTCATTATTTCACTATGCCCATTGTAACTCGGCGGATTTTTTATAACTTTCAAATTTCTGAGGTGTAATCAAGATGTCTAAATGAAGCTGTTAGTATATAAAAAACTAAGGTGAATTTATTAGAAAGCGAAGAAGAACGGGGTCTTGTGTGCAGAGTTGAAATGAAGGGGATGGGCGGTGACGTCTGTCATTCCACTAAAATATGACTCGTATGCAAGAACGCTCTCGATAATCACGCCACCATGCTGATAACTGACGTGTATTATGCCAGATTAACACTTTTTTAGGATTATCGACTGTAAAAATAATTAATAAAACCTTTTTTACAGATATTTATGGACTTCTTAGGACATTTTACGTCCATTTCGATTAATTACTCGCTAAACTAACCTCATTGAACCTTCCAGATTTGCAGCCATCGAATTCATTTACAACCAATCGCGAAGTGCTTGTATACACACATGGATTTTGGATTAGCACACTGGTAAAACATACTCCCGTTTATTATTGTACATTTTCACCACAGAGATTTGCATCTACAAAATTAATTGTCTAATCGGGAAGCTTCATATTAATAAGAGCTACATTGTGAAAATTTCATGGTAGCTACCTAAACATGCAATTTCAATTCCAAATAACCGATTTTAATTTAGGTGTGCAATTTTGAAATTATATTACATAATATTGCACCAACCAGATGTCTCAAAATATCAGTTTCAGATAACACTACAAAAACCTCTTCTTTTTAAAGAAATGATTAGGAAATTCAATTTGACTCGTCATTGCAATACTCATTCAAACTTCACTAAAGTAAATCAAGGTTATTAAAGACTATTTTATTGGTTGAACCTCAATTTGACTTCAATATGACAAATAAATTGTTTTTACGAGGATTCAAATGTTTAATTGCGCCCAAAGGACATATACTTAATAAATTTAAAACTACAAGTTGAAACATGGAAAACCTTGTTAGATATCTGCGGTGCTAAAGATTAATTTATGTTAGCTTTGAAACAAGAAATTTGTGGACACCGTTTCTAGTGAGAGGCCAAGATTAAATACTGTCTCCATCCATCTCCATCTTGTTATTCATAACCCTCGTAAGTCCGGGAAGCAATCGTTTTCTTCTTCTTTTTATGGAGTATGGTGTCCTTGCCGACCGAAAATTGTAGCTGATGGCACTCATTTTGTGGGTATCTGTAAACGATGGCTGGGAAATTAACATAAAATTATCAGCCGCGGCTTTGAATTCACTCTTCCCTCACCGACACTGTTTTTCTTTTTTAAGGTCGGTTTGAATCGGATATCTCGTGATCATTACCGAAATGGATTCCTCAATGATTTGACTTGCTAATCCTCCCCCCTACCCTTCCACTCCTATCCACTCTATCCCTCCCTTCAATCCCTCTCCTTCGCGGAAATTAGGAATGGCTTTCCCTACATGTCCACAGATTCCTTTTTTCGCTTCTCGTCCCCACTCGCCTTACAATCGGATTCCCACGTTTGCATTCTTCCGTTTTACTTCTCTCGTTTTAATTTTTCTCGTTCCTGTCTTTCTCCGTCTATCTGTCTATCTCTTTCTTAATTTCTCCCTCTCTTAGTCTCCCTCTCACTCTTTCTAGCTCACCAACTCCTAACATGAGTCTACGCCGACGGAAAGTCGCCGACTGAATCCGTTTTTAAATCCACCACAAAGTTAAGTACCACAAGGCCAATCTCCGTGTAGAATAGTGTTCGAAATAGATAATTAGCTTTTTTCTAGCTGACAGACTCTGCCACTGACTACATCCTACGCTTAAAAGTTTCAGTAATAGAATGGAATCTTCGGTTAGTCAATGAATTAAATTCATTGTTCAGAAATATTTACATTTCTGAACAATGAATTTAATGCTTACTTCTTCGTCAAGCTTAGAATTGATATGACTTACTTGGTAAAGATACCTCAATTTTTATGAAACACTTTCCATTGCTCCTTAATTTATCCTAATTTTATAGGGAAAACTTGTAACTCCATGGCTCTGTGACACTGACCGAAGACCGCATCTCCTCCTACTCAACGACAGGACACAGGTGATTACGAATTAGGGAACCGGGCAATTTCAACCCCTTACCTTCGTCGAGACTGGTTTTCTACATTCATTTTTTACCCTACAGAAACTACTAAAAACATAGATGAGTGATAAAACGTAGGACATGAATTAATAGCTATATGTGCATTGAAGGACAACGTTCTTTAAAAGAAGTTGATGCGACCGTATCACATTATAATATAAAATCTTCTGCATGCTTGGAGAAGTATTTTGACGTCACAGGCATCGGAAGAGGAGGCTTTTTTTAAAATAATATTCCATAAATTTGTCTGAATATACTAGAATTTCATTTAATGGGATGCTATTTGGTTTTTTGTTAATACTTGAGTTCATCTGTGTACTTCGTAGAGTTTGCATTTATTCAGATCTTGGTACTTAGCCGAATCATCTGATTAACTTATGTATTTGGCGTGGATGAGCTTTCCACCTGCTTATTTGAATTATTAATATTTTATGGGACTAAAATTTTCATTTATTCCTTATAAAGTATAATGTATATAATTTAGTATAAACTTGTTAATTATTTATTTATCTTGTGATTCCAGACCGCATGCTTCTTAATGATTTATCAGCTGATATGTCATTTTATGTTGTACATTTATAATTGGGTTAATCATGTGCAATAAAAATACATTACTGCGAGTATCTGAACTCAACGGGTATAATGATCTATTAATAAGGTGACACTGACTCATATTATTATTACTATGATTGTTACCAGTGAGACAAGCTGATATTTTGTCTTAAACTTGAGGGACGTACGTATCTTTTGACTCAAAGGTGCAAAGAAAGTTGAACCGAGTTATTTTTCAGTCCTCTGTCTGAGATTTGATTGGCCGCCCCCAGCGATCAACTTTCCCTTGTGGCGTCCATTCAAACGGCAGCAAAAATTAACCTGGTTGATTTATCGGATGAGGAAGGACGGGTGACGCCTCCATTTTACTATAATCGGAAAGTACATTTCACCAATTCTGGCAAGAAGTTGCCCTGGAGGTCGTATATAGCCGTCTCTGGGAATTCTTGCCATAAAGATAATATTGGAAAGATTTTTAAAGCAATCTACGAGGGTCATCCGGAAAGTAGTACCCGTTCGTGCCGCATGAAGTGCTGACGACGCGAGTAGCCGCTGGACGAGGTCAGATAGCTTCAGTGGCTTGTCTGCCTTCTCTGAGCCAAGTTGCGTGACGCTAGCATTGCCTGTGTTGTTTCTGTGATTGTTTACAATGTTTAAAAAAGTTGAGAACGCCGCCAGTTGTGAAGTGAGGGCAGTGATTAAATTCCTCAATGCAAGAAACGTTCGCCCATGTGATATTCATCGCCAATTAAAGGAGGTGTATGGAGACAATGTAATGGACGAGTCGTCTGTTCGGCGGTGGTGTCGCAACTTCAACATGGGGAGGGGGAACACACACGACGATGAGCGTTCGGGGAGACCGTCTGTCATTACAGACCAACTGGTGAGCTCAGTTGACGAATTCGTGAGGAACGATCGGCGCGTCACAATTGATGACATCTGTGAGCATTTTCCCAATGTTTCTCGAACAATTGTTCATGAAATTGTTAAACACCATCTGCATCATGCAAAAATTTGTGCAAGATGGGTCCCTCGCATGCTTACAGATGAGCACAAAACCAAGCGTATGGCTGCAGCACTGACGTTTTTGGGACGTTATTCTGATGAAGGAGACTCTTTCTTGACTCGCATAATTACTGGTGACGAAACATGGGTTTGTTATGCATCACCTGAGAGTAAACGACAGTCAATGGAGTGGCATCATGCTCATTCACCAAACAAACCAAAAAAATTCAAGACAGTTCTGTCCACCAGGAAACTCATGGCAACCATTTTCTGGGATCGACGAGGTGTATTGCTCATTGATTTTATGGCCCGTGGAGACACTATTAATGCCAATGCGTATTGTGAAACATTAAAGAAATTACGGCGGGCAATACAAAATCGGCGGCGAGGTCTATTGTCTACTGGTGTCATTCTCGTTCATGACAATGCCAGGCCTCATGCAGCTGGGATAACACAAAAACTTTTGCAGCAATTCAAATGGGAAACTTTCGACCATCCACCGTATAGCCCGGACTTGGCCCCTTCAGATTTTCATCTCTTTACAAAGCTTAAAGACTTTTTGGCAGGAAAAAGATTTGACAGCGATGAAGAACTTAAAGAAGGAGTGACCCTGTACCTCAATGAGCTGGCGGCGAAGGACTATGCAGCAGGAATACAGAAACTTGTCACACGTTATGACAAATGCCTTAATTTGCTTGGAGATTATGTTGAGAAGTAGTTTAAAGTATCCTCTTTCAAATAAAATTTTTTATGTTTGTTAATATTTACTTTTGTGTCTTTATTTCACGAACGGGTACTACTTTCCGGATGACCCTCGTACTTCCAGAGATGAAGGGAATTCACTAACTGGAGGCGAATTTAGTATTTTCAACTGCCAAAATTTCATGAAATAAATTATGCATGATCTAGAAGTTCATGCTTCATGATTTTGAAGTGGAGTAAAAAAAGGTGATCCCTTGGTACCTTTCGCTAAGATCAAGCATAGTTGGACCTCGGTTTTTTTCTCCGCCAATCTTTCTCTCCATTACGCCTAATTGTCCTCGTCACCCAGAATTCCAAAAAAATGTAAAGTTCAAAACACTACAAGATGTCCCGCAGAGATTGTCAATAATGTCTGTGACGTTTGGAATACATTAGAGTTGCATTATCCTACGACGATTTTGATAGAAGTTTGAAAAATGTTTTAATATTAAAAAATCCCTCTCCATAGAATACTATTTTAACGCAGTGAAATAGGACATACTGACGGAACATGACCCCTAGGACCATGCTGGCCGGAGCAAAATTTTTGCTCCAGATAGGGTCACCCATGACAGATAGGTTGAAGTATGAGCCAGAAGAAAGGTGATCTATGCAGCGCCTGTTCCTCAGTGAGGCGGCTGCAAAAGCGTCTGACCCTAGTAGAGCGGCCATTTAGTGATGGTATCATGTTAAAAACACCATTGAGGAAGGCAACGGGAAACCATGTCAATCATTCATCCCAAAACTTGTTGGAATGGACGCTATAATGACGATGAGTCCTAGGCACTACGGGACTCGTTACCTACTAAACTAAAAATTGTAATGCACATATAGCGGTTGACTGTTAAAAGTTATTGTCGCGGTATCTCCCGCAGTTTCTTGGTTTCGAAAGAAGAGCTATACATGACCATAATGACACATGATTCTCAATGTGTATGCTGTGGAAATGGTTATAAAGCATGGAAATACCTGGAGAAGTGAGCGAACAGAATGAGAGAAAACCTGGAATGAAAGTTGGCGAGGAAATCATAAAATCAGGTGTGCGGATCATCAAGTTTTAGCTATTCAGTCATTCTAGGGGTTCCAATCACTACTGAATACATTATGGGTGCAATGGGATGACAATGAATGTGAAGGAAACGAAGAATAAAATATATTTTTGAGCATGGGTAAGGCTATATTAAATGCTACAACAGGAGGGAAAAACTAGAGCAGGCAAAACATTTTACCTATAATGGAAATGTTTTGGAACAAAATGATCCAAGTAGTAGGGACATATGCAGAAAAATTACGTCAGACAAAGAAAATTTCACAAAACATTGATGATCACTGATGATGAGTGAGGATGTTAAGAAAAGACTCATCAAAACTTAAATATGGAGCGTGGTTTTTTAAGGTGCGGAAATATAGTATGGTCGTTGAAGCTGGATGATAGGCGTTAATTGGAGGCTTTTGAAATGTGGGTGTGGAGAAGGATAGAAAAGGCGAAGTGGACAGGGAGGAAAAAATGAGGAAGTGCTGGGCATGACGGAGAGAAAGGGAGAAATTGAGGGTAATTGTTGGGAGATATCCGAAGGAGGCAGAAAAAATTGATTCAGAACGTTTTGACTGCCAATGAGATGCTGAAGGTTGTGATAAAAAGGAGAAGGTTAGGCAAACGAGGAAGGAGAGGGAACATTTGGATGAAATGAAGGGATGTATCTAGAATATAAAGATTCGAAGAAGAGTTTATTTTTGTTTGGAGTCGGATTGCATTTACCAAGGCTAAGAAATATAGGGATGTTAAATTTGTGTATATCCAAATCTTACCTTGGACGGTAGGCTACATAATAATTACGTGCAATGTAGTAAATAAGAAGTAACGTATTTATATTTCCCTTGAGAACTCTTAACATGCAAATTTAACTCTCGAATCCTTTCCAGAAAGAAGTATTTTTACCAAAAATGACAAAATATTTCGGTAAAAACTGAAATAATTATAGATCAACTAGGATCATCAAAAATAATTCTTTTTCTCCACCATTATCATCAAGCGTTAAAATGTATGAATAAGAACGATATTTATGTGGCAAACAACTTAAACATTCATCATTACTATTGATGATTCGTTGTCAGCTCTCTAGCACAAAAGCAGGCGTTAAAAAGAAATTGTTTTTCAATGATCGCCATTGAGAAAATCATGTTTGAAATCAAAGATTTCGACCTAGTTAGAAGAGAATCCGCGAAAAATCGTGAAAGTGGAAATAGGAAAAACGAAAAATATTTCTTTCATCAAGTGATTTTTAATCGCCTAACACCTGCTCTAAAAATAAAATATCTTGTTTCGGGACATTTTCGTAATAGAGGCTATTTGGAGGATTAATTCAGAATTTGGAGGCAAGGGAAATTCAGCGGAAAACATTCTAGAGTCCGAGGGTTCGGCGGGAGTAGAAGGGAGGTGTCGGCGAGAGGCTGGGATCAAAAATATTCTCTCCTACCGCCAAACCCTGGAATGAAATAAAAGGCGCTCCTCGGTCAATTAACCATGCTTAAATAAACTCTAGGCTCGAGTAACGCTTCTTAAAATATCCAAAATTGAGGTGCCAGCTGTGGAAAGTTATAATTACGAGGTTGTTTTGGTCTACAGTTCCGGTTCCGGTGTCAGTCCCTGGCAATCGATGCGTGACAACTGCTAGGTCATGGAGTGTTGCGTAGCGACCGCCCGATCTGAGGGGAACATTACGTCTTCGTTTTCCGAGGCGGAAGACTTGACCAGCAGTCACTTTCGATCAAAGGGAGGACTTGGAACGGGCTTCAATCACGAACACGAGTTTCACATCGTCATACACGAATTAAAATAAACTACTAGCAGCCGGAATTAGATATTGTACTTATTATTACGTTTTCAATTATATGCTACTTCCTATTTAGCAAATAACTTTTGTACTTGCAAATAGCACAATCCGATAAAATTGCCCTGTAAGTTTATATAGACTACATACAGAAACGAAGAGGGTCTTTAAAAGGCTCATTTTAAAAATTGAAAGCTACCATTTGAGGTACGAGTAAATATTGCGGAATATAAGGCCATGGGAATCTCAAGGAGGTGATATTTCTATAGCGTTGAAAGATTTTTTCCATTAAATGCGACTATTTCCTCTATTTTTGGCTATTACTTAATGCTGACATAAGTCTCTTCGATCTCTCTGAGAGATAAATTAAGAGATAAATAAAATTTTATTTAAACCCACATCCCAGGTGGTTTTCATAATTACATTCATAAATAAAGCATATGAACAGCACGAAGAGAGATAAAAAATTAGTATTTCTCGCAAAAATGACTTTTGATGAGCAATTTCATATGAGGTTTTATTACTAGCAGAAATTTACTTGCATTGAATGTATTTTTTATGTACCCTGACTGACACAAGGCACGAATTGACATGACACCAAATATTCATAAACTCCATGCTACATATTACCATATGTAACTCATTCTTTATCTCTACAAACCTTACTCCTCTCCTAACTACATTAAAAATGCTAATTCCTTTCCTCCCTCTTTCTCGCTTTCCCTGTATACTCCTCTATATTAACGCCTGATGTATCCAATCCCTGTCATCTCAATATCTCCTAGTCTGATATACTTATTGAATAATACAGAATTCTTGGTGAAAAGTGATTTTTTGAAAAAAAAAATGAAATTCAGACTAAAGATTTCTGCAGCCGAGCTCTCCGGTTAGAGAATGCCTATCTCTTTTCTCTGGCATTGGCCAATCGTCTGACGCTCTGAAGAGAGAAACAAAGTCACATACGCGAACTCCTAATATATTCCCCTCCGTAAATTTACAGCTAAAATATTACTTCTATAATCTGTGGAAATTCAACTGGGTTATTTTGTGAGATAAAGAAACTACTGGGACAATGGTACCATTCGAACCCTTTACTTATGGACCACTCACATTCCAACTGATTGATTTCGCTACATTAACGAAAGCTCTTAAAATGTGTCCTCTGACGTCAACGTGAGGAAGGGGAGAGTGGGGAAAAGACGTTCTCCGAATCCAATTCGCCCATAAGTCTCGACTCGTTCAGCCCTGGCGGACGCCCCGGGTGATATGGGAACCGATGCTGCTTCATGAGGAGCACAGCTGGCCGCCCTGACCTTTTTTTTAAGGTTGGCGGGTGACTCTTGCAAGAACTACGAGGGCAGAAGTGAGGCCCCTTTTCGAATATTTTATGGCGACCGTGGCAACCGCCAATCAGAGTGCCTCGAGGTCAACAACGTCTTTACCGTTGATGAGCATTTTATTGGGCACCCGTGCTCTGATGAGTTATTGAAGTGTTCCGCGCGACATGGTCCAATGCGTAATGGCTATCCACCAGGAATTCTCATTACGATTTCTCTCGATAACATCAATAAAGTAATCATGGTAATCAAACGGAAGGTTGCTTTTGATACGCGAGGGTAGAGCTCAGATCTAAATAAACCATATGAGTATGAAGTTCGTACATTAAGGAGGAGAGTGCTACTTTCTTTCTCTATCCCTCCATCTTATTTCCCAAGATGCTCTAATAACAAGGAATTCACTCCGTTTGGAGTCAAACTATTTGGGGAGTGGAAATGCTTGCTTTTATTTTGTGTTTATTATGCACTTTTACATTAGGCATTTATTTGAAACGCTGCCCATCAATTTGTGTTGGGCTAGTAAGGGTACTCAGCCTCGGCAGGGCTAGCATATAGGATATACTGGTGTTTTCCTAAAGTGACCACTGTAGTGTTCAGTGATTTTAAAAGAGGCCACAAGGGGCATGCTAACTCAGGCTGAATGTGGTGGAGGGAACATCTAAAGTACTAAAAAGGATCCTATTATATTTTATTCAATTCCGCTTCTGGCATTTCCATAAAATTATAAATGCTATTAGATACGAAATCATCTTTTTAAATATTTTTTCCAACTGACTCTACCCTCGGACATCTAAAAAAGTTATGAAGGCAAATGTCATGATCAATGTTGGATAATTTAAACAGTACCAAAATTATAATGAAATTTCATTAAATATGAGTATTTTATTTAAAATATCAAATTTATCAAAAACGCTAATCGAAACAAAGAGTCCTGAAGTAGGGACAACTAAATGTTCTGAATTGCATTTCAAAGGTTTCGCCATAACTATAGAGTCCAGGTCATAGGCTGAAAATTGGAGAAATACTTAGCAATGGAATTTCTAATTTTCCCCAAAATAATATACAAGGTTTGTATAAAAAGTATCGGGGACAATTTTTTCCTGACGTGTGCGTGTAGTGCTGAACTCAGACCGTCAAGGGTGAGCATGACGTAGATCTAATTGGCATTGATAAAATGACAGTGCCCACCATTGTCTGTGAAAAATTGGCGATGCGAAAGATCTGAGCTAAACTCGTCCCAAAGGTCTTAATGGACGACCAAGAGCAGTGTCGAGCATCTGTTTGCAAAGACCTGCTGCAACGACATCGCGACGATTCCCCAACCCCCTCACAGTCCCGACTTGGCACCGGCAAACTATTTTCTATTTCCGAAAGTGAAATCTTCCCTCAAAGGACACCACCATGGGACCATAAAAGAAGGTTATATGCATACTCTTAAGGATCTTTCGGAATCCGTCTTCCAGGGAGCCTTCGAGTCGTGGAAAAGCTGCTGGCAAAAGTGTGTTGACGCTCAAGGGATGTACATGGAGACGTGTAGGAGAGACATTATAGGAATATCTGAAATGAATCATTCTCCCCCCCTGTAACTTTTCCCGATACTTTTTGAACAAACGATATAAAATAATTAAAAAAAATAATTAATTACCCTGATGACAAAATGGCGTGGTGAAAGATGTAGAAGGAAACCTAAAGTAAAAATTTGTTACACGTCAGAAGGATATATGTCTGGGTGAATCACATTTGTCCCTGAGAAATGTATCCTTGGATTTTTTTCTTTTTTTTTGGTTGTCAGTCCAGGTACTCTCCATATACGATATATTTCGTCACCATTTATGACCAAGCCCACTTTAAAAACTCACAATATGTCACATGCTTTCAACCATCCTCACATTTTTCTCCACGATTTCCTCTTGATCTCCTATCGTTTTTTTCTAATTTGATTCGGTTTTCCATAGAATCAGGTGCTGAACAGCTTTTTCTATTAATAGAATAGGAAATCAGTATAAGGAAATTTATTGCGCAAAATTCTGACACTTTCTATGTATCTCGACACTTCCTTTTAACATCTCTCTCCATTTTATTATAATTCTCCGGAGCCATATAGAGCACACCAGAGTAACATAACATTTAAACGCCCCTTGGTATTAAAGATGGCACTTTTCATCACGCAATTAAATGATACTGTTGCTATATTTGGTAGGATGCCAATCAACCTCCAACTCAAAGGTCAGATTGATTGGAAAGGATTGAAATCTCCCAACCAAATTGCACCTTAAGACTACACCTACGCGTCCAGGGGAAGGAGTTCAGTTTCTTTCATCAATCCTACTACCCGCGGCCCCCCCACAAAGTTTCCATTTCTAGGAATTCGCGTAGCCTGGATTTTATCCAGGATGACCAGAGGATTCACCGGGCGCTCAGACCTGGAATCTTCCAGTCATTAGCAGAACGTAGCACATACTAGACTACACAGCTCCTTGAAGGTTACCGACATTTTCCAAAGCGTCAACAAAATCATTTATGTTATCAATAAGCATTTCCTCATGCTTACACCATCATTACTCTCCTCTAGCATTTTATGAGACCCCTCAATTTTTTTCGGAACTCACCGGTACGAAAGTACCCGCTTAAATACGCTAGGTCATGGAGGAAGCCGCTTAAAGACACTAGGCCATCTGTCTTCCTCAATGATACTCGTATATTATTTTTTGTGTTTTTGTCTGACGAAGCATCTGGACTATCGACGAAAGATGCATCGGCAAGGGGCGAAGACGACGAGCATTTACGGGTATCGACGGGTTAGGGCACCAATGAACTGGGGTATTTTAAAAAAAATTTTTATCTCCTATTAAGAGCCAATCTAGTGGATAATCCGGAGATTTAACGAAGATTAGTGGAATGGAGGATGATTTGCAGTGGGATGGATTAGTTAAGGGCACGGGTGAGGTTGAAGGGCGTGAAATGGAGGAAGGGAAGATGATTTTAAAACGCTCCATCTCTGAGGTCGAAGTTGAAGGCCTGAGATAAAATACACATTAAGGCGAACCTTTTGTTTCGGTGGCTTGATGGATGAGCACTGAAGACAGCAATGTGAGAATGATAAGGGTAACGCGTGTTTTTATTTTGGTGATTGAGACATGGAATGATGTCACTATAAAAAAATGCGGAATGCCGATATTTGAACGCCATTTTGCGGTGGCACATTATTGACCTGCGTCCAACTACAAATGATACCGAAGTTATGGCGGCCCAAGTCACTGTAGAAACCTTATTTGAACCACGAAGATTTGGCCTCAAGCCGTCCTATTTACTGAGATGCATCTAATCCGATTGAACTGGTGGCTATATCCTGCAAAAGACCAGGATGGATATTTTTCTACAACATTTAAGATAAGACACTTGTTAATTTTATGGTTCAAGTTCGAGTTCATGTTTGTTCATACGACGTTTTACTAGGTATCCCTCAAATTAGGGTATTAAATGGTACGTATTCTCACTCCTGCGTTTGGAGTATGATTACATTGGCGGTTGATCTCTCTGGGGATACTAATGGGATTTCAATTTATATGTAAATTGAAAATCAGCTTCATTCGGGAGAAGAATATGCGTGTCTACTCTATTCGATTCCATCGTCATGGATGTGATACGAAATGGTTCTTATGAATGCGCAGCGAGCAAAATGATAAAACAATACAATAAAAAATTAGAATATCTTTTAACATTTTTACCATGTTTACAAAATATGCTGGAAACATTTCTGTTTTCCCCGACTGATCAAGCAGTGTGATCATTAAAATATATCTTGGTGATTGCAAATTTTTTTCATAAGTGCCGCTAAATCTCTTTTTTGTAAGTAAGTTTTAATATAAAGTCTGATGCAGTGAAATATGAACATAACGGCAAGAAACGCCGGCAATTTTACCATTAGTTAATAATTCTTTATTCCAACTCGATTCAATGTGTTACCCACATCATTTTCCAGGCATTTCATTCAATTTATCAAACTAGTTGTAATTAAATTTCATCAATTACTACACTACAGACTTTTCTCTTGTTATTATTACCTATAGGTATCATTTTTTTCATTTTATATTTTAACTGTTTGTTTCTTTTCCGCAAAAGATCGAGCTAACCTGTATTCATATAAATGAATTTCAGACTATCACAAATATTGAAATTTTCGTTGGCTCCCACTGAGACGTCAGCAGCACAAAAGTTACGCATTAGACGTGTTTTTTGCGCAGTGGTTCCGCGAAACATCAATTATCTCGTAAAAATCAACATGAAATGTGTTCCTCTTCCTCCCTACAATCCAGAACTAGCCCAATGGTTTCTTTTTTCGTGAAGAAGCTCCTTGGGAAGCTTCTTGCAATGTCAAAAGCAAGTGTAGCAAATTGGACATGTTTCGGCTTGAAATGAATACCACTGGCACAGCTATCGATTGACATAACTAAAATGTGTATCACGTATATAGTATACAATTAGATAAAAATTATTATTGCCCATATTAGCGGTAGTTTACCGGCTTAGTGCAGGTTTTTAATGAGCACTGATACTGCATACCACTTGACTCCCAACCCCTAACTAAGATTATTTAACCTAGACTATTGAAAGAAGCAGGTGATAATGGGCATCCGCATCTTGCTTCCCTGCATAGCACCCTCCCTTACCCTCCATTCGCTATGGATCTAAGGAACATATGTACAGGCTCCCGATAAGTCGCCCATCTTCTGTTCCCATCTTCTCCAGAAATTCATTGATTGGATCCAATTAACTCATTCAAACGAAATTCCTAATTCCACGAAGCATACAAATACATCCTCTTTGAACCCACTAACCCCCTCCACTACTGACCTCATTATTCCAATGATATCTCGTGTACCCATCCTCTTTCTTGACCTTCTGTTGAGTACTCATTTTCATACTTCTACGTCGCTTTGCTAATAATCCTTATTGGCCTTGGCCTCGTCTTCAAATCAAACTTGAAGTCAAACAGACCTCACATTTGGCTGATAGAACATAAAATTAAATTTGTGGAGAGTAATTTATGTGAATAAAAAAATTCATTCACTTTATTAAACTACCTTCATATTAAGTATGAAATGTAGTATTTATACTTATTTCATAGTGACTTATCTTACAAAAAAATATAACCTGAAAAAAATGCAATGTTGAAATACAATTTTTACTAGTACACCATTTTGTTAACTATCTACTCCCAGAATCCAGAGCATTTTTTCTTGAGATAATCATCCAATTCGACATCCCTGGGAAAAGTAGTGTCGGCGCCTCTTCAAAATTAGTGTTAAACGTCCAATGGGAAGAAATGAAAATTATAAGAAAATCTTTATTTCAACAATATATCAGTTGAAATTGGTCAATTAATTGCCCAGATTTTACTGGGGCATAATTCTATCACAAAGCGCGCTTTTTAGTGGGTATTAAATTCGATCACTGATTGACCAGGGTCTCAGTCTAAGACTAGTTACAATCAACAAACCATATCGTGAAAAACTGTTTTATGGGGACCTGTATTTGATTGCAGTTCCTTAAAATTCAAGCCATGCTGGACCTTAGAGAAATATTGGAAACATTTAAAAACTTGGGCAGTTGTTAAAGGAGGAATAATATGGTTTATTAAATGAGAAAGCTTCTGATTTTTCAGCATTTGATGAGAATACTCTTTTTAATTAATCCAGTCGCTTTTTTTAGTTCATTACATTTTACAAAGCCAAAATCTAATTAGTTATGCTTCTACTGAAAATTTGATTCGCTATCCTTTAATACCAGTATTTGATATGCTAATTGTGAGCATTTTCATAGCCTCAAAATGCTCGCAATAATAGCAAAACTTTAAAAAGTTGATGAAATTATGACCTCAGATCAATTTTTAATTTAATAAAAAATGGTTACTGCATAGAAAAGAAAAAAAAGAGACGGCAAACAAAATGACACTCATGTTTAATACCTAACGACTATAAGTTCGCATAAGTACAAAATGGGGCCAAATTACCTCATATATCAGTGTATTAGAGGGTTTATTGACGCGTTTTTGGGCGTGATAAATAATTTATCACGCCGACAACAACGTACAAGTTAAAAATCCAGCCTCATTAACTGAATAACTTCCGGAGAAAGGGCATTTCGGCGGAGAGTTTGGAAATCCGGGTCAGGAGAGAACAAGAGAACTTGTCGCTAGACATAATCGGTCGTACTCTTAGAGATACGATCGACCGAAAGAGGATTACGCTTTAAACTACTGGCCAGCCAGTCCTGTTAACCCTGAGAATCGGTTCAATGTTGGTTTGGCCCTTCTCTTCGAATATTTTGAGTGGACAATTAAGTCGAACTTTTAATTGAAAAATATTCCAGATTGGTAATTTTTTTACCAATTCGTAGAAATAAAAGAATGAAAGGCATATTTAAAAAATGTCCCGAAATTCTGCGTCTCCAAGGTTATATAAAGCACTTGAGCGTGTGAGACGAGATCAGTGGATTTGGAAATGTAGAACACAAACAAAAGAAGGGCAAGCGTTGATCATGAGACAAAAATAAGTTTTGTTTCTTTAAAATTCTCATAAATCGAGTCATTCAGTACTTAATATTCGAAGGTGAAGATGCATTAGGTAACAATTCACAAAGGAAATTCTTTCAAATTTGATCGTTATTTAGCCAAAGAACAAATACTATAATAAATAAGATTGTCGCTCATATTTTTACTTGCTTACTTTCGTTTCTGAAACGCGTCATCTTCTTTATTTGGGTTTTAAAACAAGTTGTTTTTGTTGTAATTAGTAGAGAAGGGAGCAGTTCTAGCAAATAAATGTTTCATTAATGGAGAAAATGCTCTAAAACATTCTTAAAAACTCTTTTCTGACCCAAAATCATCGAATAAAATCCAAAATGATGTGAGCACTACACTGGTGTCTTTCTGGTGTCAAGCTTTCAAGATATTTTCGCCTATTGATGGCCAAATTCATTAATGGAAATATCAAAAATTAATTCCATTAGCACAAAAACATTTTCAAGCCGATTTAATCGTTAATTATCGTACTGATTTCTTTATACCATAGGAGAAAAGCTAATAGCTTGTAAACTTATGTATCTAAGGATAACGAGTAATTTTTTAAGCTCACAATATTATTTATTTGAAAGAGAAAAAGTGTTAAATTTTTATAATTACTATAATTTTCCTCATGCATTCGGTGAAAGATATAATTAGGAAATAACAGTAATTCAAATCTATTTGGGGAATTATATCATTTTAATTGTTTATTCCGCCATTTGATTTGATAGTTATTTAGACGATTTGAAACTCAGTTGTTGGAATCACCGGATGTTGTCAATACATGAAAGGAAACCAAAAGCAAAACTGTTCTTCAATCACAGCAATTACGAATGTATTTTTCAATCTAAAATAGCTTGAAACGAAGGAAAGGAAGGGGGGTATAAAGCTAAAATAATTAATTAAAGTACAGGTAAACAAATTTAACTATGAGCCAGTGTCTCCAACAAGGAACAAAGAAAGATGAAAGGAGTTGAAATAATGATCATAGAAAAAGCTACTAAATGCGGAATGATTGGATAACGTGAAATGAATCCCGGAAATACCAGTGATGAATACTTTTGATTATAGAAATATATAAAAAGGAAGTGAGATATATATTACATAATTAAAATTACGATAGACAACATATGAATGACGCATTACGAGGTGTCTGGACACAAGGGTGAAAATTGAGTTTTAATTGGCATCCAAATAACATACCCAACAAGTTACGGATACAAAGTATGTAAATCGTTGCCCAGCCATTGCCGAAAAGTAAAGGAATTGGTGAAAATCCACTTTTTTTATCATGGAAATAGCACAATGCAGTGACCAACGAAACGTGCGGACGATCTCCCCAAATGATTCCTCAGAGAGGTGCGTCATGGATTGGACACATTGGTTTCCGTCAGACGAGGAAGCATTGTGGTCTAAGAGATGGGAGGGGAGGGTTGGAAATGCTGACTGTGAAGGAGAGGAGAGGCTTGGGAAGAATCCAATGGATGAGGGAAGAGAGGTGGTAGGGAGGAAATCGGGTCGCATTCCCAATTCGAAGGCTATGCGAAGTAAAAGGAGAGGGAAATGTCACTTTCGGCGTAGTGTGGCGAATATATGATTTGACGACTTCTCTTGAGGTATCCATTTATTTCCTACATACGTCTAATCCCGCGCTCAATGTCCTAATACCAAAACAATTTTTTACACCTAGGAAGTACTTTCACTCGCTACTGCGAGACAGCACTTTGCAAAGCAGGTGAAACTGTACAAAAAACCTTGATCAAATTAGAATGATCTAACGGAAACTTTCCCTAAAACTATATAATGGAAGCTACAACAATAAGGGTTTATAAATACTCCTTTGATTTCCTGGTTTTCCAGGGTACACTGATGAAAGAGACAAAAATGCAGTCAAAGGGGCGATGTGACTTTTTTTTATTTACATAGAATATTAATACTCTCTGTGCATTTTCTTTAATTGTTTATTTTTTCTTCGGGGAAATTGAGAGCATTGAGATGGACTTCCGTTAGCTCAATAACCTGGGAATATTTGAACGGATAGCAGGAAGAAGCAGAAGTTGTTCCTGCGTGTGCGAATAATTTTGTCTTTATGAGTATTAATATATAAGTAAACTGCTCTCATTAAATGTTTTTTCATCACTACGATGGCACAACCGTTGAGTTACTGCACATGCTCCTTTTCCAACGTTTAGAAAATAATTAAATATCATAGGACATTAATTAAACCCATCATATGTGTATAATAATAATTTATATTAATTCATATACAGGTATGACTACATATTCGTGGAATGCTTAAAGAAAATTAAAGTCTTTCATACATTCGTCTTTTCCGTGACTTTAATTATTTATATGGTTATAACCATAATTATATTTTGATTGCAATGGCGATTTAACAGCTAAGCGAAAATATTCTGCTTTAACATTTTGAGACAATAGGGACTTTCACTTCTAGATTAGATTATTTTTACTAAAAATTATTTAAAGGTCAACATTTTTTTACAAATATTTCCTTTGGATAATTTCAAATCACCTTTGAAATTACAACGATTTTGGTGCATAATATTTTATTCATGATTATAAAATATAAATGCAACTATTATTTCCATCAAATAAACGCATAAAAGTGGTGGTTAACCTCCATATTGCTTCTAATTTCGCACATCATTTTGCGTTCATTTCCAAATTCTTGATTTGGACGTAGGTATTCATAAAATAGATTGCATGACTACAGTAAAAAAATAAAGTATCTACGTAATATGTAGCAGTTTTACATTATACCATCGGAAAAAGTAATGATGCTTCATAAATGAAGTTATGTCCCTCAATGCTATTTTTATAAACCTTATTTTACATTTTCCACATAATTTTTTCAATAAAAATAAACGATATAGATATTGTTATCACTATATGATTCTTGGCCATTTCAATGACAATTCTTTGTTTCTTAGAAATACAAGTTGTGATGATCTTTCTCTCATCGATATTTCTTGATATTTTATAGTCTTCAAATATTTATAAAATCACCAAAATTACACATTAAATATTTTGGCACGAGATGAAAACAAAAACAGTCATTTTTACACTGCTAAAAAAGTCTAGCTGAAAATTTAGTTAGCTGAGTCATTTAGTTTATCTGATAACTGATATTTAAAGAGTTAATTTGAAGGAGCGAACAGCGTAAACATATTTTTTTCCACTAATGTGCACAGGGTCAATAACTATATTTTTATATCATACTACTTTCATTTTTAAAATGAAGAAAGTTAAAATTCAAACTATTAAAATTATCAAATATGCTATTACCCCTTTTTAACCATTGCATTAATTTCAATTGGAAAGGGACACAGAATAAAAGAGGGCCTTTCGTATAAGGACGTCTTAAAATTGCTAAATGGAACATTTGATATACATAATGAATAGAGACTATTGTGTGCTTGTTTCTTTGCATAGACATTATTATCACCAATTGTTCGAGGAAACGTATAGACGGAGCCTACATTTCAGAGAGGAGAGGATGTGCGGTTGGTAATCAAACGAACGTTAAAGTCAATTTCATGTCTCCTCAAGGGTAAGGATAATGAATATTTGATGAAGTAATTTTATTCCCGTCTAATTACAAAGTTCCTCCCCGTTCCATCAATCTTCATTTTGTACTTTGAAAACAAAGGATCATATCAAAGCCTCATGTTGGAAATAAAAGCCAAAATGCTAAGAGGGACAAACACAATAGCCAATGAGCACTTCTCATGCCCTATACACCAATGGAATGCCATCAGCATCCCCTAAACTTCATCCTTTACATTGAACTATGACTTAAGCACACCATTGGACTTCACATTTGTCATTTTTCGAGGATTTCTCCCCGGAAAATATAATGGAACTGTGGCACAAAACATACTTAACCGAACCAAAGGAACCACCCTCCTTAAATAAATAGTGTGGCATTGAGTTTGTGCTTGTCCAGTCGTACCAACCTAATTATTTCGTTCGTGAAAAACCTCGAAACGGACCCCAGACATGAAGAAATCACATTTTTTTAAGATTCCGGCGTGTTTGACAAAGTTGACTCGTCAAGGACATTTTCGGGCGATGCATATTTTACTCCACCGCAGGAGGTGAAAAGTAATAAAAAATAATAAAATAAATATATTTAGTATTTGTTTAATAACCCCACTATCATCCTTCAATATCATTGTTTATCTAAACCTATGATAGGCTTGGAGGAGCTCTTCTATCCTCCGATGGACGAATTCCTACACATATTTCTTTTCTTCGCCGTAGTTCATTATTTCATGTATCTCATCCTTAATTCTTTCCGATCATTATTATCTGAATAAATATCTAAATCAAGCCATCATGCATAAACTAATAATATTTATTAGTGCGATTATGACTGCATACTCCTTAACAGCGCTCACTGAGGGTAATAAAAACAAAATATTACTCTCCCATTCCCCTAGTTACAATAAAACCAATTAATAAATAAAGAGAGTCACTCTAAAAGAGTCAATTATTTTTTGTGGCATGCTTGAATGCAGAAGTATACTTTCGAATACATAAATATTATTCTATTTATATGATAGCCGGAAAATTGTTTAATTTTGATGTAAAATGATAGAAATGGAACTTAAATTAATTGGCGTTGCATTTTGAAAATGCCAAGTTCATAATTAAACTATCACATCATCTGAAAACGGGTGTGGCTTTGGCAACAAATGCCAAAATCGATGTATAATGTTTGGCACATGTATAGTTGCATTAACAAAATATGAAATGCTTTATGTACATATTGTTCCGAGGAAATAGAAAATGGCTATTTTAGAAGGCGGATGTATGTCAATTATTTCATAATCTGAATGATTATCGGGATGTTGATAATGAACCATCCACATTAATCAACTCAAAGTAGTTTTATAACTTTCATTATGATTTTTATCCCATACTAATACGCTTTCGATTTCGCAATCTACCTCTTTTTGATGATTCAGTGATTGAATTCAACGTCTAATTGCTTCTGTGGGATTAAACCCCGCATCACTTAATCATTTCGACTTTAAAATTTCTGTAAATTCACTTTTCAATGCGACCATTTTGCATAAAGGACAGGTAAATGCAATGTTATGCCCACCATCCCGATAACGTCAAATGGTTTTATCTAGGCAAATCTCAACCAAATGATTGAAAAATTAATTTTTGAAACAAATTGTCAAAGGGATTACTGCCTGGACAAAAAATTAAAATATTCCATGATATGCTTTATTACTATTCATCGTTTTTATGTTCATTTCCGAAATTACATACAAGTGTTGTAATATACATATGTGTATACATATATGTATGTATATATGTATATTTATGTATATGTATATATAATATAGAAAAAATATACATATATATGTTCACACTTAATATTTATATCCATACTTCTACTTTGGTAACATAGTAGTATCCTAAGGGTTAAATTACTCGGCTTTGCCGGAAGACTTTTGGGTTAAAATGTGGATGCTACCTCATGAAATCTTGAAAAAACCAAATTTGACCTGAACCATGACTTCCAGAAAGTTGGCCACCAAGAAATGAAAAGTATCATCCCCCTTATTTATTTCCAAAATCATATGAGGTTTAGAATGAAAGAGCTTCCTTAATTTCTAAATTCTACCTCCTGTTTAATGACAATGAATTCTGCTCGTAGTTTCATTATTGTCTTTTAAATTATTAGTTTTCCATCATGAAAGATACAGCTAATTAAATAATACTTAATAAAACTAATACGAATAATTTTGAATATGTTAGGTTCGAAAGAAGAAATGAATTTGAAAATGTCTTCAATTAGTTGTAGCTGCATAATGACTAAAAAATGTCGTGTGATCAGAATTTGGTCCCAATAAAGCTGAATGCTGGGTACATTTGTGGTTTCAAATGATCATCAATACTTTCCCTTACCACTCCAATTCAGCGATCGATCTCACCCGCCATCATTCAACCTCCAAGGTCGCAATCTAGAACTCATATTACCGTCCCCCCTCTTCTTATATATTTTGCTTCTTAAGAGTTTCTCAGAGTCATTAAACACTTTGAAAATATAGATTTACTTTGAAATTTCTCACAAATAAATACAAAGATAAAATATAGTAACTATCACACTTTTAAAATTCAATGTTGAAGAAAAACATCTTATTTTCTTGAATAATTCCGAAAAAATATCAATGCAAGAAAACCTAAAAGTTTTGAAGCAATCAAAGTGCAATTATTTGACCAAATTAAGCTGAAAATTACAAAGTAGTATTATAAGTGTGATTAATTAAAATACATAAATGGATGTCGCAGAATTAGTGGTAAATAGTACGTTCATAGGAGGAGGCAGTGACCAATGGCTTTTTTCAAGTTTCAGAATACATAAATTCCACCGTAGAATGATATAGTTTGAAGTAATAGATTCAATACATAAAAGTAGAAGACTTACACTTGTATATATAGAACATGCTTATTACTAATAAAGGTCGTACACACCATTAAAGTGACCAAAAAAATGGAAGCTGCAATTGAAACCCCTTGGATTGAAATACTACACCATGCAGGATTTTCCTTGGCTCCTAGACTTACACCTTGAAACAGTAGTTATAAGTGCAAATAATCTTATTAACCCTTCAATTTTAAATAAATCAGGAGCTAAAATGATAATAAAATCTCAATAAACGTTAATTATCATACCATTAGCGATAATATGATTTAATAATTAAAAACCGACTAATATTTAAATAATAATAACTATGATATAATTTTGAGAGGTTACAAGGTCACTTGAGAACAATATACGTACGGTTGGTGTATAAGAAAAACTGTTGCTGCATTCACTAGTCAGAAATTCAAGTTAATACGTTTTAGGATATACATGCAGAGATCCTACATATTTTCACAGGTTACATACAGAAGCCAACAAACAACAACTGAAAGCCCAGGAAAGTGTCTTGGAATATAGAATCATGATAAAAAAAACATAGAGCGCAATAATAACACATGGAGATATCTTGGATACTGGCATGGGTAGTGCAATATCTGGAAATTTAATAAACGCGGAAGCCCGAGTATCAGCAACCCAATACTTCGGGAGGGCGACCGGGGAGAGTAAAGGATGAAACTGGATGAAATTCTGCGGCACGTCCGGAGGTGGCGAAGAGGATTTTACAAAGGACGGCCTGTGCCGGTGGTGGAGGGGAGACAAAGGTGTCTCGGGGCGATGGCGTGTGGGGGGAGGAGGTGATGATGGGCGGAGATGGCTCGCGCAGGCGGCGGACGCGGGGAAGAGCCCTCCCGCTCTCCAGGGAGGAGGATGAGGTGTGAAGGCGGTGGAGGAGGCGAGGAGGAGGGGATCACACAGGGCCACCCTCTTCGTCCGTCTTCTTCCGCCTCTCCCCCTACTCCGAGAAGACGGAACGCATGTGTAGAGCACGTGTATATATAAGGGATCGGTGGGATGGACAGAGGCAGTCTGCAGTGTCGCGGAGGATTCCTCCCCGAATTCCCTCTGACAGCCGCGAGGACAACTTCGGAGACTTCGACGCCTGCATATCCCTGGAGACTTCAACGCGTGGTATTCATTAGAATATCGCGAGGTCCGAGGTCTCGATCAGGAGGAAAAGAAGGTCCACTCTTACACCGAAGAAGTGTTCTAAGGACGTCGCCTGTGATCCACTAAGGAACCATGGCGAAGTTATCGAACGTGAGTAAATAAATTTTTTACAACTGCGTGAGAGGATAGTGAATTGCGCCGAATCGAAATATTGAAATGCGAAAGTGATAGGCGGCGATTACTAAAACTACTGATTAGGTCTCCCTGGAGGATTTCCAAGCGCATTCCTTTCTAAATAAGTCCATTAAATCGCATAGTTAATCTTAGATATAGCATAATGCGTAAGTATATATGTTAATATATTTTACAAAAACTGTGCCTTCCTAATTCATAGTAAGGATAAGCTATTAGTACTTACATTGCACCAAAGTATGCCATTATTATCTCTGAAGAATAAAAATTCTAGATTTACATTATTACGATTTTACTTATATAACTAGGTATAATCATGCGTGATGAGTGATAAATGAAATTACCACAAATTTACAAATGATATTCCTATTTTTGTCCACAATTGACCGCATTTCGTCTTTCAATTGCCAATATTTGATCTGATTACTCATCGAGATTTTTTATGATTCAGTTTTTGAAAAAGAGATAGGTGCTTTGATTCTTTTTAACTGGATCGCTATACTTACGCATAGTATAATCATTCTCAATTCATTAATTGTTCCAAATGCTCGTGTTGGAGAGTGCATAAGAATGTACGTACCTAGGGAAGGTTAACAATCCTCCACTGATAGTTGTTTCTCCTAGAAAGAGCTATTGCATTTAATACTCTCTCTAGCGATAGATTTGTTCTCAACAGCAATTATTCCTCTAATTTTGAAATATTCACTCCTCCTACAATTTAAGCTGCAATGAATTGGTCAAATATTCTTACGCATATGCAAAAACTCAACCGCTCAAAAAGGACTCCTTCAGTGAACGTTTTAATGTAAATTTTTGATCGGAAAATTTAATTACTCAAACATTCATCTCAAGATCCCACAGTTTAGACCATATAAAATATTTCAAAGAGCAATTTTTAATAAGAGAGACAAAAAAAATACAAGTAAGCATTGGTCAACTTCGTCTTAATTTTTCATCACCAGGCTTTCTTTCAATTTCAAAAGAGAAAATGCAAGTACGTAACTTGCTCCCATCAATATGGTTCCACTTTTTATGCCATTAATCATGTACGTAAAAAAGAAGTAAAACAAGGATTTTTCCAAATAAAGGAAATTCGGCGAAAAATCTTATATGGTCGATGCTAATAAGAATGAAATCTAGTAGAATAGTTTCGCAGACATTCTCATGAGTGTCCAAAAACAATGGAGATTTTTCTTGAATTCTGAATACTTAGTCTTCATGTTCCTTAACCAACAAAAAACTTAATGTGTCATGTTTAATTTTTAGCCAAACGAATACTACTTAAAAATTTCATAACCTAAGAAGTCATATTTGAAAAAAAACTGAAAATAAATAGACCAGTTCATGTATTTTAATCTCCATGAATACCTCATTTTCAAGCACACAAAGTTAGAATAATATTTGAGTAAGGTAACGTGATGCGTTCAATATCTATTTCTTTGTCAAAGATTGAACGTCGCGGAAAACTAGTCTCTCGAAGCCTCTCCTTCAGATGTTCGTGTAATTTCTCTTTTGCGCAAATAGCATCGCTGGGTTGGGCATCGTGTTGTTGCATTACCATCAAGTTACGAAATATAGCGAGTCTCAAGGTTAAGGTCAGGGCTGAGACGATCTAGTTCTAGTAGTTAATCTGCAGGCGCGGAGGGAGAAGGGAAGGAAATAAATGCCGCTCGCTGGACTTGCACTGGATCTCGGGAGTGCCCTGTGGCTATCCTTTCGAGGAGAAGAGAACCGCGCAACACCGCCGTGTAATGATTAGTTCTGAGCGTAACGTATTTTCTGCATTTTTCTAGAACGGCTGGGATAATTTCGCACGATTAAATCCTTATAATAGCGGTCATTATAAAACAACAGGAATTCCACCCCTAAATGGATTCACCTTTTGCTGTCCTAAGGCTTGCCGGCGGTCACTCACCTGCCGTTTTAAATCAGCTTGAATTTTATCCTAACCGCCGTAAATTGACGGCTACTGTCCACATTACTATTTATTTACGTACAACATTAGTGTAATGACTTCATTTTCGCCAGTTGACTAGGATTATTCGTTCAGAAGTATCTCCTGAATTCGATCACATATTAAGAATTAGAAAATAAAAACAAAAAATAGTCATGAAAAATGAGGAAATTATTGTCATCGGTATGTTTTTTAGCTTTTCTACAAACATAAAAACGCTTTGTTTATTTTAATAAAACTATAGTATGTCAGATGTTACTGTGATAAATTTTAAATAGTATTACTTCTAACCAGGATTAAAAAACTTTACCGACAATTTTAGTTGGGCATTTTCAATGACGAACCAAGTTCCCGACAGATCATCCGAGATTGAGAGTCCGAAGGGTTTAGTGGGGACTCTCTTACTGATACCAATAATAAAGAGTCTGGAGGAATCATAATCGCGAAAATTTGGCATACTATAGAGTGCAGTTCATTTTTTGAAGGTGAACCTGTAAACATTTTCATTTCACATGGTCGGATATTCTTCCTCCTCCCATAAGTTTCATGAAAATCGTGCTCTAACTGAAGTTTTAGATAATTTTATTTTATAAATAAATACTATCCAAAAGCTTCATTAAGTTGAGATGGATCGAGAAGACGTGGTAGAGTCTAGTGCTGTCTAACCCGTTTTTCTCATTGTAATTTTTGCAAATAACACTTACTCTAAAACCTCCAAACATATACACACAACCACACATGAACATAACCGGTTTCATTGCAAAAGTTCTTCAGAAAATCTCAGTATGTGCGTCATTAAATTTAAAAATCGAGTAATTCATTAGTATTTATTTTTTTCGGATTAAGCAAAGATCAAATACATTTTATGGCAGTTAACAATTGGCAGACACCATAGTATCTACAATTTCTGTGGTAAATAAATATTAATACTCTGTCTCTTCTACGAATCGGGTTTAATGAGTTACCAATTTTCTGTTATATAAAGAGCCACTTTAACACGTTCACCCTTCATGGAAGGCCCCCATGTTTATCTAAATAAGTACGTTGTGACGCTGTTATTTTATAAATAAATAATACGCTGAAACATAGAAAAGTGCACACTTGTTCATATTGTACATGTATGTTTAAGTTTGCATTCCTGTGAGTGGTTTTTGTGTGATAGGGGTCCCAGCGCACTCTGGGACATCCAGGGGTCTGTAATGCTATAAAAGTAGCTCTGACATTTTTTCTTTAATTTTTACCAGCTTTCATACATGTAATAATACCTGTTCACTCATGGGTTCCATCTCTAGATTTTTTGTGTTTATTTGACTAATGCAAGTTAGCCTTTACATCAAATAGGATGGTAAAAAAAGTTAATAATAAAGACAGTTACACGCACCCAATTCGCAGTTAGAAAAAAACTCGCCAAGTTGGGAATAGAAGCGACGACCTCTGGTTTAACAGGCGATATCGTTAACGTCTACGCTCCCGAGGCGGGGTTCCCTTTTCCTCAGCTTTTCTCAAGAGTACTCCAGTCAGATATTATGCTTATAAATATATCCTATGAGTGTTTTCTATTCGTCATTTACAATTATAGAATTTTTCCCACCCCTCCTCTCAATAAAGCTTGTCTTTCGGTAGAACCGTCTGGTCATTCATCATTCGCCGGCAGCACCAGAATTCCATCGACTACAGTTTTCTCCACTACTGCTATTATCTGTTTTGGGGAACCAAATAAGATTATATATACCTATTACTATCATTCCATTGATTTTTTTCGTAGCTGTTTATTCCTCTAGAAATTCCTCTTTACTTATGCCATTCTGTTATTTTTCTTGCATTTCCCATAGCTAAGAAACGGGCCTAGCGGGTCTATTGACACGACGATGCTTTCTCAATTAAAAAAAACGATTTTCCCAGCTTTAGTTAACCAGTTTTGTATTTGTTATCATTTGTATTCATAAGACAAACTATTATCTTGGTGTTACTTTCAACCTTCTTGCAAGTTCGCACTATTTCTCACCTTCCAGTAAATCTAAAGAACGCTTGTTATTACTAATTTAAAATAAGAAACTGTAATATTCCTAAACGAAGTGCGTGTATATCCTCATTAAGTATTTGCATTTTAATTAACCTCTTTGTAAGGTATAATAGATAAATCATAACACAGTAAAAGGCATTGATCAACGATGCGCAATAGTTTACCAATAAAGTACCTTATCGAGGAAATGTTCGTCACTTTCCGCGAAACGAATCCAATTCTCACGACCGGTTTGAGTGTTTTCATAAGCGTACGGAAGTTTTAATAACCTAAGAATTTAGTCACTCAAGTCAATGCAAAGAAGATAAAAGAAACTCAAAACCCATTTATGCCCAGGTCATTCGTCATAATTTTTCTGGAAATATAAAATTGTTCATTGATATGCTCGCTTGGGTAAAAAATTCCATTTTTGGGTTATGTTTCTGCTTCTCCTATGCTTTTTTAATACACTTCATTGGATACTGGCCAATTACTGAGGATCTTGCAATAAGTGCAATCAAATTATGGAGATAATTCTGAATATTAATCCCCACATCAAATGCTTAAAAAATTCTCATCCCGTAAATACATGATTGAGAAAAATTTTCGAAATTAATAATAACACTGAAAGAAAAAAATAACATTCTTCATATTATCATGTTAAATGAATTATACATAAAAATAAAAAAGAGACAATCATTTTCGGCAATGTTACGAAATGAGAATCTATAAAAACATTATACTTAGATAGATATAAGACTTCTGCGTCAGTGAAGTGTTTAAGGAGAAGCAAACTATGAGCGCCCCTCAGCCTCAACCTTTCGAATCGTGCTTCAATGCACATTTATACATGCATATTCATTCAGCAAATATTTTCCATAAATACCGACCACCTTAGGAAAATGAAATTCCTTGACTATAAATGAGACATGGCCTTCTCATAAAAGGGTTAATTGTCCATACTAACGAAGAAAAGGCATAAAATTACACCCACTACCTTCTTGCCTGTACCATTTTTAACATCAGCCCTATCCTACATCTTATATCTTTCAGAGTCTCGCATTGGTGCTCCTTGCTTCTGCAGTTGCCGTCTCCGCTTGGGAACCTCCGAAATTGCCTGCCGGAAGACGTATACAGTACTATATCCAACACCCTCAGGGGGACTACGTATTTGGATACGACACCGGTGAGGGGTCTTCCCACGCTGCTAGATCCGACCCGTCCAACAGAGTGCGGGGCAATTTTCAATACGGGGGTGTAAAGTCCCCTGGAAGCTTTGCATATTCATACTCCGGAGGATACGTGGTCCCAGGGGCTGAGGTCAAGGATGCGGGTCTCCAAACGGCAGGTTACAATGCCAACTCGGAGTCATCCCCTGCCGTGACCACATACGAATCCGGCACTTCGGACGCCTCTTACAACTTCGCGTTCGACGCCGGTGACCACTCAAGACAGGAAATTTCAGACGCTGTCGGTAACGTCGTCGGGAGCTACGCTTTCACCGCTAAGGATGGCATTAACAGAAAGGTCAACTACGAAGCTGGCGCTGGAAAAGGCTTTGTTGCACAGGGAGCCCATCTTCCCGTAGCTCCGCAGCAGGGAGCTGACCTCGTGGCTCCTGTTTCTGCGAAAACCGTCCCATCTGTCTCGGCTATCTCCTACTCCGCTCCACCTTCCAATGCCGACGGATCATACAGTTTCTCTTACGACGCCGGAGATCATTCGAGGTCAGAGAGTTCGGATGCTGCTGGCAATGTCCGTGGGCACTTCGCATTCGTGGCCAAGGACGGAGTGCAGAGGAAGGTGGACTACGACGCTGGCGCCGAGAAGGGATTCATCGCGAAAGGAGATCATCTTCCCGTTGCTCCGTCTCCGTTGGTGCCGGCCACGTCTGTCCTTCCGGCATTCAAGTACGATTCTTCAAAACTCGTACTGCCATCGGCACAAGCTCAAACGGACACCTCCGCAAACCGGGATGGTTCCTACTCATTCGCCTACGACGCCGGAGATCATTCCAGGAAGGAATCAGCTGACGCGGCCGGAAATGTTAGGGGGCATTTCTCATTCGTCGCTAAGGACGGAGTTAACAGGAAAGTAGACTATGAGGCAAGTCGCGAGGGAGGATTCCTTGCCAAGGGCGCACATCTGCCAGTTGCTCTGGATCATCCTGCCCAAGTACCCATTTCGTACCAGTCTCTACCCGAGACGGTGCACTTCTCCTCTAAGCCGGATGACACCCCCGTCGATGGAAGCTATTCCTTCTCCTATGATGCCGGCGATCACTTCAGGGAAGAATCCGCAGATGCCGCAGGGAACGTGAAAGGTAAATTTTCCTTCGTGGCGAAGGACGGGGTTATTAGGAAGGTGAATTACGAGGCTGGAGCGGAAAAAGGTTTCCTGGCGACAGGCGACCACCTTCCATCTTCACCTGAATCTCTAGACTTGAAGAAGACGATCCCATTTCAACCATCATTTCCTGCTATCGCCGCCCCAACACCTATAGCAAATCCCAATCCCTCAACAAAGTTCGCTGATATTTCCTCCAGCGCAGCACCAGACGGTTCGTATTCCTTCTCTTACGTAGCCGACGATCATACTAGGGAGGAATCAGCTGATTCTTTCGGAAACGTTAGAGGTCGCTTTGCGTTTACCGCAACCGATGGAATCAATAGGAAGGTAGATTACGAAGCTGGAGCTGAGAAAGGCTTTATAGCGAAGGGAGCCCACCTTCCTGTGGCACCAGAAGTCCCGGCATCAGCCGCTGTCCCTGCATTTACGCCCAACTCATACAGCAAGCCAATCGAGGCCATAGGAACTCCAACCTCCGACAGTTCAGACAGTAGCCCGGTTGACGGTTCTTATTCTTTTTCATACAACGCCGGAGATCACGCTAGAGAAGAATCCGCTGATGCAGCCGGGAATGTTAGGGGGCGTTTCTCCTTCGTTGCCAAGGATGGCATAAATCGGAAGATCGAATACGAGGCAGGAGCCGAGAAAGGCTTCGTTGCAAAGGGCGATCACATTCCGCAAGCAGATGCAGTTGAGCTGAAGAAAATACCTACCTCTCCCGTAAAACGGCCCGTTTCTCTCTTGACTGGGACACATGCCGCACCCGTCACAGCCCAATTTCCAGTGAAGACTTCCAGTACCCCACATGCTCCCTCGGGAGATAGATCTTATTCTTTCTCATATGAAGCTGCTGATCACTCGAGACAAGAGTCAGCTGATGCAGATGGAAATGTCAAAGGCCATTTCGCCTTCATCGCAAAAGATGGGATTAATAGAAACATTGAGTATACAGCTGGCGCTGAGAGGGGTTTTGAAGCCAAGGGATCTCACCTGCCAGTAGCCCCAGAAGTACCAGTCATTGCCGCTAATCCCACCTTCACCCCACACTCCAATCAAGCTTTTAAACCGGTCGTTCCTCTGTCTTCCCCAAGTGCATTTGACAGCAGCCCAGCTGATAGATCTTATTCATTCTCATATAATGCTGATGACCACTCTAGACATGAATCAGCAGATTCTTTGGGAAATGTCAAAGGATCTTTCTCCTTCAGGGCCAAAGATGGTGTCAACAGAAAAGTAAACTATGAAGCTGGAGCAGAGAAGGGATTTGTTGCTCAGGGAGATCATATTCCTTCAGATGCCAATTTCAATCAAAGAGCTGGTGTTGAAACATCTGCACACATCCCTATTACTCCACAAACTCAGTCTGTTGGACCTTCCTCTTTTCCAACCCCAGTTGTCTCGTCAGGGCCGCTTGACGCATCCTATACCTTTTTCTACGATACTCCCGACCATTCAAGGGCAGAGTCTGCTGATGCAGCAGGTAATGTCCGGGGAAAATTCAGTTTTGTGGCCAATGATGGAATTAACAGGAATGTTGACTACGAAGCTGGAGCTGAAAAAGGGTTTTTGGCCAAAGGAAGTCATCTCCCACTCCCAGCACTCGTGGGAGGCTCAGATGGATTGAGTTATCATTACTCTTATGAAACTGACTCCAGCAAAAAGACTGAATCATCAGATGGAAATGGATTTGTCACCGGCTCATTCTCTTATCTTGGAGCGGATGGTCTGACTAGAAAAGTTGACTACCGTGCAGGAGGTGAGGAGGGATTTGTGGCATCAGGCGACCATTTGCAACCAGCCACTAGTGTGGCTGTGAACCCTACATCCTCTGTTTCTTTGAAAGCTACAAATAGTCCACCTTCAAAATCAGTTTTCTCTTACTCAAGCAGCACAGGAGCTTCTTCTGCCTATTCAAGTTCGACAGCAAAAACAAAGCCATTGAGTTCTGCTCCGTACTCAGTCCGTACTTTCCTTCCCCATGAGAGCCCATCTAAGTTCGGATATATATATGACTCATTGGCATAAGTAATTTTGGTTCATTTTTTCTGATTTAATTTCAACATATTTGATGACTGCCTGATATTTCAGTTATGCTGTTGATGTGTTGTACAAATGAATAGGTTTGCATCTAATGAGGATCTACCCTTTACTGAAGGGGTTGTTTCCTAAATAAGCTGATAACTTTAAATCATAGGGTTGATAATCCTTATTTTCAATAGGAATGCAACAAATGTTGCCAAAAACAAAAAAAAATCTCTGGTGTCTACATTAAACTTCTGCGACTGCAAATGAAAAGGACATGGATATGGTGAACAAGACATAATTTCTTAAAATGCTCAATTGACATTTATAATGTATAAATGAATGCAAGTCAAAAAATACCTCTCATTTTAGAGAGGCCAAAAATAGCAAGAATGCATCATTCTTCACACTGCCTAATACCTTGAGTTGTAGATTAATTGCTCTCCTAAATAGTGGAGAATTTTCACTACTGTAAGGTTAAATGCATCAAGTATAAAAATAGCTAACAACTAATCATATGGCTAAATGTAAATCTCTGAAATTTTGTAAATATCTGAGGTGCCATGTTGTATGTGCAGTGCTAATTCTGTATTGATTTGTAACTGCCAACACTACTCTGTGATAAATAGAAAAATAGATTCTTTCCAAAAAGACATGAAGCAAAAGTGGATGCACCATAGTGATACATACTTGTACCATATTATGTAGTGTAAAATTTCTGTAACAGCAGGGGAGCTTGAAGATCCAATAAATAAATTAAAAGTGACTTGTATACTTATTCTCACTTTGATGCTAGATATATACCTTTATAATATCTACATATACCCTTTTGCTACAGCAATATTTGAGTACTTTTCAACAGAGTTTATTTATACACAAATAATTACTTGTATGTTTATTAACAATAATCCACTTCACTGTTAGATCAGTTCTGTTAGCTGATCAATTGAAATTCCACACAATGCAGTTCAAGTCAAACAACAAAAAATATCAATATCGGTATTCTACTGGTTAAGGTAGGTTTCGGAAGGACATGGCCCATAGAATGATAAGAGCAATACAATTGGTTGCCTCTCCTAACAAAGCACAGTCTGACCCCTTACTCTAATTTGGACCTTTCTTCAATTTCACAAACTTCCTCCCTTCATTCTGTCCAATACATCTAACCTATGTGTATTTGTGTCTGTTATAACAAATATAGTAAAAAGCATGGGTGATAATGGACACCCTGTCCCACCCTCTTCATTACATCCAGACTCCCACGCACACCTGAGGAGTCTGAGACAAGGATAGGCTTTAAATAAGTCCCATATCCTTTAATCTACTCCTATCTTCTGCAATACAGTCATTAACCACTTGCCTGACGGGATTTAAATTTTTTCTTCTCAAGAAATGTCGGCTTTTTTCATTTTTTCACAATCATTGGTGTTCAAACCAAAATATTGTAAATAAAAGAATCAAGTTCCAAGAGATTTCAACTAATGTCTCTAGTGTGCTAGAGGTATCTATTGAGTAAAATAGGAACTTATTGAAGAAAGCAATCAAAAAACATGGGTAAATCAGAACTGGAGCGATAAAAGTTTGGTGCCCGTGCCACACACAGGCATGTCATTATCGGAACAAAACGGTTGCCTGTGTCAGACATGGGCATGTCAGGCAAGTGGTTAATTCTTCCCAAACCACAATATTGGATGCCTTCTCAAAATCTACAAAACATACAAATACTTCCTGATTGTATTCTACGAAGAATAGCTTCTTTATCAGTGAATTCATTACTACTGTGGCAGCATGTATTTTTCTCCCCTTCCTGAACTTAAACTGATCATCCTCTATGTAAACATTTGCCCTCCTCTCCATTCTCATATTAATGATCCTGAAACCCACTTAAGCTGCAAATCACTTAAGACAAGAAATCAATCATATTGTTATACTATATAATCCTCACATATGGCTGCTTTTCCTTATTTTGTGAACAGGCAACTACGAGTAATAACAATGATCTGACAAAATCTTTGGGCCACATGCCTCCCTCATAAATGCTATCAGAAGGAGGAGGGAATCGATGACTGGGATACTGATAAAGGTTGTTAAGAAACATCTCATCAAAACTTTTAAATGGAGTATGGTTTTGTGAGGTTCAGAAACAAACTTATTCCAGCAAGATAGATAAGTATAGATTGGAGACTTTTGAAATATGGATGTGGAGAAGGATGGAGAAGGTGAAGTGGACTTAACAGGAAACAAACAAGGAAGTGCTAGGCATGTTGGGGGAAGAGAGAGGATTGATGGAAGAAATCCAAAGGAGGCAGGAAAGATGGATGCAGAGAATTTTAATTTGTGATGGAATGTTGAACACTGTTATAAAGGAGATAACAGGACTACGATAGGCATGTTGGATGGAGTGTTTTCAGGAAGGAAGTATGGAGATTTGAAGAATGTTTATTTTAGTGTCAGATTTCAGGTTGCATTTCTTCAGGAGAGGCAGGTAAATGCATTGTTGTACAGTTGCATAGGTTGTGTCCATCCAAAAACTAACCTGACTGCTGGAATGCTAGTAATAATAATAATAAAATGCTATGAATTAATAAATAATAACATTTCCTTCCCTTTTCCTAAAATCCTTGAGGAGTTTTATAGGAATGTTATCTACCCCTGTGGCCTTATTTGATTTTGATTCCCTAAATGCCTTTTATACCTCTCACTTATGCCTAGACCTAAGCTGCAGGCCTTATGTTTTTCATATCTCTTGAATCTAATGAACAATATATAAAAATAAAATATTGCAGTTGAAGAAATTCATGAATGAACAATATACTAGTACCATGCATATTTAATGAAAATTAAGTGACAGAGACATTTTTTGGAATAATAAGGAATGGGGCACTCTATGCATAATCCTAAGTGATGGAAGCAATGAAGGGGAGGGATATAGGGGAAAGCTGAGTTGCCCCCTTAAACCTCCAAAATCTGACCCCACATATATCTTAGAGAAATTGCTGAATTTCTAAATTAATTGGAAGGTTAGACGCCTTGGCTAAGTCAAAATCATGAGGCAGGCTACAACATCATTTTGATATTTCCATCTACCACAGAGAATGAAGGGTTTAGAAAAGAAAACTTACAAACTGTAAATTTTCTTCAAGGACATTTTCTTAAAAATTCACATTGTTCATTGTCTTCACATTCTGTCTTGGATTCATCCTTCCATCAGTCCTCATACCCTGCCATACACCCTATCCTTCTCTCACTAGCCATCTGGTTTTGCCATCATCTCTCCTTTCACAGCTCCTACTTACAGCAAAAGTAACTTTATACATCTCCCACATGAACACCATGTCATTCTTCAAAATTCATCTTAAAATGATTTTGTGACACTAATAGACCATTTAGCTTTCAACACCAAGGGGCTTGGTATACAACTGGTACACTGACTACTATCTAATACTTTCCTATAAATTCAGGTGTCCCATTTTTAACTACAGAATTTTACCATTTAAGGTAGGTTTTGGATGGGCACTTGCCTAACAACACAATACCTAACCCTTTACTCTGGACTAAACTTTCTCTTATTTCAACGAACTTACTTCCACCTTTCACTTCATTGAACATGCCCATCCTTTTCCTCCTCAAACAGTAATTACCTAACCTACTCCCCACTATGTGCAATGCTTGCAACTTTGCTGCGTGAATTGGAGGTTCAGTGCGATAGATATGGGATGAGAATCAATATTAATAAAACAAAAGTTATGCGATTTTCCAAAAAGAAAAAGCCTAAGCTAAACATTAAAATAGAAGGTGAAAAAGTAGAGCAGGTAGAACAGTTTATGTATCTCAGAAGTGTTTTGGAGGGGTTTGTTGGGAGATATAGGGAGATATTGGGGATATATATGGATAAAAGACATATTGAGTGGCAGTGGGATGTTGAAGATAATAGAGGGGAGAATGTTAGGCAAACGAGGAAAGGGCAGGAACAGGATAGGGATGTAGGACAAGATGAAGGGAGGAAAGAAGTACACAGAGATGAAGAGAGACCTGATGTAGAGTAGGCTGCTGGATTGGGTTTAGTTTGAAGTTACAAAATATTTATTTGATAGTGTCCATCCAAAAACCTACCTTAACTGGTAGATTACCTAATAATAATGTGGCATATACAATTTACATTAATGTAACTAATTCCTACATAATATAAAAGGTGAGACCAGATTTCCTTCTGCTTTGCTCTCAATCTTTCAGTTTGTGCATTAGGAAGCAAATTTTGCTGTGCAAGTTTCCAGTTCCTAAATTTCTCAGTTCAAACCTTTATATTACTTATAAAATGCTAAAGTTACAAGCATTGACCTTCGACACAAACACTAAGCCACAATATCAATTCTCACCCCTGGAATCAATATTGAAAATTGTTGATTATCGGATCGGATGCATGTGCCAAGCTTATGTGGTTGTAGAGAGACAATTGACCCACCCCCTTGCCTATTACATTGAGGACACATTATTCCTATATTAGAAAGAAGGTATTGAAGGATCATTTGTGAGAGGAAAATTAAGTCACTTAACAATTATTGACATATTACATTATATTAATTTGAAATATTAATTCATGATGGTTTTGAAAGACTATTAATTACTCGTACCTTCCAGAAAACTGTAGGTACGTGTACTTTAAGTGAAGAAAATAACATTGACTACAAAGTCAGGGATTTAAAAAAACATAATATATGCTCACCAGTTTCAACTAGTAGCGATAAAGAATGAAACATTCAAATTTAATGATGAAAGCCTATGGAAGTTTAGCTGATAAAAAGACCTTGTAAAACAAAAGTAAAAAATGAAATCCAGGACTGAATAATAAAATTAATACACTATCAATGAATAGCAATTTCATGGGACATACTGAAAGTTTTAGAGTGTTGTGTCTTCAATCAAGCAACTAATAATTGTCACTAATGTACTCTATAACTAATCAATTGTGAACATAAATGAATTCATTACTTATTAAATTCATTCTGAAAAATTGAGAACTGGCAAGTTTATGCTTCTGAAATCCTTCACTAAACAAGGGCTAACCCTTGGCATTCTACTGTTGAAAATCTAAAATAGCTGTGTTTCAGTATTTTAAGTTAGTGTAACAACTGGGTAATACTTATGATCATTATTGGTAATCTACCAGTTAAGAATGGTTTTTGATGGACAAAAGGCACCAAATGGTACAATGACAATTCCCCTGTACCTCTAAACAAAACAACCCCAACATCCAATCTTACAATAATTCTCTCTTCCATTCTGCACTTCTTTCCTCCCTCCATTCTGACCAACATCCCTATCCTATTCCTCCCCTTCATCATTTGCACAAGGTTTTCCCTCTACCAGTCTTTGACATCTCATTCCCAATCAAAATGCTCTGAATCCAGCTTTCATTCCTCACTTAGATTGCTCTCACCAATCCTCCTCACAACCCTTCCTCATTTGTTTATATTTCACTCTAAATTACCTTTTTCACGCTCACTTTTCAAAACCTTCCAATCTATGCCTATCATCATCCTTCAATGACCATGTTTCCACACCATACAAAGCTACACTACATATCAAAGTTTCTAACAGCCTTTTCTTAACATTCGTACTCCCTATGTCCTTGTATCAACTCCCTCCTTGTGAAAACGTCTTTACCTAATGCAGTTCTTCTCCATATGTCCCTACTACTCTGACCATATTGGTCCAAAAAACCTTTTGAGATACGTAAACTGTTCAACCTGCTCTAGATTTTGCCCATCTATTTTAACATTCAGCTTAGCTTTTATCTTTCTAGAACATCAAATAACCTTTGAAAATACAAAATGAACATACCTACAGTCGTGAAGCAATGAAAATGAGATAGCTGAGACCATAAACTTAATTTGCACTAGGTTGTATCACTTGTAACTTTGTTTTATTCTCCCACCCCTTTACAACCTAGTGCCAATCAAGTTTACAGTTTCAATATCTCATTTTCACAAATAACCTTTGTTTTGTTTACATTTACTCTCATCCAGTACCTGTCACACTGACTTTTCAATGCACTCAGCAGAGTTTACAAACCCTTAGCTGACTGAAAAACTAAAGCTTGATCACCTACAAACCTAAATGATTTTATGAATTCCCCACCAACTTTCATGCCTATCGCCAGTGCTTCCCATGCTACTTTAACCATTTCATCAACAAATTTACATTGAACAGCACAGCTGATAATTAAGGGTAATACTTATTTAAGAAGAAAATGTTTTTACAACAAAATCAGAGAGTCAAATTATGGGAAACTCCATGCTGATCCATATACTGTGATAACTAAAAAAATGTCTTTAAATGCAGCAAGAAAATTTGATTTTAGGTCAAAGAAAGCCACAGTGCTTTAAATATTACATATATTTTCTGATGACAGCAAAGTACAGTGTAAACAAATAAAAATTATTTTAGAGAGAAACTGATGTCCATAAAATATCATCAGGATATACTCTCATTGGCATCTTAAGTACTAATGTTGTGAGGAGGGAACATCCAAACTCTGGTTATAAATATTTTTAGAGACATTCACCATTCCTATCTACAGCAATCAACTTTGGTACAATATTTTGTAATGATCTACAGGAATTACATACAGCATATGTAAGCACAAACAAAAAAAACTGGAAATTTTTAATTCATTCAAGAGGAAGATTGGTTCTGTATTAAAATTAGTATTTTTAGTGTCCATTCACAAAAAAGGCTGACTTCTTTAACCAGGTCTTCGACAAACATTTCACCAACATAACACTGTATAATTAGTGGTGGCATTTTATTTTTAGAAGTTAAGGGAGAGAATAATTTACAAATGATTGTGAATGAGTCACTCACTCGGGTCATGAACAGGAGTCTATTTCAATAAGAATATATTTTCCATATTAGCTGAACTTTCAAATGTTTTACATCTTGATTACATCAATGATGTTCATTCAATTGATATGCACATTTCAAGAATGTAGAACCTATTGGGAGAACAATCATTAGTAAGATTTGATAATGAAAATCTTGAATTTCAATTTATATTTGACTGAAAGTGATGTTACCATAAAATGTTACAAATAAATCGGGGAAAACTTTAGCTCTTGATTACGTAAGTCAAACTCAAATGCCAGCTGCCCACCATTAATTTTACTTCAGAAACAACAAAAAATTTTTAATTCTATAAAAGTGCAAATTCATTCTAATAGAGGTCGAGTCATTGAATTATGGAGCCACCATCCAAAACCTGGTGATCAAAGTTGTGCAAGTAGCTCCATGAATGGCCTCCACATCAATCCTTGACGAACATGTAAGCAGCCAAGCCTTCAGAAATTAGAACACTTAAATGGACTCAACTTTGTTATGCTCACAAATTCCTGGATTCAAAATATGTTTCTCAGTTGACCTCAAACCTCGGAAGTTGTTCAAATGAGGAAAGATTATTTTAGACAATGTACACGCACGTATACGATGACCAGGAGAGTTTGGAGATACTAGACATTCTTCCTTACGAAGAGATAATATAAGCACTGTTACATATGCCTGGGATTACATTTAGTCCACTTGTCAATGTCAATGTTCACTTCAACGCCATGAAGCACAATGGGCAGTCAAATGAGGAGTAGAGGTGTAAATCTCCACTTCATAGCCTGGCACAATGCACTCGGAAACATGGTGTATACAATCTTCTGTTGATAAATTTGAATAAACACCTTGTTGAATACAATGAAGAGTGACCAACTGCAAAGTGTTGCAACTGGTGTAATGGACAGCGAGTTTAAGGATTAAAGCCTGATTAAAATTTTTAAGGGGTTGCCTTTATTTGCTTTATGGCACTATATTATTGATATGAGGTGAGAATTTTAAAACACCATTTAATGTTATGTAAACATTTTTTATCACAATATGACAATCCTCCTCTGGATGAATGAAATAAATATATCACAATTTTAAGCAACAGGAAGAGATAATGATTTGTGTACAATGAGTATCACAACTGGTTGATAACATGGAACAAAGTTAGTAATCACAAGCACTATTGACAACACAAAACATACATAATTATGGACACATGAAAATTATATAGAGCCCACTTAGCAGTTTGTGTGATATCAGAACAAAATTCTCTGAAATAAACCAGAGGACTAGATATTAGGTACAAAATTTTAAGTATGGCTACTCCTCTTGCATACTTAGCAAAAGTTATCACCTTAAACAAAAAATTGCACATCTGTGCTGAAAATACCATAATTGGTCCATATATGGACATTTCAAGTCAGTGGAATGTTAACTTAATGTGTACTTCCATTAAAAAACACACCACAGCAAAATAAGTTCATATCAAAGCTGCAAATCTCAGAAATGTATATCAACTCCACATATTGGACTAGAAATTTGATTAACCCTGAATGAGAAAAAAGCAATTTTGAACAGATTCATGGCCTTATTGAAAAATTTGTAGATGTTAACCCAATTGAAAGTTCTTTATTTTTATGTGGGAAAAGAAATAATAAAAACTTAAATGAAAGTTGCCAGCTGGAGACACCCATGTGATTAGGTTGGCAGAGGGTTGGTGATTAGAAAGGACACCTCAAGGGATTCTGAGAGTCTTCTTGGATAAGGTGGCTGTAGAACGCTGCATATTTTTAGTTTTTTGTGACCCTGACTTTGTGCACAAGGGAACACTTCATATGCAGCCCAGTAAGCAACTGCTTTGACTGGATGTCAAGTTTGCACCACTGGAGGTGCTTCAATGAAAAATCAGCCACCATCTGATGCCAGACTCATCTCCACCCTTTTCATCATCCATTGTTCCAATTCACCCAATCCCACTCAGCTTAGATAAAACTGTTACCTTATCGGATGAAGTAAATCTTACAAAATTATTACTAAGATGAAGCAGTCATCACACTCTGCTGCCAGTCAATTATGCCAGGGCAGTCACTTCACTCAATAGTCTCAAATATTCTTGTGCCCAAATGCTTTGAGCAATAAAATCAGTTACGAGTGAAACATGTCGAGAAGTAATTAGATCCAAGGCAAGAAAATGGATTATATCAATAGAAATTGATCCAATTGTAATATAACAGCTGCTGTCTTTTCAGTATTGCATTGTGGACACCTTGCAACAAAACCTACACCCTATCGATCATGTAAGGACTGCATATGGGTGAAATGAATAAAAGCAGAAACTGTAAATAACATTACTCAGGATGTCCCACAAAAATTAACCCATATTTGTTTACCGTCTTGGGAAAATATGTACGTACATTCCTTAATGACATAAAAATATTCTCCATCAAACTCAAGTTAAGATCATCTTCAAGGAAGCTTAAACAAAAGTATTTTGAGTTTCACATAAATATTGATCAAATCAATATTGGCCCTCAAACATGAGAGAAAACTGAAAATATTGATCTGCAGATTTGACTTAAACATATCCTGATGCAAGTGTGTAAAATAAAATATTTCAAAATATTCAACAACCACTAAAACAGTGGTATCATTGACCAATGAAAGACTGGGAAATTCTTTTCCCTTATTGACTTATGAAGGCAAAGAAGCAAATAATATGTCAGCCTGGTAGAATTGCATTAATACACTGAATGATGATTAAAAATGAGAGGCAACTAAAAGAAAGCAGGATGTGCAAAAATTGCCTACTGCTAATGGATCATTTCTAATATGGCACAGTAAATGTACATTCAAAAATTTAAGACAGAAAACACTTAAATACACATGCATGCACTTCAAGTTCTTTTAAATATTAATTACTCTGAACCCTAATACACATCAATAAAATTTTTGAGAAATCCAATAATGGAACCTGCCCTGATGATAATACTAATCATAGAAATCTTAATCCTCTTTCCACAACACAAGTCGAATAGTACATATGACACTTTGATGGTAGGTACTACACAGAGGGAAAAGTTCAAGAAGATTTTACACTTAACAAATATGATAATAACACATAATTCATTTGCTACACCAACATACTGCTTTGAGAGGATAATAGGAGGTTAATAAAAATTGATACATTTTGGACAACAACAGCATAATGCAGCAGCTTCTGCATAACATTAAGCACAACCTAGACTTCTTTCCAACATCAACACTTTTTGAGAGTATGCTCAACTGTATCCAGTAAGATGTGGCAGAAACAATCAATATTAAAACACTGGTTAAGTATGAGAAAAGGCATGTGATACATTACACAATGAGCCACACACATAAACATAGCAGGTCCAATAAAGACATTAATTATGATTCTACTAGGTTCCACTGAATTGCACATAGGTAAGCAAGTCTCCGTTTGTCTGAGTGACGAGGAGTTACTTAGTCATGGAGATTGGTTAAAGTAATGAGACATCATCACTCCAATCAATAAGCAAACCCAGTACAATGTATTTATTCCTCTGTTAATCTAAACAAAGACTAGAAGGGAGTGAGTACATTGCTCAGACAACCTGCCTAAAATGTCAAACTTGAACATGAACATCACCAAGAACCATGAATCTAATAATTCCAGTCACTACTACTACATAACATTAACTCTAGAGCCATCACATAATCTGAGAATAAATATATTCTTTAGACATAGACAAATGGAATAAATTAAATATTTCTGCCACACCATGAGCGACCATCCATGAAGCACTGACATCAAAGCAATTTTAAGAAAATTGACACAAACACCAATACTTGATTATGAATGCCTTATATAGGTATTTCCACACATAAGTTATTCATCATTAATATTACTTAAATTTAAGCATTTCTTCTACAGAGGATTAAAATGATGTAACAAGAGGTATAGTAATGATTATAATTTTTGCAGTGAATACACTTAATGAACAATAATACTTCAAAAGTGAACATCATTTAAATTTATCCTTGTACAATTACAATAATTGGATCAAAGAACTAAGTACACAGTGAGATGCAGCATGATTTCAACTAAGTAACAGTAATTTTAGTCACAGAGTAAGTTGATGTTCTTCAATATATGCATGTATGAGTATCATTTCAATCAAGAAAATTCAATCTTTATCAAAAGTGAATAAATTATTATTCCTCACTTCTTTGTGCTTCACACGAGAGGTAAGCATTCTCATCAAAAGTTGGCAATCCTGCCATAAATGCATACACAATACCTTCAATGTTGGCACTGCACCCATGAGCATCAAGATTTTGTTGGGTGAACTGACACATTGAATAACAAAAATCATTCAATGTGTGATAATAGATGCATTGTACAGTTGTCCTCCATTGATGGCAACTTTAAAGAATATCTAATACTAGGAGAAGTGAAGATAAATTCATGCCCAGCACTTCACCACATGTTCATATGAAAAACTTATCAAGATGATGACCGAGTCATCAATCATTGGCTTGTGGATCACAACACAAAAATGTTTATCCACAACTCCCATACACTACCAGCCCCACATGAATCATTACACAGCTGCATGGTTTCATTAAAATGTCACACCAAACAATCAATTATTTATGTTCAAAAACTGGGGATTCCAGAGAAACTTCACTCACTATAGTGTGGAATCCCGATGAGCCACAATTTAAGGATTTACTGCATTTTGAGTCACTTTTTTGAGCTCAAACAAATCTAATACAGATAAGCTACTCCATTTGAATAGGATATATGTACTTGATTTGAAATTCTAAAACACTTTCCCACAAAATATTGTACATTTGAAACCCATGGTGGTTGCTGCATTTGGCAAAATGAAATTTTTTCAATGACTTAAAAAGTAAGGACAATAGAAAATGCCAATGTGAAAAGAATAACACATGCCAGCAAACTATAAGTTGCAGAACTTCTTGTAATGGTAAACACTTCAGAATGCCCATTTCCCGATTAAATTACTCATTTCAATAGGAGTAATTTAGGACTCGATGCATGCATGTCATTACCTTCCCTTCATAATGGAAGAGGCTTACATTAAGTACCCACATCACATCCATACCCACTGCCGCTACTAACTCCATTACCTGAGCATCTTCTCCATGCTTAATAAAACCTAACAACTTCATAACATTTCATCTAGCAAAATATATTCTTTCCAAGTGAACATTTATTTCTTGACATCATCAGTCTCAACAGCTGCCTGCCCCTCCCACTTCAACCCACCTAAAACCTATGTTTTCATTTTAAATTTTGGCTGGCCTGATAAGTACAGGCATACCTAACATTCATATCACAGAAATATGATGCCACAAAAGTCTTGGCATTTTGGAATTTGATGAATATTCTACAGATCAGCCAAAATACTTTATTTCATGTGTGATATTTGATGTATTTGAACAGATCCTCATCTCATTATAAATCTATGATATGAAAGTAAGCAGAATACTAAACTGTAAAAGTACCACTGTACTTTTAAAGAAAGAAGTGACTTAAACATTAAAATCTAAATAAAAACATATGCATTACAAGCTTAGACAAAGCCTGTGAAGAATTATATCAAACCAAAGTACATCAATGGCTGATGCATAAATTTAGATAGAGTAGAATCAACAGCCAATTAATTCCATTCAAAAGGAATGGCCATCAGTTCTCCATGACGCAAATGTACTCAAATGTTACAAGTGTATAGCACATGATATTTGTTTATTGAAATATTTAGATATCTAGGAACCATAGAAACCTATGGTTCACGAAATGTACATTGTATATATTGTATGGATTCAGTTAGCACCTTTTCATAAAGAATTTTCAAAAATAATTTCATATTAGGCCATTCCCTGCAATACCTAGAGTAGAAATTCTTATTGGCATCCTATCAATTTTTGTGATACAATGTGACGGCATAACAGTTTGTATAAAATGTATCAAAGAAGCATGCTTGCCATACATACTATAATGATTTGGAATGTCTAATTTTGGTGAGCAATTTCTTGTGACCAGCTACATTTAGGATGAATGTCTTCATCTTGTCCTGATAAATTGTTAAAGAAGAATGTGGAACAGATCTTCAGAAAATTTCCTGCACTTGCACCAAAAACCTTTCGCGCGTGAACTATGATAAATTTATTTTTTTAAAGATTTCTGATGATAGCAATGAATTGTTCTTTCCTTGAAGAATAAGTTCTTATGAAATCACAACCCAAAACGTCCAGTAAATTCAATTTACTTTTGAAAAGACTAATATGCATAAGTTCCAAAGGTATGCATTATTTTTACCGATCATTCCCCAATTCCTTTAGTGGCAGAAGTAATAAGCATCAACTATAAATACATTTGTCATGGTAATATTAACAGAGGTTAACAGCTATATGCAGACTAAGATTGCATTTGAAAGGTACATCATTTAACAAAAAAGGAACACTGACCATTCAGTATTTGACAGAACACTGATGTGCAGACTCCAGCAGAGCCAAACTTTCCATTACTAATCAAGTTGGAAGGTTCCAATGTGGTATGCCACATATACCAGGAGAATTTGGATTGAATTAAAAGGCCCATCTAAGTTAGGTACTCCTTTTTCAATCCACATTCCACTTGACTAGTTCATTTCCTTAAATATACTACTATATATACAATAACATTTAGTATAATACTATGGATGATGAATCATAGAAAACACATTGTGTCTAGTATATATGCATAAATAATATCAATACTAATATATGGATGACTATAGGTTATAATAAGTTATTAATTATGAAAACAGTAACGCATTAATATCAAGTAAATTCTTACAATCACAGAGATGACCAGATGATCTATGCCACAAAATGCTGCGTTAAATGGAATGAATGAACGAAGGAATATTCAAGAAAAGAGTAACTCATGGTATATATTTTTTAAATAAATGACTATATAAAACTCTTGGAGAACTATGAGTTTTAATGGGTAACTATTCTGAGTACCATGAAGGGCCCAATATTTGAACATAAACACAACAATTATGCATGCAGCACTTATCATATGTGTGAGTAATTTGTATATTTGGTGAACATTCTTCAGAGAGACATAATATTCTCTCACCATAAATACCTCAAGTTCTCAGCTTATTTAAAATAAGGAAACTACCTCCAATATCATCATATAGCACCAGCTCTGCTGGGTTAACTCCATCCCTTGGAGATCGGCACTATGCTCCATTGATCTCCTGTTTGTAATACTTCCAAGAACACAGGTTTCTTCTATTCCTCAATCTTCGAAAAGCAATTGTTTCACTTGATAAATTATAGGTAAGTCATGGTTTCGTTCAAAGTTCTTTTAATACTGATTCATGGATGGCTTAGTAACTTTTAATCTTTCCCTTGATTAGCACGTCTTCTAATGATTCTTCAATCGTCACCAAGTTATCAAAGACATGAGAAAAAGCACCCTCTGAATTCATATCAGAAAAAGTAACTCTAAGCCGATCTATCGCTGCGAGTGACTCCCCTATTGAATAAGGTGGGGTAGGTGCGCTATCCTCTTCTTCATCTACTTTGCTGGACAAAAGGTTTGGTGGGTCACAAAATACATTTTCTCCTGTATCTTCATCCCATTCCTGGCCTCGCTCATTATGACATTGAATATTTTCGTATGCAACGGTTTCATCAATATTAGCAGCTTTGCATAACTCATCTAATTCTGCATATTCGTTAGTTTCCCAAACAATCTTAACATGGGACATCTTTCCAGCAATCCCACACATCATAAAGCATTTACTAATAGTCTCTGGTTTAACCTCTTTCCATGCTGTGCTCATCCACCAAATCACAGACGTTAAGTCAATATTTTTGGACGGAGCTCTCTCTTCTGCCACCATCCTGGCAAGTACATGCCTCATGAGTTTCTTCCTATAAAGGAATTTAAACGATTGAGCAATGCCCTCTCCAATAGGCTGTAAAAATATAGGCCTCTTAGGACCAATAAACTGTAATTCAATATTTGATAGAGACTTGTTGGGGTGACAGGGAGCTGTATCCATAAATAAAAGTATCTTCCTTCCTTGAAGCTTCATTTTCTCATTAAAACTTTGCAACCATTCCGTGAAAATTGTCGATGACATCCATGAATTACCATTTACTCGCCACTCAACCCCCCACTTCTTGCCCATGTTATTAAAATGCTTTGGTTGGAAGTGATTGGATACGACAATAAGGGGTTCTTTGTCGCCTAGGGCATTGCAACATAAACTAACCGTAAAACGCTCTTTGGCTAATTTTCCGCCGACACACATGTTTATCTTTTCTAGGAGAGTCTTTCCAGGGATCTCTCTGAAAAAGAGTCCTATCTCGTCAACATTGTAAATATTTTTGGGGTCGTAGTTCTCTACCGTTGGTAGAGCCTCAATGTTCCACTCAACAAAACTATTGGCATCGAGATTATTGCTTCCATCATACGCCGTTAATGACATAATGTTATGTCGCTTCCTAAAATAATCTAGCCATTCATCATCGGGCGTAAATGATGGAAAAAAAAGCCCTTTGGCACATTCAACAGCCTTTTCTTTGATGATGTTTCCACTAATTGGGATGCATCTAGTATTCGCATCACGCAACCATGCCCATACCAAATTATCAATTTTGGCCCTTTTTTCTCTCTCCTGCTTTTTCCTAATTACAGGTGGGGGTGCTCTTAACAATTTTGTGATCATTCTTTTGATTTGAGATGGAGGTTTTCTAATGAAACAGTCACGTTTTCCTGCAGCTTCCCACTCTCTTAACAACTCATCTTTGTGCTGTAAAATAGATGCAATTTGAGTTTTACCACAGCCAAATTTCGAAGCCAAATTTCTGTGTGATATTCCTTTTTCACTCTCCTTGATCACCCTCACCCGCATCTCTAAAGATAGCGAGCCCCTGTATGTTTTGCACGACATGATTTGATACTTCTAACTCCTCACCTGAATGATATAAATATATATATCAAACTCCACAATTTCGTGAAACGGAAAGCACATAACACATCCTTTCACAAAGAAATATTAATAGAAACAAACTAAAGAGAACTGAAAAGAGAAATACATAAAAACACAACACAAACAACTGTCAAAGACAGGATAAATTAACGCACCTCGACTGTCAGCCAAAAATTATTTCGAGGGGGCGGGCTGAAGAAGACTATGAAAATTAAAACGCCGAAATGGTGTTATCGCCGTACATGGCGCATATTTAAAAGTTTATGAATGGTTTTTATTTTAATCTTCTTACGTATGAGTATAAAAAAGAATATAAGTATTGTAACGAACTCTAATAAGAGTTTAAATTTGGATAGTGTAAGTTTTATGTATTCTACCAAATATCAGATAAAGATTCATCTGAACCAGGCTGATATATTTTACAGGTCTAAGAGACTTTGTATCCACTCACATTCATATTATGCAAAAATTAGTTTTAATCGATACTACATAACTTGAGGAAACGTCTTTTCCATTTTATCTGAACAATATGAAAATATATTAACCTTTTCATTGCATTATTTTGGCCCAGAAAATGTTTTTCAATCTTTTTAGCAGATGCCTACATAAATATATATACAAATAGCCTTTAGATGTTGACTCGAGAAGAGCATATCAATATTTATGTTGGAATTGCAATGGAATACAAAAGTAAGTCACTAACCTAGCCAGTATTCCTTGGTAATTGACATAAGAGGGGTTTTGGGACATTGGGAATGATTGTGAGTATTTTCTACTTCAAATCAGCCACAAGGATCCTTTGATCACAAATTAATTATTCATTGAAGTTATTCTACTTGCTATTTGGTTGTGAAATGACTCATTCTAAGGAAAATTTCCCTTATGACAATTATCTTTTGTGTGCATTAAAAACTTATTAATTAATATTCTACTGCTCAGGGTAGATTTTGGGTGAGTACAGACTGAGCATAGCTATATTTCTTTGCTTCATCTGACAAGACATAAACCTTGCGCCTCAAAATAAATTTAACTGTTCTTTGATTCCACATTCTATCTACATCCCTTCATTTCATCCAAAATACATATTCTCTACTCTTTTCCTCCCCCTTCTTCACTTGTCTAACCGTCTCTTGACCTTCTTTCCTCAGTTAAAATGGCATGTATTCACTTTTCATTCCATATTTGGTTATCTCCCAACAAGGGTTTGGTTCCTCTCCTCCCCCACCTATTACTTCTTCATTTGTTTTCCTCTTATCCATTTTACCTTTACTATTCTTCTCCACATATGCATCTCAAAAGCCTCCATTCTCTGACAATAATCTTGCTTTAATGACAATTTTCTCCTATTATCTATCCTAAACAAAATTGCATAGGGTAGGAATATCAATCAATATATTCCATATTGTCTTCTCTTCATTATTTCCTTCTCAGTCCTTCATAGTGATATAGCCAGGGGAATAGGATGTAAGGAAAAATGAAGCTGATTTTTTAAAACTCCAAGAAAGGAATCTTGAACACTGCATGGTATGATTGTACCCTACTCTAAAAACCTCATTGGAGGCACCATACAGTGATCCATTATACTAATTTTACTTTTTTTGAGGAGTGGTTCTATAGAGTTGTATTAGCTTAAGGAAGGTAATGACCACTTAAATGGAAAATCATCAACTGCTAAATGCCAGAGTCAATTATGTGCATAGTCAATCAGCCAGTAATCTAACTAGGCCAACATATATCTCTTTTCTCCAGCCCTTTTACCATATTAACATCAGAGTCAGCTGTTATTAGAGCATACAGCTGTCTTGTAGCATTGTTCTTCAACATTTATTCATTCAGACTTTAGTTTTAGGGCAACCAAACTCCCCCCTTATCCTCAAGATACCCATGCTATTATTTTTTCACACTTAAACATATCTTCTTTATGTCAAGGAAGCATATTATCTTCCTTCATCTTCCCCACTTTAATGCCTCAGGTTAATACTAATATCACTTATTTTCAACATTTCCTTTGCCCAATTCTTTTGCCTTTGCCAGATTTCACTCCAGAATTACTTCTCCTTCCCCACCACAATTTAAAACTTAATGGACAAATTCAAAGAAACTGCAGGCAAGTAATCTCAATGTGTTGAACTTAGTTGCTTTTTTTCATATCTACCAACCTTTTTTTCATTCTTCTGCAAACCAATATTTCTAATACATTTATCATCTCACCTCAAAGACTAGGTTTCAGATTCATAGGGCTAAAATGCTTTTACTGTTGTTTTGACATCTTTACTTTGCATGGTACATGTCAAAGTTCTCTTATTCCTGCAAATACTTCTTTCAATGATCTAATTCTTCTCCTGGGATCCCCACAGCTCACCCATTTCCCCCTACAATAACCCGCAAATACATGAACTGATCCACTTGCCTCTCTGAACTGTTCATTTCCTCATTCTTAAATGCCTGCCACTCCAGTCCACTCTCATATTCCACAATACTTCCATCAGATTTGTCTACTATACTCTAATGAATACCTTCTCAAAATCTACAAAGCAAACAAAGCAGAGTCAGATCCCCAATAAGACCAACCTAAGACATCACTTCAGATGAAACAGTCAGAGGGGTTAATAACAAAGAAATAATATATATGAGCATCCAATTGTTATGATAGATAAGGAAATGTATTGTTGTACCCTTGTATAGCCTGTGTTCATCCAGAATCTACCTTGAACAGTGGAATACAAATAATACATAGCATGAATTGAATAGTACACTTATATTACCCATATTTATACTTTGTAAACACTAGCTGCTGCAGGCTTCTCTCGCACACACATAGGTTAAAATAAAATCCCATAATCTTATATATGAGGGAAGAGAACTGTTTTTGATTTTCAGAGATACTCTGAAGTCCATTATATGCAATAGACTTGTCCATCTGAAATCTCCCATAACTGATTACAACTTTGGACTAAAGAACTCTATTTGCCTTACATGTTGCTGTAAGATAAAGGTCCTAGAAAGTTTATCCAAATGTAGATATTTTTTGAAGAATTTTAGCATTTTTACCTGTATATCAGTGATGAATTCCTTTATTGAAAGGCCTTTTCTTCTCTAGAAATGTGTAAATATAGCCCTGACACAAAGACATTTTGATAATACTCAACATTTATATCTTGTGGTACTCTCATCACTGCAATGGTGTCACATACTCCTGTCTTCCATCTAAATCCAAAATTGTTCACCATTATTTACACTAAAATGTAAATAACTTTCTATTGATGATGCTCAAAACTATGTACTTATGCTGTAGGTGAAATTATACTTAACATTCTGCAGTCCCCACATACTGTCTTTTTACTATTGTTTTCAGTTGGCCATCAGAATTGATGCAATGAACATTTTTGAGTAAATTGCTTTCACATAAATATATATTTCCTGTCTCACCTCACACAGTCAGTAAAGCTTTTCCCTTGCTACCTGCTGGTATTTCTCTTACCATTTAATGAAATGCTTCTAATTTCTCTTGGCTCTGAAATGCAAATTTCTTGAGGGAGATGAGATCCTATCCTAAATTCTGTTTACGTTTCTTCATTTCCACCTTTCATCCATCCTCTTACTAATGTCTCCTCTGGTTCATGCCTTCTTAATGGTCTGTGTGTTTACTATTATTTCCTGGTTGAATATCTCTTATTGAGATAATTTTACTGTTATTCTACTCTTGATTAAGCTTAAGAATGATCCTGATTTCATACTATTTCCCAAAAAATATCATGCTACATATTTGCACACTAAATATGGTAGGTTCACTCCATGCAATACTACCATTGAGATATATTTATTAACTTTATAAGAATTTACTTTTATTCAAACTATTCATCAAATATAAAATAAATACAAAATATATTTCAAGTTGTGCATCACCTATACCTGTTTAAAAATATTTTAAGCAAACATGTGGTTGGAATGATATTAATTTTCGAACTCAAGATCAGCATATGAAAAAGAATATTAGGATACAAAAATCTATAGCTTTTACAAAAGACATGCTGAAAAAGGAAATACCATTAGGTGTGGGGGCATATTCTTAATTAAACTAAAATACTTTTGCATGGAATTTAAGCCTTCTTTCATAAATGAATGTTCGTGGTTGGTGATTTTTATTTACTAGGAAATGATTAATTCTTTGGAATAGGGAATGGTCCTGGCTAAATTGAAACATCTCAATTATTAAAGATGATTTAATAATTCACCTTTGACCATTTATTTTTTGTTTATTTTTATTACTCAGTGGGAATTCAATCTCATTTCTTTGAAATACATAATAATGGGCAATTACATTATTTTTTGTTCTAAGCATGCTATTTTAATAATTAGTGATTGCTTGACCATCAAAATCATTGCGATCAAAGCCATATCAGAAATAAAGTGTATTAAACTAAAATGCAACTCTAACAGCAAATGAGGGGACACTAGAATTTGCACCACACCATGATCTGTTTGGACAGTTCTTGCAAGCAGTATAAATAATATAAATTAATAAAAATAACATATTCTACAGTCTTAAGTCCTTGGAATGACTTCTAGTTTGAAAATTGTATTTCAACAGTTCTTGTCAATCTTAATTAAATGAACATATTTTTTGTTGATATACTCCAACTTCGAAGCAAACAATGGAGTCAATACTTTCTTCATTTACCTCTATGATGACATTTGTTCCGAAAAGATATGAATGCAATTGGTGTTATACTACCTATTTCATTTTTTGCCAAAAGATATAAATCTTTTCTATTTTTGAAAGTTAAACACCAAAATGAAAGACACATTTGTAGAGCAATAATCCTTGAACGATTACATGCCCCAAATACTGGCAGAATAAAATAAGTGTAGAAAATCCAAATAAATATATTCCAAAGTCCAGGAGCACTTCTGCCAAACTTCACTTAGGGAACTTCTTCAGGAACCATGGTTTTGTACACATAGGGATAAGCAGGTGCATACATTTCTGGAGGTGGGTAAGGGTAAATCTGGTGATAATCCAGAGGCTGGATGAATTGGTCTGTAGCATATGGAGCACGATTCAGGTTAGCAGGCACAGCCAGGTCACTGGAGGCGGAATACACATGTGGAACTAGTGGGATTTCTTTGTAAGGTTGTACAACTGCTTGGTGTCTAGTACTCAGTCCAAGGGGAATATACCTTGATATGGTCTGTCTCTCCAAATCTGGGTTGTATCCCTATTTAAAAGAAAGAAAATACATAATAATATTTTGATGGTAAAATTAGAGTTAAAAATCATCACTAAATCTACCAGGTTTCAATGATATGGATTTCAGGGAATGAAGCTATCTAAACCCATTACCTGAATTTGGTCTTTCCTGTGCTTAAGGAGAGTAATCTTAGCTGATAACATTCATTTAAGTATTTCAGAGATAGTTAGAGACAGTAGATAGTTAGATCAGTAGATAGATAGACAGAGATAATCAGAGATAGATACCATGATTTTCCATTATCATTGCTATGAAAAACTGAGTCCCAAATTTAAATTTAACTATGTTAACAGAATTCTGTAATAGTATTAAAGAGTAATATATAAGGCAATAATAGAATTATCATACATTAGGGGAATTAGAAGAGGAGCATATTCTGGAATGTATGCTTGATAGATGAACCATATATAGTCATAAATTTCCCAGAAAAGTAATTTCAAATTTATTTAAAAATTTTCTTCCAGCTTAATGACATATTGTTTACAATTAAGCACAAATCAGGTAGTAATTACAGTGAATATCGGGTATTTTTGAATGGTCCTGGAAAACTAATATACACCATTTAGGGCTTCTCAAACATTGACCAATGATAAAATCTACCTTCTGTCACATATATACTAGTATTTTTCAGCTCATACCTTTTTTTCCCATCCACTCTTTCCTGCCTTCCAAAATACACATTTGCTTCCTTCCTGTTGTTTCTATCTTTTTTAAATTTCCTTTGCCAAACTCTCCAAACCCACTCTATCTGACACTTCTTTACTTGACTACCTAATCATTCATCATATTCATTTGTAGTTTCTATCATTTACACATTTAAAAGCCTTAGCATATTTAAAATTATCCTCTTTACTCATTACCAATTTCCTGAATCATGTTTTGTATGATCAATTTCTGGCCAATCTTGGTCACACATGCCTGAGCATTAACAAATCTAACAATAACTCCAGAATGTTTAAATATGGAAGTTTGATGGTGATGGGTCCACAGATGTGGCTTCCACAAAAAGGAAAACAATCTAACTTCTGCATTCAGTCACTCATTGTGTATTTATATTTAAATAAAGACTAATTTTACTCAGCAGTGGTATCAGGAATGCTAAAAACAATTGTGCACATAAGTGGTAATGAGTAGGTCAACCTTTTGATTAGCACTTGAGTCGAATTAACCTTCAGTAAGATTCCCTACTCTTTTAAACTATATATTTTTATTTCATTCTGATTGTTTAATAATTTCAAATGATTCAATTAGTTAATTCTATGATTTATTTTATTATTATCAAATGAATGAGAATTACTATAAGATGATAAGGGAAAAAAATGTGAAATATTGAACTATTGGCAACTTCTTATTTTCTTAAAGCATAAAGACATTGTGATAATATATTTATGAATTAAAAAATGTATCATTCTCAAGAATGCCGAAACTACAGATTTTAAGGTAGACTTGGTGTGTGTCTATAAAATATTGAGCCATGGAAATGTGACTGCATTCAGAATTAATAGACAAGCATATCAAATGCAGATAGTTAAAATAACATCATTTAATTATCATGAGAGAATATATTTCAATTCACTGTGTGCCAAACCCAAAGTTGATAAAATTTAGAGTAATTCTTAGTAGGAAGATTCAAACAACTCAGTATACAACTTTATGTGTTATCTATGCCTCAAAAAAAGTTGCATTCATGTATGGTAGGTGTTTAAGTATTACCGGTGATTCTAGAAGGTTATAAAGTGCCAGTCGCTGTCGGTGTGCCACACCCTTTTCTGCACCCTCCATCACTCCATCCGACCCCAAGGCTCGCTCCAACCTTTCCACTGGCATTCCAAGTGCAAACTGCACTAAGAGCAGCAGTAGGCACAAGTGCTGAACCTTATAGGAAAAAGTATTGTTAGATTTGCTTTGTGTTTATCGCATACTTACATTTAAGCAAGTATCAGAAATATTTGAACATGGTTTTTGCGAATATAGACAAAGTAAAGAATGTTGACAAATTTCACAAGCATATGATTAGGTGATGTATCTAACATTACTTACACAATTTTGGGTTAATGATTAAAAAAACCTTGTACATCTCAAATATTATTAAAAATTTTAGATTATGCCCTATTGGATTATCTATTTTTGGCAAGTGTCAGGATGAACAAAATCTAGTGAAGTATGAGAATCATGGTAGCATAGACTTTGCACTATACACACCTAAATGTAAAAGGATTTGTACGTCGGTAGCATGAGAATTAGAAGTGAGTGGAAGTTCAGGCACAGTCTAAATTTAAGTCTCTTAGTTTGATTAGACTATTGTATGGGTGGGGAAAGGAACAGATAGGAAACAGTAAGTGAGGTAAAACAAAGGAAGGAGAGGTAACGCCATTTCCAAATGTTGACCCAATGATGAATAAATAACCAGACCATTTCCCAACATTGGCACAATGGATTTTACTATAGAGGATGCGCTCATTGTATTTAAAATTTACAAATATGGTTTAAGATCTTTTATAAAGTATAATGAAGGCCTTTGAGCAACCTCTCACCCCATGTGTTTAAAAGTCATTCGTCATTTTGTATGAGAGTTTAGAATTATGGCTCACATTAAAGAATGCATCAATATTTAATCATTAATAACTCATAAAACAGGAGTTGGACTAACAAAATTAAAAGTATGGATCGATTAATCTTTTAACGTTCAACTTTTTTTTTTAAAGTTCAATGAAGAACTGGGGAGCAAATCCATTGTGAGTGAATGTCCGTGAGAGGCATTACTGCTTATTGAAAAAGTAAATATTATCCTAAGCATTTACTAATAAAAAAATCACCAGTTCTTGAAAGAGATAGTGGTATGAAGAAGTGAGAAAGTCATGGAATGCAATAAAAATAGTCCAGGTGACTCCTTCCACAATGAAGTTAGTACTGCATCACTTCATTCTTGAACTTAAATTTTAGCATGCAGGATGTCATTGATGATCACTCAAGCGGACCTGATATTCCCTTGATAAAATGTTATGTCTCTTTATATATCCCTTCTTATTTAAATTATATCAGCAGGTGGTCAAAATGTCAAAAATTCCTGAAGACAGCAGACTGACATAAATTTGACATTAAATAGATGTCTTTTCAGGAGACATAAAGGACAAAATTTTACATCAAATAGACTTCTTTGACAGGACAATGACATATATTCGATTTAATTACAATTTAATAAAAATGGATGTAACTCACATGTTTGAATTGTATTATAGCGAGTAAAGAAAAAATAAATGAATAAAATAAAAATAAATCAACTATTCTTATGTTTGAACCATTGAATTTTAGATAGGTAAGCAATCAGCTTAACCACTCAGCCATTTCAAATAATGTGCAAGAGAGGGAAATGAGAGAAGAGATATAATGGTTAGCATTTCAGGGTACATTGGTGATTTTGACTCTATATGCCTCATGGAGTGCATATGACTAATATGTCATACAAATGATAGCTCTTTTAGCTTCGCTTGCACCTTTCGATATACATTTTTTGACATGTTCGCATTTTTCCTCAAAATTACCCAGTTTCCTTTTCTCACTCATGATTTTTTCTACAACCTGCTGATACTCCTTTCTATCGTTCTGGTTAATGTTTATACGTTGCATTTCCTAAACTGCTTCCCCTATTTTATCCTTTTGAATCTGATGCTATACTTCATTATTGCTAAATTATGGTATGAGTTTGCATCTGCTCCCGGGAAACTGTGTGAATTAATAACGCTGTTCCTAAAAATGTTTATAAAAATTACATATTTCAACTGATTTCTCTCTGAATCCTAAGGTATTTTCCACGCATACCTATACCTATTGTCCTGTTTAAAGTATGTGTTCGTTGTGACTAACCCCTTGTCTTCTGCAGAGCTGCGTTGATTTCTCCCCGGGATCATTTCTTGTTTTTAAATTGTAGTCCACTTCCTCACTATTATCTCTTACTTCGCCTACTGTCGCATTCCAAACCCTCACCGTTATAAAATGTTTCCGCCCAGGAACACCAGCAATACTTTCTTCCAATTGATTTTATACTCTATTCATTTCTCCCTATTATTGTTTGTAGGCGTGTAGACCTGAATAATCATAAAGTTCGTTGGTTCAGCTTTTACCGGAACTAGAAATATTCGATCAGTCGCTTGCTCAATGCTAAATATGCTCCTTCCTATCGTTTTATTCAATATTATTGCCACCCCTCACTGGTTCTCTTCCCCTACGCTGTTTATCACTACCACTCCAATTATCCCCGCTATCCTTCCATCTCCACACGCAAAACCCTAAAACATCAATATTTCCTCTCAATCTCCCACTTTTTCAATTTTCCTGACCTCAACATTCCAACATTGTCCTAACATTAATAACAATACCTAATTGTAATAACATTCCAAGTCCTTGTTCTAACTGCTTTGACCTTCTGCGATTTGTTTCTGGTACGGATGTCGATTCCACTATGCCATTCCATTAAAAGAGTCATGTAAATTGAAAAAAAGTGGAGTAATTAATTATTGCATTTATTATTCTCAAATTTCAACAGAGAAGAAGTGGTAATGAGTAATAAGAGTTTCATTGTATTGAAGTAAATTACAGCATGGTGATAACATAATTACGTAGTCATTCAGCCCACGATCCATGTGGTTGTTGATAACTGCCAATGATGCTTTAGGGGACAAAGGAAACGACCAGATTTGCTGACTACAGATTCATTGATCTATTGTGATGAATGCGTCCGATTGATCGAGGAAAGAATTATGAATTAGGGTGACAACTTCTCCCTCCCTCCCTCGATTTAACCCCAAGTGGTACTCAATCTCGTCATCTCGTAGAGGCTCACCTTGGCGACCAACTTTTCGCGTGTGATATGAACTTTGAACATGAGGTGCGACTGTGGCACGAAAAGAGAACCTCAAAACGTTTTATGCAGCGGGTTTAGGGGCGTAGGTAAAGCGATGGGGTGTGTATGGATGACGTCGTCAATTACGTTGATAAATGAAAATAAATTCGGCAAATACAGGGTCCGAAAACATAACTTCCTTGTTTAAAAGGGGTTTTGGTTTATGAAAAAGGAGGTTATGTTGCCGCACCCTGTATGTTATGCAACATATTTGAACAACTATCTGTAAAATAGTTATTGGATTTTCTATGTACTTACTCTAATTTTTGCGATGGTATCTATTATTGAAAGGTAAAATATTTAAAATGATCGTTCTATATCTCTGCCGCCAAAGCATCTCGAAGGTTTTAATTCTCAACTCTTGCATGGAAAGCTGTAAAACTCGTAAAAAATAGTTTGATCTATTTTCGCCTACTTGTAACAATCATTTGCATATAAAATGTATATTTAATAATTTAGTTACATTGAAAATTATTGTTGATATTCCAATAGAGTACAACATGGTTTGGTTACATAGGTAGGTAGATTTTCTAGTTCAGTTTCCTAGCTTGAAAATGGTCACATAAAATAGTAAAACGTAGATATGGTATAAACCTAAAATTGAACTTTTACAGTTTCCATTGAACACTGTTCGTCATGGCCTTTAAAAAAATCTGGGATGATATTTTATGTTTCAGTCAAAAAATATTTTATACCAAAAATTTTATTCTGATGGATAAACGTATTTCATGGAAAATCTGAATGCAGCCATTGAGAGGAAGGAAGATAGAGGGAAAGGGACGAAGGGAGGACTAGACGGAATAATATCGGATGTCCCTGAGAGAAAAGAATGAATAATGAGAGATTGAAATGCGGTTGTGGGTAAAGTGAGAGATGGGAATGAGGTAGGAGAATCTGGTTTAGTAATGTTCACGGGGAGAAGAAAAATAGAAATTTGAGGGCGAAATTACTTAATTGCAACGAAAAAATGGTTCATTTAGGTCAAGTGGGAAATGCTAATCTGCCTGGGAGCTGGGAAACAGTTTTATACCATTTACATTAAATTATGATTTAGCGTAAAAAAAAGAAACGTCAATAATATGCAATTTTTGGAGCGGATACGAATTTAGATCATGGCATAGTACTCAGCGCCGAAAAAGTGTTTCGTTAAAGTCAAGAGGACAAAAAAATAGAAGTTACAGACAATGGAACCTCAAATCTTATGTAGTTTTATTCCTTTTTACGGGTCCTGACCTAACACCCCCCGCCACACGCTTTTGCGGTGGCTTGCGGAATATTATGTAGACGAAGATTTATTTAGTTGAGGCGAAAAGAAAGGAATACCATAAAGCAGTTGATTAAAGTATGAATAAAGGCGATGGGCTGGGTACAACCGAAGAAAGAAGAATCAATTATCACAAGGATAATGAAAGCCGCAAATGGTAAACAGGAATTTCAACAGGGAAAGGACTAGGAAGTCATAGGTTACAGAAGAGATGATTAGGAAGATGGATGACAGAGAGGGAATAATGGAATTAAAGAAACTACTTACTCTGCCTATGCTTCGAAGGAATTTGGCTGAAAAGACTGGTAAAAGGAATATAAAGACTACTTAGAATATACTTACTTGCATTGCATGATTGCGTTTGGATATTATGCGAGGCGTTCGGCAGAGTAAACAGGGCACAATTATTTAGCCTACTGAAGAAGATAGATGTATAGTGGAGAGATTTGCTACTTATACAAACCCTGTAAATGCCTCTGACTGCACATGTGTACGTGAATATACAGTAATATGTTGGGGACGTGGTAGTCCAGAGGACCCGGGTTCAAATATCGGACGCCTCTGGGCACTCTCGGTTTCACCCAAGCTACTCATATGTGATTTTTCGGATATAAGAATTCTCTGGAAAACCATAAGAGACACAAGGAATGGATCTGGCCCCCGTACCCTAATGTGTGAATTTCACTCAAAGTCGGGCTTAGCATATGACGAAATCTACACTCATCTATCAAATCGACATTCGGATTGCTGTTTATGGTTAAGTATATAATATAATTTCCAACTGTGTAGAAATATTTTATAAAAAATGATTAAACAATAAAGTGGGAGTAAGTAAAGTAAAAGATTAAAGTTTGAATGTCATCCGTTAGATCAGAAAGAAGAGTCCCATTAATTATAAAGCGTTTTAGGGTAAAGTGATAAGAAAATTTATAGAAGAAACCCTTAAAGTAAAATCATTTTGAGAAACCAGGCGGTTGATGACAGGGACCTCAAACAAAAATGCAAAGAAAATACCAGTGAAAATATATTAAGCTAGTTTCAAAAACTGGTAATTGAGGAAAAAGCAAAAAGCACAGCTTGGAAGGTTTTTCAGATGAGTTAGCAGGTAAGAAGGAGGAAATACGAAAACTGCTAAGCAGGAAAAAATTTCTGTTACAAATTTGAAGAATTAAGAAAAGGTAGATGAAAGAGATGTTGAGAGACAATTAACTTTTAAAGGCTGAGTCGAAGTGGAAAATACCTTGCTAGAGGGAAGAAAAGATGGGTTGTTTCGTTGATGTGGACGGACGTAAAGAAGAGCGTTAGAATAGATGTGGAGATGATAAGAGGCTAGCTATATAACTGCTAGGGAACTGTAAGGATATCAAGAGTCTACGGAACTAAGCTCTAAGCACTCTTTATGTGCAGTCAGGTTAAGTAGTTCGTCCCCAGTAGTTTGCATCCAGATAACAGTTTACCGTCTTGAAGATGATTAGCAAGGGATCGAACATTCTCTGCTCGTGGCGATAGAATTTTCCCGTTTACGCTAATAATTTACACAGGAGATTTCTCCGTGAACATCTAAGAAAAACTGCTTAATAAATATAAAAATAGAGAAGCATGCGATATGTGGGTATCGGGATGGTGTGGTGTGTCCATGTACTGGCTTCCCACCCGAAGGTCTGGGTTCGAATCCCGGGAGTGACCGGATTTCTCGCTGGCGTCCCGATCCCTTCTTGGGGTGTTGCTATGTGAAGAGCACATTAAGGGCTCTTTAGCGCCTTTCGTTAAAAGTAGGTTGATGCTGACGCTGCCCTCCACCCTTCTTACATTCCCTGAAACATTCTGCCTCTACCATATTACTCACCTACCCCTTATCGCCAAATAATCTCTGCTGTCGGTCGCCTCCCCAAATAACAGCTGCAGGAAAGCATATGTATTGTCGAGCAAAGATTTTAAAGCGCTCTCGGATTGTTTAGGCGTTCAACGATATTTAATGATGCTGGTGCCATATTAATATAATAATTTTTTTTTACGTTTTCATCTGCTGGCGTAAAAATCTTTATCGGACATTATATAAAAATTAAAAATTATGGTTAAAATATGTATATATATATTTATTCATTTGTTCATATGAAAATAGATATAAGGAAAAAGGGATAGCGACACACATAAAGGACGAACACCGGAGAGGTGGCATAGGCGAAATCGAGCAGATCACAAGTGTACAAATATTTCCTTGACCGAGACTTGAACACCGGATCTTTTCACTTGCCGGGCGGATGCTCCCTCTCTCATGTATATATATATATATATATATATATATATATATATATATATATATATATATATATATGAAAAGGCCACCACTATTATTCAGAAAGTCTAATCGAATTCCAATGAAGACTCTCCTAAGAAGTAAGAAGAGCAAAATACTGACTAGAATACAACAAATTAGAAAAAATAATGCATGAAAATACTATTTCTATTATAATTCAACAAATAGCTATATTCCGGGTTTAAATATTTATCGACCTAAAATACCTATAATTTGAAGGTAGGAGAGAGAAAATAAAAAGTAATTAAGAAATGAGAATATGAATACATTTTTTATTTCCCTTGAAAAATAAAGGGTCAGTCATCGCGTAACTCCCGGGATCGGCAAAAGAAGACCGAAGAGAATATCATAGTATTATCCATAGGAAACGACTACCAACATCTCGCGGTTTTATAGTGCAATAAAACATTGGTTTTCAAGTAAGATTACGTACGTAGTGCGCCATGGCTGATTTTCTCTCCCAATGTTTCCACGCCTGAAGGGAAGGAGATCCCCTTGGCGCCGGGGTCGAAGGTTCGTCTGTTCACTCGCTGGCAGGCCCCCTGAGCTGCTACCTCCGGGCGGGAAGCAATGGACGATATGCGGAAGCGAACTGCGGAGGAACTCGTTGCGCCCGACTCCCTCCCTCGAAGGATTGCTCCGGTCGGATTGAACTCAAAACTGCGGGTGCGATGGCGAGGTGGAGCGAGCGGGCAACGGAAAACTCTTTGCTATCGCGTGCCGAATGTTTATATACTACGGGTATACCCGACTGTGTGTGTGTGTGTGTGCAAGGGGAAAAGGGTAGAGAGAGAGAGAGAAAGAAAGAGGCGATCACAACGGGCCCGTCGGCGGATGCCCCTGCTTACGGTACCCTTCTTACCGTCAGCAAGGGGCGGGGAGGAAGCGAGGGGGTGCTATTGAGGGCGGTAGGGGATGGGCGAGATACGGGCGTTGCCCCCTTCTTCGCCCCGCGGAAGACAACTCTTTGCATCATGGCAGAGAAAAAATATAATAATAAATACGTTATATGTACCTGCTCGATACGGTCCGTTGGAGAAGATATGCGGGGATAGGGCATAATGGTTTTGCCGAGCGATGAACAAGAAACATCGATAATCGGCGACGCAGGATACGATTTTAATTTTGCTAATTTACAACGCAGTGGCATTAGGAATGGATATTAACGAATTTTTTAAGTGTTAATGGTATCTTTACCAGTTCTTAAATTTTGCCGTTCAAATAATTTAGGCGAAAATTGACTGTCATTATGTTGAAGACCTAGAATATCAGTGTAGTAACAGTATTTTACAAGGTCTCTCCCAAAAATAAGTAGAATAAATCTAAGGAAAAAAATTATCGCAGATCAAAGTACACATTACTAATATTTTTAATAAGAGGACCCTTATGTATCGACACACCAATGCCAGTGCCTCCGCCAGTTGTGGGTTGCTTCCTGTGAGGTACCAGCCGGACCCTCGTTCAGGCACCTCGTCATGGCCTCTTTGACAAAACCAAGCGGTCTAAAATGGTACTCAAAAGGAATATACTTGGGTCGTACTCAAAGGCCCATGGTACGTCACCAGTAACCACCTATTCTCAAATATTTGGGTCTGTTTCACCGTGCCTCGGGAGGTCCAAGGCAAAATTGTCACATAAGAAGTCTTCCAACAGCACGTTGGGGACCATCTTGACACACCTTTCTTATGGCTAAATCTTATGTAATAATGCAATACACTGTATTTTTCTGAATATTGAACTCTTCTGCTAACATCCTGAAACTCGTGGGTCAATCAGATTTGGGTATCTGCCTCACTTTTTGCATGTTTTCATCATACTGTGTTATTGATGGTTGTTCAGGGCATTCCTTCATCGTAAATCTCTTCGCTACCTCTCCCAGAACATCCTGTGTAAGCAGAAAGTCATCACTTGGGACATTTCTCCATCTCTATAAGAATCCTAAATCATAGTCATGGTCTCCGAACCTAATTTTCCAAGCTTAATGCACAAATTGTTCGCCTGTCATTGCTCCATGGAGAGTGGTATCGTGAACTCGTGACGTGAGCGTCAAACAAGGGTCCAGTCTAGCAGTAATCCGCGCACTGTAAATGCCCACAGTTAACTCACGTGGGTCATGTTGTTTTCCCAAGATTTCCCATTACCTTTCCCACCACAAATCACCCCACTCCAGCCATTTGCATTGGTGGCAAAAATCATTCCACTTATTTTTGGGACAGACCCTGAAAATACTCTACCCTTCTTTGAGGAATCAGAAAAGCTTTGTAGACTACTCCAACCTTTATCGCGTTACGATCGGTTTCGTCCACATATGTGACATATTCAGGTGACATGTCATAATGGTAATGAAACCGGTGGCATCGCATTAATGTTTGGTGAAATCCACTAAGTTTTTCTGATTCATTGATATAAGATTTCACAAGAATCCACTTATTCCCATTGAATCTATTTATCCTATTTAATACGTGCGGGTGAGTACCCAGAGGTTAACATTTTCGAATGCTCACAAAAGTAAACCGATCCTAATTCGATTGACGTCTACGGAGGACGCAACCTACACTCCAAAACGGTTAAATGATGAGATCCTCTGGATACCAGAGCCTCACTGAAAACCGCACAATGGAAGAGAACCGGCGCTTACTTCCTAATGTGTGAAATTCACACACTCTAAATTTTTTTTCAAAGCGAACTCTATCCTCTCCCATCATAACCAACCTTCTAACTCATTATTTTGAAGAAGCCAACTTGATTCTTCTGATAATACAAGCTTTTTGGGATACGCAACAGGAATAATGAATGCTAATTTGCCAATGAATACAACTGAACTGCATATTTATGGTGCATAATTTATTCAAGGGAGTAATGATAGCCGAGTGGGTAGAGTGTTCAGCTCCTCACTGGAGGGTTCCGGTTACAAATGCTGGATGATGGCTTTGAATCGAAAATCCAAGGGTTGAGAGAGTGTCAGCGGAACTTCATCAGCAAAACCGGCGGAAACCCAGGGAAGTAAGAAACTGTCACCCATATTCCTCTTAAATTCCATACCTCTTATGACCCAGTTCATGGTGAAATTTACCAACGAGTGCCTCCGGGTGGATTTCTTCCAATGTCGGTTAATTTATTGAACCTTTCATGAGTACGAACTTCTGGTGTTACATTTTATACTAAACATGAAATAAAACTTTGGGATTTCCGCCAGTCATTATTAATAAAGAATGACGGATATAAACTTCCGAGTTCTTGGACAAGGTTGCTAAAATATTAAAAAACACTATAAAAATTTGCAAATTTCATTATTTCTCCTGATTTCCATATTAATTCTATATTCCTTAAAGTTCAATGAACGAGGAATAGAGAACATATGCAATTACTATGGCGTGGTTTCGTAATAAACAAAAATCAATTAACGACTTCTGGATGATTAATCAATATCACTTGGAAATTGAATTTTCTAAACATTGGTTATTCTGGTGAGACTTCGATTAAGTTTTGAATGGGAAATTTGGCTCAACTTTCCTTAGTATCTATCCAATTGTCTATTAAAATAGTAAACAATGCAACAATTTCAGAGAGTAAAAATCATTCGCCTTGACCGGGATTGATTGAAGGCGAATAATTTTTACTCTCTGAAATTGTTGCATTGTAATGCACACATAGCGGATGACTCCGTTAAAAGTTACTGTTGCGGTATCTCCCGCAGTTTCTTTGAAATTTAAAATAGTAAACTTTTATGGAGCAAAAATAGGAGACAGATATTTTAAATTCAAAATCAAATATGGCATGCGGAATATAAGGCTTTGATAAATTTGGAACTTGAAGGGTGGTTAACGAAATGAGATTGATTAATTAGTATGGATAAGTTCCCCGATTACTTAAATATTTGTCTTGGAGAGAATTACGGTAATTTAATTTGAATCATAAACGGTGAAAGCTTATCTTATTATCCCAAAGAGCTAAAATAAAGAAAAAAGCAGAGAGAGATTCATCGTGGGAGATCACTTCTCCCACCCATCACTTAAAATTTACCCCGGATATGACCGTTGATGAAATTTTCAAAGCAATCAAGTATATTATTAAACATCCTCAAAGACAGTCACTCTCTTAATTAATTTCCTATGCTCAAGTCAATGTGTTATATGAACGTTTTGTAACTCTATGCCCAACTTTTCAAACTTATGGTCTTTGTCTTTTTTCGGATTATTTCGAAGATGCCCAGCCTACGTATAGCATTGACCTCTAGACATGCAGTTTTACAATGGGTCAAAAAGACTCTCTTGGTAAATTTTCACCAATACTTTTATGCAGTTAGCTTGTATGTTATCTTATTATGGTGATAAAATCATCAGGGCACCGATCAGTATGATGGTGCAGGGATAGGATATACATAATGGAGGAGGAAACCAGAGAGTTCATCGGTAATCATGATCACTTGCTGTTTTCTCAATGTCGGTCACCTTTACTTTGTCTTAAACCGTTAATCATCACTTCCAGTGTAGTAACATTCGATAGGCGGGGTTCGATTGAGTTGAAGTATCCACCGTTGGGGTCGGAATCTGTGATCGAAGGAAAAGGATCGTTACACATATTGCTCTCCAAAGCGATGTTAGAAATGCATGCTTAAAAGTTGTAAAGCCCAAAGCTGTATTTAAAAGCAAAGAAGCTGCTGGAGTAAGGTTTATACCAATGATACATACAGTAATTAATACTATTACGAGTTCGATAAACTTTAAGAGCACATGTGTAACGTTTAAAAGAATTTAGAAGATGAGCGAAATAACCAAAAAATTATATGAACAAATTATTTCTTATGAAAAGTAAAAAGCCATTTAACCCAGGGTTGTTTTAAGAAGAGGATACTTTATCTATCAGGATGGTCCATGGCCAGAAAACATTCCCAATATTTGCGATTATGTAAGATATATAAAATCACAGAATAATATTTGGAATTTTTAAGAGGTCGCGTATTTTTCCAAATGAACAATTCCCCGTATTTTTTTAAATGTGTTGTCCCATAGCATTTTAATGAGAATGTCCCTTTTACTCGAATTGATTTGAACTTAATGGGTGGATTGGGTACTGGTCGGAAATATTTTCCCGTTCAAAGTGATTCAAACATGTCCGATGTGTATCCATATCATTGTATTTTCACAATTAAGAAAATAAGGAAATTGATGACAAGCTTTTCATAAAATGCTTTATGAAACAAGTCCTTACTCTGATCAAATTAGTCCAGGGAGAAAAACCTGTGCTACGTAAAGTACTTCTGTTTTAATTTCCTTTAATTCCGTACAATATTACCAGTAAATTACCTTTCTCTTGGTCTTCTCATATTTTATGCTTTGTAGTCGAATGCAGTGGATAACTTAGGCCAGGTTTTTGAAATAAATGGCAACAGCCCATCTTGAGAGCCGGGATCCCATTAGGTTCTTGAACCTAGAAACGGATACGGTAATATTATACAACAGAGTCAACGAAGCAAACTTGGTATTCAGTGTGGGTTTAACAGCACGTGAAAACAATGTATGGAGACTGACATTCTACGGACCAGTGGACAACTGCTTGTGTAAAAAATAGAAACTGTCCAAGATTGGTAGAGGTAGATAAAGATCAATTGCATATCAATTAAGAAACCAGGAAGTATGCAGAGCAGAAGAGGAAATGGCTCCATATGGTAGTATGGTGAAGAGAATAGCCAAATAAGTTTGGTAGTTCTTTGAGCACAATGGATTTGGCAGGGGCATAAAAAAGGGTGAATGAAAGGAAAGGATAGCGGGATATGAATCGGAAGAGCTATCGGAGTATAACATAATTACCTCTGGATCTGGCAGTCATCTAGTTTTTGGATTGAAATCCTCATGAATATAAATAGGAGTAAGTCTTAGCTTGATAAAAAATGGTTTCTGCGCCAGAACTGTAAAGGAAACTAAAGTGTGTAACTCAATTAATTGTGAAAAACAAAATCATAGAGTTATTAGATAAAACTCAATTTTCATTGTTTCTTGATAATTGACTGGGCAAGGCATTATTCCTATGGAGATATCGTCAGCTGTATGAAAACCATCTTTACTAAATTTCCACCTTAAATTTTAGTTTTGCAATTTTCCCGAGACGTTGTTCCTCTTTAGTACGTCCTGTGTTAACAAATTCACTCCACAGTTGAACGCGCTAATTTCTCCTTTTTTCCTCCACACGCATACTTTTATTCTATGCTGGCAATTTACCTAAGTTCACTTATCCTTTCATTCTGAAGGATAATATATATTCACCAATATTTACGTATGACTATTGTTAACACTGCGATATTTTCGTCATCGGTTGTTGGCCAGCAATGAAACCACAGTTTTTATAAAAATAAATGCAGAACCATTTCTTACTCGTATTTATTGTTATCATATCCTCTAAGAGCATATGCTCTATTAAGGTGTAGGTCTTCCATTTCTATTTTAACAGACCTTGTAGGAAAGGTATTTGGTAGGAAATCAATCTACAAGTGAAATTTCATAATATTAGGGTAATTTCAAATTTATCCTATAGGTTTATCCTGTATATATATATATATATATATATATATATATATATATATATATATATATATATATATATATATATATATGCATATATATATATATATATATATATATATATATATGATAAATATTGAGTCAGTAATAAATGTACAAAAATAACAATATCAGTATGATATCCACAGTGTTTCAAATGTACAAAATTCAAAAACACTATACACTGAATAAAATGAAAAAAAATAACTACAGTATCTGCGGAGAAAACACTTAAAATTAAATAGTCATGTTCCTCAACCTTTCCTTAAAAAATGTGTACGTACATTACCTTGAAAAATTTCTGTTCAGTTTCAGTAAATAAGCTCCATTCCTTTCGCACTTTCCAATAATTGAAATTTTGCCGATATTTGCAATCTCATTTGGGGGTTCAATTTATGTTTATGGTCCTCCCTGAATATAGAGATTGGCGTTTTAATTCTTTCGGCTACATTTAGACCAGCATTTCCCCCCTCATATGTGTTGTATATTCCTATCAAGCGCCATTTAATCCTTCTCAATGGGCTCCCACGCCATTATAGCGTGTGGAATAAGAACTTTGAACTTCTTGAGTATGATTTGCAATGTCCATGAAGTAAGCAAAAATAGAAACCCTCTTTCAATTTTTTTACTATTTTTGATGGATTTCATAAATGAAGTAACAAGAAGACCGACTGTAATTTTTATGAAAACGCAACACCATTTTCTAATGGTTTTAAGACATTGGCAGTATTAAGACGCATGGCAGTCTCGGGGAGACGTCGAAATAGTATGAGCGAATTTGAGAGGCGATATCTTTGACAGCATTAGGTTCTTGAATGAATGGAGAAAACCACAGTATCTTGTGAAATTTTAGAATAAAGGTGCGGGAAATATTAGTTTGATATTTACTTTTCATTTACGTTTACAAATCTGGACTTTTGGTACCGGACGGGTGATTTATCAAAATCCCTGAGACTGCAAACATTTCATTAACTATTTTTTTGGTTCATAAATGAGTACTTCACTTTTATCGAATCCATTATTTTCCTTAAATTCAAAATTTACTCGAAAATCTACATAAAAAACTTTGTCTTTTTCAATCAATGCATATTCAGTGATACGATTTCTTTAATTGCGATCAAAGCAGTTAAAAGTTCACTTTTTTCCAGGAAAAAAGAATTTGTCTACGGGAATTATATGCAACTATCAGCCCAAGTTTTATTTTAGATTAAACAATTGAGACAATTCGTCATTCTCAGATAATTTGAAACAATTTACGCATATTTCTGGACGATATCGTACATTTAACTAATTTTAAACGAGTTTAGCCTTCTCATGGAGCATTTAAATTCAAAGACACAAATAAATGTACGCTTGCAAGAAGAGTAGCTCTTTTACTTAGATTAAATTTGTTTTAGATAACTGAAATTTGTTGCATAAATCAGATGCAAATAATTCATTCGAGGAATATAGAATGCAATCGTTCAAACTTTAATAAATCCATCGATTATCATTTTGCACCCATCTCAAAATGCTCGCCCACCACTCGGTCCAAAAATCTTTTTTTTTTGAACTCCTAAGAATCCAGCCTCTAGTGGTGAACTTCCGAGTAATTTCGCACAGTTCCCTCTCCACTGCCCCCCTTCTCCCCGAGGTGACGAATTCAAACATTTTAATGAATACCCACCTCCAGGGCTGCGAGCAATTATTGTATCTAGCATTTCCTGGCACGCTCTGCATAACTGTGAATAATGAGAGCTCAGAGCGTGGGGGTGGAACCGAGAGAGTGGATTTGAGAGAGAGGGAGAGATAGATGTACAACGGGAAGGGGGTGGCGGGAGGGCTGGGAGGGAGAACCGTAGAAAGGTCTCGAACTCGGTGGGAGAGAAGTCCCCCTCACCCTCCTTTTTGTACGCGTCCGTGTGTGTGTGCGTGCACCTGTGTACTGTTATGAGTCGGAAGAGGGACTGATGTGTGCGTGCGTGTGTGTGTGTGTGTGGGTGGGGAGGAGCTGTTGAGGGCGTAATGGAGCGTTTTGAGGTAAGCGAACGAAGCAACGGGAATCGCCGGCGAGATAAAGAACGGAAAATGAAAGAGGGGAAGGAAGAGGTCGCCCTGGAAAGAGATTGACGAGAGTGGGAAATGATAAATTCTGGGATTGTGGAATGGAATCGGTTTATTCCTAAGCACGAAAAACGGCGAGAAAAAGTGTTAATGCTCAACTGAGCGATGACTGTGTTCACCGCGTCTTGATTCACTCCCATTACGGTCTTCGCCGATTGAGAAGAGAGGAGTCGAATGTAAGCAGTCAGGTAGGTAATAAAATGTGACCTCGTCGAGAAAAAAACACAGGGAAACCACATGATTTTGTCCCCATTAAAAGACTAAAATTTGCTCGAACCACGGCTGATGTAAGCATGCGGATTGCGGCCTTCTAAGTAACCAATTGAGCTGCCGATGCTACGTATTCTCTTTTGCTAAACGCCATATATATATAGTATATGCCACGCATATCATTCTCAGAAAACTTGCTGGTAGGTCATAATGACGCATTAAGTGGTTTGATGCACTATGTAGATACTCAGAAAGCAATCGATTGATCGCATATAAAACTTTAATGAATCAAAATGTGGTGAAAGGATAGTAGACATTTTGTTCTACCTCACGGCTAGTCATGAAGTAAAATGCTTCCTTAAATTTGTTTGTTTGTTTGGTGAAATCTTTATTAATACCCCAATTACATTAATACACTTATTAAGAGAAATCATTCCTATGTTACTGTAATCACATACTAAAGCGAGAGGAAAAATTGCAGCTGCAGCAAAAACTCACTCGGTTTATCGAATATAATTTGTTTCTTTAGCTTGCTCATATCCCTGTAAAGTGTATCGATTAAACAATTAAAATATGATACATACTTTTGTAGCTTAATCATAATAACAGATGAATTGATTTCCAAGAGAGTCAGAACACATTTATGTAAGCTGGCAATTCAATGCCTTCTTATCCATTTTGACCGTTGGTAATGTTGGATTTTAACTACCCCTTTTATATGGTTTTCAAAATTATGGCTGTATGTATAAAACTATAAATGTAAGCAGGTACATCAAAATGCAATTTTGGTTTAATATTTACATTCGTAAACGAAATTTACTTGAGAATAAAGGTTTTCAGCGTTCCTGAATTATCTTAATGCATTGACCGAGTTTCTCACACATAGTACTCGTAATGTGTTCGGTCTCACTTATGGCCGGAGTGAACCGGTTATGATCCGCAGAAAGTTTTAGATATTTAAGTACCCTGCAAGCCACCGTTAGGGTATGTGGCAGGGGGTGAATACACACCACACTAATTTTGACTCGAATATGAACCAATCCGCGGTCGGATTATGTTATTCTGATCCATTATCGTTCGTAGGGAAAATTACATCTTAAATTTATCTGTTCTACATTTAATCTTTCTAATTTTATTGACATTATCTCTCCTACCGTAGGTCGAAGTGGGTAATAATACATTTTTAACGTCACTGGCAAAGAGACATTCTTCCAATTTATGCAAGAGATTTCATCTGCAATTTAACATTCTCTCCGTTAGTGACTCCCGACCTCGCTACTCTAATATTTTAAATACGGTACTTTGTTTATCATACCAACGTTTTACAAATCTGGCTCCTCTACGCTGTACGCGTTCCAATTTGGCAATCAATCCAACTTCGTGAGGATCCCATATACTAGCAGCGTGTTCTAAATGAGGCCTAACCAGCGAGAGATAACATTTCTCTTTGACCTTTTCATCACATTTACCAAATACTCTTCTAATAAATCGTAATTTTTGGTTATTTTGTCCACATATTCCCCGTGTGTATTTCAGCCAGGAGAGTTCGTGAGTGAGGGTAACGCCTAGGTATTTAATTGAGTCTACACGCTCCATTTCGGTGTTCCCGATGCAGTAGGCGTTCGGGAGGGAATTGCTCTTATTCCAAAAATTCATCTCTACTCACTTTTTGAAGTTTAATTCTAATTTCCAAGTGTCGCACCAGCGCTTGTACGGAGCGAATATTTTTAACGTTCTGCAGGAATGAAGGAGATCCGATAACTCTTCTCTGGGGAACATCTGAAGTAACTTCTACTGCATATGAGCTAACTTCATCTATGTCTACTCTTTGCACCCGACCATTCAAAAAGTCTTTAATCCAATCCCGGATACCCTTATCTATGCCATATGCTTCTAGCTTTGCGAGTAGTTTACTATGAGGTACTTTTTCGAAGGTTTTCTTAAAATCTAGAAAAACCGCGTTCACTGGAACATTGCTCTCTCCCGAAATAAGAATATCCTGAACAAAAAGCGCAAGTTGTTTTTCGCAGGATCTGCCCTTTCGGAAACGATGCTGATTTTTTATTAATAACTCCTGACTATTGAGGTGTCTCACGATCGAACTGGAAACTACATATAGAAGTTGGTTTGTATTTGCTCACTTCCTCCTTGTCTCCGTTTCTAAATAATGGTGTTACGTTAGCCGTTTTACAATCTCTTGAAACGCTGTGATCTACTAGCAACTTCCTAAAATAAAATGATTTTTTGATACGGTGCAATATCCGGCGTAAGATCGTTAAATATACAAGTGCACATATAATCGGGTCCTAAACAAGTCCTTTTTCATCGCGATAACACATGACATCCCTCCGCTTTAGCTGTGGTCCCAAAATTGATGGGCTAATAATTCCAGCTCCTTCCCCATTTTCTCTATTCTTTTGATTAGACTCCCTCAGATTTGCTCTCCAATATGAATGGCAGGAAGGAGAATTTATTCAAACGAGAAGGGGAACGCGATGGAAATACCTATTTTGGGGAGATGAAACAATCACATTATTTAGCAGGAATCAACAAACAGAAATCAACGTTGTAGGTCTATCAAGTGTAGGTCTAAAGAAAGACACCATTGAAAAATTGGTTACTCATGAAACATAAGTAGTTTTAATTTTTTCAGGTGATTTTCAAATCACTCTCTTGAACTCCAAAACAAAAGAGTGAGCGTTGTACAACACCTTGGTTTGAGAATCAACATCAACAAGATAGCGATTGAAGACTAAATCCATTTTATCATTACATGCGTCCACAGATAAATAATTTATTAAATTACATCCTTCAAACCGTTTGTGACTCAATATCCAGGCAGGTAATATGAGTTGCATCCCTTTTCCTATCAATTGCGCATAGTTTCCAAATAGTGGCACCAAAGATGCAATTTTTCATTGTTTTGTTTTGCAAGGTGACAGTGGTTGGCTGCGAGATTCGCGGTTTGTGGTCGGACATGGATTCGGGGACGAAAATAATGTCACTGAATGTGACCTTGTATCGTTGACGGAAAGAAAACATGACCGCCAAAAGTTAATCCCAAGAACGTAAAAATCAATCAATTTGTAGATATTTTTCATCCAACAAAAAATTGGTTTCGCTTTTCTTTGATTACGTAATTGCAAACAAAAGAGAGAAATATTACGACATAATGAATTAAAATGATGTTAGAATTGAGTGTAAATAAATATCTCATCTTTACAAGAATGAAAATATGATTATGATAATGATGAAACATGCAAGCATGAACGAAAAGATTTTAATAATTAAAATATAGCTTTTAAAGTATTTATAATTAAAATAATTTACTAATATCATTTAATATATGACCTAGTCTGAAATTAGAGGGTGTGATTTCAATATTAAATCAATCCACTAACGTTTTAGATTTTACAGCACACATGCTAATTTGCACTCACGAAAACAATATAACGGCACAATAGGACACAAAATAAAAACTGATTTTATGGATTCCCCACCGACTTTCATTCCTATAACTAGTTCTTCCCCGACCTCTTTCATCATTAACTCCACATATACGTTAAACAGCACGAATGATAATGGAAAACCCTGCCTTACACCTCTTCCTAACAGTGCCCACCTGGATTATACGGCCCCCACTCGCACTTGAGCAGTCTGTGACATTTACAGGTCGCGGATTAACCTCATGTTCCTCCAATCTATTCCTTTTTTCTGCAAAATTCTCATTACTTTTTCCCAAATCACTCTATGAAACGCCTTTTCATAATTTATAAAACAGGCTAATACGTCCTGATTGTATTCTATAATTCTCTCTTTTAGTGATCTCATTACTGCAATAGCATCACGCGTATCTCTACCCTTCCTAAACCCAAACTGATCTTCCCATAGGTAATTTTCCCTCCTCTCCATTCTCTTTGTTGATGATCCTGATAACAAATTTACTTGCTTTTGAAATTAAAATTATATTTCTGTGGCCCTCATGTAGCGTTTACCTTTTTCGGAATAGGAACTAACACTGATCTGACAGTCTTGCGGTCAACTTTCTATCTCATAACTACTACGAAATAGATCATAAAAAACCTTTCTCCGTCATTTTCTTAAATATTTAAGTAGTTATGCAGGAAGTAAACTCATAAATATAAAAGAAAGTTTTTAAAAATAAATTAATGAAAATAATATGTGAATTCCCCTCAATATTTTGGTGGTTCCAGCTGCCTTCATCAGAGTACGATGAGTTACAATGATTGTTACATCTTTTCATCAAAACCTGAGGGAACCGAAAGGTATGAACGGAATCGTATATTTTGGAATATTATTGTCTGTAACTTTCCAATATTTGTCAGTGTAATGCCCGAAATTATTATCCTCTATTTATTAATATAAATAGCACATAAACCGGTAGTATAACGGCTCTTTTAGTGAATGTTAATACCTCCTTTTAATTAGTTTCCTCTGAAACGGAGACCCAGGTTAATCGTTTTATTGCACCCGAAAAAGAAAGATTCACCTTTTTTCATCAAAATTGTTACAAACCTCTTTTCAAAATAAAAAATTAATAGAAATTTATTTTTTAACATGGCATGATTTTAGTATTTAATAACGATTAATCGTTTGATTTAGCTTTATTTAAAAAAATATTTTGTAACCGAGACCAAGTTGTTAAATTTAATTTCATAATAATTCGGATATATTTTTTTCTCAAACTTTTTCAATCACTTTTCTAATAACAGGGCATATTAAAATGAAAAGAGGGAAAGGCTCGGAAAGGAAAATTTGTAGAGAAATCTATGGTCTATGACAGAGTACAGAATGCATGTGATATGGGTTAATTAAGGCTACCGATGGTTTTAATGATGGAGTGTGCATGACTACGAATATATTCCTACTTGTTCGTAAACAATCTTGCAGCTAATTAGTTGTATTTGGTCGGTAAGTCATATTATGCCATTACCTGGGTTTTTAATCAAAGATATATTTGTAAGAGATGTGAATTGACATAAATAAATACTTCTTAAAATCAATTTAGGCGAAAATTTCATCAAGACATCTGATATAGTAATTCGGTACCACTTAGTGATGTAACTCCATCTACTTCTGCATTTGTATTTACTTCATTAAATATGTGTATGGAATATATTATATCAACTTGCTGGAATGCATTGCTGCACTATCCTCCTCTAAGTATATTTTGTCGCAAGTACATGTAAGGTCTGATATTCTCTTGAATTTCGGGTTGACAATTACTCAGTTTGTATCCTTTGAGAAAAAACAGTGGCCAAATGGTGGAATGCCTAATTGTACGTAAACCTTATGTAGACTGCTTGATAAATATTAGGGGTCAGAAGACCTCTTGCAGCTGTGCAGTCTGTGCCGAGGCCAACCTGGCCAAACGGCCCTTGCGGGTCCTGCTCTTATAGAAACCCTTGGGCAGCCATCTTTGCCCTGAGGCAATATAAGGTGTGACTTTGGAGGAGCGGGGTCAGTCGATCTAATAGGTAAGGGAAGATGTAGCTCCGAAAAATCAATTATGAATCATATGTAAATATCCATATTAATTCATTTATATGGAAATAGATATAAGGAAAAGAGATAGGAACACGTATAAAAGACAAACACAGGAACACATCTTTTATACGTGTTCCTATCTCTTTTCCTTATATCTAATTCCATTTGAATGAATATGCGTTCACCATTTGGCGGATTTTTTGAGTTTGAATGCACACGTATATATTTTTTATACATATAATATTCCTTCACATGGATACGCATATAAGGAATAAGGATAGGAATACATAAAAGACGAACACAGGAATTGTGGGGAAGATGGAATCGACCAGATCACAAGCGTTAAAAAACTTTCTTTACCGAGACTCGAACGACGGATCTTTGACTTGCCGGCTTCGACTTGGCAAGTATTTATGCGAGTTTCCTTTATGTTTCTGTAGATAATTACTAAAATCCAAATTTATATATATGTTCATACATACGTATGTATATATAATATGACGTTGCATCAACATAAACATACACATCCAAACAAGAAAACCCGCCACATGTCGAACACATATTCATACACATGGACACCCACCATTCCTGTGGTCGTCCTTTGTATGTGTCTCTATCCCTTTTCCTTAAATCTATCTCCATGTAAATGTAATTATATATACATTCATGCATGTACATATATATGTATACGGGTATATATACACAACAAAGAATGAAGGAAGTCGTCAAGGTAACTATGTTTCGATAACAATTCCATGGGTACAATGTATTAACACATAGCCAATCGTCAACACTCGGAATTTAAAAGCATTTACGTATGAAATGAGGAAATGAGGAAATAAAGCAACGAAATAAGCACTAATATTTTTTTTATTATAAAATTGAGCGACATCTCTCATCTGCCGATTGAGGCCGTTAGTCTTGCGCAAAATGAAAATGATGAGTACGATTTTCTTAACTGCAATTTACTCTGCAGCGTCAGGTAAGTAAGTAACAATCCTCCGTTATCCAAACTGCGAGGGACTTCAAGCATGTCCGCATTTAAAGTCAAGACGGGAGACAAAACTTAAACACAGTTGACTGTGAGTCGACCGACGATGGTAATCGAGCCGTCAAGCCCTGCGCTCCAGCGACGCTGCGTCTGAAATCGTTCTCGCACTGTCTCCAAGGAGAGGACGCCTTCGCCCTCGCCTCCGTCGGTCGCCCCGCCGTTTTCGCCAAACCCCTCCCCCTTCTTTACCCGCCCCTTCCCCCACACTCCCTCCAGGAAACTTGAACTCTTGATGGGGAGCGAGAGATGGGGAGGAGGTAAGAGCTGCCCCATTGTTGTCGTCTTATTGTATCTTTCTGGGCCGCCCGAGCATCCCAGGAGACCGGGCGGCCTTCGAGCTCGGGAGAGACGGGGTGAATGAAACCGTTGCAGCCAGCAGCCGCCGCTCTCGGTCAATGTTAAGGTCAAACGGGGAGAGAGGGGGCGGCGGCGCGGGGGTTGGGATTATGGGGTACGGCTCGGCTCACTGTCGCGATGCCGTGCAGTGCCGAATCCCTCTGTGCTCTCCTGCCTCGTTCTTTCGATGCCGTTCTTAATGACGCTCACTTAATTATTCGTTGAGGTAGAGCACAGGTCTCCCACGGGGGTCGCGTGTACGAAACAAGAGGAGAATTTCCTCGAGAAATTGTATGCGTCCTACCAAAGTGTATGGCAAATCCTCTAAAGTACTTAAAAATAAGTACAATGGTATTTCACTGTTTAAAATATGCTTTCTTTTATCTATCTCCGATGCCACATTATATTGAAAATGGACTGGGACCACGTAAACTAGTACACGTGTCCGAATGCTTTAGCGATTCTGATCTCGTGGAGATATTCCTTTTATTCTCTTTCGCGACTCTTTACTGAAAAGTTCATTTGAACCAAACTGTCCTTTATTTTCTGCCTCGTTCCCTCGTAAATGTACAGTTACCGACAGTTGTAGAGATTCGATGTCAACGGTGACGTTGGCCGGTCATCCTGTCCGATTTTCGTGCAGAAAAGTCACAGGGCTCGCACTGAGGTATAAGGTAATGCAGTCTTAACCGAAGCTCTATTAATAGAAATAGGAGTCAGCCACTGATTGTATTGGTAATCATGCAGTTAATAACGATACATACACCGATTAACTCAAATGCAAACGATTATTAAGATGGTGCCTATTGCAACTACTCCGTTGGAAATGCAGGGTCATTTGTCCAATATAAAATATTACATTTTTATATATTTAAATCAATAAGTACATATTTTTGACACTGAATTTATGTTATAGAGCTATAATAAAATCGCAGCATGGTAACTTGAAAAAATATACCAAAGAGTTGGATATACATTTTTTGTTTCCCAAACATGTTTGATTTTTAAGAAAGATTACGTGCGCTTACGATTAAAACAAGTTCAACCAGTGAGAATTTCTGCTCTTATTTGATTGCCCTGAAGGTACATATAAGATATCAGGCAAGATCAAAGCTACAAGTATTCTAAAATATAAATTCACTCACGCCAGGGCGTGGGGTGGATCGACTCCGTGACTATTGATTTAAACTTCGAGCATTCCATATCTCAAACTCTATTTCAGACATTACAAAGAACCGTTTACTCTGCTCCAGTATAACTCAACGGTTGTTGATGCATTTGTAAAGGTGTTGAAAAATTTAACTATGGCATACGATTCTCATTATCATTAATACTAACTTTGTAGTAAGGACGTAAGGAGAAGAATTGCGCTAGGCTAGGAGGCTTTCTCAAGGAGGAAGGAGTTGATGACGGGGACGTTGAGTAGGGAGGTTAAGACAAGACTCGTAAAAACTCTGATATGGAACGTAGCTATATACGGCGCGGAAACGTGGTCACTGAAGCAGGAGGATAGACGTAGATTGGAGGCTTTTGAAATGTGGGTGTGGAGAAGAATGGAGAAGGTTAAATGGACCGAAAGGAAAACAAATGAGGAAGTACTAGAAATGGTGGGTGAGGAGAGGGGTTTGTTGGGAGAAATCCTATGGAGGCAGGAAAAATGGATTAAAGGTGTATTGAGCGGTAGTGGAATGTTGAAGAAGGTAATAGAGGGGAGAATGTTGGGCAAGCGAGGAAAGGGCATGAACAGGATAGGGATGTTGGACGGGATGAAGGGAGGAAAGAAGTACACAGAGATGAAGAGGGACCTGATGTAGAGTAGGTTGCTGGATTGGGTTTTGTTTGGAGTTACAAAATGTTTATTTGATAGTTGTGTCCATCCAAAAACCTACCTTAACCGGTAGATTACCAAATAATAATTAAGTATTTCGCCAGCGCCAACCATTGAAAGTTTGCAACGGAGAGTCGACGGACAATACCTTGTTTTGTTTTGCCAGAACAAAGTCGAGGTCTGCCTAGGGCTTATGTAGAATCTGTTCTTGCCTATGACTCAGATAGAAACTGTTTAAAGTTTTTAAAGAGGGAAAATATCAATTTCAAAATAAGATGGGCTTGGAGCTCTAGTCACTATTTTTACGTATGCAAATAATAACATCGCTGCTACAATCACTAAAAAAGATCGTCAAATAACGTTATCAGCACTATAAGGGTATAAGCACTATATAAAACCTCATGATAATTTCATTTGGTATCACTCACATGTTAACAGCAGAAATATTGAACATGGGACGTGTTTGTGAGCGAGTTTCTGTTCTTACATGAACAAGAGGACGTTTGCCTTCAGGTTTGTTCCAAATTGAAATTGATTTAACAGGAAAATGAGGAGTTTCTTTCAAAGGCTGAGATTGTTTTCTGGGTACGAAATTTAGTGACATCATACTGAAGTTGTTGGTAAACAATAAAACTTCATGTGGATTACTTCGGCGTTGACAACTCTGAAAAAAGGTAAAATGGCGGCCTCTGCTGGAAAAATAAATGACAAAATAATTTTTTGATACTCAGGAAATGGTGTGTGAGCATGTTATACCATCACACAAAACTGTCAACGGAAAATAAGGATGTACTGAAAGTTCTCCATAGCCATATTAGTCGCAAAATATTGCATTTCAAAACAACAGGCTTAAAGCTGTACCACAATAATTCATGACAGCACTTGGCTGAAGTTGTAGAATATCTCGTAAAAATCAATTTCAATTTAATACCGCATCCTTACTTTAGTTTATACCTCGTTCTAGTGGTTTTTTTTCCTGCTGCTAAGTGTGAAGACATTCTTTTGTGGACAGAAATTCTTACTATAAAAAGCAGGCGATGGCGAACTTATCATATTTCAGCATTTCACTGACGCAAACGAACCAATGAAACTGGTCCCACATATACTCGTATTGTATTGAATACGTTGAATTAACATTATTTTAGACATAATAACATGCATTTATCATAAGAAGCAGCGTTTAATACTGCTCAAGCGATTTTGAAGGACCTATCAAAGAATGAATGCCAACATAACTTAGAATACTGGAATAAAATTCGTGACAAATGCATTCCATTCAATGATTTCTACTTTGAAGAGTCCCATCAGAATTCGGATGAGTTTAGGTGTACCGTTAAAAATTTATGGTAAACATTTGTTGAACAGCCCTTGTGTAATTTCAATACAGAAAATACCCCAGTACCTCTCCTATAGTTACATGACAAATATAATATCTAATTATCTTTTATTAAAAAGTGATTTTAATGTCAATAGGAAATGCACATGTTTTCCGCCTAGAAATATCTAGTTTAAATATAAATTTAGAAAACAAATAATTTTTGTCAGTATGAACAGTGAAGCCAAGCACTGATTGAATTTATTAGTAGTAAAGTTTTTTCTGCAGTTAATATTTGGTTTAGTAACATGGGTAGTAGTGGAATGTTGGAGAAGGTAATAGAGGGGAGAATGTTGGGCAAGCGAGGAAAGGGCAGGAACAGGATAGGGATGTTGGATGGGATGAAAGGATGAAGGAAGTACACAGAGATGAAGAGGGACCTGATGTAGAGTAGGTTGCTGGATTACGTTTAGTTAGGAGTCACAAAATATTTATTTGATAGTTGTGTCCATCCAAAAACCTACCTTAACCGGTAGATTACCTTGTAATAGTAACATGGATATTAGTCATTCTTTCGGGAAAAAACGCATCCGCACTCGAGAGCTTTTTTGGAGCCTATAAGCTAACAGTATTTCCTCAAATGTCAAAATATGAGAATATGTTTGTTCATAAATAGGGTGCGTAGTAAGCGTTGAAGTTCGTTTTGAATACTTTAGGCTTTGGGTTAATGCTCTATCAAATAGTGTAAGTACTTTACTAACTTCAATTAATTTATTTATTTGGTATTAGTCCGAAAACAACACAATTTGGCTGGACAATTATCGATGGTCCAAACAGTGGTCACATTTACAAACACACAATCCCTAGGTGAAGGAAAACCTACCCAGGCGGGAATCGAAACCGCGACCTTTGCAGTGGCAGAAGAGGACGTTACCCCGCCGGCGCCGGGGTCGGCAAATAAGACTCGGAAACTAATATGTGAGTCATAAAACTGCAATACTGCTCCGGTGACAATTGCGCGCTAAATATAAAAGCTTAACATGGTATGTTGTACAAAAGTGCCAATAATTTAAGCTTGTTTAGCATAAAATCAAGTTGTCATAAGATTTATAATTGTCCCTGTTTAATTATTATTAGACAGAGTTCATTAATATCACGATTAAGAGAAATTTCAACAGTAACATTGATTTTATTTGAAGATTATCAATTGCTGTTTTTCATTATAATAGATAGTTTAACCTCAGCTCATATCAAAAGACGATTTCATTTTTTAGAATTATTTGTGTGTAAGAAGTGGATATGAAATAATTTACTAAAAGAACGGAACATTTGTATTGAGCATAAAAAAATCTACATGTGTCCTATATTAAATACTCCTTTTAAATTAATGTTCTGATGCAAATTGAAAACCATGTATTTTGAAAAAAGCTGACTGGTAGAAAACATAGAGAGGACTTGTAAATTAGAGCACTTAATATGCAATGAAAGTACAACCATCAGAAAATAATCATTCTCAATAAGTCATTAATACTTTGGAATAAATTAAAAACTTTAGTCATGGTATTTAATGTACGTCACAAGACTTACTGCGATATCTTCCTCCTTCCTCGAAAAAGTTTCTTAATTCAAAAGGATGTTTTGCATCCAATTTAAAATGCAATTTAAGTTGATAATTTTATAACTTAGATAGAAACTGGTATAATTTTGTGGAAGGACGACGTCATCATTATGTATATATAGTCACTTTCTTGGAAAACCCACGAACGTGCACAATAATGTAAATTCACTAATAGTCATAACAAACACAGAAACTAAAACATATAAAAGAGGGACTCACTGGTTCTCGAATTTTCGGTGGTGCAACCACCTTTCTCATACATATATATATATGTATGTGTGTGTGTTCTGTTCCTAATTCCTCTTGAGAAAGGTGGTTGCACCGCCGAAAATTCGAGAACCAGTAACACACACACACACACACACACATATATATATATATATATGTATATATATATATATATACATACATACATAACATATATATATAACACACACACACGCATATATATATGTGTGTGTGTGTATTTGTTTTTGTTCGCTAATACATTATTATTATTAGGTAATCTACCGTTTAAGGTAGGTTTTTGGATGGACACATCTATCAAATAAACATTTTGTGACTCCCCACCTATCAAACTAATCTATATCAGGTCCCTCTTCATCTCTGTGTACTTCTTACCTCCCTTCATCCCGTCCAACATCCCTATCCTGTTCCTGCCCTTTCCTCGCCAACATTCTCCCCTCTATTACCTTCTTCAACATTCCACTACCGCTCAATACGCCTTTCATCCATTTTTCCTGCCTCCATATAATACATTATATATATATATATATATATATTTATAAAAATTAAAAAAAATGCAAAAATGAGTTCTTTCCTTCTCTTCCTTGAGAAAGATGGCTCGCACCACCGAAAATTCGAAAACTAGTGAGTTTTTATTTTCTTTTTTGTCTGTTTCTGTTTTTTTTCTTTGTCCACTAGTGCTAACTTCACGTAAATTTCACATCGGTAAGACTTTCATATATAGACTCGCCTTAACCCGGTCAAGGCGAATGATTTCTACTCTCTGAAATTGTTGCATTGTAATGCATATCAGCGGATATATTCGCGAGAAGTTACCTTTAAGTGTGTTCCTTTACCATTTTCCTTATCTCTATTTCAATGTGAATGAATATTTATTCGCCGTGTTCCGGTATTTCGTTTATGAATGTGTATTTGGCCAATGTGGCTCGTCTCTTCTTCTGGTTATGCGCGCCATGAAACGCACCATTCCTATCCTTTATGATGTTGTATGCTTGCTAACCTACTGTCCATTCTCCTCTTGTGTTTGTCAATTTCTCCTTTGGTGGGTGTAACAGCTCCCTAACGCCATCTTCTGGGTAATGATTCGGAGCACTTTGGCGCTTTATAAGATCGCAGATTTCAGTGTAAAAGTACCCTTCCTCGATAGCTCAGGTGGTTAGAGCATTCGCCCGGCAAGTGGAGAGATCCGGTGTTCAAGTCCCGGTCGAGGAAAGTATTTTTACATTCGTGATCTGCTCACATCCGCCATTCCCACCTCTCTTGTGTTCGTCCTTTATGTGTGTTCCTTTACCATTTTCCTTATCTATATTTCAATATGAATGAATATATATATATATATATATATATATATATATATATATATATATATATATATATATATATATATATATATATATATATATATATATATAACACGAAATACCGCCATATGGCGAATAAATATTCATTCACATTGAAATAGAGATAAGGAAAATGGTAAAGGAACACATATAAAGGACGAACACAAGAGAGGTGGGGATGGTGGATGTGAGCAGATCATGAGCTTATATTTTCATTTGATGAGCGTTTTCTTTTCTCCTCCAAAAAAATGAACATCGACCAAATAATCGTAAGAGAATATCGTAAAGAAAAGGATCGGGTTAGCTCTCGAAACGTATCTCATGTTGAATAGGAGAGGTAACAACATATGAAGAAATGACGAAGCAAAATTCAGAGACCATCAGCGAGAAGAGGCGTGGTGAAATGAAAACATTTGCTTTTTTTGCTACTGACAGAGGAATTTTTTATTGGAGAAACATGTTCCAGAGCAGCGACCCGAGGAACTCGGGACTCTGCTCAAGATAATTTCGACACAAAAAAATACCGCCAAATGCATCTGCAAGAAGGTGGAGGGTTGGAGAGATTGTAGGGAGAGAGGGGTGGGTGTTCCAGAGCGTCGTTTGTTCCGCAAATCCGTTAATCTCATGTCCAGGGGTTGCCGCCTTGGGAGGGTGGGAGAGGAAGGCCGCGGGTGGGCGGATTGTGGGCTTCCCGTGGCCAGATGGGAGTCTTCCGTGCGGGGGCCGTCGGTGGGTGGGGCTCTCGTCCGTGATGTTCTTCTAGTGCTGTGCTCTAGTCAAGCTCCCTCGATTCCACCGGCGGAACCGCGTTCCCTCTCGTGGCGGGTCTCGGTCGGTCCTGCAAGTCTAGTTGTCGTCCATCTTACTCGGTCTTCTCGACCTTGGGCACCACAGGCACGGTGTGAACGGGGGCGCCATAGGGATAGGCGGCGTAGGTCAGAGGGCTGTGCACGTACGGGTAACCGTATCCGGGCACGGGGTACGCGCCGGCGGTGTAGGTGGTCACGACGGGCTTTCCATCGGCTACCTTGGCGACCACTGGGGCCACGCCGACGTGGTGATACGGTGTCACGTAGGGCCCCACGAAGGGTGTGGGCTGCACGAGGGCGGTGTGGTGCGGCACCTTAACCACGTGCTCAACTGTGGCAGCAGAGGCTGCGCAGACGGCGAGGAGGACAACTGCGAACTGTTCGGATCGGGAGGAAGATTGTTAGATTAGACGGCCGCCGCGGTATATTTCGGAGTCAAGACTGGGCGTATCCAGATTCTTAGCCATCTAATGCACGACTAAGTCGTCAAATAATTTGTCAACTGATGCCTTAGATCTGGTTAAACAATGAGTTAAATAAATAAATTGAAATCTAGCAGATCAACTATATGAAAACACTTGATTTAAAAGCGATTCGCACACTGTTCTTCTAATTTCAGATCTGCAAGTTGCACACTATTTGTGAGTGCTAGAAGTTATATCAAGATAGTCTGTTACGCTATCTTCGTGGCAAATTTTCGATTTGAGATAGACCTTTGGACCATTGAATTAAATGAAAATGCCTTTAGCAGTTTTTTTCAAATTCTTAGTTCAAAAATCACTCTCAACTCAAAAATTTTCCAGAGCAATTTCATCTCTACCATTTGGTGAAACTCATGAATACTATTTTCTATTAAATATTTAAAAATAGAAGCTTTCTGTTACATACATCTAGCCAATAACTTATATAAGGCTCGTAGTCTTATAATTATTAATATAAAGCAATTAACTATTCTAATGAAATTTAATCAATTAGTATTTTTGAGCTCTTAATTCAGCCCTGACATTAATATAAATATATTAAACGAAATTTGAAAATAGAAACCTAATAAATAGGTCATGAGTTGGTAAATACGCTTACTTCTACTTTAAATTGTCATTTAATTATTATATTAGTATTAGCAAAATCGAATAAGGGGAAAGGAAGAGAAATGGAATGGAATGAACGAAGTAAATATTTCTATAACTATCTGCTTCTTTCATGGACTTGCAATTTTTCATTGCAATGCTTCATAGACATAGCAATTTTCTGGCACCCCTGGAAAGGTCGGTTATGACTGCAAAGACGCTTCCTGTGCAACTGCACCAAAAGTATCTTTGGAGATTTGAAATTGAAGAGGCAACATAAGAACAGCAAAGAAATTAACTGCAGCAAGTAAATTTTTGGAATATGTGCCATTGTCAAATAATTATATGTCATATTAGAAGAAAAATTGCAACCACATAATGACAATAAATTGAGCGTTGCCCAACGAGAATATATACTTTTTTATCGTTTGACAATACGCTATAGACACTATTTTACGTTTTAATAGTATATTAAATTCAAAAATCCCTAAGTTATTTTCTGAAAATGTACACTATTTTTACCGTGACCAACTAGACGAATTCTTAAAGGAACCCTTACAGAATAGTAACCTCTAGCGGAAAGATAATTTAAATCCCTAAATTTCTTATACAAGTTGATCATATTAAATCCAATAAACCTCCGTAATTTCAATAATTATCAACGAAAAATGTTGCAAAAAACCTATTAGAACAATAGAAGAGGTGATATGTGATCAAATGCTGCTTAAAATAGACAAAAAGGTAAACGTTTTTCCTGTCTTTTCCTCCGAAACATTAAACTAAGTGAAAATACCTCAGCAGTAGTATAAAAACAGCATGAGAATTCAACTAGACTTTACCTACTTCTTTTTGTATTTAGTTAACTAAAAGGTTTAAAGTAATGTTAATAACTCCACCCGTTGCGAACATAAATTAAGAATTATAATAGGATATAAAATGATTCATTTAACTGAAATTTTAGTTCTATCTTTGATCAAATAACCTAGACTGATGAAGGTCGATATGGTGTAGAGAAGAGCGTTAAGGAGCCTCCAAATGGGGATATATAAAAAGAATTTGATATAAAAATTGTAATGACACTTTTCTTGAGAAAAGTTATGAGGAAATTACCATAGACTAGCGGTAAAGGTGTTCCTTAGTGAATACACTAATTTCAATAGAGCGAGTGATTGTCAAAACCAGCCTTATTTCTTCAGTTAGAAAGGATATATTTTTTTCGTGATTATTATTTTGTAGGTAGTAAAGAGGGCTAAAATATAAACGGCCCTTTGTAATAAAGGGTGAATTGATAATGAAGGTTTAAGAGCACTCACAACCGGTTGCCATAAAAAGATCCGAACCATTTTTAAACACTTAGCCAATCAACTTACGGTACGACAAGGGTTTGAAGAGTCTTACGGGTCATTTTAAATTCGCGACCGATCAAGACTGGTTGAACGGGGTCTGCGCTTATTTGATTCGATTGCTTAGACAACGTCAAGGGGATGAAAACCCTATGCGTGCTGAGGAAATCATGGTTCGCCCAGAAGCCAACGAATGCCAGGCTGAATTCCCAGCAGAGAACGGCAATGAGGACCTGTCGGGAGTACTCTATCTGAGTTGAATAAGGAGTAGCGAGGGCACCTTCGAATTCGACTGGACGGAGCTGGTAAGCTTTCTAAGCCACCAAAGACTCGACCGGGGACCCCGGTCGGTCGAGGAGCAAGGCTCCTTGTACAAGGCTCGCAGATACTATTGAAAGCAAAGAGAGAACGTTGTGCTTACCACCTTCATGATGATTGCTGGTTGTTTGAGAGACGTGGAGACGGTGAGGAATAATCTGGACTCAACGACTGCAGACAACTTGGGTCGTCCCAGGTACATCCTTATATACCCAGGGTGCCCCACCTGCCCTACCACCCTGGCGGAGGGGGCGGGAGGGTCGGCTGAGGTGGGCGGCTTCGGGAGGGTATACGAAAGCGTTCCTGCTGCAGACTCCGGGGGTGGGGGACGGGGAGAACTGGTTGCGGTGCTGGTGGAAGCGGTGCCCGAACATCCGATGTGCGCCTCTTCCCCCAGTATTCAGCGCCATAATTCTGCATCCAATACCCACCCCACCACCCCCTCGTAACCCCCTCCCCCTGGTTTCCCTTCGGTCGCGGTGTACTCGACCACACCCATTCCGCGCACTTCGAAGGGGCTGATGTGCCGTCATCGCCGCCCGGACAAAACCAGGGGGAGGGGCAACAGGGGGTGGGTGTGGGGGGGGCAAGAAACCCTCTCCTGCCCTTCCCGTTCCATCAACCCCTTTGGCGAATCCCCGATACTACAACCACCCTTCCCTCCCCCCCTCGTCCTCCGCCTTGGCTGAGGGATGATCCCCCTTTCCGACGGCCGCCTCACCCCCTCCCCCTGTCGTTATCGCTCCACCCTCGTCCCCAGGGGCGGTTGCTCGCGAGAGCGTTGGATGGGACGGCGGCGGCGTGGGGGGACGCGACGGAGACTACGGATGAGACACGCACAGCGACAGTAGCCTCTTCCCGTAGGAATACGGCGAGATAATTTTCTCCCACGGCAGGGAACGGCAACGGCAGTAACATTTTCCAGAATTTCAATTTTATTTCTTAAATTCCTTCAACTAAATTGGTGATTCTATTTATTACAGTTCAATGCTATTTTCTCTAATTGAATCTCCCTTGCAACAGCTGTCTAACTGAAGTAGATTTTTTGATGAGTGTTAGACTCGAGGCAGGGCATCATACCCTCATGAACTAAACAATGTTAACGAATTTTTAGGTAATGAGCATGTGCTGACAATATTTGGTGATCCCGATAAGAAAATTATAGACATAAAGTAAATATTCAATTGCGACACGTGTAATAATAATAATTTTATTCACGAAAATTAAAATTAAAGCATCGGAACTTTGAGCGTCTGGTAAAGTAAAACCAATAATGCATTAATGAAGGAAGGGTTCAAATTTTACCGTTAGTTTTTTTGTAATGGCTCCATAATAAATATAGTCAATTAATTATCATACAAACAAATTTTGCAATATAGTTTACTGATATATTTACTTTAGGTCTCTCAGCCAATATTATCTGAGATAATAATTGAATGAAAATGATATTTGTTTCCATGCCAAACAAATAAAAATATTTAATTGTACTAGCATGAAGAATATGTATGCTGGTCCGTGGAGAAAAGAGAAATACGAAAGGTGTATTTAGATAGAGGTAACTAGATTAAGCATATGAGTACGTTTAACTTGGCGGCAATGAAAACCTTAATGAGGAAAACTTGACGGATATAAAATTAAATCAGTTTAAAACAAGAAAAGTTCAAAACAAGAATATAATGTTGTTTTTGCATAAATTTCTGATCCAGTACAGGAATCATATAAGGAGACTATATGTTGCAGCGTGACAACATTCGAATCACAAATGTGAAAATCTGAAAAGGCCATCTCAAGGAAGACTGGCGGTTTCTACACATTGCTCTGAGGATGACTTCGGAGAATCAGGTTAACAAACAAGATCAGAGCTTTGTCGTCTCCAAAAGCTGATATGGAAGCGAAAATTTCCTTTTTGTACTCATTAAAAACGACAGATATCTTCTTAGATATCCTTCTCATTTCTCCCAACCGTCCGTGACTTTATCCTATTATCTGTTTGGAAAGGTCTTCGGCATCTCCATTTAAATATCTCCTGCTATTTTCACAAATACTATTGCTTACAGGATTTAATTATTTATAATATGTTTCGTGAGTTTCTTTCTTAATCTTTATGGCGTTTTTAGCATGCTACTTTAATGATTTTCCCAGGGCTTCATTGGCCACTCACTCCTACTATTTGTCATTATCAAGCTTACGCAATATATAGTTCCATTTTGTATGATTGAAGAGTAAAATAAGAGAAACACAACGGAGCAAAAGAGAAGACAAACGAGATCGATTCTTCATAAAAAGAGAAGTGATTCGTCAGAAAAAAAATAAATTTAAAAAAGTCAAGGATATGGATTCCCAATGGAGAACTCAATAGTATTCGAGGTGAAGAAACCAAAAAGGGTAGGGTTACATTATCTTCAATCAAAACCTAAGATACTGTTGTGATTATATCACAAAAAATAACTGTATGCAAAGTCTTGCCATATAAATAGACGTTGTAAGCTTCCAAAGTCCTCATGGCAGTAAGTAAAACACAAATATATTGTGCGAATAACTAAATTATTATTATAAATGATTTAGCGCTGAATGATTGCATTATTTTTTCTAAATTTTTATCGTAAAATTAAAATATTTATTCGTTACAGGAAATAGTGGGTCGGGGTGGTTCAGTGGGTAGAGCGTTGGACTGCTGACCCGAGGGTCCCGGGTTCAATTCCCGGCACTCTGGGCACCTGCAGCTCCACCCAAGCTAGTTGATTTTTCGGGTACCAGATCTTCCTGGGAAACCATAACCGGCACAGGGAAAGGAACTGGCCCCCCTACCCTGATGTGTGAATATTCGTACACCGTCGGACTTGGTACATGGGTGAGCTCTACTATCACCTGCTAAACCGACCTTCGGGTTAATTACTGTGTTTATGGATTTTTAAAGAAATATTTCGGACAGGCAGAGTAAATGGAGGAAAAAATAGGCATGTTGAACAAAAGGAAAACAGATGTAAGGAGAAAAAGACCTTTGTAATTTTTAGCAAGATTAAGAAGTGCAACAGTGTAATCGTCTTCGTACCCATTAAGAAGCTACCTTAAGAGGTATTCCAATTTAAAATAATGCGTGATGTAAAAGAATATACATAAAAGTGACCAAATTTGTGTTTACAGCAAGGTAAATAATTATTAAAAATTGATGATACATGCAAAACAAGTTTTTGAAAAAAGAGAGAAGCATCATCTCTCTGGACTTGTTTCGCGTTGGAAAAAAATCCGTTTCCATATTAAAAAGTATGAGCTTATCAACTGAAATCATTTAGGTTAGTGGGAACGCCTTAAAACTTGTGAATTGTTTTGTTGGAAATCAAACGTTTAACCTTGTCTAGCAAAGCACTGTCAAATGTTAAAATAAGAAATATTTCTTCACCAAAAGCACATTTAGATCAGGGAAAAATACTATTAGAGCACTTTTTATTTATCCAACATCATGATTAATCCATAAACTTATAATTCTATCTCTCCGTAAATATTTCCACGTAGACATACCAAAACAAGTTAATGGTATCCTGGGAAGTAATTAGCAAGTGAAGTAAACTGATGCGAGTAACTAATGTGTATAAATAGAGAATGAACTCTAAATTATAATAGGGAAACTTCTAAAAGCATATTTTTCACTTTTTGGTGAACATTAAGCTTTTAACTTATCTAATGAAAGTCAAAATAAGAATTACGAGGGAGGGATCTAGAAATACCTGGTGTGAAAATTCATTGCGACACTTCAGTGCGGGACTATTGACTAAATTAAATTATAATTGAAGTATGGGGAATAAGAGAGGATACATTAAAGAATATGTAAATGTGACTGACGGGGAAAATTATTCAAAAAGAAAGCGGCGTGGCGGAACTTACTAAAAGGGAGTGAAACTCCTGTCATGGCTTACAACCGAATTTTTCTTAGCTTCTGCCTAAAAAGTTATGCGAAGACGGTATACTTTTATTTTTACATGGCAAGTTCTTTTCTTTTTTCTTTAGTAATCCAATCTGTTACCATTAAAACCCATTCTTTCCTGCCTGAAGATATGACGCAACTAAAATGGTCGACTTCGTGTCGAATCTCCGTAAAATTGCCTGGTTGCAAGATTATGTTGGAGTTGAGCGCCGATTTCAGTTTTGCCAACGGCGGCAGAAGATCCGGTTGCTACGCTGTGGCGGCGGGGAGAGTGTCATGATCGGCATCGAACTAGTGAAAAATCATTACGTAATCAGGATTATGAAGCATGGGTATTTTTCAAAATTAGAGAGTAATAATTAATTCATTAATATGGTTAATAACATACTCGCATGTGTGTGTGTGTACATATATATATATATAGGAGATAGGAAAACACATAAAAGACCAACACAGTATTTGCATCTGGAAACTGCTTCATAAGATACGAGGCGTGTTCATAAAGTAAGGCCCGTTTGGTCACAGGAAAAAATATACCCATATGAAACACATTTTATTGGCACTTTTAGTTAGCTACAAACCTACTTCACTTATCTACATAATCGCCGTTTACTTCTAAGCATTTTTCGTACCTCTGCACCAGCTTCTTTAACTCCTCTGCATAGAGACTCACCGCCTGAGGGTTGAACCAATCGACAAGGCCATTCTTGAGTTCCTCTTCGGTTTCGAAACGTTGTCCACCGAACCACGGTTTCAAGTGCAAGAAGAGGAAGTAGTCGCTGGGTGTAAGGTCAGGACTGTACGGTGGGTGGTTGAAAGAGTTTCCAAGACCCAAAAACTCTCGTCCACTGGACATTCTTTGCTCTTTGTGGTGGTCGGTGAGCATTTTCGGTACCCACCTTGCACGCAATGTGTGGTATCCGAGGTTTTCCGTAACAATATTGTAGACAGTAGTGCGTCCAAGTTGAGGAAATTGTTCAGCCAGGCCATTAATTGCCAATCGACGATCACATCGCAGTTTTTGTTCCACTTGCGAAACAATTTCATCGGTCAGAATACTGGGCCTACCACTTCGCTCTTCGTCATGGACATTTGTTCGTCCATTTTTAAATCACAGCACCATCGTCTAACCTTTCCTTCACTCATAACTGTAGGTTTATAAACTAGGCATAATTCCCGATGAATTTCAGCAGCCGACAATCCTTTTGCATACAAGAATCGTATGACAGAACACACTTCACAGCTGGCGGGATCAACGATTGTCGCGGACAATGATGTTTGCATGCACGGATAAGCAAACGACTTCTGAAACAAAACAAATACTGCTATAGCTTCTCAATAAATCAGTAGATGGCGCTGCAGGAGCAAAACTGTGTTCTGAAGCGCCAATATTTAAATATAAGCAAACGGTACTTACTTTAAGAATACGCCTCATATTTTAAAGAATAATTAACCCTCTCTATGTGCATTAATTTTACATGTGAAATAACAAATTTCGTAGTATAATGTGAACTAATTTTACCATAATACACATCTATGCCTTGTTTTCTACACATGATCTGATGTTCAAAAGAAAATATAGTTTAGTCAAATTCCCCAAAGTCAAAAGGAAACTAAATCCACAGTAATTAGCCCTAAGGTTGGTTTCGCGCGTGAGAGTGGAGTTCGTCTTATACTAAGTTGGCGCGAGAAATTCGCACATAAGGGTGGAAGGGTAGCTGTTTCTCTCTTCCTTTGCGCTCTCCGATTTCCCAGGAATATCTCTTACTCGAAAAATGAAAATTCTTGGTTGAAGCTGAGAGCGCACGGTGACATTTATAATTGAACCCGGGCCCTCCGATATGAATATCAGTGCTCTACAACCTATACATAAGGACACCTTCTAAATAAACTTCTAACCAAGTATCATCCTCTTTTATCTACATCTGTTTCTGATATCATGTAAGTATTGAATATACAAGGGTGAATTTTGTGTGAGCCATAAATAAAAGCCGACTATTCTAAATTTTATGAGGATGCCAGAAATTATAAATTACCAAGTTTAAATCTCATATTTTTCTGAACAAATTGTGATATACAGGGTTCGTCCGGAACATAAGTGTACTGATCAGATCAAATATTTTGACAAAAGGGGAGTCGTCCACTACGAATTTGTACCTGAACGACAAACTGTAAATACTGCATTTTACGTCCAAGTGCTCGACAGGCTTCGAAAACGAGTCGCCCGCGTCCGGCCAGCGATCAAAAACATCTGGCGGCTGCATCACGACAATGCGCCGCCTCACACCGCGCTTGTCGTGTCGGACTTCTTGGCCAAGCACGGTGTGGCAACGCTACCGCACCCGCCCTACAGCCCGGACTTGGCACCACCGGACTTCTTTCTGTTCCCGAAGATAAAGAGGAGTTTGAAAGGAACGCGATACGGGACTTTGGACGCCGTCAAAGAGGCCGTGACGATGTGTCTTCGAGAGGTTCCCGATGATGCCTTAGCGGGAGAGTTCCAGGAATGGGAACGCCGCTGGAACAAGTGTATCGACTCACAAGGGTCCTATTTTGAGGAATATTAGCTTAAGATATGTAAAAGTGCAATAATTTTTTTTCCTGAGCTCAGTACACTTATTTTCCGGACGAACCCTGTATGATCATGGTGAATTACATTTTCTGCATGGTGTTGATTCAGCTCCTGCCACACGCCTTAGTGATGGATAGCAGAATACCATGTAAATATAGGTGAGGAATAATCAACGATAAATGATAAATTGATAAATGGCTATCGGAGGCAGGAATCAGTGCTAATATAATATGACTTTTATTTCATAATATCAGGTATTTCCAGAAAAGAGTGGCATTATGTCCTTATGTATAACATTTCTTGGTATCTCTATTTAATGAAAATAAAAAAAGTACATACTATATTTAAACACTAAATATGTGATATAAACTTTGTTCGATTAGTAAATCATAGACAGTTGAAGAGATAAAATGAGACGTTTCAGGCGTGATATAGTAGAATATCATAATTAATTAAAACTGGCAATTTTCGACAAAATAAAATTTTTATTAATACGACCGGTTTCGATGCAACTACATCATCTTCTGGTGATGATGTAGTTGCATCGGAACTGGCCGTATTAATAAAAATTTTATTTTGTCGAAAATTGCCAATTTTAATTAAAAGTTGAATAGATATTTATTTTTCATTAAGGTGGCAAATTGAAGTGTTTGCATGTTTGGAGTATCATCACCTCTTTAAAATGTCAATTTAGTGTCACCTACGGGGCAATGCCAAATTATCAACAGGGTTATCATCGTTGACAAATCACATAATTTTTTATCTCTAATAACCTCAAAAGAAGGGCATGAAAATATATTTGTGCCAAAGGCGATCTTATTGAAATTTAGGTCTCCTCTACTTAATTTATTAGAATTTTACCTTAGCTACAAACTAAAAATTTACTTGGAGATGGCAGAACTATTTTCAATCTCTTTAAATTTCTTTAAAAGAAGTTTCTCCATGAACCTTGTCCATTAAATCAAATATGCCTCGAGCAGGTCTGTTAATGCACTTGTACCTGTACTGTCTATTGTCGGCGAGATCTCAATGTGGCCCCAAGTTGTTTCAAATGTGGTTGACGGATTTCTGAAAGAAAACTTGCGCTAGTGAAAAACTGACGAAAGATTTTCGTAGACCAATAATTTAATTTGCTGCCCCTACGTCCTTGCCCATTCCATATACAAAATTTACAGCAACAGTGGAGAGACAAATCCTTGCAATTCGCGAATTAAATACACTTTCAAAAGAACCATACGAAGGAGAGTGTATATTAATTTCGTCATCAACGTTGGCGACAAAAACGCACGAGCATCAAAAAATTGGAGCTAAAATTACTTAAATATCAAAATAACTATTGGAATCGGTTTAGTCATTCAATGAAGTAGAGTAGAAACGAAATTTTACTCTTTTCGTAAAAAAGAGACAAAATATTTTTGCAGCAACCAACGAATACTGTTTCTATCAACTACAGTTTATGATATATTTGACTGACGAAGCTAAGCCAGCTAAAAAGTTAAACATAGCTCTATAGTTATAAAGTTTAGCTGAAAAAAACTTTTATAAAAGTCAGTACTTGGGTTTACGATTTTTCTATTTTAATTTTAAAGGTATTTTTACCTGGAATAGCAACAACGACCCGGAATTCCTGATTAAGGAACAAATTCTACTTCGTGGTCGGAATTAAACCAAGGAAGACCTAAAAAGAGAACAGCGTTTGCGAAGTACCTTGATATATTTTCATCGGGAGCAGTATTGGACAAGCATTTGCCAAGTGGCGGAGGGAAACCCGCAAAACCTCCGCTAGATCACCGGAAGCAAAAGAAGAGTTAATAAATAAAAGAGGAAATCTATAAAATAACATTAGGAAAGCGGAGATAAGATAACAGAGTACAGTAGTATTAACATCTGAAACAGTGGCAGCATACTAGCATACTCGGTAGTCATTAACAGTTTATAGGGATATATGGAGTCACTGAGCGTGCACTGTGAGTCACAGGTATGTATTAACTATGCACTTCATTTGATTAATTATCGCTGGCTGGCTAGTCTAGACTTTCCTCATCTACTTCGAGGTGGGAAGAGGGGCAAGCCGCCCATCCGTAGGAAAGTAGCAGGTAAAGCAAACAAATTCACAGTGTACATTCTGGATTCGCACCAATTGGTTTTAAAAGATAGTGCCATTGTTAATCTCATACCAAAATATCGATGCAAGAGAAGCATTCATCCATGAATCAGAAATGAAAACCAAAATGCATAGATTAGATAGATAAAATAATTAAGTAGTATTAACTGGCACATCAGCTGGTACTCACATCATAAAACGTATTCATTTACGCCCATGAAAAATCCATATATTGCCTTTATTAAGGAGTATTTAGGCAGAGCTGAGTGATACTAAAGATAAATAAAATATACATTAGTATAAAGTGGTCAAAAGAAACATATGGTTGATCTCGTTTCACGATAATTTTCAAGTGAAAGAATAGGGTTAAATAAGACAAAAAAACGAGTAATATTAGTTATTTCAGGTATATTTAGCTTTAACTATGTATTATATAATAGTTTGAATGATTAATGCCGAATTATAGCAAACTACTAATTATATAAAAGCAGCCGTTTTATAGTACTCGTGAATTAAGTGATTTCTCAAAGTACTGACCTATTTTATGAGTCTATGACGATTAATTTTGGAACATTATACCACTAGTAAATATTATTTTAAAACATTTCAACGGGATACTTCCTCATTTGGTACTTCTCGTTATTTCAGTTCTTAAATTATAAACTATATGTAAATAGTTCAATGAATTTCATATCGATTCATACTTTTGATTTTCTTTACATATATTACAGCCAAGAGAGGGACAGAGTACTATCTTTTTAATATCAATATAATTCTGAGTTTCCGAGGAGACAGTACATGACATCGGATGCTATAAGAGAAATTTAAATTTTAAATTCAAATCACCAAGAACTAAAGCTTTGGACATGAGAGGGACCCGGCGAGATAAAACAGAAAAGCGAAACGTACGAAATATTAATCCTTGCATTACTCTATCAATTAAAAACATAACATTTCTTGTACTTGTAACATAATAAATTTGTCATTAAAATGGAAAACATTTTACAAGCTACAGAGCAGTCATTTGCCAAGTTTGAAAAATTACATTGTACCTCGAGTTGAATTACGCTGAAACAAATTCAGTAATGTATTTTATGATAATTTTTTACGACAGATCTTTTAAGACTAGTCTTTAAACGATCTTTGAAATGAGTAGGGTTCCCTATAGTCTATGACAATAGAAAATTCGTCATTTTTAAAATTTAGAAACTATTTAACATGATATTTCAGTGCTAACCTTTATACTAGGTTAGTTCTGTGGTAGCCTAATACCTCAATATTTCCTCGCTAATATACTTCAAATATGCGATGTCATTGTTAGTCGGGAAATATGCGCACCACCACTACGAATTTCTTAAAATAAGTGATATAACTATAAATAAAATGTGAGTTAAGGAAGAAGAGAAAATTAATGTAAACTAGGACACTAAATTTGTGTAACGCTTACTTAGACTAAAAACTAAAAGGTGAGAATTCTTGGATAAAGGATAAAATAAAAAAGAGTTCATTGATGATTGATAGATTTTTATTGACAATCAATTCCTAAAAGCGCACTGAATGTGGCCCAAAGATCTTGAATGACATTGATTGAGTCGTGAAAGTTGGACAATATTGGTTCTCAGGGAAAGGTTTTAGGGAGCAGGGATTGCTGTCCGTCACGTCGTTTATTCCGCAAATCCGTAAATCGCTGGTCGAAGACTCCAGCCTCAAGGAGATCAGACCGATGGATGGCCGGTGGTTGTCTTCGGAGTAGTTGGGAGGGGTAGACCCTTCTCCTGCTGATGTAGTGTTCTTATCCTTGAAATCCACTGGCAGGGCTAAATCTTCCCGGATAAGCTGGAGTCGGTCGTGCAGATGAGTTGTCGTCCGCCTTACTCAACCTTCTCGGGCTTGGGCACAATTGGGACGGTGTGGTAGGGTGCGCCATATGGGTAGGAGGTGTAGGCGACGGGGGCATGGGCGTATGGGTATCCATAGGCATAAGGATAAGCTCCAACGGGGTAAGGATAAGCCCCAGCGTTGTAGGTGCTCACAACAGGCTTACCGTCGGCCACCTTGGTGACCACGGGGGCCACATAGGGGGACACGTACGGGGCCGCGTAGGGTTGAGCCACATAGGGTGTGGGCGCGACGTATGGGTGTGGGACCACGCCTTGCTCCACCGAATAGGCGAAATTTCCCCCGTGGCGCTCGACCTTGACGTTTTCAATAGCCGCGGCTGAGGCAGCGCAAACGGCGAGGAGAAGAACTGCGAGCTGGAAGTACAGAGGAAAAGAAAACATTACTCCATTTGTCAGTTGGCGAGTTTGAATTACTAAACTTCGCTTCATTCAATGTATTCATCCTTATGGTAGCTCATATGCTAGACTCGCTCGTTGAAGTCTCTTCCTATTGCTGGAGACTTCAACGCTTGATATCGTGGAAGATCTAATGCTGGATAGCATATAATGCCTCACGTTTAAGCTAGGGAAATTTTAATCGAGATTAAAATGAAAATATGGAGTTTTAATGAAAGTACCTTTTTCTGAAATCAAATTGAAAGCAAAAAGTGGGATTGACAATAACGGATTATAACAAAAAGAATAAAAACAAAATAAATGATGTCACTTGAGTCACAATGAGTAAGTCATACGAGTCACTATGATCGATTTATCTAATGAATGAATTCAAAAGTACTGTTAAGTGCAAATGAATAATAAGATGAACTATTTGAAGATGTGAGTAAAACATAATAGAAACTTTTTCAGAAATGAACGCAATCTTTATGACTTTACCTCAGATTTAGTAATTCCTTAGGGCTTAGAGTAAAACAGGGTTAACTTTAAGCAAACTCTTTGAAAGTCAAGACTAAAACGTCAAATAGAAATAAAATAAATTATTAGATGTAGGGAGAAGAAATATTTTGCCCAGAAAAGCCTAACTGGCAACAAATGCTAATGTACAAGAACGTTACTCGATAAATGTTTCATTGAATACAAAAGTTATCCATAGAAGAAATAATCAAGCCCTTGAACATGTTACATGCCAAAAAAATCGCTTATACGTTTAAGAAGCATCTTGGAATCTTACATAGGCTATTCATGATAAGAAAGAAAGTAAAGACTATGGAAATCAGTAGTAATACTTACCACCTTCATGATGATAGGGTTGTTGGAGCGAGAGTGAGACTTGGAGAGTAAGTTCTGGACTCAACGACTGCAGACAATTTGAGTGTGTTTCACAGGGTTTATATACCCGAAGACGATCCTTCTCCTCATCCCACGTGCCCTCCGTTATTGGGCGAGGTTCCTTCGAGGGATGGGGTCCAGGGGTGGGGGAAGCGGAAAAGAGGCGTGTTGCTCATCCCTCCTCCCTCACAAAAGCACTCCCCCCATCCCCCTGAGAGCCATCCTTAGGATCAGCAGCCACAGAGGAAGAGCCCCTGCCTCCTTCCCCAACCCCTTCTTGACCCCCCGCCCCCCGCGAAACCACCTGCCAATGGGAGAGGGGGAGGTCTGAATAGCATTAGCACCAGGACGAACAGGAGGAGCATCCTCCTTTGCTTCACACAATCGTCCTCCTCCTTTACGCTCCTTAAAAAAAATCCCCTTATCCGGCCATTAGAGGGGGAGAGGGCGAAGGAACCCCCCGCGTTTAAACTCGTAAAAACCTTTTCGCAGAAAACTAAGCAACGGAAGCACTGAAGCACTTTTCAAAATATTGCGTGAGAATTTCAACGATGAACGGTGTTACAGGTCTCATTCTTGAGTTCTCTAAGTTAGATTATTAAGTAAGATTTTTAAGGATTAATAACGTTTTCAGACGATAAATATCGATCTTAAATCAATTAAATAAAAGTGAATGAAATGAAGACTAAGTATTATTATCTATTCAATCATCGTTTTCAAATTGGTATGGCAATAGTTGGTAGGAATATCAACATTTGCCGTTATGTGAAAAATTTTTGGTCAGTCCAAAATACATTTTCAGTAAAAAAGATTCATGGGGGTTGCAATTAGGGTTTACTTAATAGCCAATCATTATTTTAAATAGTTTCTTCAATAAAATTATTCCACTGATATGAAATAGTCTGTGTTGCAAGTGGATGTATGACGGCGACATCACAGCAATTGATGAATAGTAGACAATGGTATATAACGTTTTGAGCCTACTGGGTTTCCTTGTGATTAGGAACCATTAGTGAGGACAGTCATTTTGAAAATGAAAGAAATAATAATAAAATAAATATACATGAGGGAGAATATTTCGGTAGTCGAACTAATATGTCCACAATAAAGCAAAAGGGAACGTACTACGGCCGAATGAATGCAATGAATACAAATTACCCAAAGCCGTACTCCAAGAGTACGGCTTTGGGTAATTTGTATTCATTGTAATATGTCCACACTGTTCACAAAATTTGGGCATTCTCATGTGGACTAAATTATTCTAAGCCGGATATGAGGATGTAAAAATAATGCATGGACAACGTAGATTTTGTAAAATGGGTTTTCATCTATTTTTAAATGTAATACTTACAGCATTCATAAATAAAAATCGATGAAAACCTTTGAATTTGGAATAAAACCTTATGTAAAGGCATTGAAATTGAAAAATAACCAACTTGGCTTTTCCCATAGAACATTTTAGTCACGACATACGTTTCGTTATGGTACGTATGGAAAATCTTATAACAAAACCTAGGTCGCAAATAAAATTTTCTTTCTGGAAAAGCCAAGTGGGTTGTTTTTCAAATTCCATTAGAAGAGTTTCCACCAAGTCACGCCAGAAACATTTTATTTAAGTGAGGGCACAATTAATTACATTTCCTGTCGTATTCGTTTGGTATGATTGACGAACAACATAGGGGCTATGGCATGCAGTTACATGACTTTAATCATTAGCAGTTATTTAATGTCAAATTCGGAAGATATTATAACCGATATTGTAGATGTTGACATTGAACTCTAGAATTTCTTAAACAATATATCACCAATATTTATTTAATACTTTTCCTTATAATAATGTTACATTTAATTAGGCTGATAGAAGTTTAATGAGCCTTTAAGTTTTTTCCTTTTTATCAATTTCCCCAAGGACCGATCCACCAAAACTTAAACACTTTTGCCGATAGCGGAGCTTCACTCATGTCTAATCGGTGCTAATTGTGTTACAGAACGGGTCAGAAACTGGACTACTTAATAATGGCTGAACTTGCCTGTGAACATAAGTTTTCTCATATTTTTAAACTAAGTTTTTCCCTATTGATTCCATTAACTTAACGCCTTAAAATGTAAATCCTCAATTTCGTTCTGAAGGATAGTTTATACTATTATAACGCTTTTTTTTAACCAGAAAGCATATAAAATTTATTGGCAAGCCCAAAATCAAATCTAACTCCATAAGTTTTTGTGATGATCTAGGCATAAAAATAATCAAGGGCTTAGAAAGTGACACGGCGAATATAAGTAAAAATTCATGAGTTATAAACCACATTTTTCACGAAAGTTCCATACAATCCTGGATGGAACATTCATTAGACACGTTATCACTTTGAGAATTTTTCTTTGTAACTTCCAATACCAAGAATTTGCAACCGTCTTTTCTGCCCATAATGCAAGTGTTCAGATCTATCTCCTTGCGAAAAAATATTATATTTTTCCGCCAGACGGAGCCGGGAGTATGGAGACCAGTTGCCTGCCGGCCTGCAGTTATCCGACGGCGTTCTAGAGACCGTGTGGGGGCGTGGGGAGAAGAAGGGGAGGCACTCCTCAGCATCCCACGTCGGCCCTCCCCACTCCCCCTCGCTCTCCGAACAGCCTCTCGAAGCGGCCTTTGGTTGGCTGGATGGCTTAGGCTCCCCAAAGGGGTGGATGGATTTATGTCCTCGCAGAAAACGCTCAGGATTGAGGAGAGGATTCTCTGCGTGCCGTCGGTTCAGCTTTAAGTCGAGAAAAAAGAACGAAAACATTCTAAGGGAAAGATACCTACCTATCCACGGTAGGCGGTGGGAAAAGTTTTCAGCAGTTTTTTTCAAGCAGAGAAATGTTGGAAGAATCCGTGATTTAGGCAGGGGAGAAGGTAATGCAATGCGGACAAAGATGAAGAAAGTTATCTCCTGTGTCCCCAAGGTGGAATATATTCAGCCCCCAGGCACCGGATGTGGTCAACACAAATATTATGTTAGTTCACTGTTTAGTTATTCATTGTTTTAGCTATAGGTCAATGTTCACCAAGTGCTAAACTTATGTTGAGATCTGAAAACAAAATTGAAATTTTCAAACGATCAGAAAATATAATGATAATAGCAGAGACGAACACTACTTGCCAGGACTAGTAAATGATGTAGTGCATCGAAACTGGTCGTGAATAAAATTTTTATTAAGTGGAAAATTGTAGTAGTCTTCGTCTCTGTTATTATGGAACAGTTCCACCACATCAAAATTTAATCTGTAATTTATAATATAAGGATAGATAAAGCATTAAGCAATAAGAATAAAATTATTGAAATTTAGAATAAAGCATTTAGAGATCAGCATGAAAAAATACACTTTGGAATGGCAGGAGGTTACCCATAGGAAAATAAGAGTACTTAAAATATCAACAGTTAAAAGGCAAAATTAAAAAAAAATACTTTCAGTATCAAAATACGGCATTAATATGCGCAAAAACTGGTAAAGATATTAGAAGATTGATTGCGTCAAAGTGAAATGTTTACCTCATAACTAGGAAAAGAGAAAAATATAGAAAATAATTCCAATCATTCGACTGAATAAAAAGTGGAGACAGTAAATTATTTCTCAGAAACGAAGATTTTGAGAAGAGTAACACAATACAAATCCATTAAAAAAATTTGTTTGAGGTTAATGAGTGCGTTCTTGTTGAAAGAAAAGTATTTGAAAGGTGTTCAGCTAGGTGTGAAAAAATGGGATAGGGGTAAATTCAAAATAATATGAAGGAAAATAGGAAGGTATTAATAATAAAAATACTGAGGCCACTAACAGATACGGAAAAGGTGGATTGGTAGTAAGGATTGAAAAATAATGAGAAAATAAAATGAAAATAAAGGTTAAGTAAACCCGGACTAAGTATGATGGCATGCCCGCGTATATAAATGCTTTTGAATCGTTTTCAATTTTCTTATGACCAACAGCGAATAGAATCGAAATGAAACAACATTTATTAACTGTTTGGGTCCTTGATATATGTATACATGAATTACTTTGAAGGACCGGCTAAAACCTTCAACTATATATATGTATGCAATTACTAAGTCAACTTTCAATCTCCTCTCTCTCCTCAATATCCTTGATTAGAATCAATACAACAACATGTGAATAAATGGAGAAAATGACAAATAGCTCATTTATTCATAACTTCAGAGTAATTAGTATAATACTTAAGTATTGATGGTATAAGTATATTAGACAATTAAAACACCAAAAATTCACTCATCCATTTAAGACTTTGCAGGGGTACTGACACTGAATAATGACTTGTACATGAACTGAAAACTGCATCATCTTACAGAAGATAAGGTAACTCTAAGGTAAGGTAGAATATATAGATAATAGAAGATAAGAAGATAACCTACTAAGAGGGGAACTGGGAAATTTGTTGCATGTAGGGTTTATTTGAGTCAGTCAGTCACGGTAGCTCCTTCGGTATCTCAGTATACTATTTCGAATATCAGGACAAATTTATTAGATTGCATTTTAGTATTATGTTCTCATCCTTATTTCGTATTAAAATAACATTTACACAATTTTCAATATTTTTACACCGAGGAAAAACTATCTGGCTAATAGAACTCTTTTTTCAAACAGAACCAAGGGAAAAAAATGAATTACCATTTTAAGATATTTGGGTGTCCAAAACAGAATGTGCGCGCTACAGTTGAAAGAAAAAATGATTTTTAAAGATTATTTGTTGGGACATTTGCATTTATTCGGACGGGTAAAAGTATTTTTCCTCTAGGAAATTTTTACCCTTCTAACTTCTTGAGATAAAAATTTAGAGGAATAGTAGACATTATAATATTTTTTTAAGATAATGTTTTTGGTTTTCTTCACGATGTGTTATCACTTCTTCACAGCCATATCTCACAAATGTGAAATAATTACGAATTGTGGATTTTCAAAATTCAGGAACTAATGACACACTCAATCGGGAATGACTGCATATTTTTGAACCTTCAAAACAATTAAATGCTACCATTTTAAAAGTATCTCTGACCATAAATTGTGAATAAATAAAGCTTCTCTTCACAGTGATTTTGTTAAATTAGGGGTCAAATGTTATGTGTATAAGAGAATGCTCTGTTCACTTTTATTTTGCTACAAATAGCTCAGTTTCCCATCATATGGAAAGAAATAATTCTACCAAAATTAGTTCATTTTGCCAAACTAGGCGATATTTATGACGACTTTTATGGACAGTTTTGATTTATATGGTTTGTATGTAAAGTATCGGGAATATTTCCTTAAAAATAGTTTTATTTAATTTATTTCAGCTATAATTTCTCAAAATTCTTCAAAGTACATCTCTTGAACGTCGAAACTTTTTCCAGCGGCTTTTCCCCATCTCGAAGACTTCCTGGTGAGTGGAAGGTCCTTAAGGGTACGACTGCTAGCTTCTTTGACGGCACTTAGGGTCCAATTGTGGTGTCCTTTGAGGGAGGATTCCACTTTTGGGAATAGGAAATAGTTTGCTGGTGCCAAGTCGTGACTGTAAGGGTGTAGGGGAATCATTGTGATGACGCTTGTCTTCAGGTATTCGGTTGCCTTGGAGCAGGTGTGGCTGGGTGCCTTCGGGACGAGTTTAGCGCAGATATTTCGCATCGCCAAATTTTCAGTGATAATGGTGTGTACTGTTATCTTATTGATGTCAATACAATCTACGATCATGCGAATCCCTAACTAACGGTCTGAATTCAAGCACTCGTCAAAAAATATTGTTACAGATACTTTTTTACAAACCTTGTATAGGGAGAAAAGAGAAGTACCTTACTCGTGAATTTTTATCGTTCATAGAAATAAAACTTGGACATTTTCAGCTCAAATTTTCACTGATGATCTAAAATACATATTATTTTTATTATAAGCCTCATTAAATATGAATTTGCTGTTACGGATGTGAGGTAAATATAGCATAGCATTTTTTTATTCAGATCAACCTGAAAATGTTACGCTGTAACTAAACCTAGGTCATAATAAAAAAATCTATGTGGGAAAGCAAAGTGTCTTCTTTCATCATGAAGGATTAATTATATGAAATATTATTTATTTAATGGAAGGACCATGTTTATAAAAACTATTTCACTGCAAAGAACACTTAAATTACTCACAGGTTCAGGATTAGAATGGAAAAGTTTTTTAAAAAATCAACTTGTCAGACTGGATACCCAGAAATACCATGCTTTACTTTGCAAGCTGAAAAATGTCTAGATTCACCCCAATAAGGTTAAAAATATGTGATGGATTTCCGTCGAGATCTAGCAAGTGGCCGGATAAAAAGTCACTCATAATCATACAGAAAAAGAAATTTCACAAATCCTAGAATAAAAAGACTGAAATCTAGATTCAGTTGCAGTAATTTTTCTTTGACTTCGGTGAGGATAGTAGGGACACTTAACCCAAGAAAGGAACCTTTTGTTTTTACGTGACGTAATAAGTTTTAAGAGACTCAATTCTTTAAAAAAAACATTATTTCTTCGCAATTCAGTTTTTACACAATACTGTACGCTCAAGAACCATTGTCAGTGTGGTAACTGACAATGGTTTCAATCAGATATTTCATTCGGGTCTTTGTTGTTGTAGCAATGATTGAACGTTCTGTCTATGAAAGCTCTATTTTGTGCCCAATATTGTGACAAAATAACTTATTTACTTAATAAAAAAATTAACTTGAGCACCTCTGTACAAATATTTAAAACAGAATTATTAGTACCTTCTTAACTTTTAGCAACTTTTTCGGGGGTTAAATTGTTCAAGTTTTATCAAGATAAAAAACACCGTAGTTGCAGAATTGAAGACTAATAAGGCTTTATTTGTAAAAGTTATAGGAAGTGTATTTTTCTATTAAACTAAGTAAACGAACTGAAAATATTAAACGTGGATGATTAGATGAAAATGCGACCATATTATGCAGGTTAATATTCCTTGCCCTTAAATAAAAATGCCTCGTCGAAGAAAAAATCGAATGGAAAAATATTATCAGATACAGCGCATCACTCAGGAAAAAAGCTTAATTTTTGAATAGGTAATCCCTGAAGCTGGCGAAAGAAAAAATGGGAGAAGTTTGAATATCTCCCTCGAGTTGGGATCGTACAATGTGGACAGTAGTGAAACAATGTCGCATTTTATTTAATTCAATGGAAAAACGTGACCAGTAATGACCAACGTACACCTGATTCAAATATATTAGAATGGTTAGAAAACCAGCCCTGGGATTTCGCATTCGTGGAGGACCGGTTCAAGTTTACTCTTCGAGAAGGAGTCTCCTTTTTCGAAGAGGCTCACGATTTCACGGTCAAGGCAAAGAGGGGAGGTAATGGGGAAGGGCGGTTGCGGCGGCGATACTTTCATTTCCTTTGGAATGGGGCTGGAGTAAATTACCTTAACACGGCCTTTCATGCTCCCGTGTTATTCAATAAATAGTTTCAACATTATGATTCATATTAAAATTTTTAGAGAGTCAAATATTAGTGACATAATAAAGTTACACAAAATTTCAAAGATTCTAGAATAAAGTTCAGCGTTAGGCATGATGCACTTAAATAATTACTCCTGATATTTTCACATGAAATAAGCTCATACATTATTATTTATATGATATATAAATATTGATATATATTTATATAAATGCGGGTCGCGGTGGTCTAGCGGGTAGAGCGTTGGACTACTGACCGGAGGGTCCCGGGTTCGATTCCCGGGCAAGGCACTCTGGGCACCTGCAGCTCCACCCAAGCTAGTTGATTTTTCGGGTACCAGATCTTCCTGGGAAACCATAACCGGCACAGGGAAAGGAACTGGCCCCCCTACCCTGATGTGTGAATATTCACACGCCGTTGGGCTTGGTACACGGGTGAGATCTACCATCACCTACTAAACCGACCTTCGGGTTGATCACTGTGTTTTTATTTATATAAATGTATATTTATGTATATATAATCACTTATTGAATACACATATTAATTCAATAAGCTAAAGGAAAGTGATCATTATAGCCAAAACCTGCCAAATAAGATAGTAACCGAGAGTATATAATGAAATCTTTATAAAATTTTGTTTGTACTAACCTTCAGCAGATACTAATCCTAATGGAAAACTAATGCTCATGGACCTATTACAAATGAAGTTTATTTCATTGGCAACGGTTGATTCTAATAAATATTTATCCAAGGTGCTATGCGGCTGATCTGGCAGGATCGACTAACAGGGAAAACGTACGATTGGAAGCGCTTGGAATGCGATATGACATTACTGAAGCTATTTTCCTTTTTGAAAAAGCATCTTTGTTTTTTATTATTGTTTCAAGGAAGGATGATAAGATGAACAATATTTCATGATAGGAAGAAAATGGATTTGCCGTTATATAGTTTTGAGAAAAATTCACCGTTTTACTTCATAAGTCAAATGAAATGCAATGGGTTACGGAAGCCGACAAATCTGGAAGAAGGTGACTATAGACTACAATGTTAGATTTTGCACTCGACCTTAGGAGTCATTTCCAAACTCCGGCAAAGATGGAAACTTTACTTAATTTGCGTTCCTCCGGTAGGGACGATTTCGAGTACAGTGCGTCTGCGATCTCTTAGGAAAACTTTTAATTTTTTCAGAAATACGAGTAATCCCTCTGACTCCCTTATTTAAGGATGTAGTAGCATCTGCTTTTTTATTCTCTCCCCAAATTCACGTCTCAAATTTATCACTCCTTCCTGATTGGTTGAATGGCTTCAGCCCTAGGTTATTGGCCCCCTTTTAAGGCTAAGCATAAAGATGAGTGATTAATTTGACTGGCGTAGAGAAGTGCACACGTGATCAATGTGTTGTAAACTTTTACGAATATGTTCGTGGGTTGTCGCCTTTTCCGGGATGGGTAGATCAAATTGCAGATGGAAAAGTGCTCCTCGGGGCCATGCCCATTTGCGAGAATCATCGATGTGACCTCTTAGCCAGTTCTCTCGATGTCGTTTAATGGCAAAGGAGAAAAAAATTTATACATTTCCCCCTCTCGAGAGAATGGCTCCGCGATCATAAATTCCTGGGACGTGTTACACGCCACCTGCGGACCCTCCTCCACTTTCGTTTTCGTAAGTTGCTTCCCGAGCCCGACGCAAGGTCAAGACCAAAGGGGCAGAGACGGCGTCGGCCCTCCCCGATCTCCACGGAGATGCCGCTCGGAAGGGGCAGATAAACGACCCACGCTCGCCAGGACATCTCGGGTCAGCGATGTTCGCCTCTTCGACATCCCAGGGTATGGGTTCGGTCTCGCGTCTTCCCTTCCGCGTAAGCCGGCTAAATCCCTCCACCTTCGTACACTCGCTTGCATAATTTGGGCTTGAGAGCGGGGGAGCACAGGCTTGTTGGGGAGATTATCAGGTGTGACTATATTTTATAAGTGAAAAAATCCTCTCTGATGCTGGTTGAAATTATGTATGTGCAGACGAATATTTCCTTGAAAACAATCGGAAATGGCTAATATATCAAATGTCACCACATTGTCCGTTTTTTAATTATCGCTTCATATTATTCCAGAAGACTAGATAACATAGATTTTATGAATAAAATTAGCAAAAATTTAGACATAAATAGGCATAACGTGGCATGCAAAAAGTAACTATATACAGTATTTTAAAAAGCACGACGTGTTTTGTCGACGTTGGATTGAAATAACATCACTGGTTAGAATGAATAAACAAAATGCAAGGGTTATAATATTTTATAACCATTTTTTTATTTAGCCATTGATACGATTTTGTTAAAATCGAGTCTGTCCTATAAGCTCTCTCCTCTTTCGAAGTGGATTAACTTTATTCTAGTGGATAGTGAGTTAATTTGTAAAATAACACGTGTATATGTATAAACGTTTTACCAAATTATCTATGATTTGTTACTATTATGGATGATTTAAATTTGACAGAATATCAATAATTAAATATTTTTAAACACTGAAAAGCGTTCTTCGTTACCTAAGAAAATGATTTTAATCGCCCCTGCGAGGCCCATACGATGATTTAACTTCAGGATGAATTTCTTTTTACGTGGCATGATCAGTAGCCGCAAAATCGTAACATGATTAGAAAAGTACATAACTAATAACTTCAAGTATTATTAACTGCTTCATTAGAGTTGGCCAATTTTTTATAGCATATTTTGTTCATTTGTACATTTGCACATCTTTATATCGTTGGCGATATTTGAGGAGCATTTTGTCATTTCAAATCATTAAAATACGATGGTATTGACATATTGAATAAATCATGGCAACATTGCTTTCAGGTCTGCTTCTTTAACCTGTCCTCATTGACGTGCTATCTTTTCTGACCATCTGACTTTTCTTATTTTATTTTCCATGTCAACGTTACCTCTGCCAATCCTGAGAGTGTCAAGAAGTACATGGATTATATACGTGCGCCGTTGGTATACCATACCCAAGGAGTGTGGGAATGTTCCAAACCTGGTTCACTAGGAGAAAGATAAAGGGGACAGATTACATGTGAACAACCCAGGAAGTAAATTGAAGAGTCGAAGAGAAAAAAAACAGTCATTATTATCATATTATGGCGTAAAATGCGCAGAAATACATGAAATTTCTTTTAAAATGTGCATACCATGATGTAATGGATATTTTTCCAAGAGGAAGAAGAAAACGGAAAATGAATAACTACGAGATATATATAAAAACAAAATATCAGTAAATGGTCCACCAAATATGTCCGGAAAAAAAATAGTAAATTGGGATTTGAGAAAGAAATTACTCGTACTCGTATATCAAACTGAAAGAGAATTTTAAATGAAAAGAAGAATGGAGAAAAGGAAAGATACAGTCATAATTTACGGAATAAGAACAACAACGAATGATTAATAATAAATACACAAATTTTGTATGGCCAGGAAATGTAAGAATTGAATGTGATTACCATAGTTTGCGCAAGAACTGTTGAGAATTCACGCTGTTGAAAGAAGCGTTGTCTTAATTTCTTTTGGCCTGTTAATACAATTCTAGCATGTTCCTAGCATGACTCACCGGGAAAACTAGAAGGATTATTGTTCCCCTATCAATGTCTTAATTGCAGCATTCAGGATCTTTATCGCCGCAAAACGATCACTTATATACCGCTTCCTACCCAAATCGAAATTCATAATTGTGCATAAAGTAAGAGAGATAATAGAAGTTCCACATTTCACTTCCTTGTCCTTACTAGAGAGGGGTAACTTATGTTAAAATTCAATTAGATTGCACTGCCTGATGATATAACTTCATTCGGAACTAATTTTGATAGAAAATTTATGCAAAAGGATGGTGTGATAGAGTTCGAGAAGAGGTTAAAGTATAAAAACCTTAGTAAAAAATCATTAAAGCCGTAGTGAAACCGTTAGGTTTGAATGGAGGTGTATATAAATATATACGTACATAATTATACAAAATATATATATATATATATATATATATTAGCATATTACAGGAGTCAACATTTATTTCAATAAATATATAATAGTTCTAATGTAAGATGTCGTAAAATTTTCAATGAAATATGCAAGCATCCGCCAAATTGATTTGGTGAGGAATAAGCATTTAAATTAATACGTTAATACCATCTATAAATAGAAAGACAATATCATCGTACCATTTGCAATTTATATGTTTTGAATAAAATTAGAAGTGGAAACGATTCATATAAGGCACTGTTTTAGGCGTTACATGATGTTGCCTTGAAACGAAACAATGATCGTGTAAAATAAAAATTATAGTGTTATCTGCCAAACTTGTCTTTCATAATTTACTCCTAGGTAAATAATTTATATGTTCCCAAAATTATGTGTATCTGTGTCCACTGTGCACCATGGTGACCATTATTACAATTTATTCTAAAACTGTTGCCTTTTACATTGAAAGTATAGTATTACAGTTTTACTTAATTGGATATTGAAGCCCGGATGAATTCCATCCGTAGTCATTAATTATACAGGAACACTCTCCGTGAATGTTCAGCAACATATATTGGATGAAAATGGCAATAGATTGAGCAAATTAGACTAAATGTTATTCAAAATACGATTTGTTATTTGAAGTTTCGTAAACATTGCCCCTCTCAAACGATCTCCGCTCCATGCTCCACCTGGCACAGAGGAAACTAGATAATCAAAAAATCAATCTATTTCAATGGGTTTTTCGAGGAAGATTTTTGGCACGTGCGTATGAATCCCGGTCTCAATTTCGAGTCGTCGGAAGGGGATGTGGCAGAGGCCGCGTTCTCTCAGGCGGCGGCCCTTGCGACCTGGGAAACCGGAATGGGTGGGAGAGAGGGGTGGTCGGGTGAGGGTGGATGGTCGATAGGGAGTGGACGGGGGTCGGGGGCGGAGACAAGAGTGAAAGGACGAAGCAATGTCGCCCGAGCCTCCGCTTCCCCTCACGTTAATTCGAAATCAACCCTCGGACGCAGCAGAATGCTCAGAGCCTGGGAGAAGAAGCATTTTACCTTCAAAAACTTGAATATACGCCTGAAAAATGCACTTGGAGCTAGCTAGAGCTACCCCTTGGTCAACTTCAACTGTTAAATAATCAACGGTAAGTTAAGAAGTGATCACTGCCGATATACACGATTTGTTTTATCCCTACGTTAGGACTAGCCTGACTAGACCTTTGCGGTGAGCAGTTTGAGTGAAATTACATAATATTTGGAGTGATTTTTTTAAATTTTAACATTGCGATACATTTATGTTTGTTCAGAATTATGCTTGATTACTTCTACTCTCTTTCTAATTGAATAACGTACTTTTAAATAACACGGAGATCAGTAATATCGAGGAATGCGCAATCATCATTGCGGTATAACTATTGTCTTTTTAAGAATAGGTGAGAAGAGATATTAGCTGTTACCGTCAAAAGTACTTATCACTCAAAAAACTACATCACAAAGTATAAACTCAGAGCCCGATCCCTCTTCTTCAATTCCCATTCTCCCTTCCGACTTCCCTCCTCTTCACTAGTAAAAAAGAGCTGAGGGGAGGCACTTGAAAAGAGTCGATCCAAAACCAAAACCTTTCTGCCATTGGGAGAAAAAAGTGAATTATACTTCGGGGCACCCATTTTATTGGCAATATTTCAGATCTGCTGGATAACAACTTTTTTTTAAAGCTGTTGGTGGTTTGGGGAAAGAAATTGTATTTCCTACCACATTGAATTGCGGCATAGGATTGGGTGAATAAAATATAAAAATGATCAAATAGATGTTACCATACCTGTGCATAATTAGATATTTTTAATTTCTCAAATTTACGTAACAAATAAATCGTATTTTGTTTGTTCTAATTTGAAATACACACTATTAGATTACACTTTATGGGTACATGGGAAACACACAAAATTAGACTATATTGCATTAGGTATTTGAAATATACATTATTAGATTACATTTGATTGGGTACACATATCAGATGGAGTGTTATCGATCAAAATTACCCTTAAGGATTCTTCTAATCTTCACTTCGGAGTCTAGGAAGACCAAAAGTTTTTTTTTTCTGACAGACATCGGCTTATTTGAGCGATTGAATCGGAAGCTGAGTTATGTAAATCGAACTTAGGATCGAAGAAGAAGGTTAGCTACGTTATGAAAGGAAATGTAGACAAAATGATAAATATATTCTCGTGAAAGTAAGAAATTCGACAAATTTTGTAGTGAGTTAAGAGGAAGTTAATAATTGTATATTAAACCAGGATGAAGAGTTAACAGTTTTTTTACTTAGTCGTCATTTAGGCGTGAGCCAGATTGGTTCACCAAGCCATGGCATCATTGCCCCGGAGTGGTTTCACTCTCGGAGCAGTTCGGATGACGGGTCGAGGCGGTCCCATCCGTGCCCCGAATTGATGATGCGTTGATGCCCTCTTTGATGAGGGAAAGACGTTCATCACGCTGCCGCATCACTAATCGCAGAGGGTGAGCCCTACCCCTCCCCCAGTCTGCCCTCCTCTTCCTCGGCCAAAAAGAGTCCCCTGGGGGTGGGTCTCGTTTATTTCGGAGCACATCTGCTAATCTTCCGTTCGTTTCGGAAAGCGTGGGGTTAATGTTCGATCTCAAGGGCAGAGCGGACGTTTGGTTCTCGACTTTTCCAAAAAAAAGACAGATAGGAGGCGAGAAGATGCCTCGCTCTGCTCATCCCAGTTGCCATACGGCCAAGACGGCGGACGGCCCTAGGATTAGGGGTTGACCTTGGAGGAAGAGCGTTAGACGCGACGGGAAACCAATTCGTCGGCCGAGGGGAGGCACTTAAAGAGCGGCCGATCCCGCGGGCGCGCATCAACACTACGGAGCAATTTTATTAAAGTTGTATCGGTGCTCAAGACCATTTGGAACCATTAACGAACCATTCATTTAAGCCACAAAGCTCGTGGGAAAGTACATTTCTGCAACAGAGTTCGAATTCTTCACTTACGTCGCGTGATTGGTGGCTAGGGGAGCGTTATTCTTTCGAAAGTGATATTTCTGTTGGGTGTCGGTGGATGTTCAGTCGACTGCCAGCAGGTCTCATTCCTTTTGCTGCCCATCATTCAAAAAAAGAGTAATCTTAGGATCGGAATTTTATCCTTATAAACTTTCATTTTACCACAAAAAAGTTAAGTAAATTAACATTTTATGGCTATTTAATTTTTTTGAATTTTCAAAAAGTAGGTAAATATTTTTCGATTGGAATAAGAGGAGATATATTTTTTTAATTCAGTGCTGTAGCATTGTCTGAAGTACTAAAATTTGTGTAATTAAACTTAAAAAATTAGATTCAAATATAGAGACACCGCATTAATCTACTCTTTTGAGCCCGCGTTAAAATACCGGTATAAATAAGATTCAATTAAGTTTCCCCTGTACAGACTAGAGAGGTTTTGAAACTGTTAGAATATCAACTATATTTGCTAGTAAATTTACATTATTTAAAGATTAAATCAAAAATGTAGTTAAATACATACCAAGGAGAGAATATTTTTAGTTCATTTAATTATACGGTGATATTTTTTCTGCCAAACACTCCATTGATTTCTGACAAGCATTAGATAAAAATGTCACATAGGCAGTATTCTAATACATACATAAAGCTTTAAATGATGAAAGACAAATTTCTTTGAATTTGCCTTAGCATGTCGCGTATCATATACCAGGCACACCTTAATTAATTTAATCATGTCTCAAACAGCGTCGTAGTGTTCCTTTCTTAAGAAGTTTGGGAGTACTGAAAAATTAGAAGAAAATAGTTGGTCCCCAGCCACCACTATGCATTCAGTTCTGTAAGCATATTTTTTCTCTCGCTAAGTGAAAAAGCAAATAAAATATTTCACCTCCCTGTGGAAAACGGTACAAAGTGTTGCCAATATATTTATAAAGAATAAATTCCCATTAGCTGAAGCAATAATTCTATTTTTCGTAAAAATCAAATGGATATATGATACATTTGATCAGTATTATCTTCAAACCATGGTTTCATAGAACGCGGAATATATTCTTAACACTTTTTAATAATTATTTATGAGTAATTTATAAAGCTAATGGTCTCAACACCTTTATCAAAATACCAGAGAAAGGAAGATAAAAAAATGTCCTCGTTGTCGCTGCTCACTAATACCTGAGAGATTTTGACATTTATCACTCAATTTTAATATTCTGTATTGGGAAAAAACTGCAATGAATGTTTTACTTCCACCATTTTGTTTCAATTAAATAATTTACCAAAGTCGTAAATGTCATTCCAAATGCTCTAAAAACTGGAAAAATATGGCATTGCTGAAGAAGCTCCTGTGTCACTCGTCTGGTTTTGACCTTCGTTTATTCTTCTTGTCATTACTCTCAATCTGATTGAAACCTTTCAATTGTGGCCGCCCTGTGATTAAGATGTTACCGTGAAACATGTCCTAGAGGTACTTAATGTATTCGACAAACCCGTTGTACGGCACTTGGGATACACGCTGAATACGAAAAATGGGACCTTTTTGCTGTACACGGTTGGAAAGCATTGTTGAAGCAATACGTATTCCCGCGAGTACAACTTGTGGTCAGAACTGACTCAACTCCAGATTTAAAAAGAAGAGATATATTTCCTTCGCTCATTCCAGGCACTCCACCGTAATTTTAAGACGTCTCGTACATAAAGAGCCCCGATTCTCCCGTCAGCCTTGAAAATGCAATATAACTTGGGCTGCAGAACATTGGAGGAATGGCTGGGAGGGGGAATTGAAATTTTTATATTTCCACGGAATATTCTTTTTCAGTATCGACCGTTTATTTTATCGCGGAAATGCACCTTTGTGCGTTATACTACTAAAATTTAGTGAAAAAAGGGGGTGAATTAAAATTGAGGGGTTAAAATAATCTTGAAACTATGATTGACTTAATTTACTAGTTTACTTGACAATTACAAGAAATTGGAGAAGAACTTATAATCGATTTAACTATAGTTAACGATGAAGACGAACTATAGGCGAAATAAAATGACGAGGATATGCACGTGAAAATTATTGATACTTTTATTTGGCAAATCCTTGGCAAATCAATTGGATTTTCCCTTGATTAACCAGAGCATTCGTTTGGGACGTAAATTCACACTCCAAGAATGAAGCATCAAACTCACAACCGTAACTCCTCCCAATACCAAATATGCAATGATATTGAATTTCTTCAAATAATATGAAATGCACATTCGCTAATTCATCAAACACCGTATGGAATCTCACCTAAACGTATATAGAAGAAAATAATGCATATAGCAAAAATAAAATAAGGCAAAACATTTAGTTTTCTTTCAGTAGTATAACCATTAGCCTGTAATTTTTTTCCTCATTCTGAGGAATATGATCATGTGACTGTGGTTTTTAGTATATTTTGACTAGAAAAGCTTGTATTTTAATCTTTAAGCTGAGTGACTCATAAATCACTCAGAAAATATAGAATTAATACCAGAAAAATAAATTTTGGAACTGTAATGAAAAATCTAGGAATAGAATAGAATCATGGTGAATTTGTAATATCCCTGCACCTTTTAGGTACCAACAAGTTTATGTTAAAATACGGCATGAATGGAAATCAAATATTCCCTGTTGGTAAAATTGTATTTATATTTATTTCTATGAATTTGGTGCTTAAAACATTTAAGAAACTTGTGTTAAGTAAAATTAAAAAAAAAATTAAACTATAATTTGAGAAACCGTCCATAAACTTGTTGAATGATTCAAATCATTCCATAACGAATCAAGAAACGATGGACCTGAGTAGTGCTAAATTCATTCTAATGCCACCAATTAATATTGAATGTATGGTTGTGTGTGACATGTAAGTGAATTGAGCAAGAAATTGTTAATACTATGTCTGAGCAACGGATTAAATCAACCGTATCTGTCGTGATTTGGTGCCAGAACATTTATGAAATAAGAAGACTATTTGCGTTATACTATATACAATTGAAGAGTGCGTGATTACGGACGGAGTGCAAGGATGGTCGGAGCGTTACAGGTATGGTGTGAACCTGACCCTTGTGTGATGGTAAAGGAGTGGTTGGTAATCTGAAAGTGTCATTGTATATAACATTTTGTCTCATATCTGTTCTTCTTGTGTGTGTATATATTATATTAAGTAATCTACCGGTTAAGTTAGGTTTTTGGATGGACACAACTATCAAATAAATATTTTGTAACTCCAAACAAACCCCAATCGAACAAACTTATCTACATCAGGTCCCTCTTCATCTCTGCATACTTCTTTCCTCCCTTCATCCCATCCAACATCCCTATCCTGTTCCTACCCTTTCCTCGCTTCCCCAACATTCTCCCCTCTATTACCCACTTCAACATTCCACTACCGCTCAATACGCCTTTCATCCATTTTTCCTGCCTCCATAGGATTTCTCTCAACAAACCCCTCTCCTCACCCACCATCTCCAGTACTTCCTCATTTGTTTTCTTTTCGGTCCATTTCACCTTCTCCATTCTTCTCAACACCCACATTTCAAAAGCCTCCAATCTACGTCCATCCTCCTGCTTCAGTGACCACGTTTCCGTACCGTACATAGCTACGCTCCACATCAGAGGTTTTACGATTCTTGTCTTAACATCTCTACTCAACGTCCCCGTCATCAACTCTCTCCTCCTTGAGAAAGCCTTCTTGCCTAGCGCAATTCTTCTCCTTACATCCCTACCACTTTGACCGAATTGGTCCAAAACACTTCCGAGATATGTAAACTGTTCTACCTGCTCTATTTTTTTTCCCGCCTATTTTAATATTTAGCTTAGCCTTTTTCTTTCTGGAAAATCGCATGACCTTTGTTTTATTAATATTGAATCTCATCCCATATTTATCGCACTGAACCTCCAATTCACTCAGCAATGCTTGCAACTCCTTGGCTGACTGAGCAACTAATGCTTGGTCATCAGCAAACCTAACCGATTTTACGAATTCCCCTCCGACTTTTATTCCTACCTCCAGTTCTTCCAATGCCTCTTTAATCATTTCCTCTACATATACGTTGAACAGTACCGGTGGCAATGGGCAGCCCTGCCTTACACCTCTTCCTAACACTGCCCATCCGGACTCTCCGTTCCCCTCTCGCACCTGAGCAGTCTGAGATATGTACAGGTTGCGAATCAGTCTCCTGTCCCTCCAATCGATTCCTATTTTCTGCAATACACGCAATAATTTTTCCCAATTCACTCTATCAAACGCTTTTTCGAAATCTACAAAACAGGCAAAAACATTGATTGCATTCTATATTCCTCTCGATTAGTGATCTCATTACTGCAATGGCATCACGCGTACCTCTTCCTTTCCTAAACCAAAACTGATCGTCCCCTAAGTAATCATTTGCCTTACTCTCTATCCTTTTGTTGATGATCCTGAGAATAACTTTAGCTGCGTGGGATATCAAACTTATTGTTCTGTAATCCCCACATGACGTAGCCTTTGCCTTTTTTGGAATAGCAAATAACACCGATCTCACAAAATCTTCCGGCCAGATTCCTTCCTCATAGATACTACGAATCAGTCCATTTAGAGTCTCCTTCCCACATTTTCCTAAGCATTTCAACAGTTCTACAGGAATGTTGTCCACCCCCACGGCCTTATTTGCTTTCATCTCCTTTAATGCCCTTTCTATTTCATCGTCGAGTATGCCTGGACCTAAGCTATCTTCTTCTACGTCATATTCCTTTTCTATATCTAACCTTGTCGGCCTAAGTTCTTTACCATACAGTGTTTCTATATATTCCTTCCATATCTATTGGATTTTTCCTGGTTCAACTATCATCTTACCCCACTTATCTTTAACTGTTAGCACAGATCTTGCCTTCTTACTTCCCGATAATAACTTAACCTTGCTGTATAGAGCACCAATTTCACCCTCCTTCTTCTGTAAACTTTCCATATCCTCGCATTGCGTTTTCCACCATTCCTCTTTTGCTTTATTTGTTGCCCTTCTCAATTTATTGTTTAACTCTTTGTACTTCATTTTGCCTAACTCTGTGTTTACATTTTTCCAACACCTTCTCTCATCCATTTTTGCAATCATCTCATCCGTTACCCATGGTTTCCTTATCCTTTTCCCGTTAACGGTTCCTATAGTTTCTTTAGCGGCTTGCAATATCCCTTTCTCCATACATTCCCATTTTTCTTCGATAGCACTCAGTTCTTTACCGTCATCCATTATTTTCTCTACAGCCTGCTGATACTCCTTCCTCGTTAATTCATTTAATGCTTCTAAATTGTGTGTATATATGTATCTGTATTGTAAGAGTGACCACTGATCAGACTTGACTGTTGCCACCAGGACAAATGCCTAATTGCAATGAGGTTTATATAATAATATCTCTTTTTTAAAAGTCCACTATTTGAATGAAATATGACAAAATAAATAACCTTTAGTAGTAACGGTTTTCCACTCTATATATCTAGAATATATATATATATATATATATATTTATTTATTCGGTAATATACCGTTTAAGGTAGGTTTTTGGATGGACACAACTAACAAATAAACATTTTGTAACTCCAAACGAAACCCAATCCAGCAACCTAATCTACATCAGGTCCTTCTTCATCTCTGTGTACCTCCTTCTTCTCTTCATCCCGTCCAACATCCCTATCCTATTCCTGCCCTTTCCTCGCTTGCCCAACATCCTCCCCTCTATTACCCTCTTCAACATTCCACTACCGCTCAATACGCCTTTCATCCATTTTTCCTGCCTCCATAGGATTTCTCTCAACAAACCCCTCTCCTCCCCCACCATTTCTAGTACTTCCTCATTTGTTTTCCTTTCGGTCCATTTAACTTTCTCCATTCTTCTCCACACCCACATTTCAAAAGCCTCCAATCTACGTCTATCCTTCTGCTTCAGTGACCACGTTTCCGCGCCGTACATAGCTACGCTCCATATCAGAGTTTTTACGAGTCTTGTCTTAACATCCCTACTCAACGTCCCCGTCATCAACTCCCTCCTCCTTGAGAAAGCCCCCTTGCCTAGCGCAATTCTTCTCCTTACGTCCCTACCACTCTGACCGTATTGGTCCAAAACACTTTCGAGATATGTAAACTGTTCTACCTGCTCTATTTTTTCCCCGCCTATTTTAATATTTTGCTTAGCCTTTTAAAAGGAAGAAGGCATGTTAAGCACGGTGTGCTAATACCAGATGATCACTACTAATTTTTGCAAATATAAAGAAAATGCCTGTGATAAAAAAAATAAGGATAGAATTTAAAGGGAAAAATGAAAATGCAAGCAATTCTGAAGGAAATAAGAAGCAGTTTTGGAAAGTGGTTTACAGAGAAACGGAGGAAATATAATTAAAAATAAGAACATCGATATCGAAAGAGATTAAAATGGCGTTAAAAACTTGGAGGGAGTGTTTTAAGTTAATTAGGAGTAATTTTAGTATGAAAAAAAGCGATTGCAAAAATGTCAGTGTTAATTTTAAAGTGTGGAAAGGTTGTGAGAAAGAAGGTGGTACAGTTACAATGAATACAAGTTACCCAAAGCCGTACTGTACGGCTTTGGGTAACTTGTATTCATTGCATTCATTCGGCCGTAGTACGTTCCCTTTTGCTTTATTGTGGTACAGTTAGTTCAGTTCTGGAGTAGGGAAATAATTTGGCTCATGCTGGCTTGTTTTTGCATGTTACATAACTTTGGGCATTTTTGCAGATTTATTTGAGCTAAAATATTGGGAAAATACAATGATTTCAGGTTTCAGGTTTCAGGTCAGAAACGATATAATTGGTGATTATGTAATGGCTGAATACTATAGTAATACACGTAAGTATTTTGTGCATAAAGGAAGAAGTGTTCAATAGTGAGTAAAAGAGATATCATGGTTTGTGAATTGCTCTAGAAATGTTGTTCAATGGTAATTGGAATAAATTAAAAAACGTCTTGGGTATAAAAATTCCATAATACCATTATAGTTTTTTATTGATTACTCCAGTATCGGAAAAAATGTCGATTGATATTTGGTCATATCTGGGCTGATGTTATGTGAATTAATTGTTAATCCATCACAGTTATGCACAAAGATGATTTTAAACTCTAAAGAATATTGTTTTTATTGAGAGTTAATCCACTTATTATGGGCAGTGCTCGCGACTGAAATCCTCCACCGCAAATATGACGCAGAGGTGCATTGCATATGACAATTGAGGGGTTGCATAGAATCGCAGGGTGAAACCCACTTATCCAATCAATGTGTCAATTAACCGCCCCTGTCAGATCATACTTTCACTTCTGCTCTAAAGTCGAAATGCTGTCAAAAGCAGAGGCCCTACTCTTTAAATTAATTTGAAATCGCAAATTAACAAGCGAAAATATTTTTAGAATGACAATATCATTGAAGTGCTTTGCATTTCACAAACGTGTATAATCTAAAAAAAATAGTCTTTAAATAATTAAATTCGTCGCGGGTATCACGGTTTTAAGAAATGATTTACGATTTGAGTAGAAAAGAAGCAATAGTTAAAATGTAATGGAGAATGGAAATACATGTTCATCTGTGACAAAAAAATATGGGGCCCAAAGCATTCCATTGATACGTCAAATTAAGTTATAATCTTTAATTATTTACTTGAGACTTCATCTGTAGCATAAATAATCTTTCATAATTTGCTGGTCACGCACGCCTGAAACATTCACAGAGGCCATTCTTTATTTTCGTTTTCGAAGAACAAGTGACCCATCAGTCTCTTTTCAGCCTGCCATCTCTCGAGCATTTCGCAAAACAGGTCGCATATTCGCCTTGACTGCGTCGTCGCACGGGGAGGCTGGCCGGAGAGGATGCCGCCCCCACACGCTCTCCTCCCGCTCTCCCCCTCCCTACTCCCCCTTTGGCTCATCCTTCCGTCCTCCCTCACACCCTCTCCTCCCGCCCTCCCTGACCCCGAGTCCACCGTCTTCCCTCACTGACCGTGGAACTGGTTGGCCGGGACATTGAAATACTCGGGAGTGGAGTGATCGCCAGCAGTGTAGCAGCCGAGACCTCAGACCGTATTCAATCCAATATGCACGTAGTCTAAGTGCGTTGAAGCGTTGCGAACGATCTGAAATATTATTAAAATGATTCGGGATTGGAAGAAATCCATAGAACTCACCTTAAAAATATCTTTGGCAGTTCAATAGTCGAGTAAGTTTTCTTTCTTGGTACAGAAATTATGTAATTAACGTTATACTACGGGGTCGCAATCGTAGTGCTCAATATTACGCAAAGTAAATCATAACTCGATAGTAAGACAACTTAAAAATCTGAAGAACAGTTTGACTAAATAAGACTTCCGTCGTATCGTATTCGGTCCCGAAATTTGTAGATAAGAGATTGATAAATGAACATTAATTAGATATGATTCAAATACTATAATAACTTTTGGATGCAATGATTGGGAGAATTTATTCTCATTTATCGATTTTGTCCAAACTTTAATCCTTCATGTCTGTCGTTTCACCCTTTTGAAATTTGTCGATGAGCCGAATCAAAAGCCAGAGTGACATTTTCTAAACAAATGACGATGTAGTATTAAATTCAATTATCGTTCAATATACGATCGCTTAGAAAATATAAAATTTGATTCTTTTTAATCACCTCTACTCCGGCTAGAAAGATGGAAGTGTTTCCCGAACGCTGATCAATTCTCGGAACTCTTGTTTAGGCAATAGTCGCCATTCTCGGCAGCCATATGAGCGTGTTCAGATTGAAAAAGAGCGCATTTAAGACGAGTATGGGAGTCTTAAATTCAGTATCGGTAATGACCACTCAGTTTAGAAAGTTTATAACGAGTCTTGTATAGGAATAGTTCTTAAGCGATTTTTGACATGAGAGACATCTCCGATAGAGCTCTTTGAAGATGGTTAATAAAACGGGAATGATTCTTATATCCGAAAACTAAGAGAATCACCAAGGACCCGAATAACCTAGGCTTTGATTTGATCACTCGGAGGCCAAATAAGGGAGCAAGTAGGTGATCGAAGGGCACGGATACAGGGTATGAGCCGCATGCTTCGCAAAAAGCTTTATCAAATGACGTAATCTCAAGCAAGTTGGGCCCTGGGAAAATTACTCACCCTTTTTTTCCAATAATCCAATATTTTTACCACTCACTTCATTTCACAAAATTCCGGGCGTAGGTCGTTCGTTATCCGCACAACGCAATCAACGTGGTAGTGTAAAATGTTATAACCAGGGCTTATAATAATAAGACTTCAATGAAAATAGATGGGTCGATTCGTGAGGTTTAGATCTAACAGTTTGGATTGAAAATATAGACTCGAAACCATCAGTTGAGGTTAGTATTTTTTATTGCAAATATTTAACAGTATGAATTTAAATGGAAGCTTTAAGGAGTTCAATATGTGGGTAAGTAGAAAATTTTGTGTGGTTTCCAGGAACACGTGGGTATTTTTAAAAGTTTTAGCCAAGTCAGAAAGGTCAAAAGACATCAAGTATGAGGTTGGACAGTGCGTGGTTCTGGACGCAGTTTGATGTTGGACGTTGTGTTGTTTGTATGGTGTGATGTTAAACCGTTTGGCTTTGAATTTTCTTTAATTACCATAGTGTGTAACGGCTTTATTTTGATTTTTTTATTCATGTTCATGTCATCGTTTCAAGATTGATTGTGATGCTAGGGATTTGTGTACAACCTGACACTGTATTGTTTATAAACTATTAATGGAATGAATAAAAATCTTTAACATATCCAAACAGAGTAAATTTTCAAGGTGTGAGCAGAAACCTATTGGGGAAAAATTGTCTTAACATTTTACAACTCGGTCAGAAATCGTATTACAAACTAGGCCCAAAAGAGCATACTCTCACGAGGAATGAAATTAGTTTGAATGCAGGAATAAAACAGCTCAATCCGTTTACAGCGAAGAAAAAGCAATTCACTTTTACTGAAGTACAATTTGTGATTGAGTTTACCAACGATCACCTTAATTGTACAACCTAGGTTAACTCTTTTAAACTACAATCAAGCAGCACAATACCAAAGCCGAAAATATTATTAAAAGAACTACTTATAAGTGATGACGGTGATCATCCAGCATTAAATTAAGTGGAATCAAACCAGAGCTGCCATATTAATGAAATGAGATCAATTTTTCAGCTAATCGTTCCAGATTCCGTAAAATGTCTTGCTCGATATTGTTAAAATAGTATTTTAGATGCTTTTCCATGTTCAAAGTAAAGAACTCACAGCATTCTGTCTCAACTAATATTATAAAAGAAAGTCATAAATAAACTAATACTAGTATTATTAGTACTATACTAGTATATAGTACTATGATAGAGGTATAGTACTAATACGCGATGTATTATTCCGAACGTGTTGAAATCAATTCTTGATTTTTTCTAATAAAATTTCATAAAGACGATCGTGAAAGCATTGAATAACATGAAAATATAGTAAAACACCTTTAATTTATATAATTATTTAAATTATGTGGTTTATAGAAAAGTCCGTGACTCTAGAAATGAGACAACTAAGTGAACTCGTATAGTTACGTCATTATCAAAATTTACATTTTTTTCTTATCACATCCAAAAAGGTAAATTAGATTTTCAGAGTGTGACAATAGATGAAGTGGATAAAGACTTAAAGTTTGGGATTTGAATGTTTTAAATAGAAATGATTGACTCACTAAGACATTGAATTTCAAAACGTTTGAAAATGTCCTCAGTAATGCCGGTATACGGTAGCAATTTTAAATTAAAACCTGTCTTTTTAGCAGAGGTAACAAGCTGCCGTCTGATCGGCAGCAAACCTTAATTTGACAGGAAATACATTACTCACCTAGCGGGACCATGATCGATATGGTGCAGGCGTGGGGAAGAGGTTCTCAGAGATTGCAAGGTCGACATACGCGTTATAAAGATATCCGTAATTGGTATTCAGATGCTTTTCTGAGTCCTAAAAATCGCGTGACTGGGAATTGGAAATGCGGGTGCCGACACCATCATCTGATTCCCGCAGCAGCAGTGCCCCTTCCTCCGCCCACATACGTAATCAGTCAACTCCCACTTGAAAACCATCGGTGGCAACTCTTGGCCTCTTTCACGTGCAGGAGCGTTACCAATTATAATCATACCTTAGTATGAAATTATCACGAATAATTCTGTTTTTATAAGGTCCATAAAAGGTCGCGGACTGTTTTGCTGAACACTTCCTAAATACCTACTGCTTTCAAACAACAATTGTACTTCCTCTCTTCTTAAAAAGTTCATATAAACTTGGCAATGTCAGACACATCGGACTGTCATTTCACACACGGACAAAGAAAAAAATGTGTGATTTCAAATGACACATTTCTCACCTCAAGTTCTATATATATATATATTTCAATAAAATAAACTTTTTTAGGAAAAGTGAGAAAAATATGGCGGTTTGTTTCATGAGGGTACCATTTATCTTCCTTTCATTTGAACAATTCTTTCATTTAATTGTCCCTAAAAATAAAATTTATCGAGAAAAATAACTTTATACTGGCTGTATCTTTCTCCAAGGCATTTATGGAGAAAAGTGATAAATTATATTATTGGCATTGTACGAGAGAGAAATTCTTTTTTCGATGTTGCGTACCTACGTCATAGGAAGTTTTTTAGCTTAGTGCGTGGAGTTTTCGATAACTGATCTTAGGGCACGTGTCAAAAATTGTGTTAACTCCTCAGTTCGCCCCCATCTTCAACCATGCTGCATGGTTTTTCTGTCAGAACTTCCTGAGAAACCAGAGAGAGCAAAGGGAAAGTAGCGGCTCTGTCTTTCAAAATGTGTTGATTTCACAAGATGTAGGGTGCCAGGTGAGTTTTGTCCTCACCTACCACAACGCCATGGCAGTTGTTCTCGGTTTTCCTAGGCTACAAGGTATTCATTAAGTCAAATAGGCAACAAATAAAAGAGATTGGGAAGTATATGGTAATGAAAAACTGGTGAGAACTTGCCACAAATAAACACTTGAGTTAGTGAAAGCCACAAATAAACACTTCAGTTAGTGAAAACCACAAAGGAGAAAGATGAAGAGATTAACTTGATGCTATCAGCAATAAAACATAACATAGAAGATTTAGAAAGTATAATGAGGAAGGGAAATGTTTATCTTTTATCTGTTGGTAGTTGGTTCCGGAAAAAGATCCAAAAGAAAGCTTTGAGGCAAATACCCGATTCGCAGTTTTTTGACCCGAAAGCAAATGACAGGTATGTTAATAAACATGGGAGCCTCACCGGAATCGCGGAACGAAGAAGCATTTTGTTAGGGAAGTATGGTGATAAAATCCAAGTGTTAAAAAAAATACATTTTTCTTTAATTTATTCGTGAATAGAAATACGTTCTTCCTTAAAATTAGCATGGAAACGACTCCGTTTGGCATTTAAGACCATTAAGTCCGAAAAACGGGTTGGTGGTCACCAAAAAGGAAGCTCTTTCATGAACAGCAATTATGTGACCGTTCTTCTTCCTTAAGTGCAATGACAGCGTGTTTCTCTCTTTCATATACATATGTACACACACATACATATATATGTTTGTTCGTGGGTGTTTGTGCGTGCACGTGTGTATGTATAATTATATATATATATATATATATATATATATATATATATCTGTGTTTATATATATATAGTATATATATAGTATATATATATATATAGTATATATATATAGTATATATATATATATCCAGGATCCGCACCCAGCACACACACACGTAAAATATGTATGTAAATACCATGCATGTACCACTGTATATGATGTGCCCCTATTCAGAGCCGCATATATGTTTCACCGGCATCTTTGGCTGCCTGGGAGGTGGTGTGGGTGGGGTCCCGTGGAGCAAGGAATAGCAACGGTTGCCAAGTGAAGTAGGCGGCCTGTTGCCATGGAGACCTCGCAGATGCTCATCCCTCCCTCTCGGCAAGGGAGGAGTTCGTGAGGGGGAGGCGTGGTGGACGAGAGATGGAAGCGAGGAGGGTCAGAGAAGAAAAAAATCGCTTTCGTGAGCCAGGTGGGCCAATGTTAATCCAATTGTAATATAATATTTTACAATGAATGATAAGTGTATGCTAACGATATAACTCTGCACAAAATGATCTGTTCGTAAAATTTCTGATTAAACCTCATATCTGAACATATAAGAATTATTGCACAATGAAATAATTTTTTATGTACAAAAAACGTTAGTTTTCACTTAGTGATGGACATTAATAAAAAACTCAAAGGAAAAATAGACAGACTAAAGTCAGGTTATCAAAGAAATTGCGTGAGGGCGGTGCTAAAAGAGCAGATGGAAATAGTATGCATTAAATATGGAACGCGATAGACTACTGAATACTGATGATAGGAAGAGACGGGCATGGTTATAAGTCAGGTAAAAACGTCGATAGGAAATCGTCGGCATTAGGTTTCTTAGGTGAGGAAAATGCAAATATACGACTAAATTTTACTGTCTCAATTGACTTGGAGAGTACTGCACTTAAAAGTATCAATGATAATAAAACCAAAGAGGAGTAAAAAAATTAATTATATTACCACTTTTTGAGCGTTTACCCGGAACTAATTTTCCTCGGTCCAAGGGATAGCAGACAAAGCTTCCTACAATGGTAGCAAAATGCTGAAAAGGATAAATGGTTGACATTACTAGTTTATTATCGGAACATCCAAGTCGCTTGAATGTTGATGGATGCTGATATCTGACAATACTCGCCAAAATTGTTGCTCCCACCAGTTGTAAAGTGCTTGCTTTGTTTCTATGTTTGTGTGCAAAAAGGTCATCATTTGCTGAATTTCAACGGAAGCGAAAGGTTAGACTATAATATCGAGACTTTAAAAATGGTCGAATTAAGGTTTACGATGAAACGTAGAGTGGCAGGCTCAATTGCAGATCGGTAAAATCCTTCAACGAGTGGACCAAGAACTTCGATCCGATCGACGATTTGTACTCTGGCTGATAAAGTTTCTCTTGTCAAGGCAACACTATTAATACGATTGTTACAGAAAAGCTCGGATAAATTACGTGCCAGGTAGGTGCCGGAAATGCCGAGCAAAAAAATGCTGAGTGGACGATCGTTTTTGGACCACTATCCCTTGTCTCAAAGTTGCATCTAGCGACTATTTTTTTTTCTTACAATTAAAACAACGGTTTGATGGATAACGGTTTGAAGATAACGAGGAGCTCAAGCCTGCCGTTGTTAACTGGCTCAATTCCCAGACGGCTAAGCCCTATGCTGAAGGATTAAAACATCTGATGTAGCATTAAGAAAATTGTTTAGAACTAAACAGCGAGCACGCACAGGATTTAAGTAGGTTTGTAGAAAACTAAAGCCGTAAATAAAATCTTTTTTAACAGTTGTATTTTTAAAGACCAAATGGACCTAATTTTAAAAAATAATTACCGTGTAAACTGTAAAGATTATTCTCCACGCCCACACATACGAAACCACCAAGCCAAACTAGTTCTCTTGCCTTTACGAGCTACCGATCCTCATGAAATGAAATCCATGATGAAATTCAATAAATATTTCTTTGAATATTTGTTTAAGGATTGTTTCATCAACTTCTTTCTCTTCGTAAGTTTTTAAATAAAAAATATTTTTTAAATAATATTTGTTTACGACTTCAATCACCTTTGTCTAAAACCTTTATTAAATAAGTTTTCTACCTGTTCTACTTTATAACCTATAAGCATATTGTTTAAATTAGCCGTGCCATTTCTGAATCTGATTATCTTTGTTTTCTTATGATCAATTCAAACTCCATGCCTAAATCACTGGTTCTTTAGTACAATAAGCATGAGTTACAATTCTTAGGACGACTGTCAAGTCTAATCTCAATCTAATTTATATGATGAGCTCCCCACCTACCTTCCTGCCTATCTCCCGTTCTTCTCATTGCTTTTTTAAGATTTTTCCGAGTGCGTATTGAAGTGTACGGGGGATAATGGGCATTTGCAGTCTGCTACATGCACTTGTGCGATCTGAGAAGCTGACAGTTTCCGGAAAAATAACTTATTCTTCAATTCTACTCCAAACTTCTTTGTTCTAAAACAATAGATGCGCCACGTACTTAGTATTCCTAAAATAGATACTTTGGCATGAAATCCATTTCTGCAAATCCCGAAAAACAAATCCCGGAAAACACTGGATTTCGTTGCAGTCGTAATGGCCGGAGACCCGGGAAAGATGTTGTACCATGTTCCAGGTTACACAGATGTTCAGAACAGATGTTAATGAGCAGTTGTTCTTCACCAGCAAGTATTATTATTTATTATTATCAATAATAATTATTTATTATTGTTTATCGCAATTTATTTATTATTATTACCCTCTCCAATAATTTGATTAAATTTGCTCGATTTACTCTGTGATACGATATGACATCGAAGTATTTTCGTCAGAGTGGATGCCAAAAAAATTAAATATGGTATAGTATGGCTCGTAGATTGTCTTACAAAGAAAATGTAACTGAGCCAGATGTCAGATTAATGAGCCAAGAGTTTGCTAATGTAATTAAGATTTTCTGGAAACTATTTAAAAAGTTGTTATTTAATCGTAATTTACAAACTGATACCCTACTTAACCCATATCCATGCAAACAGAAAAGCCTCTCATTTAAAACCTAGACATGCCTTTTAAGTGGAAGCCGAACAAAATGTCCACGACAAATTCAGCAGAATTCTTTAATAAAGCGACGGACACAAAAGATGTCTCCTGGTTGCAGCGTTCATAGGGGGGGGGAGGGTGAACACAAACATTTGCAGTTGCAGTTTTCTTTCTTCTAAATACCTTTCGAAACATTTTATATGACCAATGAGCTCCTGAAATCCCGATGGTCACATTGTGGTGGCCATCAATCTTCCAGGGGTAGAACCGCTACGGTGCCCATAACTCTGGACTGGACTCGATTCAACCATCTTTGGGGAACACGAAGGCGCCTTTTTAATCAGGTGCACACATACTCCCAGGTAAAAAGTAGCCGTTGCAGGAGAAAACTATTGCTCTCCTTTTTTCCTGACATCCCTGGTGCTACTTATCATGGAAACTAACCTGTGATATATCAAAGTACGAAACGCATATACTTCATTACACAACCACTAACTCGTGCAGCGGCAAGTTGAAATGATGAATCGCGACGAAATTTTTTCTGGAAAAACCCAGAAGCCGGTTTAGCAAGCTTTCACCAAGGTTAAACTTTATGTATTCATTTATCAGGAGCTTCAATCCAGCGACCAAACGGAATTGATTTCTAGTTGATTTAGATCGCGATGGCCGCTTTCTTGAGTTGATTCGTAGTCGAAATATACTTACATTCAACGAGCATGTAGATTGACATAGCCCAACGATATCTTTCCTGTAGTTTCTGTCGTGTACTTCAATCGTTACAAAACGATTGGTTTGTCATAGGTCATTGCCTACTCCAAACTGCATGAATGTGCTAATATCACCTTGATTCGGCCATCAAGCAGTGAGTAGATAATTTGTCGTTCTGGAAATTGTTTTAGTCAGCAAATTCCCACATTTATATCACTTAGACGTATATCGTTGGTTTTCCCCTTGCCATTTTGAGCAGGCGTCCAAATACGTTAGTATGCATTTGCATTAAGGAAAGTTAATTCGCATAGAAATCCTTCAGGTGCCATTCGAAGGTTTTCCGCCTACCTAATCGGTTACCGAATTGTTTGTAAATAATACTAATATCCTTGCGTAAACAAAGTTCTTCATCAAATATCATACACGGAACTGCCACTGAACATATTATATACTGTTTATGGTCCATCATCAAGTGAGTGAAACACGTCAGAGGAAGTTTTTCCATTTTTAAGCTAAAATGTAAGTGGCTGTGTGCACTAAGAAAAATATTTATTGGAGGAACCATATGCCTTACAATGCCAGAAGAAAAGGTTTGGCTTGAAAGGAACATCTGAATACATGAAAAATGGGCTATAAAAAGTGAAGAATGCATGAACATAATTTACTTCAACAAAGGTACTCTGAAATCACGTAAAATATTTTGTTGTTCTGGAAAACACACAGATAGAAGACGAAGCATATTCAATTGGTGCTGACTGAAGAGTAAAGGAATGTTAAATAAGGAGGTTTTATACTATTTGAAGATGACATTACTATTTTTTCCCACTCTTAACTATGCCCAACGACCTAGACAATAAACATATCTGAATTTATATTGTGTGATCAAGGTTTTTACCCATGAGCTGCCGAATATCTTAAGTGCAATGTCAACACACCCCATAACTACGCATGTGAAGTAAAAATAATTGACCAGAAAGAATGACTATGATTTAACAAAAATAATTGAGCCCTGTTTTTTCGCAAAATCCATAACTGGGCACTTTATTCGCCTAATTCCTGGTACTATGGGGTTATAGCCCTTTTCATGTGGAACGAAATGTAAAAAAATACATCAAGGTGAATATAACGCACGGGATGCTGTTCATATTCCGCTTGGCTAGAGTGGAAATTGTTGCCGCGTAGTTTACCGAAGTGCTCCAGAGGTGCGATCTAAAGAGTTGCCCGCAGGGCTCGCCCACGTGCAGACGCCGCCGTCCCTCGCCGAAACCGCATCGCCTCGCGCACTCTAGAACGGAGAAATACGGATGAAAGAAAAGGGCAGCGGAAAGGGTTTTTGTGCAAGATGTCCGCCGAAAGGTTTAACCTTGGTGTGCTTATGGAGCTCACGTGTCTTAAATCAGCACGCTCAGCTTTCCTGTCTTCCCCACCAGGTATTTCACGGAAGACATTCCGCCGAGCTGTATAAGGACAAGAAAGGACGACCTGCCGTCTCCTTCAGGTGGGCTTTGAAAGGGTTTTTGGTGGTTAGGCACGACAAGAGGATTCCTTGGACTAATTATCTTCTCGGAAAATATTAATTAAAGGCATTGCTTCCACCCTCTGCCCCCACCCTTTCCCCCTGCCGTTCAGCCAGCCACCAGATACCCGCGGTCCCTGGGGAGGAACGGCGGCCACCGCGTGCCGCATTCGAATCACGAGTGACACGAGCACACGTTCCTTCTTCTTCTTGGTCTCCCCCTCTCCCCGCAACCCTTTCCCTCGCCTCCTCCGTTCCCCACCCCCCTCTTCGTCCACTTTTCTCCGACCCCACCCGTCCCACGTCGACCCGCCACCGCGTCAGGGGCGGGGCTCGGGAGAGCGTGCCAGGCGGCCCTGCCGGCGACCGTCGCGACACCGGCTCGGAACTTCTCCGAGGGGTCACCTTCACGAGCGACATCTCTTTTCGGCAGTCCTCGAACCGTCCCTCCCAACATTTCACGGGACAGGTCCAACAACACAATCCGTCGGTCGTAATTAGCATGGGGCAGTCACGAATGCATGACGAATGCAACAAGCCCGCACTCTAAGAAGAGTATATAGTTCCAGTGCTTGCGCTTTGAGAGCGTGACAACGGTACGATAACATATTCGATCAGAACGTCTACTACGGAAAATTTCCACATGTAGTACACGCCTCGAGTGAAGATGCGTCCGTTGTTGTCAAGTGTATCTCCCCATCGCCTTTCGCACGAAGAGTAATCCAATGGGCGCGGTAGATATTAAGCAACAGTGGAGCCATTGATCTCGGTATCTATTGTACTCAAAGCTCCGTAATGGACGCCTAAGGAACTTATATATTATTATTATTGATAGTTTCGCTGAATTGATATAGAAAGAAATGGGTTATATGAGTGCAGCGTTTCCACCTTAATCAATCGTCTCTCCAGAAAAATTCCAAGACCTAACTCACCAGGCTATTTCTACAAACATTATTTCATTCAAATCCTATATGACATTCATGAATTACAATATGTAGACGCTCAGGTTAAACGTGCAAATAACTCATCTCCAGACTTCCAACAAGTCGCTAATGCACATTTCACTGGCGATTTGAAGTTTTATTGATTGATTGCTGTTATCTATCATATACACTAACTTGCATGGGTATGATTGACGAAATTATCACAGACAATTTATTTCAATTCTCACTTTACTTCTAATTAAAATCTCATGCAAACTTGGCAACGAACACTAAGTACATTTAAAATGGTTAGATTTCAATGAAGAGAAAGACAACAAACACGGTTTTCAAATTTGAGATTGAATTTGACAAATGCAAAATACCAATCGAGTAGTCTCGTTCCAGGCATATCGTGCTTCTGCTTGACTCAAGGGACTTTGATACGATATAATATCCGACTTCAATTTTATATGCTGCTCTGGGACATAATACTAATACCTTTGCTGATGAAAGTGGATATTATATCAATTATCGATGTGTCTTCAATTTTCAATTTCCGATTTCCTATTCATTCAGTAGGGGGTCCTAACTCTACAATATTCTGATCCAGGAGTTAATATGCCGTTATTTGCAATTAATTCTTCTTATTTTACGCTAGTGATGTAAGAATAAGGTTCCAGACAATTACGTGGAGGCAAGCTGCAATTCAAGGTTTCTGACGTGCTTAACTCTGTTCAGAAAGGAGGGCGTGGGCGGGTCTTAGTTACCCTCTCCCTGCCGTCCATTATTTAAAGTTCATTGTACCTATCCAATAACTTTGTTACGATTCCGTCCCTTCTTGCAAACCACCATTTAATCGCATAGTCAGGAATAGTCACTTTGGTTCAGTTTATGGTATCATGGACGAAATTTGTCACTAGTACATGCAGAATTTCAAACCAAAGTTTAGAATTAACAATGAATAAAATTAGTAGGGATGTAAATTCTTTGAACAAATAAAAAAAAATTAAACGTAACTGTTCTAAATATCTGAGAAATAGTTAATTGAAATCATTTACCGCGGCATTTGGTGTTTTTCAGTTGCCCCTCCAAGAAGTATTCAAAGCTCTATGTCCTCTTTGCCCTTGAAGAAGTTCACTCGAGGGTTTACAACACGCGTTGGAAGTTCGTAAGACGTACATGTTTCCACAATGTTTCCTTGACAATAAAAGTCGCCGAATGACATTACAAATGCGTGACATTTGTTTACACACATGAATTGCACGAAAGAATAGGTACTAACTTGCTTATTCATGGATGCTAGCTCCAAACATTCATCTTCAAATTGCCTAAATATTCCTTGTTGTTCCTTTCCTTGTTAAAATAATTATGTACTACTACATGACTAGTTCTTCTTAAATTAATTATGTAGTTAGACATGACTAGTTATTCTTCTTTATAATTAACCTTCAAGACATTGAACACAGTGATGACGACACTAAAGATGCATTGAAAACTCACTCGAATATATTAGCTGGAACACCTTGAACGACTTCTCATAGCAGGTGTGGAGTGATAAATGTTCAATTCATTTCAACGTGCACCTTCCGAATTATTTCGATAGTGTATTAGATTTGATAACCAATTAGATTCAAAATTCAATTAAGTTCGACATTCCTACATTAAAATAAGAAGGTAGGTTGAAAAATTCGCGCAAAAGTGAAATATAATTAATTTTTAGCAATAAACCATTAGCAATTTCCAACTAAGTCACCTTTTAGGCATTTTTATTTCGTCAAACGCTGATCTAGTCGGCTAATCCCTTTTAAATAATGCGATTGTTTCAACCCTTGCAAAACAGGCAAGTGATTCCTGATAAAACCTTCTCTTTTGGATAAAATCGCCACCCCGCTAGCCATTAGCTCATATCGCAGTAGTAGTTAGTTGCAGGGGAGGTGAACGACAGCTGGGGTCATTTTTGCTGTTATGTGTATGCATAGAATGGTGCAAGGGTGAAGAGATATCTGGCATGGGCATTAACAAATTCTAAACGATAGGAACCAAGTGGTAACACAATTTTAACGTCCCATTCGACGGACGGCGTACTCCACTTGAAGTGTTTTCCACATAGAACCCCAAAAAAGGCGTCGGGATGTAACTGAAAAGTCACACCACAGCCTGGGTTCGAATCCGGGCCACCATGGTGGGGGGTAAGTACACAAGGTACCGCACCAACCATATTCCCATTATATTGAAAAGTTAGTAGTCCAAAGGGACTAAATATAGAGAATAGAGAGATGGGAAAGGAGTTGGAACGGTAACTATAATCAATTTTGCTTCCAAAACTGCAGAGGAATGAGCTCATACTTTGTCGTGATGGAAAATCACTTTTTATGGGTCAATCGTGCACATGTTTACTGTGAATCGGTTTTCAAACGGTCTAATAATGATGTGCAAAATAAATCTGTAAAATTTGGACCCTTTTCCTTATAGTTAATTAAGATTATTCTTTTCGAATCTTAAAAATCTAATAACAGTCGCCAAAAATTTTCGGCTAAAGTAACAGTTTTGCTTTCTTTAGTGCAGACACCTTACTGACGACCAATTTCTTGGAAATCTCCTTGGCTTCAGGAAGACTGGAGTGTATCAATGTTTCGTCCATAGTGACGAAGAGACGCGCAAAGTTCTGCGAATTTCCCTGAAACAGCTGCAAACTAGCCTTGGCACAAGTCACACGATTTTTTCTTTGGTCAACTGTGAGTAATCGTGACACTCACGTGTACATTCTTATGACCAAATGTTGATGCAATTTAATTACTCGAGATGGCGATAGCATTTGCAATCTAGAGAACCTTCATTCAACAAGGCGTCCAAAAAAGTTCAGCCTCACTACTCATATACAACAGTACCTCATATGGCCATTCAGATAATTTGGAAACATTTCATAAAGCTCTGTATTTCATAGCTCAGATTCACCACTAATCTTTGTCAAATTTCTCTTCCCTCTCTTGAGGCGCATTTGCTTTCTTAAAATGATGTTTAATCCATACACAAAATTATCTATTATTGATTTTTAAAAAATTCACTCGACTAGCTTGATTCGAATCAAGGTTATGCACAGATTAATTAACTGATCTATCAGGAACAACAAATCAAAACTTAGTCCCTTCACTCACAAGTTCAACCAAACATATATATGTCTCAGGAACTCGTTTGATGGAAGAGATCAGTTCAAAAACGCTGAAAATCTCAATTCTTAAGCAAATTATGTTTAATAATACAAGCATTAAACCAAAAATACTTTTTAACCTAACTGCTCGCAAATATAATTGGACAAAAATTAAAATTCTGCAAAAACAAAGTGACATTTTGACCACTCCTAATAAATTGAAACTATATATAAACAATAACAAATATAGCAGAAGGCACAAACTCATCATAGCGTTTGTTAGATATTTCTATGCTGTCTTGGGGTGATTTGATTTTTATCAAATATTGTATGATCAACATACTAAATTCTCCTTTATTTAATTTTTGAAAATCTTTTAACTAGCTTAATTCTAATAAATGTTAAACACCGAGCAATGTACCGATCTGAGTAAAAAATCATGAGTGTTTCCTTAAGACATTTTACTAACTGAAAATAACTTCGAAACACACTAGTGGTGCCATCTTTCTGACTTTTCTCGGACTGCTCAAACTAGTCTCGTAGTAGAAAAGGCCTTTTGAAGAGACTTTTTCTTAATTTTTAGTTATTCGTAGTTAACTAAATTCTTAGTTATTCGTGTAGCATGGTAATGCTACACGAATAACATTACCATGAATAATTTTCTAATTTATGAACGGGAAGCAACTAGAATTAAATAATACGAGTGATTTCATCACCGCACATTCCAAAGACCGTTACAGTTCTCGATAGCAAACCGGAAACTTTGCCCTCCCTTCGCAGTGGTAAATAATATCTCTTACGCTTTAATGATTGCTCTGCTAAACCACATTGCGCCGCTTGCGATTTTTCCATCACGACTCAATGACGATTATGACATGGATGTACTTCTCTCGCGATGATGTTCACAGTCATGATCATTACATCGCTAAAATGGAAATTCATAAGGGGAATGGTAAAAATCTTCCTTTTCCTACCTTAAACTGAGAGTGACATATTTTACGCATCTATCAACCTAGGGATATGCAATATTAGTTTTTATGCCACATTATACTCTCTATATACTTCTTTTTACCTGTCATAATGATGACAAAGTGAATATAGTGATACACCTTAGTTACATTACGTCTTATACATGCATTTACACTCGGCATAGAAAACAGAGACTAACGCCTTCCTGAATGCGTGAAAACCATGCAAATCGCTAAGAAATGACGCACCGCTGAACGCAGCTGGAAGGCGAATGTGACCTACTGGGGAGAGAGGGAGGGAGTAATGCCTTTGTTGAGCCTGGGAGGTTACGCAGGAGGTGAAAGATTAGTAAGAAGATTGGGCGAGCCAAAGATAGCGATCGGTTGGAGAGAAAAAAAAGAGAGCTCTTCGTCATTACGCAACCAAAGTCTATTTTCTGCAATCAAATGAGAATGTGGAGGCGAGGGGATAGAGCTTACTGGTTTCACTCCAATGCTGGTGAATTATTTTATGGTAACACTAATAGCTAAATTTTTTGGTAACACAGATTAAGCGCTAGGAATGTGATATGAAACTGATCGGGTTAAATGTTGCAATATATTTCATTGCCTAAAGTCACCTAATCTGAGGGACTGAAACTCAATTTATTTAGATAATAACTTCAATACGCTTTTATTCATCAAATAACAATTGTATTCTCTATTAAAACCGAAATAATAGACGTATCAATATTCTAATGCAATATAACCTACTCTTATAATTCCAATAGATTACGTGAGATGCCGCCACAGTAACTTTCAAAAGTATTTAATAGTACAATAAAATTAGTGAAATATATTATAAAGATTCCCTGTAAATTTTGAAAGTATATAAGAATTCAGTCAATACAGTACAATATTCAAGTAAAAAATGAAATATTTCAATATTTATGTGATAATCGGGAATACTCAAGGATTTAATATTCACGACGATTGGGGTTATTGAAAGTTATACTTTTCCTTCAAGCTGACAAAATAGCAACACAATTATTTAGTTGTTTATCCATCTGCCAATGGTGAGGTTCGATGTAGAATAATTTGTTAAGAAACTATATATGAATGGAATATTTGAAATTGAATTTCAATGGAAGTTATGGAATATTGATATGCCATTCGAAGAAAATTCACAATCATCGAAATCCTAAGGCTGGTTCTATACTTTCTTAGCAATTGCCTATTAAATATCACTCCAACCTCAGCCTTAACAATATTTTAACTAACTATATTCTTAACAATATTCAGGCTTTTTAACTCAAACCATTAAAGTTATAGCTTGAGCTTGGAAAGAGTGGCATGCTTGAATGGGGTAACATTTCACCGGTAAGATTGCGTTTTACTAGGAGCCGCAAGGTTTCTATATCGTGTGAAGACCACGAACACCTTAAGCATATACACAATACATAAGCTTTGAGATATTATGAATACCAGAAGTTTTGGATAAATCACTAGGGCTAAGAGGAAAAAGAATGACTCTCCTACCGTGGATGTGTGAATCTATTACACCATCAGGCATGCGAGAAAGTGAGGCGGGCTATTGGATAGACTGCTCCGACCAAAGGGTCCAGGTGCAAATCCGTGTAACATCTCTTGAAACCCTCAGCTCCGCCCTAACTACGCTGTATTTCGACAACCACACCTTCCTGGACATTCGCAGGCAATACAAGAGTTATGCTCCATCAACCGAATGCATCCATTTCATTCGCCATAGAGCTGTACTGCTTGACGAATGAGCTTTGCCTTTGATAATTACTTGAAAACAACCTCCGGGTAAATTATTGTGGTTTTAATGGTTGAGACAAGTTGGTAAGAGTAAGACATTAGAGAGATAGACTGCAAGACTGACAGGTTTTAAATGTCACTTTTTCCTGGAACGATAAGAGACCAGAATGCTTGTAGTCGGAATACCCCAAGAGTCAGTTAAACACAATAAGTATTAACGTACAGGTTATGGACTGCGCGAGGATATATATATATATATATATAATATTTTGACATACGTTTTTGGAACAGGTTCCCCCCACCTTCCCTCACGCATTTGAAAAACCCCAACCCTCTCATTCCTTACCCTTTCCTCCTGGTACTACACCCCCTGCCACACACCTTTTTTGGTATAAAACATAACATAAGCAAATTAATTCTATTTCCTCTTCTCTTGTTTATATATTGTACGATCAATGTCGTATGTACTCTCATGATCAATGATAGGATGGATTTAAAAAAGTTTGAGTCAACGTCGCTGGAACTCAAGATGCATTTTTAATTCATTACGAAGGATGCTGTCACAAGTTCTATCTTACGGATTTCGTGATAATTTCTGGAAAAAACAAGTTACCATAAGTAAGAGTCACATTCTTTGAGGACTCAGCTTGCGGAAGCGATGGGCGTAAGACAAGGGCATGGGCATCTAAGTGAACGACATGGAACCTAGCACGGACGCGATAACTGTAATGCGTCACTGCATCCTTAGGCATATGATTGCCAAGGTTACCATTTGCTCAACGCACCAGCTCTCCTATCTTCATTCTGCCGCATAGGACCGATAAGTATGAAAAAATAAAATGCCAACTCTGCGAAAATAGTCAAAGCATAATGAGGCTGAGGAGGAAGGGAAGGTAAATGTTCCCCACTATGCACGTGTTGTGTGGTCGAATAGGTCCGATTTTGCTGATTTTATTAGGCGCTACTTACAAATATTAGCTCCATAAAATTTTCTTGTAACGTTCTGCACTTAAAAAGCTCGGGAACAACATTTCATCATGCTAATATGTGTAGTATTGCGCACAGTGTCTCAGTAGAATGAGGAAACGCTTTGAAGAGAATGAAGCTAACTCAAGAGCGGCATTAGGAGGAAAGTTAATGAAATTTTAACTTTATAATATTCTATTGTTTCAGGCTTCACTTCGTGGAAGTCTTTAATATCCATGCTGAAAAGAAAGACTTGTACTTTTTCACAGATTTGTGGAAATCTGTGGAAAAGTACAAGTCTTTCTTTTTATTATGGATATTTATAATATTGAACTAAATTTCAGTACTGATAAAAAAAACTAAGGTTGTTTTCATATGCCACGTAAAAGTTTAAAATAATAGCAGGCATTCGCTAATAGATAATTGGTTTATCATTCCAGTTAATATTACTAAACTAAAGGAAAAATATATTATAGCAGTCTATACTTTGGAAATAGAGGAAAGAGGCATGTTTTTTTCTAATACTTACCCTTGTTTGTAAAAATGTTTCGTGGATTTTCAATACTGAAAGGCCGGATATTTTCATTTTTTTCCCATAAATTTTTAACAGCAGCTCAAAATGACTAAAATGGGTATAATTGCTAACAAACTGAATGACTAAAATGCATGACCGACAACTAAACAAAAAAAGAGCTGCCTTTCCAGATTCTTTGTTCCAGGAAAACGATGGCTTTCGGGTGATTTCCACTGACACAGAAAACTAATCATATAATTTGGTCAAACAATAAGAAGACATCACAAATAACTGTGTAAAAAGATATGGTGGAGAGGTATTTCTTCCTTCAATTCATTTCCTGCGGAGTAAAATATATTAATACACATCATATGCATTTTAATTGTGTTGTAGAGTTTTGCATTTATTTCTGATTTAATTTATTCCTTGATTCACTTCTAAAAACTTCGGTGACCAGGTAATTATTTTTTGTAGTAGCATTGCGGTTTATTGGAATAGGAGACTATGGGATGAAGTGCCATTTGTCACTTGATCATGTTGCCTTTTGATTCATTGGGGTTTTTGGAAGGCATAATGTCAGTTGGTGAAGGGAGGGTAGACAGAAACAGGACGATATTCCCTGCTGCTCTAATCAAGTAAAAGACGCTAAGAATCCCAATATTAACTTAAAAATACATTCAAATCCAAAATCTTAACCGCCAACGATGCACGTGCTCAAGGCCTTGAGATAAAAATGATGATTCACTCTTGGGGTACGTGCTGCAAGCGTATCGTGAGCCAGCACTCAAATTGATTGATTGCTCCAACCTTCCTCAAAACTATTTCCTCGCAAAATGCTTAATAAGTAGTTACACGTCGAGTAGATAAACGGAGTCATCCAACAATTCATTGCTCGAAAATATGTAATTACGCGAATGGGAGACCCCGGTACCCTCACGAACTCTTTCAGCAGTATTCACCACGGAGAATGATTCCGACAATGGACCACGTACTCTTTATTGGGAAAATTGACGAAGTTTTGCAATCGATTAGTCAGCCTAAGTAATTAATATCCCTACTCGATTTAGATTTTTAAAACTAACGAGTAATACGAAGCATATGGAAAATCCCTCAGAAAAAGGATAACGCTCAGCTTACGAAATAATGCAAGCCGCTAATAGAATAGAAATGACTAAGTACATGTTAGTAAAAGGAGATATCTTTATGGTATTAATATACATTACGTTATAAGTGCTGAAGTTATCAAATATCTAGGGACATGCATAATATCAATTGTTACAAGCATGCCTAAAGTTTTATTAGCATATTCTAGTTTATCTGAAGGCTACTAAAATTACTATTCATTGTACAAGGTTATAGAAATCACAAATTCTCTGAATTAATTCGTTTTTATATTTTTTTAAAGAGTTTTCAACTTATTTTCTTATATTTATGCAAAAAAATTATACGTCTCAAATTAAAATCATACGGTTTGCCCCTGGATGCTATGCGTTCTTTAGTTTCTCCAAATGAAAATATTAAATGTACAATTTTGACGATTGTAAAGCATCTACCGGTGGATCCTGGAATTCGGGAATTGCAGAATATAATGCAGTTTGATGAAACACAAAACTATTATGTCTTATGTCATCTTACCAAGCAAAAAATATTTCTTTTGCACAATAGTTTCTCCAAAAACGACATTTTCTTCGTTTACATGATCGTCTTAGGACTTTTCCTCCTAAATCAAACCTTTATTGATATGATTAAATGTATTCCCTTTTATCCGTGGCAGCAAAAACACATTTTATTGGATTTAATTACTCATACAAAATTGGCCTGATTCATGAAAAGATTTTCTACACAAATTTTTAAACATTTTCATCCAAATACTTTTCATCCATGCAATTTAATTTACATGGAATAATGATACTTTTGTCATCATATCTTAAATACAAATTTATAAAGAAAAAATGTTTTTTAAAAACCAACAGGACTGAGGATGAGAAAGGGCATAATGGCTACCAACTACGGACGCCAGTTCGGACGAAGAGGGAAAAGAATAATACGCGCTTGAGCTTTGTTCAACGCATGTTCAACGATCACTCTGCGGATACAAATGGAAGCTACGCATGATCACCTGTCGTCCTTCATGCAAGGTAACCAGATCCATTGGATGCAAATAAAATAAGCGTACGCACAAACGCAAGTAAAGTAATGGCAAGAAGACAAGTATCCACACAGAGTGGGAATGTTTCGAGCAGAGGCGTTCCCAGCCTCGTGACTCAATCCATCCGGTGCTGAGAAATCGTATGACCCAGTAATTTATTTACGTCGGGGGTACTTTGCAGTGACGGGAGAGTGTTTTGGCCATTCTGGCTCAGTTCACCCTCACCTAAAAACCGAATGACCTACACTGAGTAATTCTATTTTTTTAGCGGTGGAGGAAGTTCAGGCCGTTAAAATTATATGGAAACAGTCACTGACATAACTCTAGAAAACGAAGTAATCACAAAGTCACCCCAAGAAACCACTAAAATCTCGAATATTACGGCATCACAATGAATCTTTAATGAAAGAAAACTTAGCATATATCGATAAATTAATCGGTATTATATAAAACCTTAAGCCGAAACAAATATCTTTGAAAATATTTATCGAGCTGGAATATTTAAGCTGAGGAGGAAGTCTTGAACATGTCGAAATTATCGATTACACTGAAACCTCCTGGAATATCCCCCTGGGTGGCAAAGGAGATTTCTTACGCAATATTCTGGATAAACAAAGATTCTGCATTGAATTTCCATTTCTAAGAATAAGGAAACAAACAGAATTATTGAATGGGGAGATCGATTGTAGGAAAATTAACGTTCCCTGATGCTGAGCGGAATTAGTTGGCATCTGTGTGGGGATAAAAGCCTGAGTATGGATGAACCGGTGATATCGATACAAAGAAAGGCAGTGGGAGGGGGAGAAGGGAAGGTTGCGGAGACTTCAACTATGGAATGAGCAAGTGGAGACTTCAACGCTGGAAAGAGTAGCGTGTGTGCGCAGCGTGTGGAAAGCAGAAATGACTGCAGTTTCGACACCCTCCCTTCTCCACTCCTTCGCTCCCCACCACCACCAGATCGTTAACGAGGGAAAATCCACGACGCGGAGAGCACCCACGCAACGATCAAAACACCCGCTCCCCACTCTGCACCACTTCCATCCCTTCGCACCCCTCTCCCCCCCTCCCGAGGCGGCCGTCCCCCATAACTGCAGTAAGAAGTGCCAAGGATTGAGAAGTGGCAAGGCAGTCGCTCAGGAATAATCCACGCCACCGCGTTCACACTCTTTTATTTCTCTCAAGAGGCAGCGCGGGGGCCAAGTGTGTTCGATCCGTCCCATTCAGAGAATCCAAAGGGTGAAGACACCCAGACCAGAACATGAAGGGCTTAAAGGTAAGTTGAAAAGATTTCGCGACGTCCAAGATCAATTTGTACGCATCACTTGTTCTCGTTAGCTCAGTGATTGCTGCTGTCCTTTTTGCGAAAGTAAGAGCGACCACGGCGAAGTCCATTACTATGCACAGGTACATACAATTTAAATAGACAACTTAATTTGCCTATTGTTATTCTCTATGGTGCTCGAAAAGCTAGGTGCTTAATGCCAAGGCAGGTGATATATAGTCGAATTTAATTAGTTTTGATCTGATCCAGAGCAAGCAGTTACTAGAAAATGCTTAAGAACCGCTACTGCCAATTTGTGGTCATTTAATTGACGCTTCAGACCACTTTCTCCCCACATCGGTGTTAAGTTAGTAGCACTTAAGTCAGATACTTGCTATGATTTTAGTCATAGATTCGAGATGTAAAACTGAAAATGTCGACCAGTTGAATAAAATATACGATTATTTCATTGAAAAAGAAATGACAAATATCGGCAATATCGTAAATGCTACAATTCGGCAGCAGAGGACATGGAAGCGTTTCAATTCTCAAACGAAAAACATTATTTGCACGTATTTTGTCACTTGATTATAAAAAATTAAAAGTATTAAATAAAACCAAAATGAGATTCACTAAATTGGGGAAGAAACAGTCAATTGAGAGAAACTAGTTTTCTTTAAGTGGAAAAATATTTGTCCGTTATTGAAATAAAAATTCATACAATTCACCTTAGAATATCCCTTCGAATCAAGGAATAAAGTAGGTCATTTAGTGATACAGTACTTTGATAATTAGAGTGAACTAACATCCTAAATTTCTCCACTTCTGTTGCAGTGAAGTCTACTTATCATAGTTATCTTTTGTGTCTAGTTTATTTATGGGAACATATATTTATAGGTTCAAGTGGTTGAAATTTTTAAACTACGTAGAGCCAAGAATTTGTCACTGGGGTATTGAAAATATTTATCATTAGCACAAATTGTAATACTAATATACCGACGTGAATGAAGAAAATTACGGTTTAGAATCCTGGGCAATATTCCTATTTTACAGAGTTTTTACATAAATATTGGATTGAAAAACAATTTACCGTTGGCATATAGGGGTTTTAATACTTAAGTCAAACGTGGAGGAGATGGATCGTTTTTTGCTAAAGATCAGATGAAATCATCGTCATCGAAATAATTTCCACAATTCCTCATGATGAAGATTGATATCAGGATCATGTGTTTACCTAATCATGGTCATAGGTGATTGTAGGTTATTTTATCTAAGTTTGTCACTATTTTGGAGTGATATGATACCCAATTAGCCAAATTACAGAATCTAATCCAGACATAAACAAGAATGAAAGGAATAACTACATCGTGGAGGCCATGCAACATGCCGTGAATTTTCACCTTTTTGTTATGTTAATAGACATGTGAATTTTGAGATTCGATGCACGAATCACTAAAATAAAGAACGCATACTCATGCCGAAAGAAGGTAAACATCACCAAAAATGATAATTCAAGCCTTTTTAATTTCAGTAGTACAATTAAGATGAACACTAATACTTTAAAAAATCAGATCCTATCCAGCTATTATAACACAATGGACGTATAAATGTATCAAAATAGCATTTAATATCTATTGGAATATAAATAAACTTAATAGTTCATGTCCTTTGTAGTTTTAGTAGCTGTCTAGCATCGGAACTTATGGTGTTAATGGATGTGAATCAAGAAAGATTTGAACACTCAAGTCGGCTTATTATCTTACCAATGCCTGCAAATATGTTCCATTTAGTTAAAATTACCAAAAAAATATTTTCATTGATATCTGGTGCGTAATATCAAGTAGTATTTTACATATCAAGGCAAGGACTCAAAGTCAGGGATTTTTTCATTACAAATTTCAAAATCTTTACAATACTCAATTTTCACAAACCTTGAGAGGGAACCTTTTAATACATACTGACTTTGACCTTTTTAGTGTGTGAACAGCTATGAATCAGCGATTCCATGAATGAACCTTAAATCAATGCAAATGATTGTTTTGCAGTATAAAAATACATGATAAACTTGGACATCTACTAATCACTAGGAAAATTGAAGACCTCTAAATGAAATTGTGCCGAACTAATATAGGTGTATATGAGCATACTGATTGTAACACGTTTAGGTCAATAATATCTCTACTTTAAAATGGATGATTCACATAAAATAAATTATCCTCAGTAGAAAGCCTAGTAACCCAAAGTAGAAGATCTACTTCTGGGTTGAATATATCATGAAATAATTTCGTTTGTTCCTTCAAGCGGGTCAGGTCATTTTATAGAATAGGGAAATTAATATTGCCCTCAATAAATTCTTGATGAATGAATTTCATTTGTATGACCAACAACCACTCTTAAATTGGCCCATGATTTGACTTGGGTTTTCTTAACACCGTATCCTTGAATATTTTTACTGATTTTTCGTGAGAGATGAAAGATGTTGATCGTAAAATTTATCATGGCCATTATTTAATTCCTAAAGGACTCGTGGTTATAGAAGTTCGGTGCAATTAAAATATTGCATACCTGAAAGAGAAGAAACTAAAATCACGGCACGAGTGTTTAAAAATAGCAAGAGAATATTCCACATTCATAAGAAAAAAATGTTGTAGTATTGCATGGAAAATATAGCAGAGTTTCCTGAACGTCCGAGAACACTGTACATTCAAAACATTAACCGACTGAATTATTACATCCTTAGCTTTCTTTGAGCAGTTCCTAATATTAAGTTAGCAGCAATAGTCAATCATCACCAGTATCTTTATAATAATTGGCTACCCCCAAAGCCAAGTTAAATTTAAAGGTACAAGTACTTACACTTGATTCAAAAAAATCTGCAAGGCGTAATTGCTATCCTCTGAAAAATTGAATGCTCATTAAAATGTCTGCATAGTGAAATTCATTTATAAGTCAGGAATAAATATGAATCATCAATTTGTAAAAATGAATATTGTAATCTTATGCAAAAACACTTTATCCCGTATGTTATATCCACAATTGGAAATGGCTTCCAGCAAGTACGCAATTGGTGTGCATTAAGACTTCTGAAGGTACCCCTATATGACCTCGGTAACCTAAAGCCTCTATTCCGCTCTGTCAGCGTCGTCGCGCATGAAAGAAACGTAGAACTTCCGCCGGAAAATCCCTACGCCCCCTCTATTATTTTTGGCGGGAATCCCAGATGCTAATCTAACCCTTATTAATTTCTAATTGCAGGATTTTCTTCCCCTCCTGTTGCTGGCGGTAGCCACCAGGGCAATCCCTCTTCCTGAACCACGATCGATAGCACTGGTTAGCGCTCACTCCGCTCTCGAACATGGCACTGAGAGCGCGTCATTCGAGAAGAAGGAGGTGAGAGGGGATCTAGACACAACCGAGACACAGGTAAATGGTAAAGGTGCACTCAGAGACATTCTTCATTTTCCCCTGCGATGCATTATTATCATTTCATGTGGTTTACCAAACATTGCATGATTATTAGTTTATGACATTTGGCAAATGTTAATTACAACAATCAATTGCCACGACTCGAAAGAAACGACGTCAAAATTACAACATAAATTTCTGAAAATTCTAAACTCAGTCGTGAAATACTTAAAAAGACCATTTTAACAGGATACCCTTCAGGCAATGGAGCGATTAAAGTGACTGAAAATATATGTACTGGATCGTAGACTATTTTAACAACAAGAAAACAACCAACCTGCAATTTAGAAATATCAGGATCAATGAATACGGATGCAATGCGTGAAATAATTGTTGATAAACCACCTCCACCATTTTTATAAAAATTATTATTGGTGGTCTTTTAAAAAAAATCCAATCTGAAGGATGAATATTTTCCTGTTATTAAGTGATTCGTAAATTCACAAATCATAAAAATTGACAATTAAAAATACAGGTCAGCTATCAGGAAAAATTAAAACAAACGAATAGTTATGAAATAGCAAGGAAAGTATAAAACTCCACTTACTTCCTGCACTGTTCTATTTCCTCTGCCAAGGATTTTGACATATGCCATAAACTAATGACTAGGGTTTTAAAATAATTTCATGAGGGAGGGACATGGCCGAAATACGTCATCAACTCGTTATTAATTTCCATCGGAAAAAAGGGAAAGGCAGCCATTTGTGAAGGCTACAGAGCGATGTTTTTGATAGTTTTTACAGCTAAGGTGGTGTAGAGGATGATTAATAACATGATAAAGACGAAAGCCAAATATTTCTTGTGCAATGATTATTTCGGGTTCAAAAGAGCAGAGGCACGCTTGGTGTCATAGCAGAAATAAGATCACTAATACAGAGGAACATGAAGTATATTCAAGATATCTTTGTGTGTTTCGTAGATTAAAGAGTATTCCTTTCATAGATGAAATCAGTAGCTGTAATGAATGCATTACAGTAGGTGGGGATCGACTGGCGGAATAGGAATCTTAGCCACAATCTGTATATGTCCTTGACTGCTAATGTTCGAGTGCGAATGAAGAGTTTGGATGAACAGTTTTAAGGTGAAGAGTAACAGAGGGGTGGCGACTATTTCCGGTGATTTTCACGTACAGGTGGTGGAAATGGTAAAAGAGGCATGGAAAGATCTGGAGATAGGAGTGAAATCCGGTGGAGAAGTCATAAACTCAGTCAGCTTTGGATAGGATAATCAAGCTTTAGTTTTTCGGTCAGCCAAGAGGTTGTTATTGATTTTTGTTGTCAGGAACGATTGCTAGGCACATTAGAAAGTCAGAGCGATAGGCATGGGATGAGAATAAATATAAATAAAACGAAGGTTATGCGGACTTAGAGGAAGAGAATAGCAAAGTTTAGTATTAACATAGGAATTAATAATATAGAGGAATTGGAAAAGTTTGCCGGTTTCGGAAATGCTCTTGACCGAAATAAACAAAGCAGATAGATGAAGTATTTCGCAGAAGCTTAACTGACACAAAATTGGCCCGGTTTCTAGAGTTTTTTATAGATGGAATCCGAACCCTTCTACCTTCCCCTCTAACATACTAATTTTTTTTATGTTTCTCTATCCCTTTTCCCTATATCCATGTACATAGGATTATGTTTTCGTCTTTTTACGTGTTTTAGAGTTTGAATGTTTATAGGTGTGTGTGTGAATGTATGTATATATGTGTGTGTTTGTATTCTTGTTATAAAGACAATGTTTTCCTGTCCGCAGACGGAACTGGTCGTGGAAGAAGCGGGCGAGGAGGAGGCGTCGGTTGAGGGCGAAGTAACCACCCCAGAGAAGATTGAGGAAGAGGAAGCGACAGAGACGGACGGTGTATCTACAACTGAAGTGACCGAGGAGGAAGCGATGGATCACGACGGAAATGAGAAGGTGAAGGAGGAGGAAGGAGTGGAGGAGGAGGAAGGGGCGCAGGAAGAGGAAGAGATGAAGGAGGAAGTCAAGAAAGAGGAAGAAGAGGAAACCAAGGAGGAGGAAGGAGAGGAAGCCAAGGAGGAGGAGGGAGAGGAAGCCAAGGAGGAGGAAGGGGCAAATGAGGAGGAAGGAGAGACAGCGGTGGAGGTTGAGACCGAGAAGCCGGAGGAGGGTGCGGAGGAGAATGAAGGGGCGACGGAGGGCAAGATCGGAGGAGGGATACCAGTGGAAGAGGAGGGAAATAATAAGGGTGGGGAGGGAATACCGGCGGGCGGGTTGGATGAAGAGGGAAGGCCCCTGGGACCCGAGGAAGGGCCCTTCTTTCCATATGGACACCACCCTGTGGAAGGACCTTTCCCCTGGCCCTGGGAACCTCTACCTCTGGACCACCACCCCGCTGCGGGCATCCCGGACCATGAGGTGCAGCCGGTAGGCAACGAGCTGTGGTCTCCGAGGAAAGTAGTCGTGCCCATCTACTTTATCAGGGTCGATCATCGGTATCTGCAGGGATCGCCGTACCAAGGGCTGTGAAAGTCCAAATTTCCCCCTCGTTATTTGATCGAGTGTCCCTTAATCCCCAAAGTGGACTTGATGAACATGCGGAAGAATAACCACGGGAGGTTTAGTTTCAAAATGAGTCACATGTTTCTCCGAGAAAGTCGTCCATAAATATGTTTCCAAAATCTCGTTGGGTGGTCAGGAATAATTTACCTGCATCTATGAAAGTGCCTTTGTTAGAAAGTGAAGGCAGATCTTTTTGTTTAGTAGTTGCAGGTAAAAAACATTGGCAACCAAAAAACGTTGGAAGAAGGGTAACAAGAGATATCATTCTCTTGATATGAACATAATTTTGTAAATAAATTTAGAAATGATAAAGGCAATGAATTTCTTGATGGAGAAAATGTTTTGGTTAATAAAAACTTATCTGGAAAACAAATGTTCAAATAATTTTAACTTATTCATTTTAGTCATATTTTGACATATCGAATAAAAGTTTTTGGGTGCACAGGGAGAGAAAATTGAAATTTATCAGTAAAAAACATAAGGCGTTAATTATTTTAACTTGAATTTCTCAAAAATGAAACTTGTTCTTTTCAATTGTGATATAAGACCGATAATTGACCAAACGATATAGCGAATAAAATTAGCTGTACGTCATGCAAATAAATATTTTATGAAGTTGTTTACATATAATTAGAATTTTATGGATAATATGTACCTACATTTAAACGATAAGAAAGATTGAGTGTTCGAGAAAATTTTATTCGAACAATATTGCGAATAAATGACATACAATTATATTATTTTTTTAGAGACAGATGTCAATGATAACTAAAAACGAAAACATCATTACAGACATTAAAATACGTTAGGACAGAAACAGCAAAATTGTTACCTTTTGTGACTAAATTCGCGCTGATAATTAAACCCTTCCTAACTCGTTTAAAAACATTGTGTGGAAATACCTTCCTGGTTACCAAGAAACATCACGCTTCAACAAACTCTCGATTTTTCGTCCATTCACTTTCTGTGTCTTCCTTGGGTATATGTTTGTTTTCACCGATACATTATTGCACTCCTTCGTTTGATTTATTGTTTCCTGTTTACTTGTATGACTTCCTCCACATTGCAATCTAGTCTTTCAGTTTCAGAATCCAGTCTAAAACCTCTTACATAAAAAAGAGGATCGTCTGTTAGCAAGAACAAACCATCATTAATTTGGTCGAAAAATTTCTCTTTTTTTTAAAATATACGTGCCCTTTATGTTTGCTCTCGTCTCACCAAGGTTCGCCAAATGACACGCATTGGCAGCCTATTGGTAGTCTACAGATTGAGAAAAGTTATAGACCAGAGGTTAATAAGCTAGTGCGCTACACAACAAAAGAACCTTAAATACCACATAGTTTTTTACTTCCCTTTATTGCGTCCAATTAGCCCATTTTTTCTTCCACATACCTCACTTGCTTAACGTGTTCACAAAACTCCACTCTATCATACGAGTCCTCAATATTCCATCGCTTATCAAAATAATCTCTCTCCACTTTTCTTTTCTCATTCCATTTCTGAATGCCCTCCTTCATCTCACGTATATTTTCAAATCTCATTTGTAACTGCCCTCTCTTCATACCTTTACTATACCCAGTACTTAGTTTGTTTTATTTTCCGTCCGTTTTAACTTTTAAATCTTTCGTCAAAACCAAATCTCAAAAACCTTTAAACTACACTTATCCTATTGCCTCAATGGCTAATTTTCCTACGGTCTATACGAATGGAAGTTTTCTCTAATCGGGTTTTTATATCCATTTTTTAATGTCCCCGACACCAAACCGCTTCTTGTAAAAGCTTCTTTGCTGTAATCCATGTTCTTATACTTCTGCGATGTTGACCATATTCGTTAACGAACATCCACTATATTTTCTCCTTCGTTTTACAATTATTTTCTCCTTCATTTTCTCCTAGTATGACTAACAACTTTTGTAATCATCGTGTTCATCCAGTAGTAAGTTCAAATAGCTTATGTATTGTCACTGATCATTAGCATTAACTTCATCATTGACATTGGCTTTATCACTGACAAGCCGTAATAACTCCTACACTCGCATTGGCTTTCTTTGTTGACTTTCATTCTAATCTCTCATCCTTCATCGATCCTTCTTAACTATTATTCTTGTTAATCAGTTTAGTTATAACCAGTGTCGTGAAGATGTTTCAATTGAGTGTTTAGCAAAGTTGCACAGAAACAAAGCAGAATTTTGCTGTCATTACCATGGTTGAAGCATGGGTCCATCACTTTACATCCAAAACAAAAGAAAAATGACACAATGGGTTCAAAAGGGAGAACCGGCTCCGAAGAAGGCGAAGACCGTTTCATTCGCAGGCAAGGTCATAGGGTCGGTATTTTGGGATACGCGTGGAATAATTTTCAATGACTATCTTGGAAAAGGAAAAAATATCAACTGTAAGTATAATGCAAACTTATTGCAACGTTTGAGCGAAGAAATTAAGCAAAAGCATTTGGCTAAGAAGAAAGTGTTGCTTCATCAAGGCAATTCACCAGCTCACAAATCCGTTACTGCAATGGCCAAAATTCACGAATTAAAGTTTAAATTGCTACCTCATGCACCCTATTTGCCAGATATAGCCCCCATTTGTTTATTTTCTGTTCGCAAATTTGAAAAAATGGATCGGTGGTCAAAGATTTGCCAATCGTGAAGAAGTGATGTCGGCAGTTAATGGCTATTTTGAGGAGCAAGACATTTGTTATTATATAAAGGGAGTCGAACTTATTGATTATTGCTAGGAAAAGTTTATAGTGCTGAAAGGAGATTACATTGAAAAATAATTACATTTTTTTACCAAAATTTTGTGTTGTCTTTGTGAGGTCGCGTACTTCTGGAGCCACCCTCGTAAATTTAGACTATGTATCCATTAAGAGAGTGTATGCACATCAATAAAACTGATATGTTCTTATTATTATCAATTTTATTGAATATGGGGGCTGATTTGTAAAAAAAAGAAAAATTAACAATAAGGGGAAAAATTAATTGCGGTCTTATAACAAATGAAATGAAAAATAAAACATATTGGCTTAGAAAGTAAAATGAACATTAAAAATCCCTGGAATGGAGGAAGCATACTACCTGTAGGTATTTACATAGCAGATATTTTTCCTCTAAATAATTACGACTAATAATATATAGAATAAATTGTACATAATATTGTAGGTATTCAAGATAGTAAGATTAGTGATTCTTTGCTTAATTTATTTCTTCATTAGAAAACCTTGAGATTTCTGAATAAGTTAGAGAGTTGATGATGTTTTGCGTTCTTAATTTCCTTCAGATTATCATGGCCCTTTAATGGTTAACTAGGTCAAGCCTATAGTGGTTTCCACAGAATTGGCAGCAAAACCTAGAAACAGGTGTACACAATTAATTGGCCCGTTTTTGGCACACGTCACCGCTAGTTAGTGATATCACTGTGAAGAAATTTTCTAAATTAAAGAGAAGTTTGCATTTAAAATGGAACTTACACATAAATGTTACATATTATTAAAAGTTATTGCTATTTTAATTTTATTAACTTTATATATGAATTATACACTAATTAAATTTTATGTGCATGTATATTAAACATAAAATTATTAATATAAAATTAATAAAATATTAATATATAATTAATAAAATTATTAATATATTTATTTTTGAAAATATATGTATTACTGTCAAAATATATATATATTTGAAATATCCCCTTTAGCAAATGAAAAGAATCCCAAATTGAAATTTCAGCAGCAGCGAATAAAGGTTGATGTAAAAGGTTTTCAAACCTATTTAAGAAGTGAAACTGATTGAAATCTGAAAAACCAATTAATTCATGCTCTGAAATTTGGAATGTTTTTCAGACGAATGATTACTGTTTTGGCAATATTTAAGTCTATTTCTCCATCAAAGTTTCCCAACAGAAAAGTTAGTGGGCATAAGAAATAGAGTGTAACTGATTAACTGTAAGTGACGGGAAGTCTATGAAACACCACGAGGGTTCATCGGCTACCGAAAAAGAAAACTGCTATGGTTTACGAAAATTAGTACCAGTATTTTTTATCATATAAACCTAGTTGCAGTTAGGCATTTGTCCTCTTGGCAACGGTCAAGTCTGGTCAATGGTCACTTTTATAATGCCCATGCATACATACACACACAAGAAGAAAAGATACTCTTCATTTGATCAGTTGTATCTGATATTATACTCAAAATGTAAATCAGTTGTTGCTCGATAAACTAATACAATTTTAGGTATCCGCGTGTTACCATCTGGTCTGGTCATTCATGAAAACATATAAATGAACCTGAGATAAACCTATCTCATTTGAATATTTAGTTTGGTATTTATAGTACCTATTACAAAATTTGACAATGAAGGAAAGATAATTTTCACTCATATAACAATTCTCTCAAATGAACTGCTAATAAATATTGTGAAAACAATATTGGTCCACACATGTTACCGGAAAAGAATGCATTATTGTTGCAATCTCAAATTAATTTTTTTTAATTTGCCATATTCGCACCACGATTTTGAGATTTCTCGTTGGTATGTGACGCATCATTGTCATGGCCTTTTTCATTTTTGTCGATACTTGTGTTACACAAATTTTCAAGTCTCTTGCCGATTTGCGTATCGATGCCTTCATAGTAAGGCCTTCATATTGACGTCTGTTTTCCTTCGATAATGGCATCTCATCATAGTGTTTTTCAATGTTTTCATTGCTCATTAAATATTCTCTCGTCGCTTTGACGTCATTCTTATTTCCTGTTCCTATTACTTGCTATTTCTCTTTGTCGTTTAAATGCATGCAATAATATATTTTGATAAATTACTTTATAATTGAAAAAATACTAAACTCTGTTTTAAAAGTTGCAAAATAATTTGAAGAAATGGATTACAATGCCTATGCGATAACTTATTTTTAAAATTTGTTATTCATATTGCATATTACATTGAAGATTACATTACATAGTACCCTGCAAGCCTCCGCTAGGGTATATGAAAAGGAGTGATTATACACCACACTACTTTTGACTCAAAATTCTTGTTAGCTGGCAGAAATTCCATTATCTACCTAACCTTGCCTTTGGCAAAATAATGAATCATTTTTACATGAAGGGATTTACGGGCTCAATGAATCGTATCTTAAGCATCATACTTAATGATGAACTAAATTGCCGTTTAATCATCTCGTCGAAGCGATGTTACGCAAAACCACAAATCACTTCCTTCCCTCTTTCCTTGAATGGACATGACTTGTTCAGGATCCACTTGATTAACAAATGTAAGTGTTCACAAAAAATGCGAAAAGTTAAAGAGATAGTATATAAACTCCATAAATTATCGGTTTTAAACAGAATTACAATATCTAATCTTGATTTCATGCCAGGGTTTCACATACCGCCTTAATTTATCACTTCAGTAAATATTTTTTCCCTGATTACGTCATAAAGAATCCTTTAAACTTCCAAAAGATAACAGAGGATACTATCAATTCACTGTTCATCGACTCTTTTATCGTGTTCTATGTATTTTGGAGAAATGTTTTTGAAAGAGTTACATATATTTTCTGGGTTTACTAATAGCTTTCGAGTAAGTATTCAGTTGACATTCATGAATGTTTCCTAATGACTCGTAAATCTCAAGAAGGAAGTTACCTTCGGCGGCTACTTTACTTTCCTTATTTTTAGAGATGATATATTTCAGGATGACATGAAAGTTTCATGCAAGTGACACTGATGTCACAGTGATGTTGCATTGTCTGACCTTCGGAATATTGTTTGAAACCCTCACAAAAAGTGGTTGATTCTGAATTGGCATTTCATTTCTCCTGTTCTCTATTGAGCTTATTTTCTTTTATAGACAATATTCAATATCATAACGTCGATTATTCCGCTGGAACATTAGAAAAATGATTTTCGGCACTATTCCTTATTCTTTCCTTTATTTAAATGAAAAGAAAATTACTTGCTTTCTAGGATTTTCTAAAAAGAAGTGAGCCAAAATATTGGACATGTACATTTGCTGAGACTAAGTATGTAGTTATGGGTGAAAATCAACCTCATTAAATGCTGAATTTTTTATTCGTAGCTTAGAGAACAGAAATATAGTATATAAAATTATTAAGATTTTTGTAAAACGGAATACAGTTGGTGGAGTCAGAAATCTATACAAATCTTAAGTCAAAACTAAGTTTCCGCAAGGAATTCCTTCTGAAATATTTCCCCGCTCATCACACACCTAAATGCAATTCATTCGTAGAAGAAATGAATTTTACGGAACTTGTTCTGTCAGCATCTCACGGGCTAAAGGGGTACAGATATTGTAAATTTAAAGAAAAAATCCTTGAAGAGAGCATCACTTAACAAAAGAAAACGTTGAGGAATTTTCAAAAGAGCCTTTTTAAATGGGTTGGATAATTCAATTACTCGAGATAATCATCGTGAATAAATCAATATTGACAAACTGAATGCATCGCAATTTTATTCAAATGTACTACCATATAATAGGCTAAACTTTTCCCGAAGAGCCTGAATTAGAAGTAAAATTTATAACAAATTACATTAAAATTCGAATTAAAAGGAAAACTATTATGTTTCTTTGAATAGCTCCATCAGGCATGTTCCAATGTTGTCATAATATGTGTACAAGATCTCCATGAAAATAATTTTTAAAAATTAATAAATGAAAAATAATCTTGAAAAAAACGAACAAAAAAGATTGTACTATAATTGGCATATCTGGGGTTGGGGTCAACGAAGACTATTCTAACATCGCATAACGTATATAGGCAAGGTAACCACAAAACGAAAACCTGGCTGCCAACTATACCTATGTTTTTAATTTTTCCCCAGCATTTCCCCATCCAAGTCCCCCCTGCATGTCACCCTCGTGACTGGCTTGCAGGGAGTGGATGAAGACGAATATTGCTCCATTTAATACGTGAATCATGATATATTACGTTGTCGCACTTATCGTTGTTTCATTATTCAATTCAGAGTAGTTTATTAAATCATATCCCTGAAACTCTACACATGCTTACCTTAAATAAATATGTTATCTATTTTTTATATCATAATAAGTAGAGTGAAACCCTGTTGTAGACAATAGCATTTTCAGAGTAGAAATGACTATACTAATTGACCAAGCTCTAAGAACTTGGTCAATTAGTATGAGCCAATGAGCTCTAAGAGGTTTTATTCTGAAAAGACAATTTCCAGGGAAAATAAAGTTAGGATGTCTAAATGGTAACGCACCTTAAAGTGGAAAATAGGATTTTCTTCAATGAAGCAGACAAAAAGAATTACTATAGTTAATTTCAGATTGAAAAAGCTTGCTTTATAGCGGTTCAATAGCATTACTCTAAGGGTTTCCAAAATGTTCGTCCAAGTTGTTCCCAAATTGAGAATGAATTTATTCGCGAAGTTCTACCAATTATTCAATTTATTGAAATAACATAAGTTTAAAGATATATTCCTATATTTTCAATGGTTCCAAAGTACATATAATATTTATTTCCAATGTTCCACTATGTTTTTAATTTAACTAATCTGACAGTACTAACTTAAGCTATAGATGATTACATCATAATCTGAATATTTATGGCGAGGAAAATTTCTAACACGTCAACTGCGAACGGAAAACATTCTGGGACCACTGGATTATTCCTCGATTTCCTGACCCTCCATAAAACTGTAGCTCCAACATTGCTAATGCTGTACTTTCCGTTAATTCCGACCAAGGATTGTTCTAAATATTCGCATGCATTCGGTATTGGCTCACTTTCTGCGCATCTCCTTGCTTTTCGAGCCCATTTGGGACGCTTTTCCCACTGCGACCCTTTTTGTCTCTATTAGGTAGCGAATAAAAAGTTATTACTTTGCATTTTGCAGTTTTATTATTCCAACAAAAGAAGTATTTCTCATAGAATACATTTAAAACTAATTAAATCAAATATGCTAACAAGAAAATACTAAAATAATTTCGGGCTTTCATGCCCACGATACTGCACCAACTCGATATCAAATATACGTATATGCACAGATGACTCGGGTTTACAAATATTTCTTTTATCATTGTAAATATTACTATTTTAGTCTATAAAATATTGTTAAAAGTTTATTGCAACAATTAAAGAAGAATTTGACATTTAGTTCCTTCGTGTCCGAGCTACATTTTATTTTAAGATAAAAATTTGAAAATATATTCAATCGCTAGGTTTATGTAACCAAATAAAGCTCACAACTATCCATCGATTGGTTTGATGAATATACTACATCAATTAAGTAATCTTAAATTTCTTCAAGATGAATAACAAAAATACGTTTAATAAATATTAATCTTAAATTTTTTCTAATACAATAAAATAGGGTGAAAAATTCCTTAAGCCAAATTACCGCCTAGTTATTTTTAGATTAAGACACTTGGAAAACGATCTTAAGGCAAGGAGGATTATTCTCAGGGAAGAAGAACTCCGGTCCGTAGTTTTCCGTAGGCAAAAACGACCAATATGTAACACACTCCATTTAAAGTTATTACCCAAGATTTAAATGCGTATCTCAATGGAAGTTTAATTTAATTAAGGTTATTATAAAATCCAGTTAAAACTGTAAATAATATTATTTTTGCATTAGATTCTCAGCATCTGTGGATCCGTATTAGCAGTTATAGAAAATTAGATAGACGTAGCAGGAACATTTTTTAAGTCCAAAAAGCACTTATGAATATCAATTCTATGGCAATGGAATGAACGTGGTGAGATTAGAATCGAAGAACTCCAACTAAAGCGACGAGTTTGTTTCCTTGCAAATTATATTGTCAAAAATATGGTTAAATATGGCAGCTGCTACTTTAGTGTGTAAAACAGAGGCTAAAACATACTCAACTAAAGTAAGTTGATTGATCAGCATTTACTAGATAAAACATGAGTTAATTGCCATACAATATTTCATAAAGGAATACATACAATTAATATTTGTCGTAACAACAATACTTAACTCGTCATGAAATTCATTCACGTTGATTCAATAAGTTTACTAGATAAAAGGATTACATTTACATTAGATTATTCATTCATTCATTTATTAAGTAGATTAGTGGTTATCATATAGCTGCATTAGAAATATGAGATGGAAATTAACTGATACTTAAGATGTGGAGGTGAATATAATAGGATATTAACATCATCGGTAGTTTTAAATGGTTAAAAAGATTATAAAGTATGTGATTTAAGTGGAGAAAAATCCAAAAAGTAAATATGAGCATCGTTGAGACCCAGAGGGGCTTAAAGCTCTTCAAAACTAGGACTCAAATTGGAGCTATTTCTTCTCTATTTCCTATGTAAATATATCTGAATATCGGGGGGGGGGCTTTCACGCTAACAAATTTCAAAAGCAGAAGCAGTGTGCTCACTCTCACGGGAATCCGTTCAACTATGAGGAGAACAAAATGAAAATAATAAAAGACAACTCTGGGAGATGGCGACACACGCGAAAAAGCGGCGCGCAGATGAAACGCCTTGAGTTGCGTGTCCGCGATCAAGAAATTTGAATCACAAAAAACTCAAATATTGTCCTTCACAGGGGTTAATCTTCAAGTTGTTCTCATAATTACTAAAAGTATCAAAAAAGTAGCTTAAAATCAGATAATATTTATATGCCACTAAATCAAGAACTAATTATGATTCATTAAATTTCACAATTGTAACATGGAGACATTCAAGTTAATGATACAGTTCATCTTGGAGAAATACAGTGAAGTATATTTCATAACGCAGTGTATACAGTGAAGCCTTGGCCATTTGTCATAATAAAAACACTATCGATGCTGTTAAAAAAGTTACGGCATAATCTTGTTGAAACATCTAACCTTATCCCCACCTTTGAAAATTGGTCTTACATATTCCTCCTTGCGAACATTTAGCAGCCCATTGTTGCATGTGGTAGAATTGAAGAAATGGTTTATATAATTTAAACTGCACTACCACCAAATTTGAGCAAGTCAATCGAAATTTCATGTGCTCCTACTGATTTACTAGACCCCCTTTTCCTAATTTTTCTAATAATCCCCGAGTTCGTTGTTAGTCACTCGGATACGAGAGTTCTTCATAGTATTTCATGCATACCCACTCAAAAGATACAGCGCTGAATACACAGATTCTATTTTGCGTACCCCGTCCTTAAATGTACTTTCATGCCGATTGTTAAATCCACCAGTGTTTCCTTTTACTTCGACGATTAGGGTTCCATCCTCTTTTTAAAAAAAACTGTTGTGTTTCCCTATTGTCTTTCCTTCTCCACAAGTGTTTATAAAACTTATTGTCATGATCTTAAAAGATTATATAAGTATGAATTAGTATTGCCTGGCGTATATGTGATACTAAAATGTAATTCCTTAACTATACTAGATGAGCAATAGTTAAAGAGTATCCAAATAGAGAATTTTCAAGTGAAACCTAGTTAAAAAAATATTATTATGTGGGGTTTGACTTTCACATCAAGGAAACCAAATAATATCCACTTAAAAATCTTAGTTGACATTTTGGCAGTGATAAGAGGAAAGTAAATTTGTCTCTAAATAAACATGATCGTCTTCTTCAGCAACTGCCCCACGGAGTCGAAGAGAAGTGTCTTTGCCAGAAATTATTACTCTTTGTTCTCTCTAGATCTTGAGATCCTCATTAGAGATTGAAATGAGAGAGATTGGCCTTCGTTTCACAAAATATGCCTTAGAGCATAAGTCACCTAGATGCACTAAAGCAAGGTGGAAGTAGGATGGAAACAGCGATCCTTGGGTTAGCAGTAATTAATAATTCGACAATCTCAGCCGATGAATATTGAATTTGTCTAACGAAGGAAACTATTGGTAGGTTTTAGGTGTGAGTTGTGCATTTCATAACTTTTTTTCTCATTTTTTCTTTAAATTGAACCAGAGACTAACGAACTTTCTTATTTTTATGATAATAATATTATATCGAATTTAAATGTTTCGTTGCCGAAGAATTTTCTATTAATACGCGGAATACATCTTAATTTTCCTTATTTAGTACCAAACACTTACAGGGTCTATCTCAAAAACAAGTTGAATGATTTTTTGGCACCAATGCAGATGGTTGGAGTAGGGTAATTTGTGGAGGGAAAGGTAATGGGAGATCTTAGGAAAGCAACGCGACCAACTAACTATAGGCATTTACAGTGTGCGGATTACTATTTATCTGGACCCCTGTTCAATGGTCACATCACGAATTCACGATGCCACTTTCCTTGGAGCAAATATATGCGATTAAATTTTGCATTAAGCTTGGAAAATTCGGTTCGGAGACCATTATCTTAGTTGAAGATACTTATGAACGTGAAGAAAAATCTCAAATGTTGGTTTTCTGCTTGCCGAGGATGTACAGGGAGGGTAAGAAGGAGGTTGACGGTGAGAAATTCCCGTCAACAGCACAGTGTGATGAAAATTTGCAAAAGGTGAGACACATGCTCAATTATGATTGACCCCCTACGGTCAGGATGTTAACAGAAGAGTGAAATATTCAGAAAATCACAGTTCATTGCATTCTTACAGAAGATTTTGCTATAAAAAATACGTGCCAAGATGGTTCCCAAGGTGTTGTCAGAAGAGTGCTTGTGTGACAATCTTGCCTTGGACCTCTTGAACGATAAAAGTGACTGGTATTTTCTTAGAATAGATGTTTACTGGTAACGAGACATGGGTCTTTGATCCAAGTATATCTTGCGATCTTACGATCCAAGTATAACCCCTTTGAGTACCATTTTGCACCGCTGGATTATGTCAAAGAGGCCAGGTGGCCATGAGACGAGGTGGCTGAACGAGGGTCCTGTTGATACATTGCAGGAAGCATCGCACAACGGGCATTAGTGCGTCCAATGCATAATGATACTCTTATGAAGAATTTTAGCATTGCGTACTTAGATTGTAATAAACGTTTTTCCCCAGATTTATTCTACTTATTTGTGGGACAGACGTTGTACATACTTGTAGGAGCCGTTTTTAGATAACACTTAAAAGGATACTCATATTGGAGGAGAGGGAATTTGGGAGAAAGTAAAAGCTAGAGAGGGAGAAGAGTGAGTTTAAAAGGTCAGAGAAAATGAAATCTTCACAAATGAAAAGATATTCCATTATTTCAGAAAATCGGTTTCCTATTTAACACGATTATTTCTTATGCTCCCCATGGTCGTCGTGACATATTTTCTTTTAAGACTATTCATTAATAATTTTATATCTCTGTAAGCCGTCAAAAGTATTCAAGGTTCTCTAAAAAGGCTAAATCTTTTGAAAGTGTGTTATATTTCACATATATCATTCGTGAGGGATGATGCAACTATTAATCACTCCAAATATTTGCTTAATTATTTCCGTTACCCTCTTACTACTATATTCGTTGTTGTTTCTACGGTTACAACCGCTACATTAACTTTCACCGAATATTTTAACTTCCTGATGCTCTAGGATGTTTCTATGTACCCTCAGTTTCCAGGTGTCAAAAGAGATTGTAGCTTTCATGTTGCGACCGTAGTACTTCGTAAAGAAATTAATTAGAATCGACATTTGAAAATAGAAGTCACCGTTTTTTTTCTCGCAAGCGTATAATGAAATCATCGTAGTGTTGACTAACTCCATTTCCAATGTGAAAAGTTAATTAACATGTAATAATCAAGTCGTTTTATTAAATTTCGTGATAAGTAATTCAAATTGTTTAAATTTCAAAATTGGGTTGGAGGTTGGTGTTTATCGCGGGTTGAGCTAGAATATACAGCACCACATAAAATAAAATAGGAGTATAATTAAAGAAAGAGGGTAAATGAATATATAATCTCGTGATCTATTTATCACTTTTAAGTTAAACTATAGTGGCAATGAGAATAGAGTAGTTTGGATAGTCCACATTCCAATTCCAATTCCAACAAAGTGTTAGCTAAAAGTTTCTTTTCAGTGAGGCCGATGAAGTCTTACAGCATTATTTCAAAGTGACACTCTAGTCTCCACGCCTCAACCCACCTCCCCATATCTCATCACCTTCACTTCCTCGTTGTCAGGGCGACACCCAATTCCTCTCGCCCTCCGTTCCCAGCTATCTCGTTCATTTCCTTTCTCTTGTCCCTCGATGCCGAACACACTCTCTCGTTTCTCCTCGACTGTGTGTGTGTTCCTTTGTCGAAAACATGGAATGAAAGATATAACCCGTCAACCGGAAAGTGCTCTCCGAGTGGTTGATGTAAGATTCTGATACGAATGGATGATGGTGGATACACAACGCTCATATCCAATGAAAAGATAGCGTAAATGCTTTCAAAGATCGTCAGAATATTTTCGGGTGACATGAATTTTAACTTTATTATGAAATATTCTTTTAAAAACCCAATTGCATTCCTTTTTTATTGAATAGAAAACGAATGGTAATTCTACCTGAAAAGCAAAAAAATAATTACAAATACTAACCCAAAATTTCAAGAGAAATGTTTATTCTTAATTGTCGATTCTCTGAATGACCAAAGAGAAAAGAAAAGTTCATTCCTTTGAGCCAACGACGTGGTACAAAGGGGGATTACGGGGAAGTTTCTCCCTCGCCAGGGACCAGGCCTTGACTGTCTTAATCACTTATTTGTTATCTAGGAAGGGGTTGAAAAGGATTTGGGAAGAAATTGATGCATACAAAAGGAACCTACTTTGGTGGAATGGTACACACAAACTCACGCTCATACTCACTCAGGTATAACAGCAAAGCAATACCAACACTCGGGAATATGAAATGGACAAAACACTGCACGGCCTGATTGCGTTGTCAGAACCGAAAATCATGGGGAATTAAGCCCTTCAGTCAAAAGAGAGTTACAAATGGAAAATAAAGAAGGGAGGCAAGAGACAACGTAAAAACTAGGGAGAAGAAACAATGATATGAAAAGCGAATACGTGAACAGACGAGTGGGGAAAGACCTTTTAGGGGAATCAGGCTGGGAGCCACTTGCGATGTGAAGAGAACAAGCGAGAATGAGACTTTTGGAAAGATTCAGAAGAAGAGAGTATAACAATGACACTAAAGGAATTATAGTGGCCCCATACTACTTTGGTAGATCAGACCACAAAGATAAGATAGAAGAAATTTCAGTCCAGATAGATACAAATACTCGTTCTTACCCCGGAAAATTAGGTATCATAAAAATAAGAAACCAAAGTCAATATTAACGACACTCAATTTACAAGTCAGGGCAAGATTAAACGTTGCATAGACATAAGGTATTCATAAATACATAAATTAAGGTATTATAAATAAGGTATTCATACATAAATATGTTCGTAGGTACATGGGTATGTTAGTTGATAGTATATGCATTTACATACGTGGGTCGGTAGGTTTCCCAATACAAATCACTCTACTCCAGCCATCTGCATTGGTTACAAAAAATCATTCTCCTTGTTTTTTGGGGCAGACGCTGAAATATATTCCACCCATTAGTTGATAATCCTTCAGCAATGAAACATTTAAGTTCGATATAATTTTATTTCCTTACAAATAAAGAAAGTTTGTTGGTCTCTACTTCAACTTAAAGTAAACAAAGATTTTTGCATGAATATATGAATGAATATGAATATATAGTATTCCTTTTTGGGTGCTAGGGGGGTACTATGTAGATTTCAATATACCCCTTCCTCCTTTTTTTATCTTTTAGTACAGTGGGATAAAAAATCCTTTACTGCTTAAGGAAATATTATTTAATACACTCAGTTTCTCTATATTTAATATACTTGGTCTCTGTCTGGCGGACAGTGACCCAAAACATCTTAAAACTCGCTTGGATCCGTTCCGTCTTCACCAGCTTTGACGTACGAGTGGGAATCGCTGATTATATTTGGACTCAAGATGAGTCAGGGGAAAATCTGCCCGACGACCGCGATTGAAATTCACGAGGAAATCATGGCGGGCATAGTCGTATCTGAACGCATGAGATGCATAACTAAACCGGCGGTGGCGAAAGGTAGGCGTGCGAATGGAGCGCGACATGTTTTGAAACGGTCAAGTAGGAATAAATAGCGAATTGAATCGGAATGCCAACTGGAGAAAATTCAATTCAAATGAATATTCTAAAAACACTATCCATTCACGACTAACGAGGAGAGGCCCAAAAGTATCCGGGGACTATTTAAAAAAAGACAATTCATATTGTTGAACGGATAGCAGCCATTTTCCACTTGAAATGAATTAAAATGTTATCTAATGGAAAATTGCTACCATCCGTTTTTCATTATGTTCACATTCTACCACATCACGCTCAGAACTACTCAATTTTCTTATACTTTCGAATTTAAAACGTTAGCCTCCTTCGAAGATACCGTCATTAAAACTAACACATTTGCTCCTACGTTTATTCCGCTTACGTAGCATTTCGTAATCGTCATTTCCGATGCCTTTCCGCGCCGCCACCAATTCTCTTTTGTCTGGAGTTTGCCAAAATATCACGCATAGAAATCACTGCTTCACCTCGATGCGTCTAATTGCAAATCTTCAGCTAGAATCCGTTGCACTGAGCTTCCTGAAAGACAAGATAATTAAGTATTTTCGTCAATGGTGCGCCTTCTATCCTCGAACACAAGTGCGCGCACAATAAATAACCAGTGCACATCCACGACAACTTACGGTATCCTTTACACATATTTATTTAAAAACAAAACGATGTAATCATGAATATAAAATCAAAGTATATGAATGAATATTTGTCTCCCGTTAGTATCCAAATATTACGGAAAGAACGATGGTGATTAATGTGAAAGCCTTAAACCTGTCTTACAATTTCGAAAAATCGCACCAATGCCAATTTTTGTTTACCACAGTGATAGCTATATTTTTATAAGTGGTCTGCAACTGGCAGGATGATTTTAGAACGCAATAATACGACAAAACAATACGGAGCAACAATACTTTAAACATTTTCCCTTTAACATGCACAACAGAGGAACAACGATATCTCATCCGTTTACTCAGCAGTAATGGGAGTGAAACTTACCTATTTTCACCGACGAATGAAAGTTCAGAATGATGATGCAACTATTTCACTTTAGCAATGTCGCCTTTACTAGAAGTTATTAAACAGTGTTATTTTCGTATCAGGCTCCCACGAATAGGTCAGGAACAAGCTATATCTCATGACGGCGGAGGCTTATACAGCAGTTAAAGAAGTTTGTCTAGAAGTTTCTGTGAACTTTCGATGGGCTGGAATAGACTTGTTCGCCAAGAGGACTACATGTGAAAATTCTATGAGTGAAAATATTTGGTATTCAAGAAATTACGGGATAAAAAAATATTTAAGATTTAAGGTTTTCATTTTACTAATCTTCGTGTTAAAGAAGCATTTTATCCATGCAAAACTATAGTCAATACTAATCATGTATGTCTAATTATAATAATTACTGATACCTAGTCAGTGACTTATATTTTGACAAATGGCTATTTTGAAAAGTCCTTGTTGATATCTATCTTTCTGTTGAATAAATACTTCATCTAACCCAAACCGTACTAGCAGGCACATTTTCCAAACTAATCAAACGGAGCAAATGCAAAGCCGAGCTGTAAGACCTTGGATACAGGGTAAATACAATGATTTCATGTCATGGCAGTGAACAAGGATGGTCTGAAAAGTTTCCGACCTAACAAAGACACTAGACATTTTTTCTGAAATATTCTGAAATTTTCTGAGTTGAAAACTTTTCAGACCATCCACGCATGTGTGTGTTCGTATATATTCACAAATATACCTTTATATACTACTTATAATATTCCACAACACCCTATGACCTGGCTGTCGCGTGATAAAAAGCCATAAATAATCCGAATCTTTAAATGAATAAGGTTAAAACCAAAGTATATTGCCATTACTTGTACTGAAAGAAAGTAAAGCAGTCCTTGAAAGAGTGCGTGACTGCATGATATCATTTCCCCTAGGAGATTCCTTTTACACATACATTCCTCATGCACGAGGATGGACAGCATAGGGTTTTTTATTTCGGCATGTTCTCCTGGAACAATTTGGAAATATCCCTCCAGAACCGGCTGAAATAAATAAATAAATATATCGATAATTAGGCCCCATTTTTAATTTAACTTAAGGGTGTTCAAGTTTACCTTCCGTTCCAATTATATTTGACCTTGGGGTAAAATGAAGAAATAATCTCCATTGCCATTCAAGTTGCGGCACATTTTTTGTGCACGAGAAGGATAAAGTTAGCCATAAAAAGTATCCGTAAAGCACGTTATCATGTATTTCAACACACCCAATGGGGAGAAGAGTTGGAACATGTGTGAAAATCAGGAGAGGAATTGCAGCAATGGTGGCATCGAACAGAAATTTGTAATTTTTAAATTATAAATAGGGTAACTTGAGGAGAAAACAATTTCCTGAAGAAAAAACAGCTTTAGCAAATGACGTAAATGCTAAATAACGTTAATGCGTCACTTGGTAGAATTAAACATAAAAAAAGGGCGTAGTGATGAATTTTCGGAAAAAAAGCAATCTTCTTCCAAATGCGTGCATAGGGAACACCGAACTGGAATGTGTAGACTCAATCAACAAGTACCTAGGCGTTACCCTCACTCACGACATCTTCTGAGTGGAACACATACGGGGAATATGTGGACAAGTTAACAAAAAAATAGAATTTATTTGAAGAGTACTGGGTACATTAAATGTGATGAAAAGGTCCAAGGGAAATGTTATATGTCGTTGGTTAGGCCTCATTTAGAATATTCTCCAAGTATATGGGATCTTAACGAAATTGGATTAATTGTCGAATTGTATTGCGTGCAGCGTAGAGGAGATTTGTAAAACGCTGTTATGATAAACTTAGTAATGTATCCAAAATATTAGAACAGCTACAGGTTGGGAACCAGTCTCGGAGCTAAGGTTAAATTACAGATTGAAGCTCTTGCATAAACTGGAACGATGTCTCTATGGCAATGATGTTGAAAATTAATCATTATCCCCATCGTACTACGTTAGGAGATATCATGTAAATAAAATGAGAGAGATCAAAGGTAGAACAGATATAATTAAGACTCCAGTTTTTCACTGAATGATTAAAGGGATCATAATGACGTTCTAACTTCGCTAGGGGGGATAAGTATATTATGTCAAAAGTAGTCTAGTGTGTAATCACCTCTGCCACACACCATAGCGATAGCTTGCTGTAGACTATTTAGAAAGATAAATAACTAATTCAATCAATTTTCTTCGATGGCCAGATAAATAACCATAACGACGACTGCAAAAGTATTTATTCGGAACTAGAACATCAACTTCACGATTATGCGTAGCAGACTAAAATGAAAGGACTAAAATAATTATTATTTGGTCCAAAAAATCACACAGTCAATAAAATTGATCAATTACGATACGTGAGGGTGATACAGAAAAATCTGCGATGGATTGAAAAATTAAAGTAGCTCCCTTTAGTATGAAAATATTTGAAAAATATTTCACTTATTAAAACATCATAATAAAAGTATTTGATCACAACTGCTGTTGCGTTTACATCATTCTAAATGTTCCATCCTTACGTTTTTCAGTCACATCGCGTATATTTGGTTCTCTAAAAGCCGGTAGATGACACTGATCATCGTCACTATCAGATCAAGAAAATGGATAACAAGAAAGCATTTTGCGTTCACGTAATCTAGAAGTACCTCCTCGATGTTTAATTTTTAATTACTAATTTTAAAATAAATGTACATTAAACAAAGTGTCATAAAAAGGGCTCACATAACTGACAGGGGAATGCAAGAGGGTGGTCCCAAAAAAATTATATAGACTGCATTTTAACGCTTTGTACTACAGGTGGAATGAAACCGCTTAAAACTACTAGAATGCAATTCATTTTCATTAGAAGAAATTCAATAATTGTTATGCACCATTGTAAGCTTATCAGAGGTATACGGCATTAAAGATTGCCTTTCAGAAATTGTAATTTATATGAAAAATTGGAACATAAGCCAGTTGCATTAAATTTTTGACGTAAAAAAAACTCCCTCATTCTGTTTACCTCAAAATGGAGGGAAAAAAATACATTTTTAGCCATTTGCAGTGCGAAATTATTTTGGTGATGGAAGAGGTCGATTTCTTCACTTGATGTATTTTTCCGATTTGTTGTCCGTAGCGTCAATGGTTCTTAATTATATAAATTAAATCCGTATTCCAAAAAAATATACTCTGAAAAAGGTGATAAGTCGAAATATCCTTTTCTAAATATTTGTAAATACCCCGCGATTGACCAAAATGGTGTGTGGCAGGGGGTGCAAGCACCGGGTAACTGAGTAAGGAATGTATTTATTTCACGACTTTATTGGGGCTAGATTGGAGACTTTGTAGTCCCTTCTTCCACCTAACCCCTGCATATTACAACGATAAGAATGAGGAAGGGATAAAATAACTAAAAACTTTAAAAAACAACCTGCAAATTTATGCACATAGTGGCGGAAAATTTATTTTTAAACAGAGTTAAATTCAACGAATAAAATAGCCCTTTGGTATACGAAAAAGAGGAAATAAAAATGAACCGCGACCACTTACACGACAGATCTCCACCATACCAAGACCGATCAAGCAGAACTTCAAATTAAGGAGGGGGAAATTCTATTGATACACACAATACGTCCTCACAGAGAGGGACGAAAGATGGAAGGAGAAGCTTGAAAACACAACCAAAAAGGGCAGGGAATGCTGTAAAATGCACCATATGAATTATATGACAGTTCCATGCGATTATAAGGGGAGGGATTTTGCTGACAAAACACAAAAGATTAGTACAAATGCCAACAATTAGGCAAAGCTAATTATGTTCCTGACGCTCTAGACACTTCTGATAAAATATCACTCATAATTATCAACCTGTATCTCCTCTTCCTCTGCCATAATTGCCAATAGGTTTCTAAAGCCGTGATCCTCAGCTCGAATGCAGTGAGCAGGTTGTCCGGGGCGAGAGGGAGGGAGGGAAAAGGGCAAAGAGCGAGCAGGGTAGTGGTATGGATGAATGTCAGAGATGGGGGTGTTGGCCTCACGCAAGGCTGACCACATTCGCTCCTTCTCTCTAGACCGCTGGAGTAATTCGGTGTGGCTGCACCTGAAAATAAAAATAACGAGAAGTTGATAAACGGGACGCAGGAGTGTACTGCGCATTAATCGCAACTGTACTGGATAAGAGTATACCCAGTGGTCTTAAATGCGCTTTTAGCTCATTAAGACAACCCTATTGAAATCCAGCTATGGAAGTATAGAAAAAAACACTCATGAAGTATTTGGAGCAATAGAAGTTGGGTGTCCTTCATGCAAGAAATCGGGTCACAGGTAAATAAATTTAAAGTTTTTCTTCGATAAAACGACAAATATAATGCATGCGATTATCAACATATTAATTTCCAAGAATACACCATTAATGTGAAAAATTCAAACTTATTCAATAATTTTTCTCATAGTAAATTATTTGATTGTTCAAATGACGTCCAAGTTATGGAATATTTAGAGGAACTATTTCTGCCGAAAATTTTTGTTCAATTCTGGAAAATATTTTCTCGAATCAGAATCCCAACCTGTTTCACTGGCTTGCTTTAAATACATGAATGACAGGAGAAATTCACAATCTAAGTTTTCTAGTACTTAAAGATTTCTATAGCCTTGTCTTGTATCAGCCTTATTACTCAATTTGAGATATTTTAATACTAAGTGCTCTTAAACGAGAATTAGTTATGTTGCCACATATTTTTCCACAGCTTCTTTCTAATTTCTAATTTTTTTCTGCTTTGTTAATTATATGGCCATCTCCTTTATTGGATATAAGATTGAAGGAAACCCCGAAACCATTTTTCTAAGATTTTAGGTAATATTTACGAGAGAATATTTATAACCCTCGTATTTATTCACGAATGTTAGTGAAGGATGACTGAAATCTTCCTTCGATTGAATTGAATGCTTCCATTGACTGGCATCTTGAACAATCGGAAACATGCCATTGCCTCAACGTTTAGGCTAAGTTTAAGATTAAAACAGGATATTTATACATTTGCAAATACTCAAGAATAAATTTTTGAGGCTAAAATTCAGAATGAGCCATTTATTAATTTCCATAGCTGGCAGTATACGATTACTTACTTCTACAGTTTCGCATCAATGGGTGTACCAAGAAATTAGATTTATGAATTTTATACTATCGTTATAAGGGATTTCTAAAAAATGGCGGTATGACATCATAGCAATATCATTCCAGATAATTATACATTTTAACAGATTTTATACATTAAAATATTATTTATATAACTTTTTCGTCTTGAGTTTTCAATTTCTTGGGCTTCAGTGATGGTTATTATAATTTTTATATCGTTTTAGCAAAATTGTACTACCTACAAAAAATGGTTCTGTTCTCTTTTCCAATATATTTCATTCTGTTCTGACCAAGGTTCAATTTCAGGTATTTCAAGTTTTGCCCTTGACGTGCGATTAAAAAAAACCATATTTTATGGTATTCACGTTTCCAGCACAGCTTCAACACAATATATAAATATTTAGAAAGTGGAGTGAATTTATGGTAAGGGTATTTTACGTCGTATTCTGCACCAAGGTCAAACATTTCAAGACGTGGCTCTTTTCGTGAATGAATAAGGTGTGGTCCTCAATGTGGTGCAAGGAAGAAAGATTTTTGCTAAATGTCTCAAGAAGCGGGCTAATTGCCCGTAGGTGTGAGCATAGGATAACTGCAAACTATCAGATGGAGAATCTATAAAATCCATATCTCTCGAGAATAACTAGAATAATTCTCATTTAAGCTCTAGCTTATTATTACTTTTATAAATTTCCAATGTTGAAAAGCAAAAGAAAAGTCACTTTAAGACCACTTCCAAGAATCATGAGCCTTTGCTACCTTTTTTATTATAAGCGATATTTATAAAAAAATTACGTGATACATAATATTGATTTTAGATGAATACTTCTACGATACTAATTTTCATATATTTGAATTTTTTTGAATTTGAATTTATCTGAGAATGACAACAACCAGCAAAGATTTTAACATCTGTATTTCTATTGTTATTAAAAAAAATTAAAACAACTATGTGAATATAAGGAATTTAAATGATTGAAAAAGCACCTTAAGTTGTTAGTAAGAAATTCTACATTCTATGCAATGGGAAAGTCAAGTTTTCAATATTCACATTGTAAAATTAAACAAATAGGTCGTCCTGTATTTAAGGATAGTGATTATCTTAAGGCTCCGCATTAAGGACCTATGCAATTATGAAGTTTCAATTCGTTCATGACACCTGTATGAGTTCATTTATTCCTACTTTTAGAAAATATTTATTTCATGCCGCTTTTTGCCACTGCTATTGTAAATATCGATCCTGGCCTCCTAAAAGTGAGAATTCTTATTTATTACATTCCGTGAAGACGAGAACTATCTCCCAGAAGGGTGCCCACATTGTTATTAGGAAGCATTATTGCTCAAATATTATGCTTAGTATTTCGTTGAAGCACCCTTCATATGCATTTGCTGATCCGTATTAGAAATCTGGTAAAAACAAGCAAATACGTACTTTACTGCTCAAAACGCATTTCTTCATCTGATGTCCTTACTACCTTAAACATTTTAGTCCATGACATGCCAAAATATTCCGTCAAGTGTGAAATTAAACTGCAGCTTTCCTGGAGCCTTTCGTTAAGAGTATGTAGATCCCAGCAACGGTTCTTCCTCCACCCTTTTTGTTGGTCGCCTTATCTCATGACTACTACTACCAACATTGCCAAGATAGGTGAATTGTTTTGATTGGTCTAGTTAATGCCCTCTAATTTTAATGATTATCTTTGGCTTTCTCTTCATGAAACACCTCGTTAAATTTGTTTTTTTTTACACTGATTCTAAACCCATACATTTAACTCTGATTTTCAAGACATTAATTGTAAGCCTTTGACTGAATGGCTGACTAAAGCTTCATATCCCAAAAATCTAACATTTTTTATGTATTCCCCACCTTTTATCATTCTTGACTACACCTTTTTTCATGCCCTGACTTATCCACCGTGCCTAAGACATCCCATCGTGACTCTCCATCTGCTTCCATCCCCACACTCCGAGGCTGGTACACACAGGTCCCGGATGAGTCGCTTATCCCTCCACTAAATCCTATCTCCGGCGATACATTTATTAATTCTCCATAATTTATCGTCTTATGTCACTAGCCTCATCACCAAGGCAGATAAACTGAATTCTCTCTAAGGAGTCATCTTCCATCTTTTTTATCCTTTTGCTGATGATTCTAAGTTGAAACTACCTTACCTTCGTTCTAAATTAAACTCATCATGCTTTTATTAGTTCTCATCAGTCAAATGAGTGCTTTTTCCTTTTTTAGAGGTAAATTAATGCTCGTACCTACACGTACGTATCTGAAGGACTCTTCTATACAAATTTCTCTCTCATAAATTCAACGAATTATTAAGTAAAAACCTCCTTCGTTTTTTTGAACCATTAAGTCATTTTACAGCGATCTTATCTAATTCCACAAACATATTTGCGCCAATTCTCTTAATGTTCTTTTTGTTTCACAATCAATTGTAACTGGACCTAACCCTCATCTACGACACATTCTATTTCTATGTCTAAACTTACTGGTCTCGTGAAATTTTTAAAGAAATCTACTTTACTCATTGTTTTAACCCCTCCTGATTTTTTCTTAGTCTACTTATAATTTTCACGTTGTTCTTCTGATGTTGTGCATAATTTATCTTTCTTACTTCTTTTCAATTTTTTTCTCTATGCAGTGCACTTATTTTACTCTTAATTTTTACACTCTCCGTATCCTTTTACACCTCTTCCATTATTTATACGTTTATTATTTATCTCGTAGTTTTTCTTGTACCTACTTTTCTATGCATGTAATTCCATTTTATTCTTTCGCGCATTTGCTTAATTATCTCGTCTTTAATACATGTCTTGTACAACCATTTCTTAGTTACGATATCTATTGTTTAGTTTTGACTTTCGATATCTCTTTTTAGAACATTCCAAGCTTTCTGATACCTATGCCTTCCTAATGTTTACTTGCTTATTGCTACTTATTCCACGCTCAGTGTTATCGCCGGTGTTCCTTCTTTAATCCTCTTACATTGATCATTGTAATCGAAACCCGATCCAGAGAAACTATGCGAAATAATTATGATGTTCATATATATCGGTGTATTATTATAATGCCCCGATATATATGAACTTATAAACACTCGGAGATTCCACCGGGATGGTCCATCCCGGTGAACTTTGGAATATCATTCGGAATCTCCGGGCATTTTTTGCCGGTATCTATGGCCATACGGTGTTTAAACCTATTATTAGTTACAATTAAAACTTTTCTATCACAGAAAGCCATTGCTTTTCCCCGAGTCATCCTTTCTCCCTAAACTATACACTCCTACCTCACTTCCATCTCTCCCTTCGCCCTCCCCCGAGTTCCGATACCCGAAAATATCAAGCTCTTCCTTCGCGAAATATCTTCAACCACGCCTTCCAGTTCCTCGTCGATACTCTCTCCTTCTTCCTCTTGAGGTATTCTCAAGATATATCAGAATTACGTATACGTACATGAGATTTTAATCTTTGAAAAGGAAAGGTCACTCAAGTTTTCCTGAGAATAAATGGACGTAAGATGAGAAATATTTTAAATAAAATTCTTTTCTAGCTTACCTAATTTTGCACCTGGAGCACCGTGAGCCTGTTTCAAAGCCGAAATTTCCAGCATCTCACGGATACATACTTCATCACAGACTTATTTTTTCCAGATTTATTACTTAAATACATGACCAACGTTGGTTGCCATATTTTATGGACTCAGGAACCACTGTTATCAGCACAAAGTTTGTCTTGTCAGGTTAGATTAGGGCTCATCCCTTACTGCCTTACGGCCTACGTAATTTTCCCAATGAGAAGGTATAATGAGAGGAGAGGGTGGCAGTTTCTGTACTGCGGCTGTGCACCACGAAAAACAGGTACCCGAGAAATGGAAAGAGCGTGGCAGGTGCTGGGAGTGTCCAAATGGATGAAATCGAACCCGGGCACGCCGACCAGTGGCCCAAGACTCCACTCACTGGGCTGCATTTGGAAAAGGATTTGAAGGCCAAGGCTCTCTGTTCGGAGCGAATTCCGAAAGCAATTTTCACCTCAGGGCATTTCGGGAGTACCCGTCCATCGGACAATGCGAAGTTGCGACTTTTTTTCTTCGACCATGCGAAATGCCTCACCTCGCCCTTGCATATATTTATTCACACTCGTCTTTTATGATCGCCTGCCCATAGCCCCGAATCGCCATCCCTCTCACTCTTTCTCCCCACCCGTTTCACTCCACCCCTTGCCTTCCCAAAGGGATGAAGTGCGTTGGCCGCCCACGGCGCGACGCGAAGCGGCCGGCAGCATCCGCATGAACAGAGAACGCGGGGAAGACCTTGACTCCCCTCTCGGCCGTTCAACTCCCCAAAGTGACGCTCCAAATTCTCCCCCTCCCCCTTCTTTCTGCCTGCCCCCTCCCACGTCGACCCCTCCCTGACCAACCCCTCGGTCGATTTCAGCGCCTTCAACCTTCCCCCCGGCTCAGAAACTACACGACATTGGATTGGGCTGTGCCCCTGAATCGAAATGAATAGCAACGATGACTGTGTTTATGTATCGGCAGCTAAGTAACAATTAATGACGAAATATCCCTTTTCCACTTGTTAGCAACTGTTAAAGTACTATTATTTGGTCATTTATATGTTTCAGTTCCACCATATGAAACCTGATATTACGTAACTCGTAGTTAAGTAACTTCACACACGAGGGGGTGTCGCAAAACTTTAAGTTTTACTAAAAATAACCGAAATAGAAAATAAATTTGTATTTGTTTTTCTTAAGATATAGTCACCATCCGGAGTTACACAATTCTCCCAGCGTTCCATGACCTTTTTAAGGCCGCTATTGTAGAGCTCAACAGATCTGCTGAGGTCTTTACAGATTGCTCTTCGGTCTAATAGGATAAAATCCGCCACTTTCTCCACTGTGGCAGCATCGTCCGTGAGTGATGATCCTCCATTTCTTGGATTGTTTTTGAGGGACATGTAGCCAGTTCTAAAATAACTTTTCGCCGCAAAACTGTGTTACATGAAGGGCTATCATTTCCATATATAGCCATCATTTCATCGTCGATTTTACGGGACACTTTAACCTTTCAAGCAAAGGAACTTAATCACACTGCGGGCCTCTATCTTATCCATACTATGAGTTACTGAAATCTACGGCTTATTAAAACAAAAAAATCAACATTAATTGCTTTGATTTACAAAATTATGAGCATAAGGATCAATTAATATGCATACTTAATTGTATCCACATATCTCAGTTATTTCTTGGCAATAATTGTATAAAAACGATAGCCCCACGTAATCATTCGCTGTAATATTACTTTGTTTGCCTTAAAAAACCACATTTGAGGCGTTTTCGTCCTATCAGAGATTTATAGAGAGTCTTTTCTTCCCAAAAGGACAGTTAGATGGTTTTGAAAGGTTAAATGAACGGAGACAATTTCAAATGAAGGTAGACCCGCCGCTCCAGCCTCTTTACTTACGGAAGTGAACATTTTCACCGCTGATACAATTATGAGAGAAGATCGTCAAAAAAGTCAACAATGCTATCAAAAATGTTACAAAATTTCACTGAATGTTAACCACACATTGATCACTGAAACATTGGACATTAGATGTAAAATTGTCTGAGTTTCGTAATCTGAAAAAAGAAGAAAATCTCGTGAAAATTAAAGTGACTAGTGTGCTCCTCATCCTCGCTACTTCAAGATACTTTTTTTGTTACTCATTATGCATAGCCTAACCTACGTGGTATACCTTTGTTAATCATCAGAAGAAGGTGTATGTGAATGGGATACGTATATTTTAAAATGCAGCAGATGATACTTACCTGGAGTGTAGTCAATGAAAATTGAACCAATAAGACGGCGTCTGAAAGTGTCCTAATGCATCACGCGATCAATGGACATTCCCCAAGGTGCTTCTAGAACGGTATTTTGAAATTCTTCAAACTACACTACATTCTGCAAATTTCCATAATCGTTCACCATTCCTTATACCAGCATCACTCTTGGCTGTAGCACCTTCATTAATTCTTCCATTTTCTAGTTTCACTCGTTATGGACTTCGCTTAATCATTACTTCTTAGAATGCGTTCCGCTACTTCTTCTTTTGCAGATTCCCCTGCACAGTTCTCCCTTCGTCCAATCTCTCAAGGATTCATTTATCATAGCTAAACTGCCTATCCATTCCACCATCGTCATTCATCAGTACCCTACTACTATACTATCCCCCATACCCTATATCTATACCAATGCCCTTTTCTCTGCGTATGCAGTTTGCCACGTCACAACAGAGGTGAAAAAAGTTGAGACCATACACCTATTGGATGAAAAAACATTCGCGGTCGATCTACAAGGACGTACCCTTCTTGCGAAAAATATGAAAAAATAAACACAGATTGGGAAGCGCTTTAATGTGATGTTGATGTCTGACCCTTCTCTAATGCCGATGCAAAAATTAAAAGCTTCCTTCCTGATGTCCAAAATTCCTTTTTGAACAATGAAATAAAATGAAGTAGATGGAGAAAAACCCTGTAAGCTTCTGAAACTGAAGGTTCATCAAACCCTATATATTTATATTATGAGGTTCATTTAATGCCTGGAATTCAACGGGAGATATTGTAAATTATGCGAATATTATTTTTCTCGCGAGTGCAAGTGAAATTACCGTTCCAATTTCGAAGTAACTCCAAAAGCAAAGGTTTTTTAAACTTCAATTTATGTTATCATTTTTTAAACTTTAGGTAAACAAATATGCCGATGCAGCGATAAATTTCAAACATTTAAAAGAATTTGTACGCATCTAGTTAACGTACAGTACGTATGTCTTTTTACATTGTGAATGTCTAAGGGCTTCAAAGAATCAAGTCATTAAAATAGTTTGCTACTGCACTTTTTAAGCCTTGATGTAATTGTCGTATCTCCGCGTCTTCGAGGGGATATTGGCGACACGAGAAAGTACCCCACGAGTCGAGTGGTTTCCTCGAGGGTAAATGGGGGCTTGAGTTTGGTGGGTGGTGACGTGGAGAGGTGTTCGTCGATAGAGACGGGGGAAAATAAAAGGAACTAAAAGGGAGTACAACGGCGGTCCCGATTTAATACAGGAAAACAGGGTTTGCAGTAATATTCTTAAAAACCCCTTGGTGCCGCTTGGCACTTCCAACCAAATGGGCCCAGCCCAACTGCCCTCTCGGATAGCGAGTCCCCGACTGCTATAGTGCTTCCAACCAGAGGGGCCCAGCCCAACTGTCCTCTCGGATAGCGAGTCCCCGACTGTTCTATCGTAGTTCACGTCGAGTCAGCAGCGGTGATATCGCATGCACGGACCCACGCCACTACTTAGTTATCAGTTATTACTCTTAACCCGTAATCCACGTCGAGTCAGCAGCGGTGATATCGCATGCTTGGACCCACACCATTAATTGGTCACTTAAGGGGAGGGGAGTAGGCATCCTGGCCAGTGAATCACACGGCAGAACACGCGGATGCAACATGATTATGGTCATGCCCACAGTGCCATAGTTAAAGAGATTTCGTAGGTGAATGTCTTAAAATTAAATAAATTAATAATAGCAAGAATAAATGATATGTCCACTATTTAAATTCACGTAGTTGGGTACACGTTGGGGAATGAACGTTTACGTTACTTATATTTCTCACAGTCTACTTGAATTTAATATAATATTTTTGTTAAACAATTTTGGATATAAAAAGTACTGAGAAATAGAGTTTGCGCCATTTGAATTGGTAATAATTTGGTTGTTTTCCATTGTCTTTTACAATGCGTTAATGATGACTTTCATATAACTTTCACCTTTTCTGTACTGATTTAAGTGCAATAATATATGCTGCTGTTCACCCAACACACAGCTATTTACATTAGCGAAACATCTACGCTTGTATAGGATGGAGGTCTCGGCGGCTTATCAGTTTTGTGATATTGTATTACTATTCCTCGCTACTCCCAAAGAGTGCCAGATTATTTTATGATACTTTACTCAAAAATTCGTCATTTTTCAATCTCATCTCTATATTTGGAGATATGTCAAGCATCAACAACACTCTGGGAGAAATTAATTGTTTTAATAAGTATGTCCGGAGAGAATTTGTCAATTGTTGATTTCCCATATACTACAAATCAAACGCTGAAGGAATATTAATACGGAATATTTGGTTTGAGATTAATAAAAAAATTAATGAACCGTAGCAAAACTTCCGAAATAAAGAAAAAAGAGGAATTAAAAAAGGACAGAGGGCACATAAAAAAAATGAAAATTAGTGGGTGAGGAAGGAAAACCATTAACAGAGAAGAATTTTAGGCTGCTCTAGAAAGTGAATGATAAAAAAGTAACGAAATGATAATAGCTACGGAAACTTCCTGAATAATTTGGGTTAAAATATGAAAGGATATATGTTTCAAGTAATAAAGGAATAATTTGAGTCAATATAGAATTTATAGAATGTGAATCAATTACGGCTGTTCAATAATCCGGTTTTACTATAGGAAGGGTACCAAGGCCATCTGCGGCTACAACCATATCTGGTTAAATTACATCTGCAAGCTGAATACACTAAGCAAAAGTGACAATCCTGTTAGCATCAACTAACAGAAAATAAATTAAGGTCTTTGAATGCATCGACCGCGTTTATTTTTAGTAATTTTAACATTCATTCCTGACTTGGACTTAGTTATCTCTTATACGTCATGCGCTTCTGCAAAAACCGGAGAAATTTTATCTTTTGAAGTGTTTTTTTTAGAGTCACGTAATTCACATAACTCATCCTTAAGTATGACCACAATAGGGAAGCTAGCCTATTTTTTTTAATATCTACATTTTCCACCGGACATTGAATATAATATTTGACTAATAACATTTAATAACTACAATTCACCCCCGTAACGCAGATGTCACCGCGCTATATTACGTATTGACTGCGGATCAGATTTAATGAATTATTTTTTTGTGAAAAAATAAAAACATTCTCCGAAATTAAATGTTAAATCCCTAAATATGGCAGATCAATGTATTTAATTCATTAAAAATGGCAAAATCAAGAATTATAATTTTGACCTGGAATCATGCTTTCACAAGTGTCATAAAGCCACATTACAAGTTTAAATTTGCTATCAAAGACCAGAAGCAAAATGCTCTTATAACTTGATTATCATTAATATGGTGCTCATTAAACAATTCACTAATATAATTACTCGTTTTTATAATCTTAGATAACGTGTTAAAAATACTAATTTAGTAAACAAGCGTCATTGGGTTACCATTTCTAAACTTTTTTCCGATCTTGGCCGATGTGATCACACGAAGTGATGAAAGTGTAAATAGCACTAATATATGCGAGTACATGCAAGAAAAGTGAGGAAATTACGCATAAATTTTGATAGAAAGTGAAAAAAAAGAATTGAAGCTGCTCTCGTACAATTGTACTTTTTCTGAGAAACACACGAGAGTGTTCAATATGCTTGCATTAATTTACGCCTGAAAACAAACGCAGAATACGCATCAATACTTTATAGCTACTTCATATTATCAGTCGCATAAACTTTGCCGTCGGGATGACCTTTGAGAAAAGGCTATTACGGCAACCAGTCATAAAAAACACATTAAGATCCAAAAGATGGATTGCGGCAAAGGTTTTGACGAGCAAACGTCAGTGGCCTCTGCCGTCATGATATTAGCCGTGTTACCGTTTCCACGTGATCACTGTAACATAGAAAGTACCTAAATTTAGGACTTACAATTTTATTATAATGAAAGCCCAAATAAAGATAAGGTATGCATTCTTAAACAACGAAACAAGGACATTATAAGTATTAAATATTGCGCAGCCAAAAAACATCATAATAATATTTTTAGATAATATGGTACTTTTTAAAAGCAAAACGTGTTAATAAATCACATAAAACGTAACAGAAGAATGAATGTTGGAGAAAAGCAAAATATAGTAGTCCAGGCTATTTGTTAGAAAAAAATTTCATGAATTTCTTTTTGAAATGTTACTATTAGTTTGAAAGTACTTTTATGTATCAATAAGCCTTCTTAAGACCTTAAAAAATAGAATCCATCAAATGTCCGCACTCTGTTATCAGAGTAAATATGGCTTTTCAACCGTAATTTTAACCATGTTAGTAACACATATTGGTAAAAAAGGGTTACAAATTAAAATAATTAGTATTATGAAACAAGAAGTGGCTGAAATATTCTATAATTGAGAAAGATATACATAAAATGAAAAGATCATATGGTATAACATTACATGACATATGATATTACTGAAAATAAGAATATTTACGGTAAAACATGCATGCGTGAAGACATTATTATTGTGCAATGCACCAGTGAAGCCAGAATGCTACAACGAAAGTGGATGCTTAGCATTGTATTATAATTTAGACCAATCAGAATCATTAGAACTATGTCTTAAGGAAAATAGTAGGTTAGCTAGAACCTTCGAAAGCATGGACATTAAGAAGAATGGATGGAATATATCAAAATTTTGTGAAAAAATAACGGAAAAAAATAATAAAAAATGCTTAAATTCACACAGAATTGATGATAATAAGCTATTAATGCGAATCTTTTAATGTCTTCTGGACAATAAGACATCAACAACTGCGTTTAAGAAGTAAAGGTAGAGTCGGAAAGAAAAAAAACATAAAATATGAAGATGGGAACAAAAGGAAAGACTTTTACGGATAAAGTGTTGAAGTTGGAGGAATTCCAAGGTGGTAAGAAGAGAGAAAGAAACTGGTCCAAATTGATCCGAAGAAAGAAATATGAGTGAAAAAATGAATCAATATGTGAGGGAAAAACTGAGAAGAAGAAAAACAAAATTGGCGCGAGGCCCATATCGAAGAGAAAAAGACGTTTCTACATTCACAAATGTCACTACTTTTTGTATACAACCACATTTAAGACTTTGCCAGTAATTTTAGTTTAACAATTTACTTTTGACTATTAACAAGTAACAACCTTCAATAATTAAAATAGTTACACGTTAAGAGTATTTTCTACAGAACTGAGGCATAAAGGCCTAGCATAATTTATTTAACAGGGGACTTTAATGCAAAAAGTTGTGAAAGATGAAAGCCTGAACTCAAAATTGTTCATTTTTGAAAGAAATTGTGGGAAGGACATTTTAAATACACTAAGTATTGGGCCTTGTAATCTATACGGAGGTAAGTATTTAGTACATTTAGCCTTGTATGTTTTAATTGATTTTAAATGCATTAACCTACGGAAAGAAGGTAATATAAAACTGAAGTGAGTTAAAATATGTCGGATGTAAAATAGTAGGTTGTAAACATATAGTATGAGAAGAAAAAGTAGTTATGATATTTAATAGACAAATAAGTATACGTAAAAACATAATGTGAAGTCGGCATCAATTTGAGCTAAAGAAAACAGCTTGCCCAAGAGCTTCATGTGGGGCGTGCTAATTTACGGAAATGAGACATAAGCCTCGACTTGGCTGGAAGAAAACATAAAGGCCTTTGGGATGTGACGATATTCTTTTATGTGTTTTCATATCTTAAGACGCGAGGGACTACTATCAATAAAACTGGAAGGTCCAATCAGAGGTGCCAACGCAAGAGGCAGGCATAGGAGAGATCCTTGTAAACCCAGTAAGTGTGAGTACGTGTGATTCGCAAAGGTGACTGTTTCTGAACAAACCCGAGTGATTGAGTAAATGAGCGAGAACATGTGTCCAACCGTTTTATTTGTTTTTTGTGATATATGGGTCCCTGGTATGGTCCCTGAACGAATGAGTGAGTGCGATTCACAAAGGTCTAACACACCTGAGTGATTGAGTGATTGCGGAAGTGAACTTAGGCCTTTTTCTTTTTGATTTTTATTTAAATTATGTTTCATTCCTGTAAGAGTACAACGAGTTCCTGGCTTAGTATGTACCCTTGCAAACCCCGAGTGTATGTGATTCACGAGCGTGACTGTTATTCCGTAACACACCCTAGTGTTTGACTGGTTTTTTAAATTACTCATCAATGTTGCTTTTTTGGGAGATTTACGAATGAGAAATGGTAAGTCACTGTTCCCCAAACACATCAAAGTCACCTAGTATGCGTTCTCTATCTTTCCCCTTAATTCTTAATTTATTTTCACCTCCCCCTTTACAAATCTAGTGCCAAATAAGTTTACCGTCACGACTATTTCGTTTTTCATTGCTTCACGACCGTAGGTACTTTCATTTTATATTTGTACAGAAACACAAAGAAAGGAGATCGGGATGGTGCGGAGGCGGACGGATAGGTTTCCCACCGAGAAAGGCCCGGGTTCAAATCCTGCAGACAACAAATTTTTTTCAGTGGTATCCCGATCCCTACTTGAGGTAGTTGGTGGAGAGCACTTGAGTGAGAACGACGTCCGTCGGATGGGACGTTAAACTACGAACCCTTGGCGCCTTGACGCCGACGCCGGGTTCTCTCCTCCCTTCCTTTCCCACCCATCCCTAATAACACAAATGACCTTAGGTACTTCTGTTGCGGAGGCAACCGACAGCTAACTAATAAGATCTGAAGAAAAGGTGGGTGAAATAATTACTAGAGACAAAGACTGATGCTAGAGACATCTCGCTCTATAAAATGTGAATTTCTCCTCGCTGAATTGTTATTTCGACTCATCTCTTATAATGAAGGTAACATGTTATAAGCAAATTTAAAACAAAAGGTATTTAACGTCGCCAGACAATATGCTTTCGAGGAAAGGCATAAACGCAGAGGAATGCTTTCCAGTTGTTAAGCACGGAACTCGGGACATCAATCCTTACTGGTCTGCTGCGCACACGAGGAGCGTCCGCCCCCTGCTCGGGTATTTACAAATGGTGGAGATTCTCATGTTCCCTCTCAGAAAGGACTGAAGGGAGAATGTCCTTGAAGAAATTGGCCCTAGGTTAGTCTTAACTACTTCAGATCCGGGTGGCAATTTCAGATTTTTTTCGTTTTTCCTAATTTAGTGTTTTCACACACCCGCCGAAGGGGTGAAATGCTTGTTTATTTTTGTGCCAATCCATTGGGGGGGGTCTTTAAAACGTCTGACTCTCTAGTGAAAATCGCTGTAATGCTCAAAAAATAACTACTCAGTTTGAGACCAATAATAATTTCTGCATTCGTTTTAATTGAACAAAATGATCAAATGCCACAAAATGATTCCATAAAAGGCGAAATTTTTCATTTGAGTGGTGTAATTAATTTTGGGTGTGGCATGTATGCTACCTAAAAGTAGTATTTTTCCAAAATATCTCAGAAAATTTTTTATTATACCTTTTGTAGCATTATTCAAAATCCTTGCGATCTCGCGATTAGATGACAACGCATTAGGGAGCACCGGTGGTTGATTTCAAACATTTAGCAAAAATGAAATAAGGACAATTTGCACTTTTCCACAGTTTATTTGACGTACGACGCGTTTCAACTCACAGAGTCATCATCAGGTACAAGACTTGTACCTGATGATGACTCTGTGAGTTGAAACGCGTCGTACGTCAAATAAACTGTGGAAAAGTGCAAATTGTCCTTATTTCATTATGATGAACTTCCACGACCTCAAGCCTGAATCTGTTGAACTTATTTAGCAAAAAAGTGAAATTATTGATTGAAAAATCAAGCGTATTTATAAATAGCTGACGAAAATATTAACTTCATGATAAAAGCAAATTCAAACCTATTATTATCATGAATTAGCCATATTTTTGTATTTGTGTGCCTAAATTACTCGTATTAACTGAAGATAACACAAGAGGAGAGTGAAGGAGATAAAATTTCTTCCCCGACAATAGTAAAATTCCAAAACTACAGGATACTAAGCCTAAGAATGAGTAATACGGACATAATAGCGTTGAGTAGTTATTATTGACAAAGGTAAGAACGATAAAAAGATTTAAAAATTAAAGCCGAAAGGTAATAATATAAACTTCATCACGAATAACGTACCTCCTTAGCGTATCACGAGGCATGGAAGCGGATCAGATGAGTACGATAAACTTTCAACAATTTGCATCAAGAGGGAATAATAATTTTTACCGTAACATCATGATTTTTATTTTCTTTAGATAGCACGCTTTGTATCACAATGATAAGTAGTTACAGTAGGTGTCCGACTGGAATTATACTTCAACGTTAATTATCAGCAAATAAAAACTCCATTTTGTTTAAAATTTTTCCACTCATCTAAGACTAAATAATTTTATAGTTATGAGTAAAATAAATTAAATTAAACTCAAAACGTGATACCAACATAACATTAAGTATAAGTAAGCATCTCAAACCTAAGAAATTCACCAAGGATCTACTAGGAGGGGAAGTGCACGTATGGAAATTTGGCAGACGAGAAGAATTGACCACAGAACTACAGCATTGCTTTTTCAGAAAGAAAAAGAAAAAATTTCAGTGAAAATGTGGAGACGCCAAACGGTAAAGAGGGTAAGGCAAGGGAGCAATTCTGTCACTTGGTGCCCTAGATTCTCCCCAAGGTGACAAAATTGCTTCCTCACCTTATCCCAAGAAAAACTAGAAATTAATAGAATGAACACAATTACAGTAAAAAATCGAGTCTTTAGATTGCGTCTGTACGGATAATATCAATCAAAACTGAGAAAAATAAGTAAAAAATTCGGTTCTCGATATAAAATGTTGATAGTTCTGCGATTATGGAATGGCCAAGCAAGGCTCCAAGGCCCTCCCTGACCTCGTCCATTAGCCATGTGACCCATTGATCGAAAAACAACTCTCAGGAAGTCTCATAAATAATGCAACAGTAATCAAAGCAAGCCCTAAGATTTCTTTGACAGGTAAGGGTGGACCATACCTCGAGCTTAGCCCCACATGGCGTGTGAAATTCGCACATTAGGGTAGGGAGTAGGGTGCGAGTTTCCGCAAAATCTTGCGCAGGGATAATTACAAAACACGTGCGAGACGCTATTTGAAATCGAGATCACCTGGTCAGTGACCAAATGATGTAAGCACTAGGTTACCACGCCATCATGTCTCCCGAATCATATTCAAACAAATGTAAATATTCACAAAGTAAACAAAAAATGTATAGGTTCAAGTTTTATAATAAAACATTTACCAATTGTAATTTAAAGGATTCTTTATTTCAATATCTTTGGCAAGGGGAGGTATGAAATAACTTCAATTGATGCTGTAATACCAGAAAAGCAACTATTGGGTAAGGTCTTGCTGAAGGCTAATCTAGAAGCGAGTTCAGTCGGCAGCTGACTATAAGATCTTCATTTACGATGATACAGTGGGGGTGACTTCTTTAATAAACATATTTTTTGAGAATAAGAGGATTTCCATTTTATTTCGTGAGCAACCTCTAATAATTTCCCTCGGGCAGTAGAAAATTTCAAAAAAATATTAATATAAGTTGAAAACCTTTGGCAAATGTCATTCCTGCGTATTCTCTACTAACGAATTCATGAAAATGTGAATTATTCAAGGGAATGCCTTTCAAACGTAAACTGTTGCGATGCTAGTTAAAAATATTTTGGGGTACGAAATAACCTGATTTATAATTAGTATTTTTTAAATTCTTATGTTATGATTATATGCTAGTATTTTATAAAATTAAATACAGGGAAAAAATATTTTCCATTAAAATTACCTTTTATAGGAATTATTCAAATAATTACTTTTGATATTGTACTCGGTAAGATAGGTTTCGGATGGACACAGCTAATAAAATGGTACAACGATGCAGTACCTTTTTTAAAATAAGCAGTTGAAACAAAATGAATTTTGCACATATTTGAATCTTACCTTAAGTATAAAGTTTAGGTGATTACCGTAATTAAACAAGTGCTTACGGATAATTCTAGCTGGAAAGATAACACCCTGGAAAAATTATACTCTTCATTTTCGAATAAATTTAGCAGCAAATGATTATTTTTCCACAGTGTTTGTGATTCAGTTACATTTTCACATTTCCAGCGCATTAGTAACTAGAATAATAACCAGAAATACCAAAAAATAGAATATTACGTTGTACATTATCTTAAAAAATGTAATGTTTACACATGAAAAATCATTAATTCCGAGCCTAAATTAGTGATAAACACTTAGTAGAAATTAATCTTTATCTTCCTTCTATCAAATTAATAGTTCATGCTCTATCATTTTAAGCAGTAGCCTTGGTGGTTGATTAATTGACCTCTGGGGTCAAGGTGTAGCATGCCACTGAGATCGTAGCACAAAATCGCCCGGGTCTCCCCGCTCCCCTATACCCCCCCCCCCTCGTATCCCCCCCGAAACCTATTCAATTCGACAAAAAACGAGCCCGTGGCGCACCGATACCGCCGCGAGGCACCACCGGATCGGTGTGAAATCACGGAGCATCTTCGGTCACGTAGGGACTTAAGTATAGGGACCAAATGGTCATTGAGGGTTAGGGTGGCCGATTCCAAATACTGCATTTGCTCCTTCTTTGGCGTGGGAAAACACTTCCCAGACGCCCGCCTCCCCCTCACTCCCCCCTCTCAATCATCGATGAATAAAAGGAGATGGTGCGAAGGTCACCTCCCCCCACTGCAGCGCATCCTTCCGAGTGGAAAGGAACAATTCACGGCCAAGGCCTGGTTCCAAGAAGTCGTATTTCCTTATTTGGATCCCTTAAAAAAGTTGTTAACGTCGAAGTAAACAATGCGAAAAATTTAGCAGCTCGTAGGGACCTTATACTTACTTGATTTTTTTTGTAGAAATTAGGAGGTGTATAAGAACAGGCGAGCCATGTATGCTTATTTTCATCACATTAATGTTATGGGTTGGCACGTGGTTTTTATTTGCTGATGATGAGTCAGCTATTTTTTCACTAGCATGCAGGTTTTATCATCCTCTTAATACAAGAGGAAGTTTGCGAAATGAAATGTAAAACAATAGAATATTAGTTAGTGTAGCCGCAAAGCTATTTAATTTCCACAAGAATATGAGTCAACACAGAAAATAATGCGAAAAAATATTATGTTGTAAATGCAACTACATACTTGCGTAACTGTTCGAGTGAAAATTTTGGTGGAACGACACAGAATGATTCTGAATGTTGCACGCTCCAAAAAGAATGGTTTACGGAAAAATAATAACTATTTTATTAAGTCATTGAAGAGTTTACCTGTATGGACCTATATTTTAATAAAAATCAAAAGTACTGATGCAGAACAAGCGATACTTTTAAACTTCTTTTATTCATATTTTAGTACCCTGAAAGCCACCACTATGGTGTGTGGCAGGGGGTGAATACACACCAGACTAACTTTGACCCGAATATTCAAAGCCCAATGTAAAGGTCGTAGTTTTGTTTTCGGACTAATTCAAATAAATAAATATGGCCCAACCGCGGTCGGAAAATTTTATTCTGATCCCTTATCGTTCGTGGTAAAAATGACATCATAAATTTATCTGTTCTAAACTTAATCTCTCTACTTTTATTGTCATGATCAAGTCTTGCAGTATCTTGCTAGGATTAAACTCTTGCAGCATTTTTCTAGGACAAACAAAATCTTCAACGCGGAGGCTGCGACGATTACGCTAAGATGCCAACGATAAAGAAATTAAGTACCTTTTTTGTTTTGGATATCACTTAAGAACTTGGGCGTTACGACTTTGATATAAAAACCAACTCTCAATCGAATTGGATATTAATCGTCTCGACTACGAATCGGAGGGAGTGCCATCGAGAATTATCATCAAATCGGCTGAGTGTTTTCGAAACAGTGCTCATTAGAATCGGAAAAATCGACTTTAGAAGGAATAGAATAGCTCAGGGATGGTTAGACCGGGCGAAGGAAGCGAGAAGGGCCGGAGGGGAGGCAGAACACCTTGACCGCGAAAGGGAGTGGCGAAAGGCAGAAACAAAAGAGGCGGAGAAGCGCACTTCCTCCTTCTCTCCAGCCACCCACGCAGGTGTGGGGTGAGAGAGGAAGGTGGATAGGAGAGCGGGGGGGGAAGAGGGAGGGAGGAGTACCCGAGTTCTCTCCACTGCGTGGTTGACTGGAGCGATCGACCCCTGGAGGTCTTGCATTGACCCCTTCGGTCAAAATTCCACCGGTGGTCCCCAGTCTCTCCCCCCACCCACCTTCATATCTCCCTCCTGAGGGGCCGTGACCTCTAATCGTGAAACGTTGGGAAATCGAAAAGGTATCCTACCAGAAGGGCCCGGGGTCATTTGGAAGGCCGGAAAATTACGTGCAAATCAAGACGGGTGTGACCTTGATGGCGTCGGAGCTAGAGTTAATAGTGTTAGGTCTCGCTTTATGTCCTGAAAAAAATAAACGCGGATTGTTTCAAGGAGGCCGTTTCATTTTTATCCCTCAAGGGGACTCGTCTCTCGACGGAAGACATCAGCACGTGGTCACGACCCCATAAGCGCGATATTGCCGAGATGAAAACCTTAAGAGCCCGGGCAATCAGGGCCTTAGTCGCCGCAGGGTTGAGGGAACCATAGCACGAGTTTCTGAAGCTTGCAAAAAGTCGTCAAGCTGAGAACACCTAGGGGATGCTAATGCTCCACGCACCACTCCTGATTTCTAATCTACGTTCACATCTACGATACAGCTCTCAAAAAGCTAGCTTGATCTGTCGTTGGTAATGTGAGGGCATCGCCTGTGTTATTCGCTGAACATATGAATCCCGAAAGTGTGCATGCATGCCCTTCACACTGTTCTTACACAGGGTATACACTTTTAACAAACATGATTTAAAGTTATATCTGGAAGTCGTTATTCTCTTTTACTACAAGCTCTTTATTACACTCTGGTAAACACATTCATATTGGTTTCGCCTTTTTTCCAAATTCTACAATATTTTTCACTATGTTTCTGAGATCCTTAATACTCCTTGTCTTTAGAGCTTCTTTAACTAGATTCCCCCATGGCTGGAATCCTCTTCCTTCTAAATCATTTACTCTCATATACGACATGTTTTCTCGTATTTGCTTGGCGATTTATGCTTCCTCCGTTCCATTAATATGACCAAGTCTGGAAAGAAAATTTCTTTTGTACATCCTTAAAACCGGTCCTTCTAATGCATACAATTTTGTAACCCACTCATTTCTCACTCAATATATTCTACTTTTACCGAGAAATAAGTCAAAATAACGGCAAGAATTCATTAAGGTAAGGATTAAAAATATCTCGAAGAAAGATGAACTAGCTATTACTGTTAATGTCAGATATCTTATACTATAGATTTTTCTGCTGAAAATATTATGTCCTTTTCTCAAATTTAGATATTTTGTAAACTTATGTAATTTTTTCCTTCAGTTAATTTTTCAGAAACACAATAATTTATAAGACTTCCCAGAGGCTCATACTCATACCGCCAGAACGAGTACAAAGAACACCATCCCAATTCCAACCAAATTCTGAATTACTGCATTGGAAAAACCACACCCAATTTTGGAATGAACTGAACACTAAGCCTTGTGGAAGGGTCAAAGTAGACCTGACTTCCAAAATGGACGTTGCGTCGACTTACAAATCTTTATCGAATTTTGTTAGGATATGATCCAATAGACAGGATAACCTTAAGAAAATTACTGCCCTGGTAGCCGCGTATTGATTCCTTCTTAATTATGCCATGTAAAAGTACTAAAAGACCATTAGAAAAAAGTTTTTGTAAAATCTTCCCAGAGTATTAGAAACAAGAATTATTCTTTGCAATTGAAGGGAGTGAAAGTAGCAAAGCGCCATTGAAACTTTGGGCTTTGAGTCAATCTTAGCAAAGTAGCAAGGCTTAGCGAGTGTACACAAATGACAAAGAGGATATAGCGCACAGAGGTTAATTCGACTATTCGTCAAGGGGTATTTTTGGGGTATCAATTATGAATGTTCTCTAGTTTACCAGATTTAGACTGGGGCCATATTTGTGGCCGCGTATTTTATCCTGTAAACTAATTATAGCAATCCAAAAAGATATTTTATTTTCAGTAATTTTCTGCAAATTGTTATTAATATAACTGAAGCTGACATGAAAATCAACCACAACATATGCAATCAGTATCTATATATTCGTGGGGCGGCATAAACAAAATGTTTTTGAATATCTTTAGTCCTGGATGATTCATTGTAATCTTATAAAGTTGTTCCTAATAAATATAATTATTTAGCTTTGTAACTACCATTTCTACCAGAAAAGCGTTAAAAACTAGGATGGCATCTACGATCATTTAAACGTAATTTTTTGATGTTCGATGTGCGTTTCGATCTCGCATTTTCGAATGTATCATGAATTGTCGAATTGTAATGAACTTAAAGATTGTGAAATTTTATATATTCTGGCTAAATAATTTAGCAATCAAAGATCATTTTTTCACACGTAATGATGACAGGCACTCCATTCTAATCGAGCAGGTCATTACTACCTGAGGGGGACACAATCTCAAATTGTGGTCACAACTCATACTGGGGCAAACAATATAAAGGCTCATTCGTTTATAATTTATTAATATGTTTGAACTAGAAGTCTGTAAACATAACGGAAGATCCCTTGACGATAGGACTGGAGAAAGTCAATCTATTCAAATTCGAAGAGTAAAATTTAAAGTAAGAATTAAATACAGGGATACCAACAGTGGATATCTTCCACCAAATCAGGGCAGTGACAACAGAATGGGTGATTATCACAACTCAAAAGAAATTCATATACGGATAGGTATGTAAATTTTTCAAGTAGTTATCGATAATTTCTCATAATCAAAATTTTAAAATGAAATATGCCTGAACTTGCAATCCAGAAAACGAATCCGATAAACTGCCATCCAGAGTACATCGTACAGCAATTTTCTTTGCGTAACGGTAATTGCTCCTGGATGGGAGATAATCTTAATGTTACAGGACAGTAACTTTCAGATGATGACGCATATTTATGCATATTTTTCTTTCTTGAAATAAAACATGTCTCCACTCCAAGAAAATACTACACATAAAACTTCCTGTTGTGTACCACCAAATAGTTGGTATGCATAATATTTTTATCATGACAGAGATTTGACAGTTGCTGACTGCAGATGGAGTGAGTACCTGAGGTGGATATCACTTGAAGCATTGTCTGTGGAGGAAACGTGCAATTTCCCTTGCAGTAACAATACGGTCGAAAGAAATACCATAAACAGGACCATTGTGCTTCTGCTCACTCTGGGAGAGTACGTACGTAACATGGAGTGGAGCGAACTCTTGTGCTGTCCGCCACTTCCCACGATAGTTCACGGTGAGCGCACAGGACTTGCGCCCGAGAGCAATGAAAATAACAACGAGAGAAGGAAAGGAACACCGAGATCGTTCTGGGGAAAGGAAAAGGAAGAGAGATTATGTTTTGGAAAAAAATCATAAACAGGCACCGCGGTCTCTCAGCGTGACCGAAAGAGGATCGCAAGGAGGCTTGTTATCTTCCTCTCTTTTGAATGGAAAGAAAACGGACCGACTCTGCTCGTTGGCCGTAGCAAGGGCAAACGAGCGGCGAAAGCATACTTAAAAGAAAGCGATGGTGGTGATTGTCGGTGAAGATTAACTTCTACAGAATCGCTATCAAGAGACGGAGAAAGGATAGGGTGTACCAGTCGCTTTGGACTAGGGAGTGGGAGGGGAAGTCCACCAATCCCAATTTGCGCCGTGTCCCGTCCACCGTATGACTCATCACAATTCTCACACAACGAAGGAAGTTGGGCACACTTTCCTGCGTTTGCCTCATTCTCTGTCCCACAGATTTTATCCGAATAGCAAAACTCGTGAAGAAAAACTATCGATCTTCACCTAATTTACCGCATACATGCAGATCATCGAAAGTGATTACTACAGTGGGACTTACATAGAGTTAGAGCAAGTTCTGAGTTCTCAGTTACCAGAAGAATTCGGAATTCAGGATTGGATGACAACACATAAGTCATTAGTCAGTCGTGTGATGTTTGTTGTGAAGACGATATGAACTAACAATTAATAATAAACTCTGGAGCTGAATAAAAAACTTAAAAACAACTGCAGCAGTACCGTGAATTTGCACATTTATCACTGATGATTCAAAGGATTTAAAATGAGTGTGAAAATATAAACAATTGAAAAATTTATTTCGATTTGAGTTTTGCGATCTATTTGTTGATTGAAAACCATGAGTCCAAGAGTTGATGTGAAATATAGAATTTGATACTTCGTCCCAAAAACAGTATCTATTAAAAAGGAAAACAATTTTACACACTTTCTTTCTATTGGATGTTATATGGCTTGTAATTTAAAAGAAAATGTAACTAAAACAAGTTTCGATTTTTCTAAATTATAATATGCTAGAAAGTTTTGACAAGTAAGTATTTGTATGAAAGCCACATGAAATTGATACAGGGTTCGTTCGGAAAATAAGGGTACTTAGCTCAGGAAAAAAAATGTATAACACTTTTACATATCTTAAGCTAATATTCATCAAAATAGGACCCTTGTGAGTCGATACACTTGTTCCAGCGGCGTTCCCATTCCTGGAACGCTCCCGCGAAGGCATCATCGGGAACCTCCCGAAGACACGTCGTCACGGCCTCTTTGACGGCGTCCAAAGTCCCGTATCGCGTTCCTTTCAAACTCCTCTTTATCTTCGGGAACAGAAAGAAGTCCGGTGGTGCCAAGTCCGGGCTGTAGGGAGGGTGCGGCAGCGTTTCCACGCCGTGCTTGGCCAAGAAGTCCGACACGACAAGCGCGGTGTGAGACTGCGCATTGTCGTGATGCAGCCGCCAGATGTTTTTGATCGCTGGCCGGACGCCGGCGACTCGTTTTCGAAGCCTGTCAAGCACTTGGACGTAAAATGCAGCATTTACAGTTTGTCGTTGAGGTATAAATTCGTAGTGGACGACTCCCCTTTTGTCAAAAAAGACTTATTTGTCAAGACACTTATTTTCCGGACGAACCCTGTAACTGTCTTTATCAACTGTGGCTTATCGCTTTTATCTGAATTTCTGAATTAAATTATACTTCAGTTGGCATACATTTTATCCCGAGCTGAACTTTTTAACGTAACTGGTTCTTAAATATGTTTGAGCACGTACTCGTATGTGTGCTCACAGTTCCATTGTTGAATATCGATGAATGGGGCATGTCTGATCTTCTTAGCCGAAGGCACAAAGTCTTGCCTGATTGAACGATGACTATTTTCAGGCTGTACCGGGAAACTTGAATGATATCTTAAGGCAGTTAAAAATCAACCTTTCAATCCGCTTGCTTAAAAAAAGAAGAATTCACACAAAATAAGATCTAAAAAATTAGTCGTCCCTGAACTGCGAATTTCTCATATGGAACGTTTAACGAGAACTTTATGCGAAATGTCTAAGTAGACAACATTTTGGCATTAAATAGCTATTCAACGATTAACGACATGGAAGCTACTTTAAATGCGATAATGTATATCCAGTATCATTAGGTAATCTACCGGTTAAGGTAGGTTTTCGGATGGACACAACTATCAAATAAATATTTTGTAACTCCAAACAAAACCCAATCCAGCAACCTACTCTACATCAGGTCCCTCTTCATCTCTGTGTACTTCCTTCCTCCCTTCATGCCATCCAACATACCTATCCTGTTCCTGCCCTTTCCTCGCTTGCCCAACATTCTCCCCTCTATTACCTTCTTCAACATTCCACTACCGCTCAATACGTCTTTCATCCATTTTTCCTGCCTCCATAGGATTTCTCTCAACAAACCTCTCTCCTCACCCACCATCACCAGTACCTCCTCATTTGTTTTCCTTTCGTATCCAGTATATCTGTCGCTAAAATTTCTGATTCTGTAAATTTTAAGAAACTGAAGTAGATGCCTTGGGACTAGCTTCTAACGGAACCATCCATTAATTTGCATTCAAATGCAACGATTTACAAGTATAAAAAATCCCTATCAAGGAGAATTATTGTTATTCAGTGAAAATGTTGAAGTCTTATGTTAATACAGGAGCCACGCACTGAGATTTTGATCCTAGGGATTCGTTTTCCAATTGCAAAAATTACTCTTATTCAGCACTATTAATTAACTTGGCAATGTAAAACACATTATCCTTAGTTTATGCAAAAGAGCACGAGCTATCATTAGTAATTGTCAAAATACTCTTTTGATCCGATATGATTAGTAAATAGGCATGCTTGTACACATATATTAATTATTTTTTATTAGTGACCAAGTTCCTCATTGGTAATTTATGAAATAAATCAATTTTTTATGTTCAGTTTGTAAACTCTTCAAAGATTGGAAAACTTAAATAAACTTTACAAAGAGTTTGTTTTTCATGAACCGTCTGCTCTTACACGGACTCTTTGTACGCGGATGTTTTGATGATATAAAATAGTACCATGATTCCCTCTCTGCTCACCGCGAAGTTCAACACAGCTGGCTGAGAACTATTCCATGATTGGCGGGGCGAATGGCTCCGTCACACCACGCCCAGCGCATACACGACGAGGATATTTATGAACCTGCTCTTGGGATGGAGTTTATCACCTCCCCTATGTGACCCAGGCACGGGATCATTTCCGTAAACAACAGACGAGCCCGATAGTCCGATGCTACCGGGAGGACGGGGAAGCGAATGGTCAAACGGTGTAGATGACAAACATGTAACCCGAGGCTAGGCAATAGACTCATTCTATGGGCCAGTTTAGCGCAGTTCATCGCGTGGGTTCGCATGGTGACTTCCTTCTCTCTGTCGTGGGATTTCCCTCCTGTCGATGCACCCAGAACCGTGGTTGCGTGGGGGAATCAGCGGTCAGGAAGGATAGGAGACGCCCAGTGATTGGAACCGCTAAGGAGAAGGGTAATTTGGACGTGGGACGAAGTGCGACGGACCATCTTACCAAACCTATTACGACGGAAAAGGGAAAGGGATGATGATCCGTCGTCATTCTATGGCCAAGGTCAAAGGTTTCCCAGGGGACGCAGGATAAAATACTTTCGCCTTCCGGAAACAGCGGAGAGGCGAAAAGATTGGGATTGGGAAGAACACGTGGTTTAGGCGGAAGAGGAATTTCGTGAAGAAGACATAAGTATTCATGGGGACGGGACTCGTGTCTCGTGCAAGGATTCACGAGGGCTCGGAGCAACTCCGACGTCATGTTGCACGAAGTGGGCACGCCCTGAAAGCAAAAACAGAAATATTTCCAAATAATGGCAATAAATATAGCGGTTTTAAAAGTTCCCAGCCCTTAATGGTTACCGTCTAAATATTTATTGAAGCCAAAAATTTCTAAAAATACGCCCAACTAAGATTAGGATAAATTATGTAGGAAGAAAAGAATATCTGTAATAGCCGCTTCATTTTCCTAAGTCTAGATAAACCAAGACTATGAGTAATAAATCAATTAGAGAAATTTATCGGCTGCAGAAAAGAACTCTGTATTTTAAAAACAGCATGACTTGACAATTTTTACCTAATGTATCATAATGTACACTCATTTGAAGTCTAAAACTCATAAGAATACAATTAATCGACAAAGGGTTCGATCGTTGAAGCGAGACGATCGGCATAGTTTACAGGATTTTGAATTTAAGGTGAGGAAAAGGTTGGAAAAGAAGAATGGATGTTAAGGGAAGTGAAAAAGTACTAGGCATGGTGGGAGGGGGGAGAGGATTGTTAGGATAAATTAAAAGGCGGCAGTAAAATTGGATGGACAGCATTTTGATTGACAGAGTAATACTGAAGACTAATAGAGGGATGAATATTAGGCAAATGAGGTTATGGGAGATACAAGATAGGCCTAGTAGACGGGATGAAGGAATGAAGCAAGTATGTGGAAATATGAGAAGAGGTTATTTTAGTTTAGAGTGTCAAGTTATGCCTAGTTTGCTAAGGTTCAGGTATGTTGTTCAGACTGTGTCCATCAGAAACCTACCTTAAAAAGTTCTCTACCGAATACTAATAATACTATATATAGTATACATAAATTGAGTCTAGATAACCTGAGACAATGGCTTGGTACAAATCCTGGGTGGTACATTTCGAAAATTTTATATAAAATTCAATCTAAGAGTTAATAAAACTTTGTGTGAACTAAATGGTGAGTTAACGAAAGAACCTGGCACCCCTCTAATGAGTTTTTTGATTTCATACCCCTCAGCATTTAGTTCATGGCGAGCACTACTCTCAATTTTTCACTACTTCGATTGAATGAAAATGCGTTCAAATACCTTAATCTCGTTTGGAGTGAAGTTCGATTACATATTAATTCAATGTCGAACCAGAAATACAATCAGGTTATTCCTAGGTAAAATAATGGTCGTGTTGTTTCAGATCCCAAACTCAATGACTCAAACCAATAGCTCCTGTAACACCCCCCCCCCCCCCGAGTTTACAGAAGTAAAAGTGAACTGCTTGATCTCGTTTTTTATAAAAATTATAATTTCTACAGTAAAAAGGTGAAAAATCAAGCATGGTTTTCTATAGTTCATACCGGCTGAACTGAACTAATTTTTAAAGAGTGGAAATTCAGTTGTGCGAATTATTAGGAAACATTTATTTATTTTCTTCTTACATTCTTGGTCCGATAAGCGCGCGTTTTGGCCTTCACATCGGACAACAATGACAACACAACAGTAACCTAGCCTAACACTGATGGAAAAAATCCCACGCTGGCGGGAATCGAACCCGCGACCCTTGGATTTACAGATGAGGACGTTACACCGCCGCCACCGGGGCCGGCCAAATGAAATCATAGAAACATTAAACTTCAAATTGGACTGCATAAAAATTATTATTAATAGTTAACTGTGGTAAGAAGTGCTATGCTAAATATTACGATAAATTTGACGATTTCAATTCTTAAGCTCTGCGTGCATTCCACCTCCCTTTATTCCATCTAAAAATTCTTTCCCTTCCTCTACCTCGCTTTAATAAGTCTCAATCATATTAACGTGTTCTGCATATAGTTGCCTCTCAGTTTCTCCTGCATCAAGTTTCACTATTTCCTTAGAATATCTCCCAACAGCCGTTTCTTGCTAGATTGCCTAGAACGCCATTGTTGATTTTTCTTTCCGTCTATTTTATCTCCTCAATTCTTCCCTCCACTCACATCTCTAAAGGCTATAATCTAAATTTGTCTTCTTGCCTAAATGACTACGTTTTCGGGGTACACAAATCTACGCTGCAGACTAAAGCTTTCACCTGTGTTTTCTTTCAATTTTTCCTTAAATTGCCGGCTCCGGTGGCGGTCGGGTGACACCCTCGCCTGCCAACTTAAAGCTTAAGGGTTCGAATCTCAACTAGGTGGATTTTTCTCCACCTAAAGCTTGAGTGCATGTAATTTTCTTCAATAAAATGTCTAAAGATTAGGTGGAAAAGGGGACTATACGTCTCAACCTTGCCTAATTAAGTATATAAATGAATAAAATGCCTCTCATCAATCACAATCGAAAGATAAGTGTTTAGTGAGTTTCTTCAAATTGTTTCGCTTAAATTTATTAAGTATTGTACATTTAGAGGACCATAATTTATGAGCTTACTCCAATTATAATTAGTATTTATTGTACACATTATTGATAAAAATAATAATTGAGCGTCAATACTAGCGCATAGTCTATTGATAATATCATTTGGTTAATAATTCCACCAAGGAGTGTTTTATGATCACATATTTGCACCTTACCACTGGCAGGCCAACCAGGTGCCTCCTCTCAGAAGAGCTCTTTACGGAGCATAGAGAATGATCTTAGAAATGCCTGTTCATACCTCCGAGTAATATACGCTCTTTGGGAGTCTAGTGCGTGCACTGGGTGGAATTCTCCTTCCGAGGGAGACGGACTACGCATCCCGATGCACGTAGCAAGAGCAACGACACGCACTCGCAGCGCCGGTCGAGAATCTTACGAACGCTTTCAGGAGATGAGAATGTTTTTGAGTCTTGTCTACCTCTTGGACAGAGAAAGTGAAAATGAAAATGAAAGTGAGGACATCATGGAAATGGTTTTTCATTTTTTATGGGCATTGTATCAATTTTTGCGAATGCCATACATCGTAACACGAAAAAGCAACAAATCTTCATTAATGTGTTTTCTTTATTACAAAGACTGATTAGGTAAAGATATTTGTGAATTTATCCAGGGTTGTGCATCGTTGCAAGAAACGAAATTATTTTTTCAACCTACCAGTTGGCTTTGTCAGTTCGTCATGGCATTTTAGCTCAAGGTGAATCTGTGAAAGATTTTTGCGGCGTTCGGAAACAATGTTTCTATTGATTAACTATTATGAATCCATCGATGAAATGAAAGCCTGTTTTTAATGAGAAAGTGTTATATATGTTGGCAATCTAAAAAGATTAGGCATTTTAACAGATTCCAATAGGTTCCGTCGAACGGGTTGAAAACGGTCTGGGTCCTCGCACATATCTCAACCAATGATTTTTCGGGTACCAGATCTTCCTGGGAAACCATAACCGGCACATGGAAAGGAACTGGCACCCTACCCTGATGTGTGAATATTCACACGCCGTCGTGCTTGGTACATGGGTGAGCTCTACCATCATCTACTAAACCGACCTTCGGGTTAATTACTTTGTTTATGGTAAAATATATATAAAACCATATATTTTATAACAATATGGTTTTACAAATAAGGTTATTTTTATTTATATTTCTATGTATAAATATATAGATACATATTCCGATATATATATATATATATTTATAGATTCCATATATATATATTCCTATATATACATATATTTCTCAAAATATACATATTTATTTTTACAAACATAGGAATATATATATGCATATAAAAGGAAGGAAATCTTCCTATTACGTCCGTGATAACAACATAACTTTATTATTTTCATCGGATCACTTGAAATGAATCAATGAATACTTCAGATTGAAATAAAATATCAAGATAATTTAACTATGTATATAAAAATAAAATACTTATTCTCATAACGTGATATTTAAAGTATTATTTACAGTTTCCAGTGACCCACTCATATTCCAAAAGGTAACGGAAAAAGATCTGTTCCTCACCACATTTATTAATTATCTTTTCAATATCCTGGAGATTTTTTGTATGCAGAAAGAGTATTCGCTTACGGTAATACTATTAGGCCCGGCAGCCATCCGTGAAAGTGTGTTAAATTGAACTGCAGCTTGGGTAGACGCGGCGGGAGGGTTCAAGCCCCTTAGTCGCGCCACTTACGGATGAGGTTGTCGTCGGGCCTCCTAGTTTGCCTACGGAGCGTGAAGGTCATTGCACGCACCCTTCGGCGGGGTTCTCTTTGAAATGGGCGGATGAGTCTGGAAATAATCAGCGGCAAAGATAATAAAGATTTTTTGGAAAGAGAAATAACAGAGGCCGATCTGAGATTCTTTTATTCCCTCGTTCCTATTTTCGTCTTTGGCCGTATTTGCGTAAACACAAATCTACGCGTACAAACGGTTTTCGAATTCGGAACTCGTTGGCGGAACTAATTTGACCACTAGCAGCGGGGTCGTCCGAGCGGGTCCATGAAGCGGATTGCTTCCTCAATCCAAAGGGAACGAAATGATTTTAAGGGAATACTTATTCCAGCGGCAGAGGCGTAAAGAAAGCATCTCGTCGTGGTTACCTGTGGCCTACGGAATAACTATTAGCGAACCAAGTGTTAGTCTAAAATTCCTTCGCGAGCACTGAGGGAGATCACTTATGTAATTCGTCTGAAGGAGTCACATCTAGAATACAGTGGAAGGAATAATGGGTAATATCAAACATAAATCTCAAACCTCGTCTGCTAAAGAGATAAAATAAGAAAAATACTAGAAATAGAATACGTTAAAGTATAATGATTAAATTAATTAAAAAAATATTACTCATTAAAGAAATAGTAGGGTGTCTCTACACAGGAAAATGTTTTCAATTTTAGGACAAACTCACAAATATTAAACTAGATTTACAAATCGAATTTCATGTTCATTTATGAGATTTTTTAGACATGAGATATCCCCTCATAAAAGGCATAAGGTACACGTACATATTCCTCCACCTCACATTAACTTTAAACTAGCAATCGGTATGATCATTACTGTTTTTAGAAATATCAGCTCTAAATTTCAAAATCAGATTTAAATCAAATCAAATACATCGGATGTAACCGTTTTCTATATTGTTTCTTTTACAAATAATTTTCCTATTATCAGATTTGGTGTTTGCCTATTGCGACTAAGTATTCGCGGGTTTTCTATCGGGTCAGACTGCCAGCTGCCGACGTTTCAAGAAATAACTCCGTCCGGGGTTAATCAACGATGATGGAGTTGGTCATTGACAGGTCTTCAGCCAACACCCTCACCCGATGGCAAATCCGCGAATGCTTTGCCAAACGTTGCAATTATTTCATTGCAAAAACCTCTCTTATGGAAAATTTCATTTCAAAAACCTCAATGTTTGGAAAAACATTGTAATTCATCAGAAATCCTATCCCGAAACTAAAGTTGCTTGAGAAGACACTACTGTATGCTTTCAAAGGTACCAGACCCTTACCTTGCTTTACGTTCTTAAATGTATACAGGTACGTATTAGCATTTTTTGTGAAGTTGATACCAGGATAAAATGTTCCTGTCAATAACTGTTGCCACAAAGTTTTAGAATTAGCAATTATTATTTAGAGTTATCTACCAGTCAAGGTGCGTATCTTTTGGACCTAATATCCTTGTTCTGCTTCATTTTTACGCCTCACCTAACGAATGATATCTTCTCGAAAACCTTAATCAAAATAAACTATATCTCAAATTGATATTCTCCCTGCCTATGTTCCGTCTATTATGTATATTCTTTTCCTACAACTATTTAAATTTTTTTATTTTAAATCTTATTTAAGTAATCGTATTACATTTCCTTTTTTGTTTTCATCAATTTAAACTTTAGCGAAATATCTATTAAAATTAAGAGAGTGAAAATAATACCGTGCAGTTGGAATTGTATGCACTACCACCTTTTATGGAATGCTTTCCGCCCTCATACCGATTTCAATAGGGATTCAAACCCATAGCTTTAAGCTCCTAAATTTCATGATAATCCTATCAACTAAGCTTTACACTGCCCCCCCCTTGTACCTCTTAGAACTTGTTAACTAACCAGGCTCATTATTCAGCTCTATCTATTATTGGCGATACGTAAATATTTCCCCCCCCCCCATTTCCCCTCCAACTTTGATGACGCAAGTTACAGCATTGATACTTCAGCGGGACGACTAGGAACTTTCGAGAGGTTCTTGCTTCAGTGCGGTCACATCATCCTCGCCCCGAACGCGAGGTCCTTGTCGAGGCGGAAACGCGTGGTCGTGGTCGCGACCCCTCGGGGCGCACTTCCTTATGAGGCGCAGTTCAACGCACCCCAGCCGGCAGATTTGGAGAGGGACGATGAAACGAGTGGAAAACCGCCTCTCCCTCTCCGATTCCACGCACCGGGAAGGGTTTATTCGCCTATGTATAGTAAGTAGACCTGGACCCACCCACAGTCGGAAGAGTGTCATAAAGATTATCTCTTGCTCATACATTGAAAATTACAGAGTTATCAGCTTTCCTCAATTTAGGAACGATAAAGTTAAATGACCCCCACCATACGATTACTTGTTTCAGGCAAGAGTCAAAATATCGCAGTTTTAATCAACCTCTACTCGGAGTATTAAGTTCATGATTTTAACTAAAGGAATTCCGGAGAAATATTTATACTCATAGGAATAAATAGAAATTCATGATTATACATGAATCCTACTCGTTTGAGATAGGTTATGTTCAGATCCATAAAATTATCCTCATTTAATTAGGAAAATAACGTAATAGTATAATGGTGTATTAATATACATCTCTTGGACTATTTCATCTGAGGGAATTATTTTTCCCATGAATGAAGACATTTTCCCATTCAGTGGAAACAAATTTATACTCCCAATGTCCTGTAAAACTACTCGTATTCTGGGATGACTTCTTATAATATCCGTGATTATGACATGTTTTTATTAGGTAATCTACCGTTTAAGGTAGGTTTTTGGATGGACACAACTATCAAATAAACATTTTGTGACTCCCCACCTAGCAAACTTATCTATATCAGGTCCCTCTTCATCTCGGTGTACTTCTTTCCTCCCATCATCTCGTCCAACATCCCTATCCTGTTCCTGCCCTTACCTCGCTTGCCCAACATTCTCCCCTCTACTACCCTCTTCAACATTCCACTACCGCTCAATACGCCTTTCATCCATTTTTCCTGCCTCCATAGGATTTCTCTCAACAAACCCCTTTCTTCCCCCACCATTTCTAGTACTTCCTCATTTCTTTTCTTTTCGGTCCATTTCACCTTCTCCATTCTCCTCCACACCCACATTTCAAAAGCCTCCAATCTACGTCTATCCTCCTGCTTCAGTGACCACGTTTCCGCGCCGTACATAGCTACGCTCCATATCAGAGTTTTTACGAGTCTTTACGGTGGTGCGGGTTGCGGTGGTCTAGCGGGTAGAGCGTTGGACTGCTGACCACAGGGTCCCGGGTTCGATTCCCGGGCAAGGCACTTTGGGCACCTGCAGCTCCACCCAAGCTAGTTGATTTTTCGGGTACCAGATCGGGAATCAACTAGCGGGAAAGGAACTGGCCCCCCTACCCTGATGTGTGAATATTCACATGCCGTCGGGCTTGGTACATGGGTGAGCTCTACCATCACATACTAAACCGACCTTCGGGTTGTTTACTGTGTTTATGACATGTTTATCATTTTAAATTTGAAATCATTTTAGAAATAAGAAAAATAAAAAAAATATGTGGTAATGAAATAAATATAATGTTAAAATTTATTCTTGAATCTTATCAAGATTATTTAATGGAAGCTATCATTTTACTATGTCTACAATGTAAACTGTGTTCAAATGAGTGTAAAAATATTTGGGCAGAATCCAACAGGGCGCGGGCTTCGTAGGCTATCGCAAATTATTAAGATCTGCAAGGCAAGAAATTATCAAGGGCTCCATGACTGCTAGTGATAATATCTCTAAATGAGCCTCATATTACGAGTAAGGATAAAATAGAACTTATTTCTCACACTCAAGGTAGACTCAATAGCTGGTACACTATGAGGCGCTATAAGATTCCTGTAAGACATGCAAAAAAATTACCACAAAATTGTTTCTCACGCGGCATAAAAAGGTGAATATATGCTTTAAAAAGTCAATTTGGATCTGGAAGAAACGAGGTACTAATTAATCAATGCTTAGTACAAGAATGATCAAGGGAAATGATCAAGCAAAAAAAGAAGAGGTAAAAGAATCGAAAAAGCTATTCAACATTCAGAGTGGAAAGAAAACTTTTGAAAATTAAAGAATTAAGATCAAAAGTTTGCTTAGTAAAAAACGGAAATCAGATATAAAGATCGAAAAATGATGCAGAAGATACATAAAAATTAGGTTGCTACTATGCATGGCGGAATATGAAACGGGAATCAGTTATAAAGATCGAAAAATGATACAGAAGCTATATGGGAATGAGGAAGCTATTATATATTACGGAATATAACAAGACAACCAAAAGTTTGGAAAAGCGTGGGTGAGTACACAAGAAGGGTATTCAGAATCATACATATTATTTTTTTTAATGCATACTATTTTCTGGCTGCCCACCGTTTAAGGTAGGTTTTTGGTAAATTGTTCTTCAATGCCGCACACGTTCCATTTCCCTTCATTCTGTTCAACATGCATATCCTTTTCCTACCCCTTACTTAACCTTTTTCCTTCTATCACAGTCTTCAACATCCCAACGACTTTTTAAGGTTTTGCAACCATATTTCTTGCCTTCTTTGGATTTCCACCAATACTCGTCTCTCTTCCCACAATATGCCTAGAACTTTTTCGCTTTTTGTTCCTTTCCATGCATTTTTCCTTATCCATATTACTCCACGCCCATATCCCATAAGTCCCCAATTGACGACTCCCATCGTCCTGAAAGACCATTCGCACGTCGCACAAATATATTTGAACGTTTAACTCAGCTTAGCCTTAAATCTTTTTCTGGAAAAACCCATAGCCTTTGTTTTTTTTGATTGACCTTCATCAAATGCCATTCACACTTATTTTCTAATTCACTCCACAGTGATTTTACTCCCTATAGAGGACTGGATTGATCATTCGCAAACCTAACTGATTTTATGAGTTTTCCACCGACTTTCCCTCCTACTATATATCAAGTTCCTAGCATAGTTCTTTAATCATTTTCTCTACAAGTCATCGAAAGTTTGGGTGGAATTGGACACCACTCTCTCACTCCTCTTCCTAATACTGAAAATCCCGAATCTTCATCCGCCCCTGTCAAATGAGCAGTCCAAGGCCTTTACACGCTTAAAATTAGCTGCCCATCTCTCCAATCTACATGTTTTCTGTCAAATATTCATTAATTTTACACAATTTACTCGGATGTATTTTCAAATTCTACGAAATGGCAAATATATTCTATTTTCGCTCAATGCTTAATCTTCAACGTCCTATCACCAATCAAATTCTTCTACACCCATCTTTCCTGCCTCCTTCCGACTTCTCCCAACATTCCCTTCTCCGCCCCTACCATGTTTATAACTTCCTCATTTTGAATTGAAATGAAATTATTGACTTTGTAATTTTTCTATATGTTATAGTCCTACTACAACGACCATGTTTCTTACCTTACAATAACACACTCCATATAGGGTTTCCACTATTTTTTTCTTAACATTCCTACTAAACCTGCCTGTCATAAATTCTCTACTCGTTGCAAAAGCTTCTTGGCCTAGCAAAAGTTATTTTTCTAATGAATATACTTCTCTGACCTTATCCTGACATCCACGATGGGTAAACTGTTACTTAAATGCTTGCCGATTTATTTAAAAGTTAAGCTGAGTTCTTCTGAAACACCTGAAATTCTTTAATTTTTCCATTGAGTTTCATCCCGTACCTATTACGCTGAATTTATACATTTTCCACTTACTCTCATTCCTATCTGCAGTTTTTCCCATGCTACTTGAACCATATCCTCCACATTTATGTTCGAAAGTACTGGTATTAATGTTAACCCTTGTCTTACCTCTCTTCCTAGCATTACCCATCCCGACTCTCCATCCCCCACTTGCCATTGAGCAGTTTGAGACATGTACAAGTAACGGATGAGTTCCATATCAATCTTCTCTAATACGCTCATTAGTTCTATCCAATTAAAACTATCAAACGCCATTTTAATGTCTACAAAACAACGCATTACATATTCATTGTACTCGACATTCCTTTCTATGAGTGACTTCATTGCTGGCATAAGGCATCGCGCGTGCCTCTTCTCTTTCTGATTCCAATCTGATCACTTCCGTGAAATATGAGCAATCTTGTCAATTTTTATTATGATTTAATTACACTTATATTCTATAATTAAAATGTTTTGATTGACAAACGATGAATTAAAAGTTTTTATAGTTTCACTAATGAATATGCCAGTCAAACGTATTTGCAAAATGAGGTATGAAACATGCTTTCAGTTAATGAAGGTGGCTATAAGTGCTGATGTAAAATGAAGTAATATAATATCCTTTCTTATTTCAAAGTATTTTATTATATATTTCGTTACATGAAATATCAGAACATTTCTTCAGATATAATATCAACTATTTTCATTGGTAAAGTTTTCAAATGTTTCAAAATCCCTATCGTTAACACCTTTTCTATATTACGATCCATATTTTTTTTTTAGGTAATCTACCGGTTAAGGTAGGTTTTTGGATGGACCCAACTATCAAATAAACATTTTGTGACTCCCCACCTAGCAAACTAATCTATATCAGGTCCCTCTTCATCTCGGTGTACTTCTTTCCTCCCTTCATCTCGTCCAACATCCCTATCCTGTTCCTACCCTTACCTCGCTTGCCCAACATTCTTCCCTCTATTACCCTCTTCAACATTCCACTACCGCTCAATACGCTCTTCATCCATTTTTCCTGCCTCCATAGGATTTCTCTCAACAAACCCCTCTCCTCCCCCACCATTTCTAGTACTTCCTCATTTGTTTTCCTTTCGGTCCATTTCACCTTTTCCATTCTTCTCCACACCCACATTTCAAAAGCCTCCAATCTACGTCTATCCTCCTGCTTCAGCGACCACGTTTCCGCGCCGTACATAGCTACGCTCCATATCAGAGTTTTTACGAGTCTTGTCTTAACATCCCTACTCAACGTCCCCGTCATCAACTCTCTCCTCCTTGAGAAAGCTTCCTTGCCTAGCGCAATTCTTCTCCTTACGTCCCTACCACTTTGACCGTGTTGGTCCAAAACACTTCCGAGATATGTAAACTGTTCTACCTGCTCTATTTTTTCCCCGCCTATTTTAATATTTAGCTTAGCCTTTTTCTTTCTGGAAAATCGCATAACCTTTGTTTTATTAATATTTATTCTCATCCCATATTTATCGCACTGAACCTCCAATTCACTCAACAATGCTTGCAACCCCTTGGCTGACTGAGCAACTAATGCTTGGTCATCAGCAAACCTAACCGATTTTACGAGTTCCCCTCCGACTTTCATTCCTACCTCCAGTTCTTCCCATGCCTCTTTAATCATTTCCTCTACATATACGTTGAACAGTACCGGTGACAATGGGCAACCCTGCCTTACACCTCTTCCTAACACTGCCCATCCGGACTCTCCGTTCCCCACTCGCACCTGAGCAGTCTGAGACATGTACAGGTTGCGGATCAGTCTCCTGTCCCTCCAATCCATTCCTATTTTCTGCAATACACGCATTAATTTTTCCCAATTCACTCTATCAAACGCTTTTTCGAAATCTACAAAACAGGCAAAAACGTCCTGATTGTATTCTATATTCCTTTCGACTAGTGATCTCATAACTGCAATGGCATCACGCGTACCTCTTCCTTTCCTGAACCCAAACTGATCATCCCCTAAGTAATCATTTGCCTTACTCTCTATCCTTTTGTTGATGATCCTGAGAATAACTTTAGCTGCGTGGGATATCAAACTTATTGTTCTGTAATCCTCACATGACGAAGCCTTTGCCTTTTTTGGAATAGGAACTAACACCGATCTCACAAAATCTTCCGGCCAGATTCCTTCCTCATAGATACTACGAATCAGTCCATATATGGCCTTCTTCCCACCTTTCCCTGACCATTTCAACATTTCTACAGGAATATTGTCCACCCCCACAGCCTTATTTGCTTTCACCTCCTTTAATGCCCTTTCTATTTCATCGTCGAGTATGCCTGGACCTAAGCTATCTTCTTCTACGTCATGTTCCTTTTCTATGTCTAACCTTGTCGGCCTAAGTTCATTACCATACAGTGTTTCTATATATTCCTTCCATCTCTCTTGGATTTTTCCTGGTTCAACTATTATCTTACCCCATTTATCTTTAACTGTTAGCACAGATCTTGCCTTCTTACTTCCCGATAATAACTTAACCTTGCTGTATAGAGCACCAATTTCACCCTTCTTCTGTAAACTTTCCATATCCTCGCATTGCGTTTTCCACCATTCTTCTTTTGCTTTATTTGTGGCCCTTCTCAATTTATTGTTTAACTCTTTGTACTTCATTTTGCCTAACTCTGTGTTTACATTTTTCCATCTTCTTCTCTCATCCATCTTTGCAATCATCTCATCCGTTACCCATGGTTTCCTTATCCTTTTCCCGTTAACGGTTCCTATAGTGTCTTTAGCGGCTTCCAATATCCCTTTCTTGATACATTCCCATTTTTCTTCGATAGTACTCAGTTCTTTACCGTCATCCATCATTTTCTCTACAGCCTCCTGATACTCCTTCCTCGTTAATTCATTTACTGCTTCTAAATTCCATTTTTTAGCCCGCCGCCCTTGTCTTATCTTCTTGAAACGAACATTACATTTCATAACGACTAAATTGTGGTCAGAGTCCGCATCCGCTCCTGGGAAACTGTGCGAATTTATCACACTGTTCCTATACCTGTGCCTAACCATAATATAATCTAACTGATACCTTTCTGAGTCACCTGGCATTTTCCATGTATACCTACGCCTTTTGTGGTGTCTAAACCATGTGTTAGTGATGACTAACCCCTGTCTCCTGCAGAATTCTATTGCTTTCTCCCCGCGTACATTCCTCGTGCCTAACCCATAGTCCCCCACCTCACCACCATCTCTTCCTTCGCCTACCGTCGCATTCCAATCCCCCATCACTATCAAATGTTTCCCTGCAGGAACACTCGCGATGATATCCTCTAACTCATCATACATCCTATCGACTTCTTCCTCCTTGTGGTTGCTCGTCACCCTTCAAGTTTACAGAAGAAGGGTGAAATTGGTGCTCTATACAGCAAGGTTAAGTTATTATCGGGAAGTAAGAAGGCAAGATATGTGCTAACAGTTAAAGATAAATGGGGTAAGATAATAGTTGAACCAGGAAAAATCCAAGAGAGATGGAAGGAATATATAGAAACACTGTATGGTAAAGAACTTAGGCCGACAAGGTTAGACATAGAAAAGGAACATGACGTAGAAGAAGATAGCTTAGGTCCAGGCATACTCGACGATGAAATAGAAAGGGCATTAAAGGAGGTGAAAGCAAATAAGGCTGTGGGGGTGGACAATATTCCTGTAGAAATGTTGAAATGGTTAGGGAAAGGTGGGAAGAAGGCCATATATGGACTGATTCGTCCAGGAAGGAATCTGGCCGGAAGATTTTGTGAGATCGGTGTTAGTTCCTATTCCAAAAAAGGCAAAGGCTTCGTCATGTGAGGATTACAGAACAATAAGTTTGATATCCCACGCAGCTAAAGTTATTCTCAGGATCATCAACAAAAGGATAGAGAGTAAGGCAAATGATTACTTAGGGGATGATCAGTTTGGGTTCAGGAAAGGAAGAGGTACGCGTGATGCCATTGCAGTTATGAGATCACTAGTCGAGAGGAATATAGAATACAATCAGGACGTTTTTGCCTGTTTTGTAGATTTCGAAAAAGCGTTTGATAGAGTGAATTGGGAAAAATTAATGCGTGTATTGCAGAAAATAGGAATGGATTGGAGGGACAGGAGACTGATCCGCAATCTGTACATGTCTCAGACTGCTCAGGTACGAGTGGGGAACAGAGAGTCCGGATGGGCAGTGTTAGGAAGAGGTGTAAGGCAGGGTTGCCCATTGTCACCGGTACTGTTCAACGTATATGTAGAGGAAATGATTAAAGAGGCATGGGAGGAACTGGAGGTAGGAATGAAAGTCGGAGGGGAATTCGTAAAATCGGTTAGGTTTGCTGATGACCAAGCATTAGTTGCTCAGTCAGCCAAGGGGTTGCAAGCATTGTTGAGTGAATTGGAGGTTCAGTGCGACAAATATGGGATGAGAATAAATATTCATAAAACAAAGGTTATGCGATTTTCCAGAAAGAAAAAGGCTAAGCTAAATATTAAAATAGGCGGGGAAAAAATAGAGCAGGTAGAACAGTTTACATATCTCGGAAGTGTTTTGGACCAACACGGTCAAAGTGGTAGGGACGTAAGGAGAAGAATTGCGCTAGGCAAGGAGGCTTTCTCAAGGAGGAGGGAGTTGATGACGGGGACGTTGAGTAGAGATGTTAAGACAAGACTCGTAAAAACTCTGATATGGAGCGTAGCTATGTACGGCGCGGAAACGTGGTCGCTGAAGCAGGAGGATAGACGTAGATTGGAGGCTTTTGAAATGTGGGTGTGGAGAAGAATGGAGAAGGTGAAATGGACCGAAAGGAAAACAAATGAGGAAGTACTAGAAATGGTGGGGGAGGAGAGGGGTTTGTTGAGAGAAATCCTATGGAGGCAGGAAAAATGGATGAAAGGCGTATTGAGCGGTAGTGGAATGTTGAAGAGGGTAATAGAGGGGAGAATGTTGGGCAATCGTGGTAAGGGTAGGAACAGGATAGGGATGTTGGACGGGATGAAGGGAGGAAAGAAGTACACCGAGATGAAGAGGGACCTGATATAGATTAGTTTGCTAGGTGGGGAGTCACAAAATGTTTATTTGATAGTTGTGTCCATCCAAAAACCTACCTTAACCGGTAGATTACCTAATAATAATAATAACAGTGGGAATTGTCGCTGTGGATACTACTAAGAGAAACTGTGACCAAAACAATAAAGGTTAAATTGATGAAGAAACAGCTCTACTACCCTCAGGGAAACGAAATAAACCCTTGATAATCTCCAACATTTCTCAAAAATATTTTAAATATAATGCATAGAGAAATTATAGAATGCGGGGAACACAATTAGCAATACGGCGACATGAATGCTACGCAGGTAAGCATTTATGGTATTTTATTACAAATAGGCATATGAGAAATTGAATGTCTTAGGACAATTGAAGTTATTAATCAAAATTATTTGAAAACGTTCTGTGTTATGAAGTAATAATTATTTCAAACATAAATCACAATTTTCACTTAGATTAAGGGGAAAGTAACCGCTTAATTTTACCATCCCGAAGGTAAGGTCGATAACTGTCGGAAGAAGGAATAAAACCCAATGATTTCATACTTTATTTCATCTATGAATTAAGGTTATGCACGTTTTAATATCAAAACAGAAGTCTGTTTCAGAAAAGATACCTGAACTAAAAAAAATATCCGAAAACCCTCAACATCTCCTCATGGATAACACTTCACTGATCCATTGCTTAATACTCGTTCAAAAAGGTGTCTATCATGTCTCAGTTGGATCAAGCAAAAGAATTTTTAAAGAAAATTCTGTGTCGGAAGATATTATAAGATTTTAAATATATTATAACTTTACAATATATATTACTATATAGATATACTATAACCATAACCTTGAAGTGTAATAAGTAAAATTTAACTCAATCCATCATGTCTCTCAAATTTTTTTGCCGTTACTTATTATATATATATAATTATATATATATATATATATATATATATATATATATATATATATATACATATATATATATAACCATACATAAAACGAAAAATAAGTGTAACTTCAGGATTATTGAAATTCTAAATTGAAAATTTTTGATTCGATTATTTCTATTTCTTTTAAAAGTTCATCTATTGTTACAATTGGGTCTATGAACTGAAATTATATATCCTACTAATATTTCTTAGGTAAAAAATTTACTAAAAAATTCAACGCTGAAACTGTTTTTATACGCATAATTAACACTAAAAAAATACTTTCAGACAATTACTTTTGAAAAAATAATGAACGACTTACTATTTGTTATGTGATAGAAATTAATATCTTAAATAAAACAAGGAACGCACACCAATTTTAAAGTGTAATTCTTTATAGTATCACTACTGAATGAATAACAAAGATTTTCAATTGTAAAGTGAAAGTAAAATATTTATTGAATAGGAAAATTTGAAAATGATGAGATTCACACCCATTTAAATGAGTGAATTTCGCCCATGTAATTTGTGGAACTAATTTAAGTTCCTTACAGATATAATTATTTTAAACGAATGAATGCAAAATCAATTCAAATGAAATTTTATTTTTTGAATCCCAGAATCATATTGAAAAAATATATATATATATATATATATATATATATATATATATATATATATATATATATATATATATATATATATATATATATATATATATATATATATATATATATATATTATTAGGTAATCTACGGGTTAAGGTAGTTTTTTGGATGGACACAACTATCAAATAAACATTTTGTAACTCCAAACAAAACCCAATCCAGCAACCTACTCTACACCAGGGCACTCTTCATCTCTGTGTACTTACTTCCTCCCTTCATCCCCTCCAAAATCCCTATCCTGTTCTTGCCCTATCCTCGTTTGTCTAACATTCTCCCCTCAATTACTTTCTTCAACATTCCACTGCCGCTCAATACGCCTTTCATCCATTTTTCCTGCCTACATAGTATTTCTTTCAACAAACCCTCTCCTCCCCCACCATTTCTAGTACTTCCTCATTTGTTTTCCTTTCGGTCCATTTCACCTCCATTCTTCTCCACACCCACATTTCAAAAGCCTCCATCTCCAGTACTTCATCATTATATGTATATGTATATATATATATATATATATGCATATGTATTTCATTGCATGAAATACATATGCATCTCTTGCATATGTATTTCATTAATTTGAACGTTAGATATCAAATCGGAGAATGAAATTTAAATATATTTCTACGAATTTATGAAATATATTTGTAATTTGCCGTTGCATATATAGATATTTATAATGTTATGCCTCGGAAAACCACGGGTGGTACACCAGTGACTATTTTTACGAATTTTGAACGCAGTTCAGCTGAAAGGAGAAATATCCTTATGCCTAAAACCGAGGACTGCAATGCAAGCCAGAAGGGAATACTTTGCTGATCGAATTATTCGCACAAAAAAAAAAGAAAATAGTCGGATACTTTGAAAAACCGCATTGCAGCCAAAAGATAGACTCTAACAAATGAAATTTGACAAAATGGAAAACTGGAATTATTTTTTCTTTTTAATAACATCATACTACCATACAAATTTAAGAGTTTAGCATAAATAAATATACTACCTGACCTTTTTCAATGTTTTTTCTTGTTTTCTCTGTGTAGGCATAGCTACTAATACTCGTAATATTTGTAGGCATGTTGCACGATTGGTGTTTAGCCGCCCCCTCACCACGAGGTTTTTTTTGGTGGATCGCGGAGTGCCAGGGGCATGAGGAAATAGGGGGAATAGTCGTATATGTAGAATGGCTGGTGACCTACTACCCCATGCCACACGTCTTTGCGACGGCTTGTGGGGTATTGTGTTGATGTAGATGAAATTGAAAATAACGGTAAAATTTTAATAACTCGATATTTTGGGATATTTTCTGGATTAACAATCAAATACCGTATCATTTCAAACACACGGACAATCACATTTCCATTTTGCCACAAATAAAAATACTCATGGTTGTTTTTTTATATATAACAATATTTCTCTAATAAATAATAAAATGACAAATTAAGGCCCTATATGCAATTAAAGACCAGATTCAACAATGAAACAAGAGGTGAAGAATAAGAAAAAACACATTCCCTAATAGGTCGTCGAGTGAGGAATAGAGAAAAATGACGGTGCAAAAGTCATTTTAGACGATGCACTCAACGACTAGTCAGTCCGTAGAATTTCTTTGCTAGAAAGGATGCATCCTCAATAATTGAAATATTTGTTTTAATTCCCTGATCTGAATGCATTTCCTTTTACGTACTTCATTCTTTTTTCTTTGTGCTTTCTGTAATACAGCATGCAAGCACCTAAGAGATTCAATGGTTTGGACCGCATTCATCTTATCTCTAGCAAATATAATAATTTTTTACCGATATTAATAGAATAATAAACATTTCTTCATTTTCATAACAACGAGATCACTTGTAGTAATTGGATATCCCTTAACAACCGTAGTCTCATCATGCAAATAAATACGAGATGCTATCGAGCATGGAAATATGGGTATCGCCTTTGTTTTTGCATTAGGAGGATCCGGAATGGCATCGAAGCACACAGTCCCTGGACGACGGGGGGGGGAGGCAAGGGAGGGCCTCACCTCCCCCCCCCGTTCCTCCGAAGGCCCTTAAGCGCGTGGAGGGTGGGGCGTGGGTTCGTAGGGGGGAGGAGAGGGAGAGAGAGTCCCCCCACCTCTGATGAGGGTGTCGTTCCCATCGCACTCCCTCCCTTCGGCCAGAGTCGTTCCCGACGCTCAAGAGGCCGGTGGACTCTTAGACTGTGCCCGAGAGATCCCCGCCGCCCGAACACGTGTGCTCGCACGCCGCAGACGAACAAGAGAAGAGCGGCCACCGTCGGCGGGAAGGAGGAGGGCGTGCGTCTTGGAGAGGCGCGCGAAGGTTCATTCTTTTTTTTATAACTCTCCCTTTGCGGACGGACGACCAGTCGGCGGCGGCAGCGACATGAAGGTCGAGGTGAGTGAAAAACCGCGTCTGTTCGCGATGGCCGGCGCGCCACCCACCACCAAACTAAGACGCTCTCGAAAGCCGGTTCATTCACTCGAACTCAACGTAAACTACCGAGAATGTTGACGCTTTTTCCTGAAGTAGTTCCTCCTAGAAATTACGTAGTACAAATACAACACTGTAAACGTTGGACACAATTCTTATAATTACAGCGGTGACCTTGCTACAAGAGAGAAGCTTTTTAAAGCAATGCTCCATTTTCGAACGTACTTTATGATATAGTTAAAACAATTAACCAATGAAAAAAATCCAATTTAATAGGAATGATGAGGAATTGAAGGGTCATTTGACTGGGTACGTGTGGTGCTGAACGATATATATTCCATTTGGGTCATTTCAACAAGTATGGCACTCATATGCGGAAGAAGTTCTGTATCCGAAAATTTTGGTAACGATGTTGATAGTTCGGCAATTAGAACTACATTATTATTCAATAGCTTCAAGGAAAACTACTCAAAAACATTTTATCCACAATGAATACATCGTTTACATCGAACATTAAGGTAGTACATGTACAACTGAACAATGCCGAGACAAAGATACTTATATATTATAAATTTGTATATTTTTAATATTACTTATATTTGATAAAATTTATGTCTTATACAGAGAAGTGACTCTTAAATTTCAGTCTTTTTATTAGAAAGTAAAGCTGAAATAAAACATTCCATTCTTAAATTTCAAAAATTCGCCATGGATATAATTCACCACGCATAAATTTCAAAAGTCCCAGATAAAATTCCTACAAAGTAGGTATCGTGAAATAGTAATATTTATCATGCCTACTTTGTTTCCATCCGAAGGTTCCGCAATATTTTGCCATACTTATGAAAATTCTCAAAATTTAGGGTTTTACTGCATCGACATAAATCCTGAAAAATAATTCTTAGCCTTCTACAACAGTAAACCCATGCTGTATTGCCTCAAGCAAGAACTTATAGCGTTTACCTTGTAGTTTCAATTTACTCCGCTAGGAAAAAATTAGTTTTTTTTTTATTTTCCATTCACCCAAATCGCTCTTTATATGTGATCAGCAGCAATTTTTTAAAAAATACTCCTCTAAACATAGAAACTGCTTTACTGGTAGGGCTGTATATACAGGTGGTCAATTAGCCGAAAAGATAAACAGCAGTAGGAAAATCTTACTTCTAAAAATGCCATGAATCAGTCCATAATACGGATAGTTACAATAGGTAATAATGATTCGGCAATTTTTTTATCCTGGTAGTTATTTACTTTATAAATGTCGTAAACAAAATATCCAAAATATTATCAACAGTATTAATGTATTTTATTCTCACGTTATTTATATTTGATAATAATGTTTTGAGTCACAATTTTACGTAATAGTTACTGTTAGACAAGAGATAATTGCTAACTTAATACATTTTGAATATGTTCTCAGAGAGAACAAATCAGTTAAAGAATTGTTCAAGTTGGTAAGGAATTAGTAACGGGTAAGAATTGCAGGAATGTGTCATAAATTGTACATATAGTATTGCACAGTCTCCAAATTGTTTTTCATATGGTAAATCCTTAAAATCTTGCAAATTGCTAAAAACACACCCTGCTAGTAGCAACAATGATTCAATGGACACCGCAGCCTTGGAAATGATAACCAACGTCATCGTTTTCCTCTTGCCTATTTATAGCAGTTTTTAAGTGGGGCAGGTAAATTTACAACGCTTCTTCCTTTAGCCAGTATTCAGATGCGTGAAGACCTTCACATAACGAAGATGTTTCAAATATATAATTTCAATAAATGTTCTAAGGAGGATATCCCTTACTTGGCCGATTTAATAAAATACGTTTCCATATGACTCTAACGAGTGTCAAGTTTAGGGACGGTTTATCGCCATCAAATATGGATGAATAGATTCAAGGCCAAGATAATTTTGCGTGGGAATACTCACATACAAAAGTAGTCTCGATAAATTTCATATTCCAAATTCTTTTCCTTGCCCATTTCACACTTTCATTTTTAACAAGACGAGGCGAGAGAAATCGAATAGGCTGGATATGAATAGTCTTGTGGCTAACAACCTTTTAATAGTTCACATTATCCACCTTACGTGCTCAAATTGGCGATTAATTCCTTCATCAATTATTCATCAAGTATCGCGAAGCACACAAATAAGCTTCCCAAACGACGCCGAACCAACTAATGTGCAACAATTTCGACTTTTTTTGGATGAATGACTCACCGTTTGAGATCCGAGGACGATTCTCAAGAACACGGATATATATTTCTCTCATATTTAGCCTAACAAGAATTTCCGAAACTAGACAATGTGAAAAATGGTTTCACCTTGCGAGGTCAAAAGAATTCGAAAAAATTTACGAACACATTCGAAGACACGTCAGAAGAAGCGACCACTTCCACGAGTGAAATATTAAGAAATTTTCTTCATGATTGCCAAATCTGTCATGTTGGCTTTTCACTGGGCTTAGCATTAAAAGGTGTGAGACGTCTACAAAATGAGGTCTTTCACGTGCAATTTGGTGATGAGGAATCCCTCGATCCATCTCATCCCTGCCTTTTATGGCGCAAGTATTTCCAAGGCGTCCAACACCTCATTTAAACTAGATTTATGCACACCGCGGCCTGCTGCTTTCGGAAGGAAGAGCTAACCATAGAGAGCAAGGCGCTCTCGCGTGATCAATGTAGCCTCCTCGCGTTGGGTTGACCCTTCCCATAACACCCTTCCGCCCCTATTTTTTTTTAAGAGAGGCCATCTTCCTAAAGAGGAGGAAGGCGGATGGATCTTTCCTCCGTGGCCGTCGTGCGTTCGCCTCGCGTCGAGTGCCCAATGATGCAAGGAGGGGGCGGAGGCAGAGAGAGAGAGGGGGGGGAGGGGTTTCGACCTTCGCCCCCCACCCTCGGGGAGAAAATGAGCAAGTTCAAGGCCGTTCCTCTCTTTTTTCGTTTTTCTCCGCGAATAGGAGGGGTTGAATGAAAATGATAATCGCCGGAGGTGAGGAGACACCCCTGAATGAAATTTCGCCCACGGATTTACGATCCGAGCGAAGAGAACCCTTGGAAGACTTTTTTCTTTCTCTTTATCAAACGGGATGGTTTCTTTATTGGTTGTATGTGATCTTTTAGACTAGAATTCAAATGAAATCGAGAATTATTTCAAATTTAAAAAACACTATAAACTCTGTCAAATTGTCAATTTTGTGTTGAAACATTAAGTAAGATGAAACTGGATCATCATGGGATATCATCGAATCTAACTTTATGGCACGACAACATTCTCTTGAAAATGAAACAGAAAATATCTTTAAAATATATTAGATAGATTGAGTTCAAACTTTAACCATAAAAATAATTAAGACGTCAAAAGAAGAGAGGTTTTATTTATAATAAAATTCATCCAAATTTCTCCTGTATATGCCAAACTACAGTGCTAACTGCTTCTTTGAGAAAAGAAGAAAGTCAACCGAATATCTCCGTGGAATATGCAGACTCTGTACAACATCTGAAGCTCTTAGAAATGGAGAGATGAGAAAGAGAATGGGAGAAGGTGATAACAGAATATTCATTATCATAACTAATGACGCTCTTTTAGACTGGTTTGAATCGTAGCATTCTTTAATAGAAATGCTTATTAATGAATAATAAGTGAAATTAAAAATGTATTTATTATCTTTTACATGGCCTCAGGTGTCTTCTCAGTTTTCAGGTGCGAAAAGTAGCATAATTCATCGCAGTTACACCTTCATACATATATATTTAACACATCTTCAGCCATATGTAGTGCCTATTATGCAAACGAAGAGAAAATTCCTTTTTTTAATATTCCCAAGGATATCAAATACTCACTTTCCATATTCAATTATGCCGAAGTCCTGTTTCACCCATAGTAGATGCTATCCGTTAGGTATTCACCTTAGCGTAAAGCACAAGCTCATTTCTCTCTCATTTTCTCCTTTTATCTCAATGCTGCCTAAAATAAAAAATATACTAATTGTAAATTTTTAGATATATACTTTCTACTGCATTAGAATTTTGAATACTTCCATTTTTTCCATATTTGTTCTCACCAGATTGGTACGTTTGAAACATTTTTCTTATGCTCAATTTTCGCAGAAAGTCTTGAAGCTCTACACACTCCGTCGAACTTAAGAAGTTTCTTAGCCAAAAAATAAGCGTCTTAAAAAACTCTTCTCAATAAATGATGAGAATTCTCGTAACTATTGTACCACCCATATGGAACCTGATGAGTGGCATTCTGATTAATTGGCTAAACATTGTTGTAGATTTAAGCAATGAAGAACATTAGAAAGTCATTTCAACTACTAACAATATACATATATATATATATATATATATATATATATATATATAATGTAAATTCACCAATAGTCATAACAAACACAGAAACCAAAACACACAAAAGAGAGACTCACTGGTTCTCGAATTTTCGGTGGTCCAACCACCTTTCTCAAGAGGAATTAGGAACGGAAGGAAGAGTTCTGTTCCTAATTCCTCTTGAGAAAGGTGGTTGGACCACCGAAAATTCGAGAACCAGTGAGTCCCTCTTTCGTGTGTTTTGGTTCCTGTGTTTGTTATGACTATTGGTGAATTTACATTATTGTACACGTTCGTGGGTTTTCCAAGAAAGTGACTATATATATATATATATATGTATGTATATATATATATATATATATATATATATATATATATATATATATATCCTGTGTTCGCCTTTTGTGTGTTTTCCTATCCCCTTTCCTTTTCCTATTTCTATGTTTGAATGAATATTTGTGCGCCGTATAGCGGGACTTCGTAATTCAATGTATATATAAAAAATATATATATTTCTATATATATAAGAAAAAAGATTAAACTCATCAAGTAAAGAGCGTTAACGTTGATTAGCACATTACTACAACTTTCATCATATTTTTTCAACTTAGATTGATTTTCCGAATGACATATACCACAATAAATCAAAAATGAATAAAAATCAAACTTTACAACGGAAATCGGAAATATGTTATAGTCTTAACTTTTTAAAAATAGTTCTCATAAGAATACAAAAAATTTCATACTCAAACCAGAAAAAAGACATGTACAGTCCACATAATTCGGAATTAAGGAACTATCTCGAATTAAATAAACGAGGAAATATTATTATTAAACTTTTTTTTGATTTACTTGAAGTAAATAAAAATGTACACACCAATAGAATTATATCGTTAACTATTTAACCAACAATTGACTGCTTGTTTTTTATCAATGGGCATATTCTGCACAAGTTTAAAAACTGTCATACATAAATGTCTGCGGTCATTGTAATCAATTATTTGAATAACATCCTTTTAATGAGGCAATCATTAGATCGTTGATTTGCTTTGTTTCTAAAAGTTTAGTGCGACCGGTACTGAAGTACCAAAATCTGATTTTATTAACAATTTTTTTAACAAAATTACCTCTTATAATTTTTTGCATAAAAAGAAAAATTGGCATTAAAATGGAAATGAGAACATTCATTCATTTCAAAATGTACCTTTCCTGGGTTAAATATTCATGAAAAGTTTGAATACAATTGTATATTCCGCAATTATCCTAGTAGATTTATAGACAATTACTTTTATATCCACGCCCCAGTGAGGACGAATACATAAATCACTCCCAATAGCGCGGAGAAACGAGAGAAAATAAATGGATTATAGTATTAAATAGTAAATCTGAATTTAATTTCAATATAAGGAAAAATTAATTTAGAATAATCGAATAAATATCAACTTAAACTCTCAGACACTATATAATTTCAAATTAGAAGATCTCGTTTCAAAAATTTGGATGATTGTGAACACGTTTTTACAAATGTTTATCTGTGCCAAAAATACTATTCAAAGTTTCCACTATAAATATGTTCAGAGATCACATCTGAAGTCCTTAAATCAAATAAAAAATTATCCTAAAGAGTTTTAAGGACTATCTCAACCTTTTGAATCTGGACTAATTTCTAACAGGTACTTAATTTTTCATGAATGGTGTGGACCCCACTAAACTTCTAAAGGAACATGCATGTACACCGAAACAAAATTGTACAGAACTTTCTTTATTCATCAATTTTTTGATTATGAATCACAATTTTTTAATTATGACGTTTTTTCTTATTGCTCCATATTCATCTTCCAGATTTCGTGAACATGTAAATTCAATTAATCGTTTATGGAGGTCATTATTTTTGGAAATAAATGAATGCTTACGAAACAACATGAAAAAGTACCTTGAGCAAATTTATGTTTCTCATTTCGCTATTCCTTAAAATGTTGGTGCCAGATGTCCCACATATAATTCATTATTTCCAAAAAATGCATATTATTAAATATTTTCGAATATAGACTGTCATGATAAGGCCAACATAATTTCATACTCAAGTAATAAGGATAAATTTAAAAACCTACAGTACTACGTCATTGGGTATCGTATTGCATAAACACAAATAATTAAACAAATAAGTACATTCTGAATTTAATGATCATTGAATTCTCCAAGTGGAAACTCATTCGGAAGTTTCGGAGGAGTCCGTCAGCTGGAGAGGCTTTTTCAACTCCTGCCCAGGATGTTGCTTTAATGCCCGCGTCTCGCGCTCACGAGAAATGATTACAAATCTTTTTCACTCAGTCTCCGCTTGAGAGAAGATAAGGACGGAATGGCAGACTGCACTTCTCCAACTGTAACGGAGCGTTAAGCTTCACCTTTGTGATGTTCGTGATTGAGCACTGGTTCTTATCCACGGGCATTAAGACTGAGTTCACCACTCCTGCGCAGTGCGTGAACCTCTATAAATAACTAAACGACCTGGTTGCTTGAGACTAGTGGCTTGTTACTCTTATCCTGACTCACAGGCACTTGTTAAAAGGACATTTGCAAGAATAGATGCATAATTTACCCGCTAACTCGGAAAGACATCTAATCTATTTGATAGCATTAGAAATTATATCTTATTAATTTTCACGATTACGTTCAAATTTCCTCACCTTAAACAAATTTCTTCACCTTACACAAATTTCCTCACCTTACACAAATATAAATGACCAAAAATTTTAAACCAAGAGTTGCATATAAGAGCATTGAATCCGTAAGCACTGAGTAATGAGTGCGTAAAAGAAATAGGTACTAAAAAAAAACAGAAATATTTCAGCAATATTTCCGTCGTTCGATATGGCGTAGATTATTTTTTTCAATCATTTCAAAGTAATTACACGTACTGCTGTGTCACATTCAAAGAAAAAACTAATTTTATTCGTTGTTAATTTGGTTTTTCTATGTACAGAATGCCTTGGTATTGAACGACAAAATGCATGAGACAGTATTTTTTGTGTGAGGAAAGGCCTCCTCCTTATGGGAGCATCGCGTAAGACATTTTATTACCTGGTTGTTTCGGTTTGGTCATTTTCATGTCCATTTTCTTTCAATACATTACGTACTAGCTTAATAATTCAGAGCTTCACTTGATCAATTTCGTTCCTGTCTTATTTGCCACCCTACCAAGAAGTTCCTTAAAAATATTCGAATGATTTGAACAGAATAATTATGCCTTCTTCAATTATCCCTTATTTCTCTCATTAATCGAGACACTACTACTACAACATGCTGTAAGCATACTCCATAATTATGCGAATAACATAGGCAAAGGGCAGAAAATATCAGATAAGGGATGTGGATACGTACATCAATGGTCGAGCTCTATCTCAATCTGGAATCAACCTGTTTCGATTAGTTAAACTGCTCCGGGATGTGAACGCGTATTTATTCAATAAAATAATTCAACCGTTAATCTAAAACTCCGCATCACTACCTACCGTCTTCCCCGACTAAAAGTTTACTCAGTGGAAATCCTTATACTGCAGTCAGTTATATAAATAATTAATCTTATATTATTTACGTAGACACACTCTTTTATAAAGACGATGTGTATTAATTAATTAAATAATTTCATTGTCGTTCTTGGTTTTCACAGTCGATGCATTAAATGTTGTGGATTTAAGAAATTTAAGATTCGTAAATTTAGCTTTTATGTTCCTTAAAAGAATAATCGTTACTAACTACACATGAATTCCTTTACTGTGAACTAATTCTGGTATTAAAGTTAAACTTTAACCGTGTACAATCTTTGAAAATTCATAGTGTATGAGTTAAAGTTCATATATAATAATATGACAATCTTGGAGTCGTCATTTTGTGGCTTTGTGTGGTAATTGATGGTTTTTAACTGAAATAAATATGTCATATAGCGTAACCATTCCATTTGTACAGTTAATTCAGCATACATTAATTCATTTATTTTGTCATTCAGTTAATTCAGTATATTTGAATTCATCCATTAGGCTAATTCTGCAGCGTTATAGTTTTATCTATACTGTTTCGGTGGTTAACTAATCTATTTATGTATGTAAATGCCGATTAAAATGTCATCAACAATTTTTACGTTTTGGAAAGTAATTGTATAATGCATTTCTCACGCTTTGTTACTTTGGGTTATAATTATAAATGTTTATTTTTGTAATATGTTATCATTTATTATTTGTATTTGGTATACAAATCGGACGACCTTATATTTTAGAAAATTTGTTACTTGTTCAATAGTTTGGCGTCCAATTTAACATACAGTATTTTGCATACATTGTCCTCTTCACATGACCACTGCCAGCAAGTAAGATAAAAAAAACCACAATTTACCGGAATTTGCTTTGTAAACGCATTAATTTACTCCTAGTAAGCATTTTAATCTACCCCCGACCGAAAAAAAAGATTAAGTAGTAAACACTAATTAATATTTTATAAAATAAGCTTGCCAATAATTAATTTGTTATTATTCCAAATAACTTTACTTTCTAGTATTTCAGCAACATTTTCCTGTATTTATATCATAATTATTCGTACAGAAAATCATATGTTGATTATGGTCAACTGCAGAATCTACAACTCGCACTGCAAATGTTTTCATTCATGTTCAAAGCATTTAGGTTCTCTATTTTGCAAAAAAACATTCGGAAGAAACGATCAGCTATCTAACAAAGAAAATAATTACTTACTACGTATGCTGAAACGTGATTTCACCATGATCACTGAAGATTATAAAGTGCCATTCGCACATCCATCGTACATCGTTTCCATCGCGAAGACCAACAACTGAATGAGCGATGGGCATTTAAATTGGCACATCGCGCTCATTTCGTCCGCCCTTATATAGCAGAGGCGGATGTTATCGCTCCTCCTTATTTGGCCAGGCATTTACACGAAATCAGTGTGCATGAGCGAAGATATGGGCGTGCCCACAATTTTACCAGCAACTGATCCCTTCTTAATTTCGCGTCCATAAAACTTCCAACGACCGATTTCTATGAGTGTGAATGCCCGAGTTGAGCAATTACGTATTTTTGAGAAATCACCATCTAACTTGTGATTGCCAGAGTCATATTACCATTTGGCAGTTACTTACCTGAGAGTGATAACCTAGCATTAGTAATTTGTCCCTACCGCATAACTCAACCTATGTTTCACGCTATGAACTATTGGACTTGTGAACTTCAAGTCCGTTTCCGTCCGTGAACCAAATAATATAGTATGTATACGGAAAATAATGAAACATCTGTCGTTGTCCAAGTACTCTTGAGCAGAAACATCGTGGGGATCGGGATAGTGGGGTGGCTAAGTTTTTAACTAGTTATTACTAATTAGCTTCCGACTCCGAGGGACGGATTCGAATCTCGGTGGCCGGAATTTTTTACAGTGGTGTCCCATTCCCCCACCTACAGTACTATGTGGAGAGCACACTGAGAGAGAACACAAGTGAGTAAGTTGTCAGTCAGATTCTAACTAGTGGACCCCTTGGTACCTGTCGTCAAGATTAGTCAAATGTTGTCTCCGAGTGTCTCTCAACCCTACATCCATTCCCTGAATATCCTACTCCTACCGAATTAACCACCTGTCTTTGCTGGCCCAAATGACCCCTGCTCTCGGTCACCTAATCTAATAACTACTACTTATTTAATATGTCCTATGAGTTGGTAAGCAGCGACGGTCTTTGCTGCATTTTTGACATATATATGTACTGATTTGGCAAAAATACTTCAAGAAACAAGTTAACCTCCATGTATTAAGTTTGCATTAATCTCGCTCGCTCAAAACTTACGAAATATATGCGTATTATAGTTTATTCTTTTCTGTATTTTACATTAATTATACATGCACTAATTAAGTTCATTTTCGCACGGAGGTGTACATACCCTATATAGAATTGTACATAATGTTATGAACAGCTTTATTAGGAGTAACAGCTCCTAAGATATACACGTAAGTCTCCTAGCTCATTAAGTAAGTCAGCATTTTTTTGGTCAATATTTAGTATATAAGCTTTATCTACATGACAAGGAATCAGCACCGGAATTCAGAAAATTATCTGAACGCATATAGTTTTACATACTTTCCCACAAATCAAGACATGCATAGAATATATAAAAGTAAAAGTTTGTCAGTCAATCGTTCCATTATTACTCAACTTCCATTGAGCGTTCCCTGCGTGAAGTTAATTCACAGCAGCATGATAGTGAAGGTTGGATGGTCTTTTAAAATGAATCCTCCTTTCAGGCGATCTCACTGATGCTTATGGCGTCGTTGGCGATGGTGGTAGCTCTACCGCTTGGCACCAGTGCACCAGAGAGGGAGGAAAGGGCGCGGAAGGACTCGGCTAGACTAAGGTGAGCCTCAGCAGGACAATGGGTTTTGCCAAGCACGTGAACCTCTAACGGCAGGTATCCAATGATGCCTTCCTGTCGAGCATGGCGCATGGAATGAAGCCTTGGAATGCACGCTAGCTTCTGCGGTGGCAGTGTAGGTATTCATACCAGCCTTATCAAGTGATCGTGCTCTGCAAAATGATGTTTTTGATTGCTTGGTGGTATACTTGCTATTTCTTTGCATCAACTCGTTATATTTTACGCCCCATACGCAAAACGCATGAACGATTAATCAGAGAAACTGGCTTTGTTACATTTTTAAGTAAAGGTTATTAAAAACCTATGTTTTGGCAATTTCGATAAAGCTATACCAACAACTGCCCACAAAGAAGAAGATGGCATCTCCTCCGAAGGATGTCTCTACGCTTCAGCTAATACTATCGGCTATTAATAATGAAATTAATACAGTCAATCAATTGGCAGGGAATCACTACGCATCTAATTTATTCTTAAATGTCGCTAGCGTGAAGGAAATCAAGTTGGAGAATACTATGAGCTAGAAACGAAATAGAAATTCTTCCTTTTACTTGTAGTTATTACGGTCGACGACTGAGATTTTATGTCGTTTTCGTCATTGGGGATAGGTGGGTTGTTCGGTAAATGTTAGATATTCAGGGAATCTGGGAAGGGTCGAGGCAAACCCAGCGTCGGGATTAGCCTTCTCTTAGCGCCTCACAGTCAAAAGCCTCACACGACGACTGAGGGCGTACTCCTCTTGAAGTGCTCTCCACGCAGCATCGTTAGCAGGGATCGGGATGCACGCACCAATGAAAAAAATCTGCTTTCACTGATATTCGAATATTTCACTGGGTCCTCTGGGCGGGAGGTCCGCACACCATCGTGCCGAGCAGATCCCCTGTCTATACCCCTCCTGACTTTGTTCCCTTTTGGTAGGCTGAGACATGAACATTCTCTGTAGTGCGGCTACAGATAATATCTATTGAGCAAGAAACGTATCCTGAAGTCGGCCAGATAAAGAGAGTTCCTTGATTATTTTCTCATTTTCCATTGTATTTCGTCAAAGAGATAATAATAATTTTCAAATTCAACGACAAAAAGATTAACTTAACTTAAGTGCTGTAATGAGCTAAAATTCCTATTTTACCCTTTAGTTAATAATGAATATGAAATCATCTTTTATATGGAACAGAAGCAAATACTTGAACGGATTTAGAAATTTGAAATGAAAACCTATTGATTACTTTATTTAGCCACAAAGTATTATGTATCTAAATTAATGAATAAAAGAAAAAATAAAGTACGGCTCTATCGCTTATATTCCATCGCTTTGGATACACAGTTTAATAAATTTCCTAAAAATTAAATATGTTATTATTTAGAAAATTTCAAAATATGGAATTACCATACAAAAAATTCTTAATGCACTTATACTATATAGTGAATATCTACAGAAAAACTACAATCAGTGCAAATAACGAAGAATATTTTAGATTTTTAGAAGAGGATTATTAAATCATGATGATAAAGAGAGCTGTTAAATCGTGAGATATTTGTCAATTTTTACGGTGTTTACGCATAATTATGCCCATTTTGTTTATAAAAGAAATTAAAAATATGAAATGATAAAACTTTATATATGAGTAACAATAAGATTGATATGTTTGTCTGACAAATTTCTCACTGGTATACTGGTATTGTCGTAACTACTCTGGACTGATTTCGCTTTGCCAGATTTCGTTTCTAACGTTTTTTAGGAAAAATTCCTCCTCATATGAATTAGTGGGACTACGTGAGATGAAAAAGTGAGAATACGATCTAAAATAAAAGGAAATATTTAATGGAAGAAATGAAGTGAAGAATTGGAAAAAATGTGTTTTTCGTCTATTACAATGCATATACATAAATATACTATATATATTACATGCACGTAAATACAAAACGAATGGATTGGTTTTATTATGCCTAAACCCTGTCAATAAATATCATCCAATCAAGCCCATTACAATTTTAGGGCGTCTTTAAAGTCAACTCCTATTTTCAACAATTTTTTTCAAAAGAGGCCGGATAATCCCGCGGGTACAACACAGTCCATTCTAAAATCAGCATTTTTTTATTCAAGAGACATCTACTCCACGCCGCATACTTCTGGCGTTCATACGTGAGTTCATGAGCTGGCGAGTGGGCTGAGCGCCAAACATTCATTCGCAAATAACGGATCGAACCTCGGGATGACCCCGGTCAAGGGCAAACCTCCGTCTTTTTATTCTAGGACCCTCCTTTTGGTCTCCCTTCTCATTCCTGCCCCAATCATATCATCACACGCAGGCAAACGCACTATATATATAGGAACTGGCCCCCCTATCCTGATGTGTGAATATTCATACGCCGTTGGGCTTAGTACTGGGTGAATTCTGCCATCAGAGATGAAAAGGGACCTGACGTTGGGTAGGTTGCTGGATTGTGCTTTGTTAGGAGTCAGAAAATATTTATTTGGTAGTTGTGTCCATCCAAAAACCTACCTCAACCGGGGTATTACCTAGTATTAATAATAAATATGACAGCCTTTCTCAAGGGAGAAAAGGAAGAAACTCATTTAGTTCTCTCCCTTGAGAAAGATGGCTTGACCACCGAAATTTCGAAAACGGAGGAACAGATTCCTCTTGAGAAAGGTGGATGTACCACTAAAGATGAATACCCAGTGAGTTCCTCTTTTATGTGTTTCTGTGTTTGTGTCTTCTAATGTTAGTTCCATTTACATTTTACATATAACATTTGGGCGGGTCGCGGTGTTCTAGTGGGTAGACCACTCACTAGACCCGAAGGGCCCCGGGTTCGATTCCCGGGCAAGGCACTTTGGGCACCTGCAGCTCCACCCAAGCTAGTTGATTTTTCGGGTACCAGATCTTCCTGGGAAACCATAACCGGCACAGGGAAAGGAACTGGCCCCCCTACCCTGATGTGTGAATATTCACACACCGTCGGGCTTGGTACATGGGTGAGATCTACCATCACCTACCAAACCGACCTTCGGGTTGATTACTGTGTTTTATATAACATTTGGTCGGCACAATAGAACACAAAAATAAATGGAAAACATATAAAAGGCAACTCACTTTTCAGAAAGTTTAAGATTTCGACCCTCGAGGCTTCCTCCAAGTCACTATTCATACGTATTGTGCCGTCTAAAAATTATATTGCTCTTGTGAGGGATTTACATTATCTAAACATACTCATATATACATATGTATATATGCACACACATAAGCTTGGTGATGGTATATTAAACTAAAATATATACATTTTTTTGTAAATGCTACAAAATGTTGAGAACATTATATATGCGCACATAAATTTACACAGAAAAAGTAAGAAAGAGACTTTTGAGATATTCCGAAGGTCCTCGCCATTTCATTCGTGTGAGAGGATTTATGGACGGGGAGGGAAGGGAATGGGATTGGGGGGAGGGCTTGGAACTACCGAGGGGCGTGAGTACCGGACGAACAGGTGTTGAGGGATCAGTAGAGGGCAATGTTAGCTGAGTAAGGTTAATGCGGGAGGTTGGAAGGGCTTAAAAAGCAACACGCATTTTGTTTTAGTCTGGCCTCAGCCAAGTTGGCTATCATTGAATTGGCTATCGTCACGAAGATTTATTGTATGGGAAATCAGGGATCTACCTCAAGTCCCTCGTTCTACAGCTCAACAATTCTTCGTAACTGCTTCCAAAGGATACCTGATTGATAAAAAATGAGATAGATCCCAACTGACTTTAAAACCCACACCTCACAGATGACAATCTCCAGCGCTGTCATTTTTACGGTTCCCCAAGAGCTCCCATTTATATTGGCGCTGTCTATCTTTTGATTTCATCATTCCATAACCTCGCACTTCCTTATTCTCCCTTCCTTCTTTTGACGGGGCCTTTAATCTTCCAGGTGTAAACTCGTTTTTTTAATGTATAACGGTAATTTTATGTGACTTTACTCAGAAAAAAACTTCTAGCTGATAGTGCATTACTTATAATTATTTAGAGATGATAGTCATTAGGTAGTGCCCAAATTCTTGCGATGTTCTGATGATATATTCTTGAGAACATTTATGCCCTTCCCAAGAATAATAAAACAAGGAGCGTAGTACATTTTTCATCTGCATGTAATACAATTGTAAGATTGTCTGTCTATGAGAGAGTGTAATATTAATAACCAATAAAATTTATAAAAATAAAGTATTACACATCCAATAATACTAAGAGAATAATTTATCAGGAGCTTATTTTCAAACGATTACTTACATTTCCATAAGTGAAAAATATTACACCGTGATTTTTATTGACACCCGTAGAAATAATCTCGAATCTGGAACCCCCAAAGCTTGTACGTAAAATTCAATTTTAGGAGGTAAGAGCTGTTTGTTTTGCTTTTCCGCCTGGCCGATTTCCACATTAAATTCTCTCAAAATTCATTATACTTTGGTTTATCAATTGATAGCCAAATTTGCACCTCACTTGGATTTAGCACCCAAGACAGAGATTCATGTAAGTGCCCTAACGTAAAAATCCCTAAGTTATCACGCCCCTCCAGATGAACATAAGAAGGCAGGCTCATGATCATTTCATCCGATCATTCTAAAACTTTCCATAATGAGCGAGACGGCACAACGTCTCCATAAAAAAGTTTTTGAGGCTCATCTCATTCAAAAAAGTCATTGACTTTTGCCGTTATGATACTTGATCCCAGTCATATTTTATCTTGAACTTCAGTGAACGCTTGTCCAGAACTCGCTAAGCGTGAAAAATGAGTAATCAATTAATTCAATAGCAATTCTATAGTTCAACTCACTAATGATTTAATTAAATAAATGCTTACACGGATAGTGATTCTGATAATCTAAACTCTCATCCGTAGTTAGAAATAGTATCACGAGAAATGTAATTTCGGTAATAGATATATATACTGAATCACATGATTGTGATTTTTTCTTACCACAGCGTGAATGGCGACAAAAATTGCGTTTTCATGCGAAGCAATTTCATAGAAAAAAAATCACAGACTTCTCCAGCCATAAGAAGAATTTGCAAGGAGATCAGATGAGGTCATCAACGGCTTCGGTTAATTTATGCATAGCCAATTTATGACGCGTCAGGCCCTCATGGCTCACGCGACCACCAGCAGAAGGTGAGCAAGAGCACACTCCCTTTTAAAAACAAGACCGCCAACCGGTAGCCATTTGTTTTCGTGTTGTGCTGAGGTTTAAAGAGGAAAAGAATATTATACGTGTGAGAGAAAAATTGAGGGAAAACTATATTTCGGGCTGCTTTCTTACAGAGAGTATCTATTCTTTCTATTTTTTAGACATGAAGGAAGGAAAATCTTATTACATCTTTTCTAAGGAGGATTATCAATGCAATAAAACTGCAAAATTGAGAAAATCAACGAAATCCAAACCTAATAAAAGAGAGAATTTGTGTCCGTTGATCGGAAGAGTTTCAATTTGAAAGAGTTTCAAAAACGAATTCATTAAATTCGGAATTAAAATCATTCTGCAGGGGTGAATTACTGGTCAGGCGACAAGGTCGCATTTTTCATTTATTCAGTTAATTCAAGAATAATATACCTTTTCATTTAGGTATTTTTTAAATGTTTATGTATTTATCTATTTATTAATTTATCGACTTGGGTATTGGAAGGTGCTTAATAATGATTATGTACGACTTTCTGGTGTGAGGTTCACCTTATACTCTCAACATAATTTTAATATAATTTTTTTTAAAACTTTCTAATAACCGCTGTGCGTCTGAAAATCCTCTTCCTTCCCTGTACCTCCCCTCATAAGGAATTCTCCCTTCTATATACGGCCTTTACGATTGAATATTTTTTATGCCAACTCCTTTTGCCTTCTTCAAGTTTTTCATATCGGCTTCCTCTCTTCTCCCGCCGCATTGAGCCTCCGTTGTGACCTTCTCGAATAATGTCAAAAACTTGGTTAATCCACATTTTTATGTGATCCTCGTTCTTCCTCTTCTTTAAGGAAATATATATATATATATATATATATATATATATATATATATATATATATATATATATGCATTAGTCTTTTCTCTACTCATTCATCTAGCGTTCCCATAACCTCTTTCTTTCAATTATTTATTTCGCCATGCCATTCTTCACTCAATATCCCTAGTAGATTGCGCACGCTTTTCCCGTGTGTGCCCAAGCAGGACAGCTGAATCATATTCTGGTTAGAGTTTCATTGAAAATGAATTGTATGAGTGTATTGGAGAAGAGAGGTTTAATTTAGCATGGAGTCTAAAGTACACATGGTACTCTCTCAAGTGTTACATTTAAAGGCAATTTGAAACCGCGGTTTTGCCCTTAACTAGCAGAACATAGGTACATAATCATTTGCAAAGGCTTGGTAGTCAGCGGCGTGAGACAGCACTATTGCCTGGCCAAGAGACGCTTCATGGATGAGCGATAGAGAAGATGGATGGAATGTCGGAGAGGAGTAAAAGCATAATAGGGAAGAGAGGAGGCACGAATTGGACAGGGGCCAATCGGAACATAAAGACGCAGACGGCCTACGAATCCCATTCCGAAGGTCATTGTTTTTCCTTTAATACTTCCCTCTCCCCTCTCGTCTCCGTTCTCGTATTTTCCGGCGTCGAATCGAGGAGAGGATGGGAAGTAGCGTCCTGTATGAAAGCATCCAAAGAATTGGCTCTCGTAAAGACACCTTCTCGGTGCCTTCTGAAAGCTCTACCGAGTCTCTCAACTTTTTTCTTTCTTCAGAAATTAATTTTGCTGAGGGTATCAAGGGAACCAAAGCTTTTGCTAATAAAAAGGGTAATGGAATGATATTTCTGTCAAGTATCACGTCTCTAAAGTTTCGTCAAGTAGGATTTACTATATGCATGATTTTGTGCGCTAAAAAATTATTTCCAACCTCTAGTATTGATAAAAGAGTAGTTTGATCCACTGAGGAAGGCACATCTGCTAAGTATTGCGTTTAAAAAGTGTCGTATAGGAAATATTTCAGTAAATATAAACCTGAAATGCTAAGCTTAACATTAAAATTGGAGGTTTTTAAAATTGGAGGAGCTTAACATTAAAAACTAGAGCTAGTGGAACAGCTTATATATCTCGGAAGACTCTTGGACCGAATTGGTTAAAGCGGTAGGGACATAAGGAGAAAAATTTTGTTAGGCAAAGGAGATGTTACAACTAGAAGGGAATTGATGACTGGGACGTTGAGTAAGCATGTTAAGAAAATACTCGTTAAAACTGTTATGTGGAGCGTAGCTATGTAAGGCGCGGAAACATGGTCATTGAAGCACGATGGTAAGCGTAGATTAGAGGTTTTTTCTGGGTACGGTGGGGGAGGGGAGGAATTGTTGGGAGAAATCATTAGTCGGCAGGAAAATGGATGAAAAACATACTGACTGGTAGTGAGATTTTGAAGACTGGAAGGGGAGAATGATGGGCAAACGAGGAAGGGACAGAAATAAGAAAGGAATGTTATATGGAATGAACGGGGGAAGGAAGTATACGGAGATGAAGAGGGGCTTTTTGTTGAGTAGGATGGTGGATTGTGTTTTGCAAGGAGAAACAAAATATTTAATTAGTAATTGTGTTATCCAAAATCTACCTTAACCGGTAAATTACATGTAATATTTTGCCTCAAGTAGCGTTGTCTTAAAACCGCATTCTTGTATCTTAAAGTAAGAAAGAATAACAGCTTAAATTTTAATTATTTCATTAATGGCCAAACTTTGTGTGTCCATTCCTGATTTTTAATATATTCATCTAGGCTAAAGCATCCTATGATGTACCGATTCAATGGATGCTAAATACTTATCAGTAATAATGTGTGGCGTTTTACTGTATACTTGTATAAAATACTCAAATCAACGCCCCCGATCAATTCTACATAAATAAATTTATATGTACAAATATAAATAATTCCTCTCTATCAACAATTGAAATACGGTCTAGCATTTTTGCAGAAGCTAAAATACCCTCACTCAGTGAAGAGTTGTCCGTTTCAGTTGAAGAAATAACAGTAAAATTACCTTTTTAAAATTGAGACGCACCTCATTATGCATTCCCATTCCATGTTTTCGCTCTTTCATATTGAACCACTCGATTCGGACTCACTCCTTTCCAATTAGATCTTCGTTTCCAGCTTATATCTACAAGCCTGTCTGCCATACCCAATTTCAATTTTGGAAATCCAATGAGAAAGTCCGTAGTACTGCACATTTATTTACGAAAGTGAAAGTGTGATTTCCCACTGTTTCCGAAGCCGCTCTTCGGAATGGCGACGACAATGAACCTCAACCAAAAGAAGAAACCGAAGGCATATTAAATGAAAAACCTACCATCTCAATTAAGGAAGATATGCTGCCTGAAAACATCACCAACCATTCCATTTGGCCAAGCAAGGAAGAGACTGGAGGGAAAAGAAGGACACATAGGCTTCTGGCAGGTGTATGTCGACTTCGATAGGATTTCTCAGCCAACTTTGAGCATAATAATTGGAAATAAAAGGCTATTGTAGTTTCAAGTGCTCGTTCCACACATTAATGCATTCCATGGTGGATGAGCAGCTCTTGAAACGCTTCTAAAAGCACGCTGCGATTGACTGACCTAGGTCAACGTTGAAAGGAATAAAAAAAATGAAAAAGTTAAATGATAAGGAAATTCTCCATGTGTAAGAAGCCTTTAAAGTATCTCTACTGAGAAGTGGATTAGGGACGGATAATTCATTCGAACGGGTTACTTTGTGTTTCCCTCACAGGCTCCTGGAGGCTGCCTTGGCCCACGGGTCAAAGGTCGACAAGGAAAGACTCACGGACGTCGTACACCCAAAGAGACAAGAGGGAGACCAAGAGCCATCCGAATCGAAGATCGTCGTGAGAAAATCAGAGAGCATCCGCTCGGCATCCAAGACCGCCCCGACGACCACCACCACCATGGCCACCACAGACACCACCGCCACCACCACCTCCTTCTCATCCGCAACTCCCAAATCCGACTTCACACAGAGGCTCGAGAAACAGCGGTCCGTGGCGGACCAGGCCCTCAGGGAACGGCTGATGAGGCACACGGGTCCCCAGAAGGAGCAGCGGCAGGCCCCGCTCCCGCGTGAGAAACCCCCGCCGCCAGCGGCCACCAAGGCCCCTCCAGAGCGGACGGAGCAGCAACAGGGGGTGCCGACGACCTATCCGCCCGTGGTCTACGTCCCGCTCTCGGACGTCCAGGGCCCGAAGCAGGGCGGCGCCATCACGGGGCTTCGTCTCGCCCCGTACGTGCCTGCCACCTTCTTAAGCGGCGCCAACCGTGCCTCGTGGCCTTTCTCCGCCTACTTCCCCGTGCTTATCAACGACCCGTACCAGGCGTTTATCGGCAGCGGTCCCCTCATCGAGTACGGCGAGGAGGCGGACGTGTGCCGGCCGAAGAACCCGGCGAGGGACGCCGCGGGCACAGGGGGCGGTGGTGAAGGTGCGGCGGCGGACGCCGAGATAGCGATGGCGGGCAGCGGATACGTGACCAAGGTGGTGGTGAGGGGTGGAGGAGTTGCCATCGCCGGACCTGGTGGTGTGGCGACGGCGGGCAGGGGTGGCACGGCCATCGTGGGCCCGGGAGGGGTGGCCTACACGAGACCCGGAGCCCTTGCGGTGGTGGGGCCGGGGGGGAAGGTACTCTCGCAGAGGAACCATCGGGGTTATGTGCCGCCCGGGGAAGAGAACTCCGCGCGCCACCAAGACGGCGTGCTGGTGGCCAGAGGCCCTGTGATTTACTACGACGACTTCGAAGAGAGAGAGTGAGAGCTTTGAACCGGAAATACGTGCTGCCAAATTTAACGGGAGGGCCACACGATACTCAGAATGCATCACTGACGAATCGACAGTCTGGATGAATTCCCAATCACCATTTATTCGTTTCGTTCAGATTAAAACTTGACTGACAGGTATAGAGATTCTAGGCTCCGTTTTAGCTACTGCTGTTGTTTGTAGACGAAAGAAATAAAGCTTTCTCGAAGCATAAAGTTGGGAAAGCACACAAAGTCCCTCTCTACGAGGAAAATAGATCCAATAAGTACGGATGATGAAATCATCAATCATTAAGGATATTCACTATTGGCACTCGTAAATTAGAATGAATCATAGTGTTTTACGTACTTGATTTTCAAGTTAAGATATGCAAGTTCCAAATGGGTAACTTCAACGAAGTCGCTCGTATCTTTCCTATTTTACTTTGCTTCAAAGTAGTTTTTATAAAATGAATTATACAAGCTTTAATTGAAATCAACTTTCATAAGATCCACGGAAGAATATGAATTTCTTTAATTCATTGATTTTACCAAACCATATGATTCATAAAAAACATCAATGTAAAACGAAGTCTTACTTGATGGCTCATACCTCACAGACTTACATTTGTAAAACGGTTTACCATTACAGTTACCCGAAAAAACGATGGATTTTTACTGTATTTATTTTAATTTAAGTCGCATTCCCCTCTTACCAATAAACTGTCTCCAATGGTTTTTCCAATGAATAATTACCTGATCTACAAAGGAGAAAGTTGGTTACGTTGGACAATTCACTATGATATGCTTAATGGTCTAAAAGACATGTGTGGTGAGATGAAATCATTTTGAAAAAATATTTAAGGATTTGTGTATTAATTTCTTGTAAAAAAAAGAAAATTAAAGCATTTTTCTGGAAAGGATATTGCGATGTCATTTGTTTTCCCGTTTCTTTTTTTAAATACACGTCTAATGTAGGAAGAATAGCAAATAAAACTACGATATTGTCTTTGATTTTCTCATGCTTAAAACGGGTCTTACGGTAAAGGGGACTCCGAGGAACAATACAATAAGAACGAAATTGTATTCCCTAGAATTACAACTTTTTCGCATATGCCAATTTTAAATTCCAAAATTATGATGTAAATTTTACCACCTATTATGTAATGACAGTTAAATATTCTGAGGATAATTTATTTACCAAAGTAAAATTAATAAGGAAAAAACAATGACGATCGGGGCATTTAAGAGTGCATTCTAATTTCTATCATCCGTAGTTAATATTATTCAAAAGTACTACATTTCCTGCATCGAAACACTATGGTAGCCATAGTTCCAAGTAAACTCCATCAAATGTCAAATTATAAGAAACTGCGAGATATCAGATAACACATAGATACACCAACATCAGAAGAGATAACAATAACTTTTAACCGAGTCGTCCTTTAAATGAACATTATAATGCAACAAATTCAGAGTGTAAAAATCATTCACCTTGCCGAGGATTCGAACCCAGATCCCTCGGTCCCCAAATTTTGGAGTGTAAGAGGATGGACGCCTCGGTAGCTTAACTGGCTCTAGCACTCGGCCGGACATCCAGGGATCCGGTTTCGATTCCCGGTCTAGGTGAAAGAGTTCTATGAAATGGATGCATCATCCTACAATGAGACTACAGATATTATTGACGCTGAGCGATATTAAAAGATATAACCATCCGATCAAAATGAAATGGCTTCCTCATGATGGACGATATTCAAATTTATCCACGGAGGTACTCGGTGGTGTGCTTAAACATATTTTTAAAACACAAAATTTTGTTCAACACAGGGTCACTTAAAAAAAAATGTCAAACGAATAAAGATGAACCTAGATCAGAACAACCAAGCAGATTAAAAAACTGCGTTAAAATATTGCATGTGCATGGGAGGAATTGGAGGCTTGTTTAAAAAAAATTATTGTCCGAGGAAAAGGAATATCATTCGCACGTTGGACCCTTCCAATCAGGTCAGGGGTGTTCAAGGGCCATTCAACAGCCCGGGGGTTGACGGCCGCGCGAATCGGACCAAGGGATCAAGCCGAGGACGGAGAAGGGGACGCAATGAGTGAGGAGGGGCTGCCGGCCGGGGGGGCCGGAGGCGGGACTCCGGTGGAGGGAGGAGGGGATACTGTGATACTGCCCCCGCCCGAGGACGGGGTCATACGTCCCATCGCCAACGCCACCGTGCTCGTCTTGAGCCCCAAGGCGCACGCGAAGGCGGGGATCGGGGGCCAGGCCATCGCGCGACCCCTCTCCGTGGCCGTGCTGGCCAGGAAGGAGGACCGTGTGATCTACCTGCCGGAGGTGTCCGCCGTGGCAGGGCCGGGAGGGACGGCCGTCGCCCTGCCCGAGCTCGTCATCCGGAAGCTCTGGGAGGAGGAGGAGGAGAAGAGGCCGTCGAGGTAGAGGAGATGAGGCCGAATTGTGGTCGTCCATTAAAGAAATATCCACGGACTCAACCAATCAAAATTTCTTCCAGGTTTTCCTAGGGTTTCACCCGCTAATGTCGAACTGGACAACATGAATTTTTCCAATTACTTTAACATTTTTTTAATTTTTAAACAATGGTTTAAAGACAATAGATTTTGAGTTAGTGGTTAACTTCCGATTAATGGTGTTCCATTATATTAAAATCTCAGCGACAAGCAATAGGCTTTACCACTGAGGTTAGTTAGTAATGTAGTTTTAGTTCCGCCAAAGTATAAATTATTCCTAACCAGAGCGTTTAGGAATGAAGAAATTCGAACTGCGCTGTTTTTGCTATTCTCTATAAGTACCTTGAAAACGAACACATTAGGTCCATCTGAATAACCGGGGAAGAAAATGATCAATTTTAGAATATTTTTGGTGGAATAAATACTTACATAAATTGGTTTATCACCATCTACGGAAATACGAATCAGAGAAGAAATATAAAAATAATGTTGACGGCTTGAGAACGTAAAGCAAGATAGTGATGCATTTTATAGTTGCAAAGATTCGATTAATTTTCTGTTTTTTCCATAGAATCCTTGAAAATATCTGTTTAATTTATTAGTTTGCAGCAAGTCCAAATGTCGGCGGCGAAGAGGATAGCAGGTTTATGTGCATATAAGCTTTGGTTAAAATAAGTTTTTCAAAATATAGTGAAAGAAACTGGCCCTCCGACTCTGATGCGTGAATTTCACACGCCGGTGGATTTATTACTGAGTGAATTTTACCATTACCTATCAAATGGACATTAGGGTTGATAACTGTGTTTATGGTTTTCATGAGTTTTTGGCTTTCAGGGTCTTAGGCTTTTTCTAGTGAAGAGGAGAATAGAAAAATTAGCCATCCCTTTCCATGCTACTCTTATGTTTTAGACGGTGATGCCAATATATTTTCCACTAAAAACGTTTTTACGAAGACCAACACCGAGGAGGTAGAGACGTTTGTGTGAAACTAAATTTCTACTGATTTCCTGTCTCGCATCTCGCATTTAAATGGCACGACCATGAAATTCATAGGATTGACGGCTAATTGCTGATAGCCGCTCTTTAGATACTTACATGTATGCTTTCATCGAGAATAATGAGCTAATTGTGAATATTGAAAATATCGAAATAGTACTGTCGTCAGCTTAATGCAATTATTTGGAGTAATCAGGTACGTGTAATCATTGACAAAGTTTAAACAGGTATGGGGACAGAATTAATCCTCAGTGAGTTACTTTCACCTTAGAACGACTGGCCAGTTGGTGTTTTGATTTTTATTGAGAATATGTCCCTTAAAAAAGGACCGGAGGGCGTACTAAGCGGTGGAGTGACGTGAAGAGGAGTGCCTTTCATCCTTGTCTGTGATAAACCGCGAGATCCAGGATTCATTGAGTAAACAGATTATTTTTCGGCGTCTTACTCTTCAAGGAATTATAATCTTATAATTTTAATCCAATTGAAAGTTCCCGAGACATAGCAATGTTGAACGATGTAAATAATTATTAATTTAAATTGTAGCGTACTGGACAAATTATGCAATTCCTTCTCCCTCGATTACCCGTTTCCATTCGCCGCTAATGCTTCCCTTTCCCTTGCAGACTGGAGCACCGGGGGGCTGAGGACGCTGTCCAGAAGGTGGCGGGAGATGGCGAGGTGGTCGAGGCTTCCGAGTTCGTGTCGGTGAACGCGGGGGAGAAGTCGGTGGCGCAGGCACAGCCGACGGGCATCGCCACGGCTGGCCAGGGCGGTGTCGCCGTCTCCAGTCCCCAGGGGGTCGCGGTAGTGGGGCCTGGAGGTCTGGCGATCGCCCGACCAGTTGCCATCGCGGTGGCAGGACCGGGGGCGGATAAGCCCGGTATCTTCTTGAGGCCGGAGGGAGTGGGGCAACCAGGAGGGGGCGAGGAGGGGGCCACGAGCGAGGAGCCCCCGGAGGTGGAGGAGGCGAGTGAGGAAGGGGGCGGCGGCGGTCCCTCCACACCCCTGCCTCCCGCCGTCTTCCATTACATGCTCTACCCCCGACCGATACCCCTAGCGCCGCCGCAGTACTACCCTGCACTGGTGTGAGCGAGGGGTGGTTCGGTAAGGGTCCGATGTCAGTCGCCCCTACCCCGAGGACGCGGCTCGAGCCGTTCTGCGCTGGGTGTGGTTTGAGGACTCAAGGGTGCTGGTCGGATGAAAGGTTTTGGGAGTTCCGAACCGAGGATGGCTACAAATTGAGGGGTAATTACACAAAAATACAAAAAAGATAACACTAATGTAGCTGCTACACATTAGGGAGTTGTTTGTCAGTGAGAATTTTTAGGCCAAATTTATGGAGCCATATTTAATGTATGTAAAATTGTGTAAAATCAAAGAAAAATTTTGGAATAATGGACTTGGATCGATTCCACGTTTGAAAGACTACCCAAAAAATACTTTTGTTACCTTGATGCAATGGAAACCTTTTATTGTATTACGTGTATAATACATGTTAAAGAAATGTTTAACTAATGGCTTCACGTAAATGGAATGGAACCTGATTAAGAGAGTGATATTACTATTTACATCAAAATGACTTAATAACAGGCAGAATTACATCTTCACGCAAATTATCATCATGAGAATGCCACTATCTTCAAAGTCAAGGTAAAAAAGACAATATTACAAAATACTGGATTTTATATTTTCAGATAAGACAATTTTTTTCTGTAGACAAGAAAAAATTTTCTTTAGACCTGAAGGACGTTCTCTACGTTACAGATAGGGGTATAATACTTTACAATACTTAATAATAGGGTTACAATACTTAAAATGATTGGCTGATTGTATATTTCTCCTGTATCAATTCCTCTCTCGGTAAGCCACTAACACTGCTGTTATTAAGAAAATGCTTCCATTTTTACAGTCACGGAAAAGAAATTTACGACACCAAGTAATGCAAAAACGTAGGTGCCAATACCTAATAGTTGGGATTGCATGACCAGTGAAAAAATTGCTCTCTTCTGAGAAACACCCAGCGGTGATGGTGTGTTCCTTTGTTCAGTTGTATACAATTGTGGTAAAATTTTCGAAACAAATATGTTGGCAATAAAACATAACTCGTGAATAAATTCTTTTATTTCACTCCATAATTGCAGATAAGTCGGGAATTCAGCTGAAGGTTCATAATTTTCACATTAGAGATCCTTTTTAAAGTTAATCAACATATTTACAGAAAATTAAATATGATATGGGGTGCAATTATTTTCTATGAAATCTATTGATTACTTTTATAGATTGTGAACTTGTTAGAGAAATAAACTATCAAGCCTACAACAGGACAGAGTTTGTGTGCCCGATTTAGAAATTTGCAACAAGCAGGTTAAAACTATTGCTGCCTAAGATTGGCATTCTCTAAAAGAATGATTTAGACTAAAAAAAGCTGATTTTCCATAAAATCTGGCATAATACGAATGAATAAATAAAATTGTGAGTTTTATTAATCATCTGAAATTAAACGAATACTTAAATTATAATCATTGCTATTCAGATAAACCATCTGCAATATGGGCTGTAAAATAATAATGTTTACCTGCAGAAAACCCATGCCTAATATATAAACAATAATTTAATAAGCATACCACAATATGCGTAAAGATTTAGTGCTTATACATTATCCTTTGAATTATCATATTTCCCCAGATACAGAAGCATAATAAATGTTATATCGTGAAAGTTCATTAGCAGTTATGTCAATTCAGATTTATTATTTAATAGATTTTCAAGGCTAACTGTAAAATTGTTTGACTAAGAGCCGTCACTATGAATTTTTCTCATTACCAAGTGTTAACTGCCTGATAAGCATTTTAATTTTATTAAGACTACCTGTTGTGACTGCTGTTACACACCCATTTTATTTAGCACCAGGATGAAGTCTAAAATAAAGGTGAAATAATTTGTATTTACTCAAGCAATATTTTTGTGTTCCCCTTTAAGAAGTTTAACATGGTTCATAAGTTGCAATCAATTGTCGTCGTTGATGAAATTAAATAATAATTATTATGCTATTAAAATGACAAATTTTGAACGTAAGTTGCTCGTGATAGTGTTAGTTTGCTGAATTGATGGATCGAACAGCTACAAATATTTTTTCATTCACTAAAATCTGAATACTACTTATATTTCTCTGGGATTGTCGTATTACATTGAATTGAACATACAGATCATTCAAAAAATAGGTGGAAATTTCTCCAAAGCTCGTCACATAGGTCTCATGACATCTGGGCTACTTTTATCATCAGCTAAATTAACATTGAAACTCGTTTGTTCTATAATATTATGATCTTTTCTGTAACAAGGCAGTGTTTATTTGTCAAAAAATTGTTTTCAGTCTTTTCTGCATTCGGTGAGCATCATCACCATCCAATATTATATCGGCATATCTAAAGTAGAAAGTTATCTAATACGGTTCGGATACGATACAGATGTTATTTCTGAACGTACTGACACAACGGTAGAGACACATGATAGTCTTCACTTCCTGCGCTTAGAAAGTATTTACTTATAGCAATTCACTATAGTAATTAGTACGAAGTGCAAAGATAAGAGTGGGTAGTAGGTGTAAATTATGTCAGGCGAAAGAAGTTGTGATTTAAATATATGGAAGTGCCGGCCTCAATACTACTTTAAAATTCATATTCTACATTTTCTATTCCAGTATTTTAAAGAAAATAAACGTTATCCATCTATTTTTGTTAAAACTAAATGATTTTTAGCACATTTGATGAAGACCATGATTCCTTTATTAAGAAAATGGAGATGCTGTAAACCCATTTTGCCATTTCTTTAATAGTCTTCAAATATTTATAAAATGGTCAAAAATAAACATGAAATTTGATAATATGAGCAGTAAACTTAAGGCAATAGAGTAATATACTGCTTACAGCATTTAGCCAAATGCTTCTCATTGATCAGTTAATAAATGTTCTTAAATTCAGAAGACAGCTAACGTCTCGGACAGTGTAACAGTGGTGACAGGATATTCTAGTGAGTAGACCATTTGACCACTGAACAGAGGGTCCGGGTTCGATTCCTGAGGACGCCTCTGGACACCCTAATATTCACCAAAAACTGTGTGATTTTTCGGATACCAGATCTTTCGGGAAGGCAGGATAGGCAGGAGAGGGACGGTAACTGCCCCCCCCTTACCCTTATGTGTGACTTACACACATTGGAACTGGAAGCCTTAGGGCTGGGTGAGAGGTGAACTCTACCCTCACTTATCAATCGTCACCGGTCAAGTCGACCTTAAGACTGATATATGTGTTTTGTTCTTGGTTTTATGCTTATTTGATAACTATAAAAAAGTATTTTCACAATAAATCATACCACCTATCCTAGGTATTAAAAGATGGTCTAAAGCACAATGCAATGTTTATTGCAGCTAAATTTTAATTCTTAATTTAGATCAAATATGAAAACAGTAACAGAAGGAAATTACCTGAAATGGAAAAAAGAAGATAAGGAATGTAATTACTATTTTCAGTTACAAAACATTGATTGAAATTTGTTTTAAGCGCTGTTGAAATTTATTTTTATTAAAAAAAACAATTGTTACTTTGCACGCCTTATCAAAACGCTTAGCCGCTTTCAACATCGAAATATATTTAACTATTTAAAAGATAGTGTTGTCTTACTTTAATTACCAGTGAGATGAGTGGAAACAGCAAGTGAACAAAGGAAAAGGGATCTTAAAAACTGTGATGAGTTTGACAGTACAATGTCATCTAGCAGTTTAAAAAACCTCATTCTATTAAAATAATGCATTTTTCTAACTTTTAGATTTCTGAGATAAAATCGGACATTTGTATGCATGTTGTTAAGAAAATGTTTAGCAAACATACAAATATTGCCATGACTTTTCAACCTTTTAAAATATTACGAAGTTTCGACATTAAACTTACAACTAGGTGAGCAGTGTGAAAACAATTACGATTCGTAGTTTTACATCTAAATAAATAACCACTCAGTTTGTCCGGATTGTTACATGGATCATTAAAATTTTAAAATCAATGGCTTATAAAAAAATGACGTTAAAATCATTATGAAGCATTATTATACGAAAAAGTGGGTCGCGTTTGTCCAGGGGATAGAGCGTCAGACTACTGATCGGAGGGCCCGGGTTCGATTCCAGGCAAGCCACTCTGGGCACCTGCTGCTCCACCTGCTATTTGATTTTTCGGGTACCAGATCTTCCTGGAAACCATAACCGGCACTGGGAAAGGAACTGGCCCCCCTACCCTGATGCATGAATTTCACTCGCCATCGGGCTTAGTACTGGGGTGAACTCTGCCATCGCCTACTAAACCGATCTAATTAGGGTTGATTGCTGTGTTTATGGTTTTTTAATTATACGTAATATACATGAAAGTTTCTTCAGGCAGGGAACTTGCACCACTATATATTCCTTGTATATTTAAATTGCACCACTAATTTGGTTAAAAGATGATTTAGCCTTCGATCGACTGAAGGAAATCTAGACGTGCTTCTACGGGCCAATTTTTTATTTTTCCAGCGAATCGGAGTATTACATTTTACATCAAGGTATCGGACATGCAGGTGCATATGTTTTCAAAGAGATACCATTCAATACTGGTATCAAATGCTCAAGGACCTTTTACAGGAGGACGGGCCCTTTCATCAATTTCCATCCATCCTTCCTCTCGGAACAAACCTTTTGACGGATAACTTTCACCGCCTCGTGTTCTGATCTTTAAGGAATTTTATGGCGTGACATGGTAAGGCTGTGGACTCTCCTTAGTTTTACATAACGATGGTTTCTGAATCCACGCAACTTATCCCAATTTATATGGACCGTGAACTACAGGGGTGTTTAGAGTATTACTGAAACGCTAGAAGTAATCTTTTCAACGTCAATATTGCAAACAGTAGCAATAAAAAATTAATTTTTTACTGATGAGATTGCACATTTATAAGATACCGAGGATCCAGATTTTAACAACTTCCTCAAAAATGATGTTTTGAAATTTTCTTCAATGTTGACAAAATTATTTCTAATATAATATTCCAAGATTATGCGAGCTTTTTAGCAATAAGAAGGCACGAGGAAAGTTTCAACTCTTCCATGGCAATTAAAACGTAAAGTGATTTGATTTGTCTTTGATTTTCGAATATAGACTTTTGCAGATATTCTACATCAGCAAAACTAATCTTTCAAGAGACATCAAGCTTAAAATATTTAGCCTTTTATGGATTTCATCCAATAATTCTCTCTCATCCCTCCTCCAAAAATTGTTAATACTTCTTTCCTTGTTTTCCTTCATCAGTATAATAATTCTGAAATGAAAACGCAACCTCATTGCTGTTGGAAAATTTTAGAAAAAAGTTAAGCATGACTTCTTATAGCAGTGGTCTCGGGAAAATAGCTATAATTTCCGAATCTATTAAACATAAGCGAAAATTACAGCCTGGATAATTTTCGTCGAAGAAAGTGATAGGCATACAGGTAAGTTATACTGATTCCATATTATTTTAGTAAAATTTGATCTAATTACGTTAAATTGAGTCTAATGGAATTTATTTCTTTTTATAAGCAGGAATGAGAGGAAAAAGTGTACTTCAAATAGAAAAAGTATGATATGCCATTATTATTTCAGGAATTATTTTTTCTAATTTAATTTCGACCATGATATGTTGACAAACTTCATATATCTTTGGCGGAAGGGGGTAAGATTAGGACGTATTAATAACGTGCACGATCCTTCAGCTGAGTACTTATGACACGGCCTTCATTCTGTTTAGGGCCCCAGCTGCATCGGTAGGTTGGGCCAGCAAGAAATAAATAAGTAAAATTTAGTATCATGCTGACATTCAGAGCTATTCTCTCTTCCTCGAACGATTCTGAATCACTACAAAGTCAAATTAAATTTAGAATATACCTACAGTGGTTGACATTTTTAGGAGCTAAATGTTTAGTATTGTGCTCTTTCTCCAGGATACAAAAGAAGAGCCAGAAGTAATTGGAGAGACTTCAATTACAGGTGGATTTTCCCAGTCATAGTCAAGGTAATTATTCTAAGTAAACTATGAATGCATGCATATGTGTGTGTGTTTTGGGGACTATCAAGGGTCAACATCCAGCAGAAATTCGGGTGTCGTTTCTACTTCTTGTATGTAATCCTTTTAACACCACTTAGTTTTCATGCCGTAAGAAATGGATTTGATTTTTACCAAAAACATTTTTTAAGCATAAAGACCTTGTATAATAATACCCTTTTCTCACGGAAACTTCAAAATTTTACATAATTACAGGATAAGTGTATCATTAAGCGTCTTCATAATTACCACCAAATGGTTGCTTGATGACTCCATGGTACGAAAGAAACCCTCAAGCAGTCAATAAGCTTTTTGAGCGAGAATGCAGGATTTTTAGTCTCAATGACCTCGTAAAGGAGTGAAAAACGGAGGAGTACGAATTATTTGATGAGGGTTCTTCAAAAAATAAAATCCTCAATGATATAATAATGCAAATCCCACTCATAAAACAAAAAAATTGTAATGGCATTAGCAAAAAAAATATTTTAATGATAATTTTAACGCGAACTTCTAAAAATTGGTACTTACGCAGTATTTATTTATTATAGTTTTCATGACGCATACTATAAAATTAAACGAACCCCAGTGGATTAAAAAATATTTCTTAAGTATTGAAACCTAGAATGAGTTTAATTGCAGTGTACAAGTTACACGTAACAAAAACTGAAATCGAATATGATAAAACTATTTGCAAAATGAAGTCTTATTTCTCAAAAACAACTTCACATTTGGATACGTAGGTGAGTTCCCTACATCCTTTTTACTTCTTATAACCGATGCTTCTATAAATACCATACTCGTATGCACAAACATTTTTAAAAAAGTAAAAGAAAAATTTTAATTAAATAATTGCATCATCCCATTCATTTATGAAAGTGTCATATAATGATAAACATTGTCTAGAAATTCTGCTTTAGGAACCATCACGTGGATTCCAGACTTTTGCCAACGAAAATATGTGACGCCATTTTTGTCATATTTATCATGTGCCTCTGGATATTATTAGTTCAAGCGAAAAAATAGGTTGAAATATATAGCTGGTGTAAATTATTTAATATCTGAAATGGTCCAAATTCAAGGGTCATTCTTTTTCCGAGGAAATTCTATTTTACTCACTGTTGCTATTTTGAAGTTTCGCGTGGGTTGGCACATAGAGACATGAACGCGTCAAGGTAAAATGAATCGGTGAACTCAACATTGCCTACATTTTGAAAACCCAGAAAGAAGTTTGGAAAAATGGGAAAGTGGTAATGTAATACTAATGCCTTAGCCGATATTGGATAAATATGTATGAATGTTTTGGAAATGCATTTCAATCATGGCGCTAGACTGTCAACGAAGTTCATTACCTCAAAGTTATTTTTTGGTTGGCAAAATAATATCTTGTAGAGAAATAGAAATTTCTCATCTCAGTATCACTATTGATGGATAAATTTATTGGTCGAGTGGGATTTCGAATCAAGTGCTTCAGGCTTAGACACAACTGGTGGGGATAAATAAGTGAAAAAGATGATAGGCCGTCTGGTGAAATATCTTGCTGACAACATTATAGAGCATTGGAGAAAATTAAATAGGAATACCGTTCTGTGAGAAATTCCTAGGGAACTGCTGATACACGGCGGGGTATGCCTACGGAGCGGCCTGATACGACTGCCATGAATGGTGAGACTGGTTCGTAGGATCACTTCGGCGCTCAAGGCCGCGATGCACGAGAGGGAAAGTGGTTTCTATTGAAGCTTTTGAAGTTGGTTTATGGCGGTCACATCCTCGGACCAGCGCAGTTAAATGTTCAAATTGAAAGTGTTCATACGATGTATTTCCATAAGCGTAGGTGACGAAAAAACCGTAAAATATTCTTTATTTAATATTTAACTGAGTATAAGAAAAAATGGCAGAACTAAATCTTGCTTTAGAGCCATTTGTAGTAAACTAATGAGATAATGCAACATATTTTCTTCACCAAATAAGTATTATTATAAAAATGTTGAGGTATGGAGTGGCGCATTAAAATGTTTTATTCTATTTTCATGGGCATTTAATGCAGATATCAGTCGAAGAGCCACTTAACTAATCATGTTTCAAATTAACACTTATTTGAGGAGTCAAACGACCCTTAGATTGAAAACAAATATTAATCAGTTCTTTGATTCAAAACCAGTACAACTGCGCATTTTGACACTACTTCCTCACATGTCATGTAAAGATGACTCAACCTTTGCTAAATTTGATGAATACAAGAACGATTACAATCAGGTGTAAACATTGATATAACGAACGAACTCTTGTAAATTTTTCATGGCACGAAAACTTGAAAAAGTATGAACGTGAATTCATAAATTTACATATAATAGTGTAAGCAGTTTTCTTCTAAATGTGACATCAAATTCTTCCATTAAATTCACTTTTTGATATTTAGGGTACAAAATTCGCGCATTATATGAAAAAGATTTTTATTTTACTAAGCTATTTTACGATTTTATTGTGGCGAGATTGAGGCTTTATACCTCGTACGTAGTTCCTCCTTCCATCTAACCCAAAAGATGGTATTCTATGAACGAGTCACGTATGTGCATTTTACCATTTCTTATTCAAATTCAGGGGCATGGTAGTCCAGAAGTAGATCGTTGAACTACTACCGGAGGATCGGAGCACGTCGCTCTGAGTACCCTCAGCTTCACCGGAGCTGTTTGATTTTTCGAACCCCAGAATTTCCTGGGTATCCATAGGCGGCATAGGAAAAAGAACTGGCCCCCCTACCCTGATGTGTGCATTTCACACGTCTTTCAGCTTAGTATTGGGGAAACTCTACCATCACCTATCAAAGTAACCTTTGGGGCTATTTCTGTGTTCATGTTTTCTTTATAATCCTAAAATTCTGGAAGTGGCGCTATGAGTCACAATTTTCCAATGACCAAAAAAGGTCACAAGAAGGGTAGGAATCCATGAGAGGAGTTTAGGATAGGGTTGTTGGGAGGGAAAAGAGGGAAATAAACATGAGCCCAAAGAGAAATTTCTGGGTGATCATTTGAAATGTCGCCAGATTCAAACTAGCTACTGTACCTCAGCTGTGTTTTAAAGAAATATATATATTTGAACGACAGTGCATGTAGGTTATGCATGGCAAATTATTTCTACCTCGTATCGGTAAGTCACTGTAATAGGTACATAAACTTAGACTAACATTGAGTTAAGTTGCAGAGCATATAAATCTGGTATAATTTGTTCAACGTTTAGATTTGGAAACTCAAACTGAAATATACACAACATTTCCATGATTGAAGAACTGATATTATAGTAATTTAAAAACATTGCATGTATTTGCACTCATGGGAAGCCTGATCACTAAAAGTCAGTTATATCAGAGTTATTCAATAATGATTATTTAGTAATATTTGACTAAAAACATTTCTCAGCGCTCGAATACCGATCGAAATTCATTATTTGTTGCATATTCTGCACATCTTTAAAGTGAAATGGGATTTCTTCTCTCGTAAAAATGGGATTTCAAAATAGTATATTTGGCCTATTACGTGAAAGCCGCTTGCGTTAAACAAAAATAATTTAGCAGTTTTTCAATCTCCGGATAAAGGCAATATTCTGATTTTGCCATATTGTCGTAATCTAAACGGTTTTTTTTTGCATTTACGCACTTAGGAAAAATGGAAATGACATAGAAGTTTTGAAGTTATTCAAAGTTTCAAAAAGTGGGTTGCAAGAAAACTCAGAACTTTGAATCCGAGAAAGCCAATTAATTACTTTTATTGCAAAATTACGCTGTGAAGAATTTTATAAATTTGTTAACAGCCTAATTCACAGAATAATTAGTTAATATTGTTTTCAAGCCTTAAAAAACCAAAGTCTAACCTACGGACAGACCTTCACGGTGTCGCCTTAACACTGAGAGGGCAGTAAGTCTGCATAAGTCAGGATATTACTTGAATATCTTTATGAAACCTAAGTAGCATCACCAGGGTGATATACTGCCATCATTGAAATGAAGTCAATAGGCTTTGAAATAGTTTAACATTGAAGTTACTCTCCAGAGAGATATGTCAACTAAGAAAAAGACACGTTTTGAAGAGTTTGGAGGGAACAGAACCGAATTCGGATACGAGTGCAAGAAAAGGAAGGAGAGATAACTAGATTTGAAAAAGGTAAGTAACAAATTGAAGAAATTTCCGATCCTGGAATCCAGAAAAGTCCTGGAATTATCTTTTCCAGACCGAAGATAGATCACTGAACACTCACCCAGAATGGAGAAACATCGCCTGTGACAAAAAGAGTGCGCCCCCTAGGTTATCATTTGTAACTTTCTCTTTATTTTGCCGAATATTTAACTTTGATGTGAGAAATCGAAAGATTGTTGCCACCTTCGCTGTGCATTCGTGAGTCTTCGCTTTTGTGGTCCGGCAACTCGACCGCCGGTGATGCAGCGAAGAATGCATTGGACGTGGAGGAACAAACACAGAGCCAACTTGCTGCCCACGCGGGCTGAGTGCCCAAGGTTGCGCGACTGCGCCGAGGGCCACGGGGGCAATTTTCGCCCCGACAAATGGGCGGCTGCTCGGCCATTTGCTCGGAATTAAGCCAGCCCAAACCATTAGTCAATGACTAAGTGCATCCACTCTTTAATTCTCAACCCAAGGTATCGTTCACCGACGGAACAACGTAGCAATCAAGAATTTGTGGTGTGTTTGAGAGTGTGTTACACCCACGCTCCTCCATTTAAGTGACCTTTGCCGATTCCAACAAAAAAGAAAATTAAATAACCTCATATATTTAGTAAAATATATTGATAGACATTAAAACTAAAAATTCCGAAATGTTTACAATATAGTTGTAATAGTATGCATTTTGAAATTGAAAGAAACCTTTTCATTCTGTTTTTTGACGTAAAAAAATAATGTAAAAATTTCAGTCAATTTCAAAATGCATACCATTATAACTATGTGGTTAACTAGTAGGTATTTATAGTTTTAATGTTAACTATTATGTCAGGACAAGATTTAGTATTCTAAGCCACCTTTTAACACTAATATTAGTCTCTCTTATTCATGATACATCTCTTTCAACCAAACCAATGTTTTCTCCGCTGACATTTTAGGTGAAAAATTAATTTGCGATAAACTAGGCACTTTTACATGTGTTTTTAACCATGGAATCGATAGAAATCTTTTTATTCTTCGAGTAGACCCACACAAATAAAATTTTGTTCATTCTGAACTTCCCCGACAAAACAAATATGAAAATTACTTCATGAATTAATAACTGCCATGACATGGGACATCCCTCTCAATTTTTAATAAAAATAAATTCTAACGATATTTTAAAAAAATGTTCCATGACTAATTCAAATGGGTAGAGTATTTATCCTCCATATTATGCAAAATTTACTGGTCCAACTGCTTTAACGAGACCAACAAACATGTCGCAATCTGTATGTACAATATAATGGCTGCTCACGGCAACGCGATGCGTATTGTCTTTCAATCTCTAGTACTTGAGTGAATATCAGCAGGTCATTTTGAGAACTTCGGGGGGAAATGAGAGCCCGCTATTCGTTCACCGCAACCAATTTCCCTCCGGATAAATTGCTGTTATGATGATACACCTATTTCCCTCTGGTATAGCATCCCAATCTTTATTTTGGCTGTTCTGTCGGAAAAATGATAAAATGGTAAAAAAGTCAATTGTGGGAAAAAATTCAAATGCACAGGAATGAAAATGGCTCCACAGGAAGTTCCAAAAACCTGCGGGTGCCGATGAGAAACATCCATCGCACCTCGAGGCTGGGCGGGACTGGAAACCATGGGGGGGGGGGAGTGTTGGATGGGAATGGGGAGGGGGCGACGGCCCCTGACGACGAGATTGGGGTGACGCAAAAAAATTAATAAAAAGTGCCGGAGGGCGGACTGGGGGGTGGGGGCGAAATTTATGCATTGTTCTCTGTGGCAGAGATGCCTACTTGCGCCACCACGAGAGCAGCTGTCCAGAACGGGGGGTGATTGGGGGGGAGGGAGGGAGGGAGAAAGAAAGGGGTGTCGTGAAGAGGAGTAGGGTTGCGAGTCGTGAGTGGGGAGGGAGAAGAGAGGGTCGGAGGATTGGACGCCGAAGCCTCGCCCTTGGAAGGCCATCCGCTATTGGACCTATTTTTTCCATCATCTCTCCGCTGGATGCCGCTAATGTTTACACGAAACTGAAAGAGCCAAAACATTCTCCATTTACGAATCATCTCTTGAACGTATATTTTGACAAAAATAATTTAAGTTGATGCACCCAATTATCTAAAAATTCCGTCGAAGAATCTTGAAAGAAAATTGTTGTCATTAGAAATGGAAGAGGCTCTGTCATTATTTTTTTTTCGGGGGCTCATGCAGGTATTCAGGAGTTCGAAAAATAATCTAATTATCTGCACGATCAAAAGGCCAGATGCTCTGACACCTTCACATCCAGTCCGCATTCTTAAAACTCAAAAGAAAACTGATCAAAAGAAGACAGCAGAGGGGCACTTGAAATAAATACTCTGATGGACCAGTAGAGGAAATACCTTAAGAGAACCTAGACTGTACGATTTATTTAGTTGTTACAGTGCAAAAATAATGAACGTGTACTCCTAACTCAGTGGCTGCGGTGTCTTTATGTTCATGAAGGTACTGGCTGCTTGAAACAAACATAACTTTCGAACAACGTGTTAAAGTTTATTTAGGTTAAAATTGAAATATATAATCCATTTAAGCTGAATAATGGACCACTTACAAGGCACTTAAAAATAAATTATTAAAATTTCATTCACAAATAAGCTACGAAATATGTTTTCAATGTTTTAATTGTTAAAGCGATAAGAAATGGATAAGCGTTCACAAAAAGAAGAAAAATTATAAAACCAACAATTTAAAATATTGTTTTTTTCAGTATTTCAATCTTAAGATTGGCATATAGCAGCCCTCTTTCTGCAATATTGTAAACTGAATACTGTAAAATACGGGATTCGAACCACCGACCTTTGACTCCACAGGCGGTCACGCTAACTCTGGTCTACCACCGCCTCGATAAATACCGTGGACAGTAGGAAACGAAAAACTATTGAGCTGTATAAACAACATTGATAGTTCAATAGCATGACTGTTAAATATAATTTACTATTTAAAAATACCAAAAATAAAGAATATTTTTTTGATCAGTTAACTTTTATATGATTATGGAAAGGAATTGCTCAATTTCACTCTAATATGGATTTCCTCCTTTTTTCCTTCATCTTTTTTTGAAGAGCGTTAGAACCATAGGAAAGCTCTCTGATCGTTTTGCATTATAAACACGACATCAGAAACAGTGCTATACAAGGTCCATTCAATAAGAATCAGGACTGGTTCCAAAAATCAAAATTTATTGTAGTTATCATTACAATTATTTAATAATCTTCAAAATACATTCCTCCTGCATCGATACACTTATTTCGGCGCTTCTACCACTCGTCAAAATCCCACTGGAAGTCGGTTTCCGGAGTACTGTTGAGAGTATTTGTCGAACCGCCTTGAACCGCCTCGATGGAGTCGAACCGATATCCTTTGAGCTCCCTTTTTATTCGTAGAAACAAGAAAAGGTCAGATGGAGTCTGGTCGGGGCTGTTGGGGGGATGAGGCAACGTTGCTACCCGCGACAATTTTTGTTTTTCACTCAAGACTTTCGGCACCAGCTTCGGGCACACTTTCCTCATCGCAAGATCCTCTGTTACAATAGAATGGACGGTTCCGACTGAAAGGCTGGTCCCCTCACTGATAAGGGCGATGGTTGAACGCCTGTCAGAGTCCAAAACTTTTTCACTTTGGCCACCTGAGAATTGGGTCGAGCGGCCGTCGGGTGTCCGACGCGGTGCTCGTCTTCGACGAGCTCCCGGCCTTCATCAAACATTTTGTGCTACTCAAAAACTCTTATGCGGCTTAAGTCATCATCCCCATAAGTCTTTTAATGAGTTCAAGGGTCTTTGACGTGGATTTCTCGAGTTTAACGCAAATTTTCACAGCGTAACGTTGCTCAACGGTGCGCTCCATGCTGGCGCGACGACACCAGAAACAATCACACGCCACAAAAAATCCTCCTCCTGTCTCAATGCATGCCCAGAGGCGGCTGAACTAAAGTGCGCCTGAGTGGTGAAGGACCCCTTTACCCAGCCGACCGGTTGGACCCCTCACCCACCGCTCCATTGAGGCTACAGCGAACCAGTCCCGATACTTATTGAATTGACCCTGTAGTGCACTCGGTTACCCATCCAGAAATGACGCAAGAGATGTCCAACTCATTTTAAAGAAACGGAGTAACATTTTTACTAGAGGTATTCTTTTGCAACGGCTTGGAAATAAATTACCAAATAGGTATATAACGTTGAAATAAAATAAAGAGCTTAGTGGCTTTTATGATGTTAATAATAGAGTACCCCAAGAGTCATAGTTAGCTCCAAATTTTTTCAAAGTCTTTTGAATTATCTGTACCCTGTTTTTAAACTATTCATGAATATTTTATGCAGAGGAGCAAAATTAATGTTACATGATGATTTTGATATGTTTCTGAAATATTTTGGTAACAATAATCGCAAGATTAAAGACATTAAACAATGATAATCAATGTAGACCAAGCTCATCCAGTGACACAGCTGAGAAAGTACATAATCATAAATTAATCCAGGAATTTACAACAAGTCGTGATACCCAATACAATAGGCATAACTGTATGTGTATTAGCGCTAATTTTTGCTACTTTAAGCATATATAATTGAAATGGAAAGATTAAATTGCGGAATTGCTAATATATAATTTTATCATGCAAAAAATATAGGAAGCGTGCTTATACAAAAAATAATTTTTTTCATTTTTCAAAGAAATCTTTTGAATCATTTAATTACAAATTGTAGAAATTCTCGTTGGAAATAATTGGGTATTTCAAGATACTATCAAGATCAAGTTATTCCAATAATCCATGGGTCATCACATAAAAAAGGAAATGTAATGATTTATCAAAGAGCGATAAATATTTCATCGCAGGAAACATTTTTACTTACATTTTGGATAATTTATTTATAATGAAATCAAACAATATGATTGGTATTGAGAATACTGTAAACGCTAGACTTAAAAATTTGTGACTAGAACCTCTCTAGTTTTACGCTGAGTTTTGAAAGGGATAGTTTCAATTAACAATTAATTTCAATAGATTACCAAAGTGTCAGCAAAATAGCAAATATATGAGTACACTTAAAAATAGGTTAACTTTCATGGCTACTACAAGATACCTATTTTTTCGCAGTAAATATGTGTGTAGTATATATTCTGAGAATGACGGTCGTACCGTCTAAACCTCAACTATACATGCGATTGTCCTTTCTTTGTTCCGATATTTTAAAAATTCTAGATCTGTGTGCTTATGTGTTTGTGCGTCTCCGGAGAGCGTTCCATTTCAAAAATGTGTATATATATGTACGTATATCTATAAGGAAAAGAAGATAAGAACAAATATAAAGGACCATGTGAATTTCCATGTGAATGAATATGTGTTCGCCATATGGCGGGATTTCGTGTTTGAATGTGTGTATGAATATATATGTGCTTATATTCGTACATATATACAACGATTAAATTTTATAACATATATTCTGCAGACAAAAGTTTTCTTTCACACGTTTTATGTGTAAATGCACAAAATATATATTTTCATAAATGCATTTGTTCAGGGAAAACCCTGTCCACTTTTTATTATCTTTGCACAGCAACCATACTGATCATTTTACGCAAATAGATCCCGTGAAGAAGGAAATAAATGAAAAACTGTATCCACATGAAACATGAATACCCGGATTCGGCTCTTAACGGTAGCCGCAATTAGATAATATGACCCGAATCTTTCAACGGGCTCATTTCATGCATGCATCCCGTTAAAATATAAAACCAAAACAAAGGAAGGAAGAGCCATGAAGAATTCCGGAGAGAATTAACCCGTTTTGCCGGATTGCGAAAACAAGCCGGGAAACCCCTTAACACCATCCCGACTCCCGCGGCAGAAGGACAAGGAGACTCGAGCGAGAGGGGAGAGGGCTCGCGACATAGATCACAATGGCAGGCCAAAGGACACATTCGAAAAGAAGAGAGGTACGAGGACGTGTGGAGGAGTGTAAGTCTGGAGGGAGGGATTTGTGGAAGAGGAAAGGGATGTGGTGGGGTGGAAGGGCGGAAAGGGGAGAGGGGGACGTGCCTGGGAGTGGGAGATAGCGTCAGGGGGGAGGGCAGGACGTAGAGGAAAAGAGGCGGGGTTGAGTTCAAACGAGGAATCAACTATAAGGGTGAGGGACGCAAACGTGGACGTCCTATTCTGTAATCTGCCTCCGTTTGGCTGTGGTGTGTGCTTCTCCATCATCCTCACCCCTTATCCCCTTTTCTTCCAAGTAGTCGGGCTCTGCCACCTTCTCCCTCCCTCCTCATCCCTCCCTCGCCGCTCTCCCCCCTCAAGCAGCCCCCACTCCCTCCCGGTCCCCCTTAAAGACCCGTGAGCCAGGCCACTCGGCACGTGAAGAGGATTCCTTCGCGGCTCACCCACACGAGCGGCAACAAGTCGAGCCCACACCGGGAGCGAAGCGCGCGCAGAGCAGAGACAACGCCGAAAAAGGGATATTAAGAGCAAGGGGACATCATGGAGGATTCTCAGGTAAGTCCTCCCTCTCTATTCGTTGCCGCGAGATACGTTTTTCACCGATCACAAAGTGTCCCTTGACCTTGGATTCCATCCTTCAACCTCCCCTTTTTTTTATAACCAGCTCAAGTTCACAGACGGGTGAAGCCCCTGAGCAGTGTCAATAACGCGAGGAAATACTGGTTTACTGCGGGGACGTGAAAGTTTAAGTCCATTATAATCGATTTAATAATAAATTAAACTAGTAGTATACACTAATAATATACACTAAAAGTTAAATTAGTCGTTTAGGGAATGTTGGAAACAATAACAATATATTAACTTTCTTTTTATTACAAGAATAAATGTAAACATATTATTGCTGTCATCATAAAGTTATATATATATATATATATATATATATATTTATATTTATATATTTATATGTATATATATTTACACGCACATACATATATCAATATCTAAAATGATGATAATTGAGTAAATCAAAACTACTGAATACTAACGTTGCTACAAATTGTGCCAAATCCGTTTTACAATTAACCCATACCTTTTCCATTTCCTTTGTCAACTCTAACTTAAAGTTAATATTTGTTAATGAATACATTAACATCTATATTATGTTCAATGAAATTCTGCTAATACTTTAACTCTTAATGAAGTACGTAGTTGTTGTTATTTAGCATTTAATTTTTATTATTAATGACGTTTTTCCTTTTTCATATTTGTTATTTGTGTTACTGGGAAACATGCAATGACAAATTGATACACATCTTTTTTAAAAGTAGTTCACTTTCATTTAACAAATTTTAGCTTACCTTTTCCAACTTTTCACTCAGGGTACATTGTCATTTGCTGGTATTGAAATGTACTAATTTAGAATTTAAATTTTAGTTGTAGGCTATTTTATTTATTTGATATCCCTTTCTCGTAGGGGTTGAAAACTGTAAGTCTTGATTGAGATAGGGTAGGTAAGTGTTTCTTCTTCAGCAACTTTTTACCCGATTAAAAATGTTAAATTCTATTTATCCTCTTATGTTCAAGTAAAAATATGAAAATTACTACCCTAAAAACTTTGATATGTTACACAATGTTGAAAATTTAATTTTGTCAAAGTTAGCCTTAAAACGTTGCAGGAACTCGTAAGCTAACTAATTTGGAAACATTGAAGGGTCTTTCATAAAAAGTTATGACTCAGTCATAAAAATACTGCATGAATTTTTTTAAATGACTACGGCTGGGATTTCCAATTCCATATAATGTCATTTCTCGAATAAATTTCCCAAGTGTGGGGTTGACCATATGAAGGAATTGCACGATTTAGGGAAAGGTATGGTTCAATATACATGAATATATCGTGCACTTTACAAAAAGTAATTCATACATATTTCTTTTATTTTAAATTGTGATCGTTAATTGACATCATGTATAGTTGAAACAGACACAGTTAAAAAGATGAAAACGGTGTAGGATAGTTTCCTCATTCCATAGCACTCATATAAGGGTTTTATTGTGTCCGAGTGGCATGTCACGACAGAGAAGAAATATATGTACACACAATGAAACACAAGGTCAAAGTTAGCCTATAATAAAATGGACTGCTGCTATAAAAATAATATAATTTACAGAAGTGTGGCACTTGAGTGAATTATATGCAACAAAATATAAAATTACCAAAAATACCTCTTAACCCTTTGAACCAATGTAGATACATGATCGAGGCCATGTTGTTGGATTTATCGTTCAAATTAGCACACTTACTGTAACACCCGCTGTAGAGATTCAAATCATATCAATGCAAACAGAATGTCTTACTGCCACTAATATATTTATTCACAGACTATATTTATGATATCTTTTACTCAATTTGTATTAGCAACAAATTTTCTAATCCAACAGTAACAAACCGATTTTAAAACATATTAAAAAAGTGTTACTGGTGAATGGAAAATGTTAATTACTTTCCTGATAAATTGAGTGAAACAGAGTGAAGTAAAAAGGTAGTCATGATTAATAAATACATGGTATTTTCAAGAATTATTTCCCTCTCCCACATATAATCTTTATATACTGCTTGAAAAATCTAATATTATGAATCAATAAAAGGTTGATCGAACATTCAATATTAGTCTGTGTAGGTATTAGATCATCGCTTAGAGTGATTGATGGAATACATGGTTAAGATTTTAAATCGAAATTATCTTGTATGATATGACTTGATGGGACTAGGATACTAAACTCTATTTGATAGAAAATATAAAGTAGGTGCATATTGCATGCAAAGTAGAAAGTACCAATGGCTTAAACAATTATAATGACTTAAACACGCCGGCAGAATATCTCACCAACTAAATGAACATTGGAAGTAAAGTTTAACTTAAAAATCTTAAAAAAATAAAACTTAAAAATCATTAAAAATTTTCATGAAAAATATCTTATGCCTGTAAAGTTTATCACACTTTGTAGACACCCCGTTTCGACGAGAATGGGGAATAAAGAAAGAAGTGTATAGACTAATATGTTCAATTGAAATTAATTCCGAGAGGTTATTTCATGATAACATATATTCATATATGGCTGAAAGTTTAATTTCCATGTTCACCTCGCCACGCTGATTAGCCTATAGATTGGTAATAATTAATGTGTTGGAAGTAGATAAATGTCCTAAAATGAATACAGTGCGTAAACACTCTGGTATAATAGTCTCAAAAATTCTTCTGAGTTTTTCCAATAAAAGCGAAAGCCCCAAATCGATGCAGTGATTGGAAATCCTCTAAATCCAATCCTACGGAAACCGTTTGGGCTACTGCCACTGTTTTATGAATGATACAAATGGAGCCCGAGCTAGCCCCTCCCTCGCCTGAGGAGACATACGACCCGAGAGAAAGACCTTCAGTGAGGACGTACGGAGGTCAATGACATGAGAGCATGTGGTTAGCAGGAGCAACTGTCTCGACTTCAAGTGGTCGAACTGGAGCCAGTTATTTATAATTTCCCGCAGCATCAATTGCATGCTGTAGCTTTTCGTTATTTTCAATGAACTAACGAGATTACAGGAGGTCTGTAGAGATTATAATCTGAGGTTTAAAAAGGCCAGGCCCCTCTTAGTTCTCGATCACGTTACGAAACATGGAGTGGAGATGCTGGCTGCTCTGTCCAATTCTATCAGATTCAGACTTGCCTCCGATAACCCTTTTTATGCAGAGCCAGTTTGATAATTCTTCAGCATAAGAAATTCACGTAAAAACAAACTTTGAATAGAATTACACGAAAGTAATATGGGTGACTAAAGCGCAATATAATCCATTTTCTCCACGAAATTAATAATTACATCCTAGAGGTTCAGTAAACAATTGTTTACTAGGCGCTTATCCACTCCTTGCATGTAGTTTAAAAGTCATCGGAGGTGCCGTCCTGTAGGTGCAAGTCAGATATTTTTAAATAAATAGATTATATAATAATACCCATCTTCGTTGTCAATAATATCCTATAATAATACATTTAATATGTTCAACGTAAACGTATTATTATTATTTAATTTAAAAAACGTAGTTCTAACGATTAAAACACCGACCTACCGCTTGTATAAATGATGTAGTGAACATTTTAGCGAGTATACTCGTAAGCCTTCTTAGGTGCAGCATTCTTTTGGAACTAGTTTCACACATTACTTTTTCTTTCCTGTACATGTATATCTAGACATTTAACCTACTATAAATCACATAACACCCGATTAATTAGTAGAAATTGCCGTTATGTAACTCATAATAGGGGACATGCCAAACCCGCTTGAGACTGTGTCATGGGCAATAATATTTATGTCCTTCTGAGATTAATGGCCGTGGAAACCGAGATTTTTAAGAACATGGAACTCACTCTCTGCTCATAATTAATAACTGAGACCGAGAAACGTAGGTGTGAACTTGTCAGAGAGCAATTATTTATTTAGATTACAAGATATAATTGTGGAAAATTCAACAGGAGAATGAAAAAAGAAAGAGTGAGTCGATCTTGTGACTAGAACACACCAGACTCAGGCCTCGGTATTGATCGCAAAGAATTTTTGTTTTCAAGGTCTACATAGCTCATTATGCGATGAAACGTTGAAAACTGTAATCATCTTTGGAGAGAGGACAAAGTATAGGTGCTCATCCCCAGACAATAAAAAAAATCGATCATTGTGGAGACGGCCGCGCGTGTATGGCCTTGATCACATGAAACGTTATTACAAAATACTTGAATGAATGTTGGATAAATGGATTTCTTATTATTTTATAAATTACTGAAGGATATGTAGTTAAAAAAACCATAAATAATACTTATTAATGACTTAACCATTATTTTCACGAAAGGTAACGACAAAACTTGCAGTGAAACTACAGTACGTTTTTTAGACCATAATTAGTGATGTATACCTACAAACATACCTATTATTTGACGCGTACATCTACTACTAGATACCACGTTGTAAAAGGTTACATAAAAATATGTTATTTAAATGACTAATGTGCTCTTGTAATCTTTGAATATAAAGATCGATCATGATTAGGTAATTTAAAGGATTAACATATTTCGGAAATAAGAAAGATGTTATTTAAATAAATGAATCAAAATGTGTTTTAAATTTAAAATCAGGAATAATTTATTCAAACGACCAATTTCATCGCTATACCAGGGGTTTATCTGGTACATTGAAGTAATACACATACGTCCTTGACGACGTGAAAGGTATTGCCGAGAAAATTTTCGACCATAGTTGTCTGGTTATATTTTAAATGCTGACGGTGGGATACGTTTTCGACAAAAAATATTCGTTGCAGATAATTCTTTCCATTGTCTTTTTGCGCTTACGTAACACTGCTCTCGAGACAATTTTCGGATGAATGCGTCATTATATTCGGCAATGTATGGGACTTGCTGCAAGTCTCAATCCAAACCAAAAACAAAAATTGTACAAAAACATTTGTTCAAGAAGCCAAAAACCGAATAGCCAACTTTGAATTTGTCGTTGGATGCGTGACACCACTCATTTAGAGGAGGAATCGACAACAAAAAACGAAAAAAAACCAGCCAATGGGAAAAAAAGAGCCCGGATGATCGACATTTCGCCTTCTCCCCTTTTCGGCATTCTCCGTCCGCACCCACCTTCCACTCCATCCCCTTCCCCCCTTTTCGGAGCCCCCACCCCATCCTCCCCACTTGTTTGTAATTTCCCGATCGGCGAGAGAGTTCAGCGAACCTTCCTACTCCCTTTCTTCAGCCAAACTTTCAGGTTCAAAGTCCCCCTCCTTACCTTTCTCTTCCCATCTCCCAAACGCCTCTTCAGAGGAAGGGTTCACCACGCCCCCCCCTCCCCATGAAACCTTTCCCCGCCTCCTGCACCCCTCCCTCCCCCTTCTAAACCGCCACTATTTAATGCCACTCGCGGTTCTCGACCCTCCCAAGGGCGACCTTCTCCCCTCCTCCTTCCCCCTCCCCCAATGCTCCCACACGGTCAGCTTCAACTCCTCCCCCTTTTCTCCCTTCCCCCCTTCACATCTCCGGCCTCACCGCCACCCCACGACAACTCCCACTGGTTACATTTCTCCCCCCTCTCATCTCTCCACCTTTAGTGCTCCCCTTCAAAACCGCCCACTAAACCACTTCAATCTTCTTGGCGAGACGAATACTCCCGAAGGGAAGGATGCGAACGAAAAAAAAGCGAACGTTCCCCGAAATGCCACCCCGTTTTCCGTCCGTTACCACAATTCCGCCGCTCTAAGTTTGTCATCAAAGCTGCCTGCATTGTCTGTTCCAATGGGAGACCATTCAGGATACAGAGACATGAGGGGAAGACAGTGGAGTTTGGTATAGAGAGCAAGATTCCCCATTACTAGCGCTCGGCTCCGAATTCCACGTGTAAGTTGCTTTCGTTATCTCCACAAATTAATGTATCCAATTTAGATTTCACCTCTCATTCTCCAAAGAGTGAGAGATTGAAACTTGGCTCCGGTGGTGGCGGGGTAACGTCCTCGTCTGCAAACCCAGAGGCCGCGGGTTCGATACCCGCCTGTGTGGTTTTTGCTCCACCTAGGGCTTGGGTGCATGTAATTGTCAAATTGTTATATAAATGTTCAAAGTACGATGTAAAAGTCGAAGTGCTGTTTTCGGACTAATGCAAAATAAATTAATTAATTAATTAAATGGAAAATAAACTATTTGAGAGTGCTGGTTAATCCTTCACAAAAATTTAGTCGTTGGCAAGAGCAGACTATTGCTATATTTCTCTCTCACAAACTTTGTAGAGAGAGCAAATAATACACCCCCAACATGGAATTTGAAAAGATAAAATTTCTCTACTCCACTTTGCAATAAATATTTCGGTTAATATTAGACGCCTTCGACCCCTCTACCATAAATTTTGAACCTCCATCTTGTCCTTGAGGAATGTTTAATTTCAAATGAAAGGTTTGGTTGACTTTATTCTCTAAATTTCAGAATGCATTATAGAATACTACTTTGAAATCATTATAATTGATGATTCCTTTCTTGCTATAAACCAATCAAATTAACTAAGGGAAAGAAAAACTTGTACAAGATAAACATTGTAGAATACCGTGCATGACTGGGATGATCTTGAGTAGCACAGAGAGTAGGTCGGAAGGAAGCCGTGATACAAGTTTGGTAACTTTTAAAAGGACGCCCAGTTTGCAAAGTGCAGGACACACCGTCCTTGAGCACTGATGATTGTTTTACATAATGTTCACTTTTTCAATCATTTCTATCCTTCTTTTTTCTATATTTTTATTTTCATCGCAATAAAATCGGATTCACTATAGACTTTCAAATTGGTAGAGTTGCTTATTTTTTCTGTTGGTACATACAGAGTGACGATAATAGGAAAAAATATGGCTTGGTTCTCTGCATTGAATAATCAATGTCTGACCTAGAAAATTACAATTTGGAGTTATTACGGTCATAAATACACCACAACCTTCTAACTATAATATATGATTATGATTTTATCACGAAGATCCATTTATTATGAATACTTTTTTCACACAACAGAGAGTCAATTTTTTATTCAAGCGCCTTAAAGCAAAAAAAAAACGTTCTTTTTGGAATTCCACCGATCTTAAAAGAACAATTTCCAGCACGGGAAGAAATAGGCCATATAAATTCGTTATTCTATTCATAAAAACCATAAACCCAGTAATCAACCCGAAGGTGATTTGGTAGGTGATGGCAGAGTTCACCCAGTGCTAAGCCCGATGGCGTGTAAAATTCACACGTTAAGGTAGGGGGATCAGTTCCTGTCACTGGGCCGATTATGGTTTCCCATGAAAATCTAGTACCTGAAAGATCACATAGCTTTGGTGGAGCTGAGGATACCTAAAGGCGTGCCCGGGAACGAAACCAGGGCCCTTCGGTCTACCCCTGTACTACTACGTCCCTTTTATGCGATTTCATTTATCGTAAACGACAGATATGAATTACTGCGAAACAAAAGTTAAGGCCACTGGAAATATTTAGCATGATAATCTCCGCGTAGGCTCCTAGAATTACAGCATTAAAAGTACGTGACCGATTGGTTACCATCTGAACCAAACCCCCATTTAGAGTTGTAAAACACATATATATTTTTTAAACTTTTTAATTGTTAATTTTTTGTATGGATAACCATGGAGAGAGAAAATAGATAGTGTGTACAATCCCTTAGAGAGCATATTTGCAGATGTTCCTGGAAGGAAACACTTAATAGTGAAGGGCGATTGGAGTGCGGCGGTGGGCGAAGGGGAAGATGGGAGTCAGATGAGGGACTACGGTTTAGGAATGAGTGACGGCGGAGTTCTGGACAGGAGATGGCGTTAAATCACAAGAAACTCGTAGTTTAAGCACCGCAGATAAAAATGGAAAATACCAGGGGACTCGAAGAAATTTCAGCTAGAGTACGGTGATAGCAGCAATATTATTAATTCATTCCGGAAAGATTCTAGAGAGATGGATATCTAAGGTAAGGGTATTATACCAGCAAGTTAACACATAGAAAGAGAATATGAAGTAGATGGGGATTGCTTCGGTCCAGGAACACTTGATAGAGAGACAAAAAGGGCAGTAACGATATTGCATTAAAGGAGATAGTCGGGGTGGACAAAATTCCTGCAGAACCTGCGGAAAATATGGGAGGAAGAGTTTTTGTGAGCTAATCAGTATTACATTTGAGGGAGGAATAATTTCGTCAGATCAGAGTTAGATTGTATTCCAAAAAAGGAAAATGCAACCATATGTGATAACTATAGAAAAATAAGTTTGATTTAGCACGCAGTTAAGTTGGTTCTCAGGATTATCAATAAAATGGTGAGGAGTTGGCCAATAGACTACTCAGGGTCAGAAGACCACTGACAGGTCTTAATTTAATAACAGAAAAGATCAGAAAAGAGTACTATGAGGAATTTTTTGGTTTCGTGGATTTTGATAAGGTGTTCAATAGGTTTAATTGGGTTGAATAAATGAATTTATTACAGAATATTTTAGTAGATTGGAGCGATAAGAGACCTAGAGTTTGTCTATCTGGGAAGTGTTTCGGAGGAAGATGGCTAAAGGAGTAAAGGAATCGGAAGAAAAATTTCTTTCTTCGTGAGAATTTTTACAAGGGGAAAGGCGTTGAAGACAAGGGCCATGAATATATATTTATATACAAGTATTTTCGGAAATTCTATTGAAAGCTTTAATGATAGGGTGTTGATGACAGGGACGCTGAGTGAGGTTGTTGTGAAAGAATTGATGAGCCTGGAGAATTGGTGGTGAGAACCTTGATACGTAGTGTGGTTTTGTACGGCGCTTAAACTTGGCTAACAAACAAGATGATAGGTACGGATTGGAGACTTTTGAGACGCACAGGTGGATAAGGATAAAGTAAGTAAAATGGACGGGAAAAAACAAACGAAGAGGCACTAGGCATGATGGGTGAGGAGAAACGATTTTTGGGAGCAATTAAAAGGAGGAAGGAAAGGTGGATAAGGACTATTTTGGTAGACGATTAAATTATGAGGCTGTGGCAGAGGGGAAACGTTAGACAAACGATAAAGGAGAGTTAAAAGTATGCTGAAAGATGTGAAGTTAGGTAGAATATATGCAGATTTTACGTGGGATTTGTTTAAATGTCGGGTCAGGTTATGTCTTTGTGTTAGCTATGAAGTTTAGTGGTGCTAAATTTGTGTCCATCAAAATCCATCTAAAATTGATTACCAAATAAAATAATGGAAAAATAAATAAATAAAACTTTCATCTATTCATCAAAAAATAAAGGGTGGGAACATTTCATGGCTGAACATTGTTTTCATGAATAAATTTTAGATTGAATGAAAACTCGTGGTGTTAATTCATTTATACGCTCTTAAGTTTATTTAAACGCAAGCATTAATACATAGAGAGAGATACACGCCCAGAAAGTCCACTGAGTGTTAATAATTTATTTATCCTATCCATGCTCGAATGCATAGTTTTATTCAAAATTAAAAATGGTTTCTACAGAATATCGCTAGGAAAAATATACATCTGATTATATCACTCATAATAGTTTTTTTAAGGTTAATTGATTCATGAAGAATTAATGACTTATTTCTTATATTATGAAAATTTTAAAAATCACACACAAGTTTTTGGCGTTCACGTAATAGATTAAAACCTCCATATTAAAAAAAATACACTAAATATGGACATATTCTCACTCTAATTTTCCATCATGGACCATGTTTTCGATATCTTGCCTCACATACTGTCGAACTACGTTTATTGAAATTAAATCATAGTTTAAAAATTTAGATATTGTTGTTGCTACTATGGATATCGCGATTTTTTTACCAAATGACGCTTAAATCCTACTTATAGCGGCAGACCAACAATTTTAAAGTTCAGTGAAGGACTGTTCTCGATTTCATAAATTTACATGCCCAGCAAAACTCTATACTTTGAAATTTCTGGGCATAATAAAATTTTGGAGCACAATAAAGCAAGCAACGGCTTTACTAGCATTATCCGTGAATTTATACTTTTGATTACAGATAAGTCATTATCGAACAAAGCGATTCTCTAGAGCATGTTTTCCGATTTCGTCAGCTCTGCTTTGATCTGTACCGATTCATCCCTAGAATCCACACATACGACTGTATGTGTGGATTCGTATCATCGTATCGTATTCGTATAATCTTCAAATCCCAGCTTACTCACGTCTTTCTGCACAGATCTCATCTCAGGAATTGCAAACAATACAATCAAATGGAGGATCATCTACTACGGTGGATAGTAAGAAGTTTAAAAATTCATTTGAAACCTATATACTACAAATCTGTATCAAACACACTTAATTTTACGATATTAATTTGCTTTAGTCAAATGTTACCCATCCTATTTATAGCAAGCCTGATAATTATCTGATAGCAGTTCCAGTCAGTATCGTTAAATGCTGCAAAATATTTTAAAATAAGTAGAACAGCATTATCAGGAGCTAACATACTATTTACAGATGTTTATTAATATATGCCTTTCTTTAATTTTACTATCACGAAAAGGGGAATCACGTTTGACATTCCAATTATAATTTTTATATACTCCGAAATTTCAAACCTGTTAACATTTTATGAGACGAAGCAAAGTAGTAATACACAAATACACTTCCACTTACCGTTAATTTAAGTAAAAAATAAGTCGCAAAATAAGCTTATTTTAAGTCTTATTTTTTTAGTTAGATTATTGACCAATGTGGTCAGTTTTGGAGAATGATATTAAACTTAAACATAAATGTGGAATTATCTTAAGGTGATTTAGTAGAATTGAGCTAAAATATCTGTGGTTAGAACAAAAAGAATGCTCTTCAATTATCTAGTTAACAACGCACACTATTCTCGAATTATATAGTGAATTATACTGTGGCAGTGTGAGGCCCCACCCTGACGCTATACACAACCGCCCTGTTCCCTTTCCCCTCTTACGTACACACCAGTTTCTTTCTCTTTCCCCTACTCCCACGTCACCAGCAGCTCCCCCCTCCTCTTTTCTGTGTAGTATATAAAGCTGTGCGCCCTCTGTACTTTACCTGATGATTATTTTGTAAGTCGGAACCTAGATCGTGAATAATAAAAAAAAGGAAGAACAATGTACTCTTTTTTCCAACATTACTTAAGGGATTATAAATACATATTCTCATAATTCGTCACACAAATTTAGAGTAATTGATGGAATAAGACCTCTGGACTGGCAGAAATTGTTTAATAGCTTACTAGAACAATCAAGGATTCATTACCTAAGCTATGTAAGTGGTTTCTTTGATATTTGTGAACTAAGTAAGGAATCGAAGAGAATAATCATTAAATTATATGATGAGATTATAAAATGAACCGAATGGTAATTCTTCTAAAGTAGTGAGCTTTTTTAGGGTGAGTAAGATACTCGATCAAAATCTTTAGAATAATTTACAGAACTAAATAATCAAATGAATTTGGATTTAAGAAAAATTACTGAAATATGCCAATCAAAATAAAGGGAAATGGAATCGAAATACACGAACAAGGTTTGCGCACATATCGCACAATAGTTGGTGTTGGTTTAGTATTTCCATTTGTCTTAAGTGAATGAACTTATTGAAAATACCTAAGACATATCACATAAGTTATCACTAATCATTCATTCAAAGAGAAATTTACTACTTAATGCAGTCGTACGAAAGATTCATATGGACTTCGATTTATGTCAGTTTTTAAATGTTTCATCAACTATGGCCGATATTGATTAAAATAAAATCTATTTCTTGTTATGATACATTATCTATTGTATTTTTTCACTCGCAAATATGACTTGTTGAAATATTTTTAACGAGAACTTCGGTTGTTAAATTTTAACTAATATATCATTACTTATTCTTTCTAACTATTTTGGATATGTTTGATGCTCTTCAGTCTCCATCACTCTTATGCTTGATGAATTTTGTGTGTTTTAAAGACGGTAAATATATACGGTGTCCATCCTTCATCTCCAAACCTGTTTTTCTCTGCTTGAATCGCGTTCTCTGCGCGCGATGGGGTAAAGCTGCTTGAATTCCAACAATGCTATTCGGAGAGAGTTCAGCTTTCTGCCGTGCGATGTCGGAAGTGGCGCACTTCTTCATTTGAGAGGCTTCTATCCAATTTCAGATTAAATTGGATCATTCCAGTTTTATACTGAACCATATTTAAGTATAAACGACTGAGAAAAATATTACAAAAATATGCATGAAATTGTTTGATTAAAACAATCGATTACGTTCATATTTTTTAAATAATATAAAAACAAGTCATGTTTCCTAACTACTCATTTATAAGAAAGTGTTACAAGTGGGCAAGTTGAAACGAGGTAACATATTTTCAAATTAAAAATTATGACTATTTGTTAAAGAGTAGCACGAATAAACCTTAAGCAGGGTCAGACTTCATTTCGTGGAAGTTTTGTACATAAATCAAATGAAAAAGAGATGGCACATTTCCCCTGAATTTTATGAAATTCTGTTTAATTAATATAATATGGATGCGAAAGTTGGACGCTGGGGAAGAGGGAAAAGGCCCGGTTGGAACCATTGGAAATGTGGATTTGGAGAAGGATAACATGAAAAAGATAGAATGACAAGAAAGACAACATATTAGTAGTGAAAGACATTAAAGAAGAACGTTATTAAACAACAAGGATGGAGTAAAGAAAAATTAAATTTATTGCACACATTCTCAGACATAATAACTTTGAAAAATATAATGAATGTGAAAATAATAGGAAAAAACGGAAGAGGAAATTAATAGATAAAATAAAAAGTACTTTGAGAGTAACAACCTTCATTGAACTGAAAATAACAGCAATGGAAAGGGACCAATGGTCGCAACGGCGAGGCTCCGTCATTAGAAGGTTATTATGAATTTTAAATTCCAATGAAAAGTGCGTTCTCTCTTCTTTATTATGGATTTGTGAGGGCAGAAAAAATTCACAGTGAAAATATTGAACACCTAATTATGTAAGAACATGACTCCATTAAAAACTTCTTGATATAGAATAAAAGTAAAAAATATTAAATATTTCATTAATATAAAATATTCATGTGCTTCTTCTTTTCAACATTATATAGTCATATTTTTTTGTCATTCAATTTTTCCATATGTTATGCCTATTTTATGCCAATTTGATCGTGCCATTATATTATTGTCATTATATTGCTGTCCTTATATTATCAACATTTTATTTGTGCCTTTAAGCTATTAGCTCTCCCACTCATCCAGACTCAATACCTCACTATTTCCTGATTAATTCTCGATGCGAGTAAAGTATTTTTGCTAAAACTACTAATCTTATTTGTTCCCAACTTTTCCTAAGTTTAGTCATTGTCTCTGGTGCGGCGGTCTTCATATTCTTTCCAACAAAATATCTCCGTATTTTTTTCACCGAATTGGACGCTTCTGCCCTGTCCCTCCCGTCTCATCCCCTAACCCCCCAACCCCTTCTGCCCTCCCCCTTCGCCCCTTGAATACTCCAGTTCAGGTGCATGCGCCGACTCCATTCTGAACAAACCTTGATGCTATCACTCCTCGTCTTGCAGGCGTGGGCAGCAGTTTGTCTGGCGCTGGCATGCTTGACCTCATGGGGTTCATCGATGCCGCTGGCTGCCTACCAATCCTCGCACGTTTCTGGTTACCCCGGTGCCCTCTTCCCCCCGCAATACCCTGGATACCCGCCGATGCCGTACTTCTACGCCCCGGGCCCCGCCTCCAAATCTTCCCACACCAAGGGAGCCACCGGGACCACTCAGCAATACCCAATATACAGGTAATGAAAATTAACGCAGTATCTCAAGATTTCACCTCGGGTACAGTTGAAATGTTATACGAGGGAGATTCAAATGCAGACCTTAAAACTTGAATACAGTATTTTTTATCTCGTCATTCCTTAAATACTATAGCCTTTCACTCATACAATTTTCTTTTTATTGACTTTGGAGTACAATAGAAGTTTTTAGAGGCTTCAAAAGTTCACGGATACCTTGAGGAAAAAACAGCTTTAGCCGCTTTAAAAGACTCTGCCGTTACTACCCGGTGTGTGTCTGACTTGGTCGATAGGAAAATAACACTATTTAAGGACTTCTAGCCCAGGGACCATTGCTAAAGTGAAATAGCTGAATCACCCTTCTGAATTTTCATTCGTCCATGAATTTAGACATATCTCACCCCCATTATTACTCAATAAACGAATGAAAAATCGCTGTCCCTCTTTTGTGCAAGTTGAATGCTGAGTGACCATGTTTAAACTATAATGGCATCGTATTGTTACGTTCTGGTATCATGCTGCCAGTCATAGGGCACTCATAAAACCATGGCTATCACAGTGGGAAACAAAAATTGGCATTGGCATGATTTTTCAAAGTTGTAGCGCAGTTTTGAGGCTTTCACTTGACTCACCCTTATAAATGAAATATATAATAAGGAAGGAAGAAAAAATAATTTTTGGAACAAACATTTACAATCTGTCGTTCATGCACGTCTTAGTTATGAGCTCCCAATTTTTTCTCTCTACGTGTACTACTTCTGTAAACTTCTATAAATTGATACGCTAATATTCAGCAAGGTGTTGTACTAATATTTGGTTGATAATTTTACCATGAAAATGACCACAGTGTACGTTTGAACCTACGAGCCTAATATATGATATATTATCTATCACATCCTTACCATAGCTCCTAAAAATGCTTACTATGAATACCTTACCTTGAATGCATCGTAAGATTCAGCTAAATAATCGAAGTGAGCATGTTTTAAAAAATGTTTATCAACATTAGGTTTCCAAAGATTTCTTAAAGTTTGTTTAGCCTTAATCTCATATAAAAGATTTATTTTTTCTTAAAAACACCCAATGAGTTATTTACTTTTTACATGACAAAACCAAGCCGAATGTCTTTTTTCATTCGCATCACTTTGGATGAATACCTACGTATGTGGCGAATAAATTCGTCTCGAAAGAGTAATTCTCCACACTCTTTTACAGTAATCCTCAAGGCTTTCCCAACCACGGATACTACTTTTCACCGTACATGGCGCCAAGTGGCGTCTTCCCCGTGACGCAACTACGTTCACCGTCACCCAAGACGGCGCCGATTGGCCAACTCCCGGCCGGTGGCCAGTACGTCATCTACCCAGCTGGCACGGGGCCTTTTAGGGACGAGCGGCAGACTCTTTGGCAGAACGTGCAGAACTTCCTCCAGGGACTCCGACCCAACCCGTCGGAGCGGCCGAATCCCCTGAACCCTCTGAACTGGTTCGGGGGCAACCAGCCTGCCAACCCCCCCATTGAAGCGGTGGAGGAGAACGAAGAGGAGACCCCTGGGGAGGGCGCTGGAGGGCCTCAACCCACACTAAGCAACGAGGTGGCCGAGGAGGAGAAGCCGGTGGAAGCGACGGTGGAGGAGAAACCCAACGACCCGAACCCGTCCGAAACGCCTGCTGAGGCCTACGACCCCCAGGATGACGTGGAGCCGGAGTCCGCTGCCGTGGGGACGGAGGAGGCTCAGGCGGAGGCGGCCGAGATCACCTCCCGCTTTCTGGCGAGGAGCAGATACCTCCCAATCGTCGGTTTTCCCCGGAACATTCCCCGAAAGAGGATGGGGACGACGGAAGGGGGCGCGGGAGGTGGCGCCGGCGCCGCACCTGCGGGCGATGACGACGTGGGAGAGCAGGAGGAGGAGGAAGAGGACAGCGTGGTCATCGGACCCGGAGGATCTAATCCGTCCGTGGCCCAGGCAAAGCCCGCGGCCATCGCCCTGGCGGGAGTGGGTGGGGTCGCAGCCGCGGCGCCCACGGCCACTGCGGTCGTCGGAGCCAACGGTCTTGCCGTGTCGGCGCCGTCCGCTACGGCCATCGCCGGGCCTTCGGCAGGGGCACCGCCCCCGGGGCTCCTGCCTAAGTTCCCGACCCGAAGGGTTCCGGCCCATAAGGTGAGCCCGGAGGAGGCGCAAAGGAACGCGGCGATGATCGAGGCGGCCAGGCGCCAGGCCATGCTCCTCGCCTCAGGGCTCGGGAACGTCGGAACCTCCAGCTACCCCTCTCTGCCCATCATGGCGTACCAAGTGTGGAGGGGCGAAAACTACGGTTCAAACTGAAGGAGGGGGACGGATGATGGTGGGGACGGAAGTCGTCGACGAGCATAAAATGTCAATTCAAGGGGTGCCAAATTTCCAAATGGGCGACAGCTCGACCATCCTACTCGGAAAGATCATGGCTTTCGCAATGTATTCAACCAGCGCCCAGGAATCACGAAGTAATGCAACGAGGGGTAAAATTTTAGAACCCATTCAAAAAGTAATATTTAAGTATTTCAACTGCTCAATGTATGCTCCAAAAAACCGAAACAAAGTAATGCATAGCCTCTTGGGTATTGTAAACACTTTTAAGATGAAGGCTTTTGCACTACACCTCAAGGGATTTGAATGATCAAAAATTGTTCAACTCTGTATGAGTATATATATATATATATATATATATATTTTTTTTTTAGGTAATCTACCGGTTAAGGTAGGATATATATATATATATATATATATATATATATATATATATATATATATATATATATATATATATATATATATATATATATATATATATATATATATATATATATCATAAAATGAGCTATCTTAGAAATGATAAATGGTGATCCTTTGGGCTAAATAATAATTTTTGGAGTGCCATGTATCTCAGAAATTTCTGTATTGACTCGATTTATCTCAAATTATAAACGCAATTCGTGCTTAGAAGTAGACCGTTTCGCTGAGACAACGAATGCCCTTGGAGAAACAATTCTTATGGATAATTAGTTCGAAATGTTCGCTACCTGAGTGTACAGAATATCTTTAATGTGGAAATGTGATAATAATTTTTTTCAATTAAAATATACGATGAAGTCTAATCGAAAAATAAATTTTGTACGTGTGTCTGTCCACTTTATTTGTTCCCATGAGTATGCTGATAACAAAGCTCATTACTTCCATTTTTCGAGAAGAAAAGAAAGAAAAGCACTCATAGAAGATTCATCACATATAAGCGGCTGCGTTCATGTTACTTAAGAGTCGGTAAGTCATCGATCTTTTCCCTTTCCTTCCTTTTTTATACCAAAGTTTATTTAAGAATTTAATTTATGAAACATAAAAACAGGCTGTACTTTTATTTATCTATTTATTTACAAACATCAGGAACAAACCTCAGGAGTCATAAAGATTTTACCAAATAAACAAAATTTTAGACTTATTATTTATTCTTTCTGACCTTTACGATTATAAGAAATCACCTTATTTGCATAAATATAAAACGTAACCAACTTTCCAAATGACAAACCAAAGACGTTGAATGATGTAAGCACAATAAAGACAAGAATCATTTCGAAATAATTGTAAATTGAGCTCTCTTGCATCATACTATATAAATATGTTATTACATCGCTAAAATTATGTAGAATTTTGAAAAACCTTTGATTTAATAAATGCCTAAACCTAATTTTATTTTTCAATATGTTGAATAAGAAAGCGTTTAGACTTGCATAGTTATTGATAGTAGTAGAATTGTAGAAATGAAGGCGACCCATCAGCAATATTATTCCACCAAACACAATAAAAATCAGGCTTATCCTGTTTGTTGTGAGCAAATTATTTGATATAAATGGGATGGTTACATTCTGAGAAAATTAATTTGTAAATATAAATATCTTTATGTTCATGAAAAATTAGCATCATACGGGAGAAATTTAACAAAATGCCAAGGAAATTATTTATAATTTATTCTGCGCCTACTTAAACCCACACAACTATTTCAAATAGAGCAAATAAAATTATTCAATTTATTTAATATTTTCTTGTAAAATGCCTATCTGGCATTACATAATTCAAAAATCATAATTTCTTTCTTATTTTGTTGACATGTTGAGAAAACTTTAGAATTTCCATATTTTCATTTATATTGCTAGCGTTTTTCATCAACATATGCGTTGAAAACTATGCTGATCTTCGTCGGGTGATCCTACAAAAGCAAGAAGGGATTTATATGTACCCTACAAGCCACTACTATGGTGTGTGCCTGGGGTGAATACACACCGGACTAATTTTACGCGAATATGATCCAATCTGCGGTCGGATTAAGTTACTCTGATTCCTTATCGTTCGAGGAAAAAATGACATCTTAAATCCATCTGTTCTACACTTAATCTCTCTATTTATATTGGCATAATCTCTCCTAACGTAGCATGATGGGGGTAATAATACATTTTCAACATCACTGCTAAAGAGGCGTCCTTCCAATTCAAGCGATTAACTCTGTAATTTAACCTTCGATCCGTGAGTGATTCTCAGCGTAGCTGCACCAATATTTTGGATACGTTACTAAGTTTATCATAACAACGTTTTACAAATCTAGCTCCTCTACGCTGCACGCGATCTGATTCGGCAATTAATCCAATTTCGTGAGGATCCCATATACTTGCAGCATACTCTACATGAGACCTAACCAACGATAGATAACATTTCTCCTTGATCTATTTATCACATTTACCCAGTACTCTTCTATGAAATCCTAATATTTTTTAGCTTGTCTACATATCCCCCGTATGCGTTTCACCCAGGAGAGATCGCGAGTGAGGGTAACGCCTAGGTTTTTAATTTAGTCTATACATTCCATTTCGGTGTTCCCAATGCAGTAGGTGCTCGGGAGGGAATTGATCTTTTTCCGAAAATTCATCAGTACGCACTTTTTTTAGTTATTAAATGTGGGTGTCGTCGCATCACGGTCATTTTCCAGGAATGACCACAATGACCCAATTGGCAGCAATGAATTGCGTTTTTATACATAACTTTCCACATGAGGAAATAACACTCCCATGGAAAGCATCGAGAAACCCCCAAGCGGTCGGGCGGTCTCTCCCCCCCCCCCCTCCCCCCGCGCACGTGCCGCCTCTCACGCGTCCTCCCTCCTCGCTCCGCGGTTTTGCCACGCCACACGCGCATGTCTTTCATCGGGCATTCCGGCGGCGGACGGCTTCGGATTGGGGGGGGCCAAAATATCGCTCCCGAAAGATGCTCCACTCGGCCGCGTTCCCGCGCTCCGAGTGACTCAATCGCATCTTGGATGCGCGAGGCCACTCCACCCGCGACTGGACACAGCGTGAAAGCGATTTACAAACATCTCCCAACCCCTCGCGCCCGATTCCACGACAACGGACATCGCAAGAACAAAGGCGCCAGAGATTATTAATGCCCCCACCTTTACTATCACTAACCCTCCTATTGCCTCCATCCAAAAAATCCATCACTCCGCCCCAACTTAGTCTCAATCCCGACTTCGATTCTTTTCCCAAACGGAGTCTTGAGCAACTCTCCCGACGGCTACTCACGGAATAAACCCCTCTATCTTCTTCTTCTTCTGGACAATTCTGAATTATGTCTTCTACGTGTGCTTGACCATCAATGTGTGATTCCTTTTTTTCGATTTCTTTTTCTCCGTGTTTCCGGGTCTCTGCGGTCAAAAGTTAGATGATAATCCGTGTTGGGAACATCGCTTCCTCACGCCTAAGCAGCATGACAGGAGCGTGTCCTTCTATTGTTCGACAGGCGGACATTACCAAAGTCGTGCTTATTTTTTGGCGCCTTGCCCGGAAGCCCTATATGCCCCATTCTCTAAGCAGGAAATCTTGGACTGGACAATAGGAAATAAGGAAGTGAAATAACCTCTTCAAACTGTAGCATATAGTCATTTTTTTCTAACCGTTTCTCTCACATAAATCCTTTTGATTTGATTACATATTCTCCCAATTGTACCATGGCAACAATTCCAGCTGTTATAAATTTTCAGATACACAATATGGCGTATTTTAGGATCGGAATTTTCTATATACACATATATTTGTGTTAGTAAATATTCTCGTATAAAAAATTATTATTTAATACTGAAACATAAACTTAGTTAACCTAAAGCGGTTTCCCATCATTAGTGCTTTACAATTTGGAATAAAACGTGTTTGGCATAATATATCATGAAGACTGGTAAATATCAATTTCAAAAGCAGAACATATACTGCAAAAAAATTTTGAATCTGAAAAATTATCGTTTAGGCGAAAAATTTATGTTACCATTTCTGTAGGTCTTTGAAGTAGTAGTTTTTATGAGAGACGACCGACAGCTAAGGTCATTTGGACCATTAGGGATCGCTGGGTAATGAAGAGTGGAGAGAAACCTGGCGTCGGCATAAGCCTACTCTTGTCGAAAGGCGTCAAGGGGTTTGCAGTATAATGTTCCATCCGACGGACATCGTATTCACTCAAAGTGCTCTCCACAATGCACCTCAAATAGGGATCGGGATACCACTGAAAAATAGTTGTTGTCTTCAGGATCTGAACCCCGGCCTTATCGGTCGGAAGCCTGTACGTTAGCCACCGCATCATCCCGATCGACGTTGAGGCCTTTGAAGTGACAAAAAGCGCGGTACGCTCAAGAGACATAATAGGAGGTGGATAAAATGGTGGTTAGTTCTGAAGTAATAAACTCATTTAAAAAATTGCATTAATTTACATTAATTAATGTACGTCAAGAAAATGCTATTTTTTTGCTTCTGGAAAATGTTTTCTGTGTAAAGGTTTTTAAAACAGAAGATACAGATAGAATTAAATTACACTGAAAAATACATGCATGAGATTATTAAGGTAAAACCACGTTATATGGTACAATATATAATTTTTATTTGATAGTCTACCGTTTAAGGTAGGTTTTGGACGCACACAAGTCCAGACCCTTACATTTCTCCAGAGACATCGGCAATTAAAAAAACAGGAATTTTAATTTTGAAGGTTGAAATTTTAGCTACTTCTTAGCATTTAATTATATGCAACATATTAGTATCTAACGTCCTTATTATTTACTAATAATGCCCGTTTCCACATGGTAGTCAAAATGTAAGCCTCGTGTGTACTTCACTTAGTGTTTCATTCAATATTTATGCTTCATCCTAAACAGGTACTTAGCCATCTTAGAAAGTGGATAAATGTTGGAACAATACACAATGCAATTTCAATGTAACAATTTTACAATCAAAGCAGTAAGCGAAACTTCCATTTCTTTGGAAAGATTCGGTGTAATAGTTTTACAACTCTGTTGGTAGTGCAATAAAAAGAAAGGATGCAACTGCAATTGTTTTAGGATTCATTGGCGTATTTGTTCATTCATTCAAATTAATTGCATATCAATATGCCTTTCTTAGGAAAAATATGAGGAATGGTTAATGGGTAGCGCCAAAGTGGTAATTTACCACGTGACATGGTAAGAGTGATGCCTAACCTCTAGGATAATAATCCGAGAGAACGTCGTTAATTGTGCCAAATGGGAGAAGACGTTTATTTTACTCTACTTTTAAGACCTAGAGCTTGTTAAAACATGAAAAAATATTTAAAATGTGTTAAAATATTTTTTTTAAAATTCCTTAAGCAAATATAAAATATTCGTTTGAACCCATTTTTTTCAGTAAATATAACTCACTCCTTCCAATTATTGTGGCAATCCACTTCCGTTTATGGATTGATGGAAAAAATCTAAATACCTCTGTATCAAAGCCACATAACCCTAAGATCCTCCTCATAATGGTTTTAATGCATTAAAATCAGATTGTGTGACTTTGTTACTTTGGTTTACAAATGTTTCTCATCAATGAATAAATTAATTTTCTCCATTCAAAAAGTATAATACGCCTATATTTTCCTATGAGCCATGAAAGTAGACCTTTTCTTAAATATTATTTCAGTTATGTAACCGACGGACCAAAATCATTTCCCAGGTGCAGTTACAATATTTTAGATATTTTAGATTTTAATTCGCGCTAGTATCCTCTATTTTCCTTTGAGTAAAAAAGCTATGGACAAAAATCATTTTATGTTATATGCAATTGCTTCAATTAATTTTCTCATTTTATCACATTATAATTACCTATTAAGGTATACTGATACACTAGCATGCATCACAATTTTTTCGTAAGTTTACCAATTAACAGCTAGGATAGTGGTGAAATAATGCTCTAGAAGCGTACTCAATATGGAATAGACCATAATTTTGCACCCACTCCTTTAACCCATTTTTACATACAAGTTATCATAAAAAATAATGCTTATACAGCTCTTGATAATTAAGCTGAATAACTAAATGGTCCCTTGCCTCCTCGTAGTTCATGGTAGAATGCAAGAAAACCATATGCCATTACCAGATTTAATAAAATAATATTTCAAACCTACAATTTTCAGGAATTACCCGTTTAAATCACTCAATAAAAATAAATCCCAATTTTTTTAACCACTCTTTGCGTTAAGCAGACCAGGGAGTTGTCTCTCTCTTCTCGCATTTCCCCCCCCCCCCTTCCCCGATCTCTCCCCCTCTTTCCCCCCCCAATTTTGTGTGACTATATATTCTCTGTCTTCTTTGCAAAAAGTACCTGATGATGACGTGCCACGTCGAAACCTGGGTCGTCCGTCTAATAAATCTATGTGGAATTATAAAGTTTCTCTTTTCATTATGTTAAGTCGATTCCATGAAGTCACACCCGAGACAACGAAGTATATTAGGTCCACAACACGTCATTTTTATTCGAGAGCTAGTGGGAAATTTCGACTCTGGTTTTTAGAACTTTGCATGGGTTCTCGCTTGCTATTTAACACCGCACTCATTCTATGCAGAGGTAGACTTTTGAGTTTTCCAGGAAAGTTGCTGATCTAACACGGTTCTGATATATCGAAGTCCTTGGTTCGGGACATGTCAAATGACATCCTTTAGCTTACTTATTTTAATTCCAGTTCTGCCATGAAATTCATGTTTATCTCCGGAATGTGAACTTGACTGCGGCAACATATTTCCTTCCATGTCACCACTTGAGCTTACAGGGAATATTAGATCGCCGGTCGAAAATCCCTAACGCAAGTTAAAATGGTTCGACATGACTGTTTGAACCCAAAGGAATCAAAATGCACTGCAACTAATACATAGGAGAAGGGAACAAGAGGAAATATCTTTCCATTTCATTTGAAATAGCTAGAGACTGAACGATTTCAGTAAATACTTTGGAACTCCAAAGAGAACATTTTTATTCGCCAAACTCTTGCTTCCTCCTCCTATGCGAGATTTATTGCAGAGTACAAATGTTGGGGGAAGAATACGTGGTGGGAGAGGAGGCGTCATGTTAGGGATAGCGGTGGAGGTAGGTGGGACGTCAGTGCGGCCCGCTCACGTCCGATTCGAAAGTGGACGCTGACATGTCGGACTCGTACGAGACGAATCAAAACACTGCTCTAACCCGTCGAATCGTCGCTCCGCCTTCCCCCTCGCGTTCCTCCATGTCCGCCGCGTAAGATCTGTTGTTACGCACTTCGCGCCTGCTCCTTCCGAAGCTTAATGGACTTTCCTGCCTCCACGGCAATCGATAGGCGCTCTGTGCTTACACGTAACTACTTCTGCGTGTGCCGCCAGAGAAGAGGGTTGTTAAGACATATTCCGGGACGAGCTAAAATGTCTAATGCGTGGCTTTGTAAACGTTTCCGGCTTGTCATCATTTGTTTTCTAATCAGTAACTCAAGGTTTGTTGAGATGAGAGAGTACAAAGTTTCCATTCATTCGTGCCAGGATCCGGAAGAGGGCGCGAGTGAAAGCGATTGCAATGTACTAAAGCATTTAATTACTCCGTCCCTAGAAATATTTCTCTGAAGAACTTAATGACTTTCTACCCTTTCTCCAGAGGCTGACGATGAGATGAAATGTAATTTTAAGTCAAAAAACTTTTAAATTACATATTTTTGGCCAAATTATCAAAATAAAAATTAATTTTTAAAACTTCACGTAAACCAGTGCACTGTGACTAAATCTCCATGAATAATTCGGTAAAATTACATTAATAAGGCAAAGGAAAAAAGGCCTCGTATCCTGAAAGGATGTTTTACAAGTCGAAAACGATGTGTAATATTTTTGGCACCAACAAAAATGTGCCCCAAAACAGTGAATATAGCGATTCAATTCTTCGCTCGTCGATTATTTTCATTAAATGAGGAAAAAATAAACACTAATTACCTTCCTTCATACCTCCTTCTTAAGATATCATTAACAGAGGCAATATTTTACCTAAAAATATAAGGTATTATTGGAAAATTGTCCATGTGAATGATATGCTGATCAATATAGGCTTCTAATCTCAGGAAATAATTTTAAAAAGAACCATCAGTAGATGAACGATCACAATCACAACCAAGGGATAAGTTTTATATTATAGGATTTCTCTCAAAACGTACCAAACCTTTATTTATACTTATGAAATATTCATAAATTCAGATGGGCTAGCTCCTTTCCTTCTGCTGTCTGTGGTCTCACAGCAAGATATGGAAAATGTAAAGCTCGTACTGACAATATGCAGAGTTTGCACTACACTCACCAGGAATATGCCGCCAGTATTCAAATGACTCTATCAAGTGGTCATATGAAGTCAGCGTGCTTTTTTTCGAGATATTTTAGAATGGTCGTAAAAATTCATTGAACCGTTTCAAGATTGAATCTAAATGGAAGTTCCACGAGTTGGCAAAAATAACCACGAATTAGTAAGTTTTAGTTAACTAATAAAACACTTATTTTTGGCCTCTTTCTAAACTTCCCAAATTAATAACTCAATTAATATAGGTCAAATAGTTTTAAAAAGCAGCAACAAATAAAATTGTTATGATTTAATGGAAATATTTATATTTTTTCATCAAAGTGAATTCATAATGCTCTACTAGTCTAATTAATGTATTGGTACACTTAGAATTTTCCAAAAGAGAACAAAATGACACAATATAGTGAGGCAATGGAAATATTTAATTCTATTGGTTGAAGTTTCAGAAATTAAATTTAAGTTAAAAAGTTGCCAATGGTTTCAAGCCAAAAAGTGTTAAATTTGTCTCCAAAACTTTGGGGGGATCAGAAATTTAGTGGAAATATCAACGCAATTAAAGATGGTTGGGGGATTCGGGTTGGTGCGGTGGTGTGTGTTCTGTCTTCCCACCCCAAGGAACTGATTTGGAATCCTGGAGGTGCCAGGTTTTTTCAATGATATATCGATCCCTACTTGGGGTGCTATGAGGAGAGAAGTTTAAGCCGAGTATACTGAGACATTCAAGGTATCTTTCGTTGATAGAGTCGATTAATTTCGACGCCGGGTTTCTATCCAACCGTCCTCCCTTCCTCAAATATTATACATCTATAAAATCACCCCCTAGTTGTATGAGATGCACATGACCTCAGCTGTCGGTCACCTCCCTTAATACCTAGTGATATTTAAAGATGGATATAGTTACAATCCTTTTAAGATTGAAAAAAAGATAATTGGCCAACCTGATCCATGTGGTTAATTTGATGATACAATGAAGAATTTAGGGTTAAATGTCATAACTATTCTATGACATACCTTCAAGGCTAATGAAAGTCTTCAGAAAATTGAAATTGAAGTTGAAGTTTCCAAGCAAATTAATGCATACGAAAATAGTATAAATATTGACTATTAATAGGAATTCATAGGAATATCTTCATACCTATGAAGAAAAAAAAGAACAGTTTAATATTAAATTTTTTAAATACAGTGTGAAGATACCTACATTGAAATTATGTTAAAATTAGAATAATAAAAATGGGAATAATATAAAAGACTTTATATGAGCACCTTTTTGGTTTGTAATTAGTTGGAGAATTTCTACCCTAGATATCATGTTACTCAATCGGTAGTCAATATGATCAACTCATTCGAATATCAACACCTCTAAAGAGCTAGAAAAAAGAGAGAAAACGTAGGCTAAGATATGACGCTACTATTGCTGAAGTAGAGTCAAATAAACTTTAAGAAAACAAATTTAAGACACTCTTCTAGCCAAGAAAAGCAATCAAATTCGGTGAAATTAAAGGAGGGGCTAGCTGTAGAGGGAAAGGGTGTTCATCATCGCTTGAGGTCATTAATTTTCCTGCCAAGAGAGGTGCAATCAACGTCAAGGAAAATACTAAAGGCGGATTGCCATATCTGCAGTGGTGAAAGGGGAATCAAAATTCTCTGGTTAGTATGAAGAGATTGATATGCTTACGGGTAGGAATAAAAAGAGCGCCTATAAAATAAATATCCCGTCGACGGCGTAAACATACTGCATGGAAATGGGGATAGAAAATTTAGCCTCAAATAATTAAAATTTAATGAGAAGATGATAACTTTACACCTTAGCCATACAGCTTAATAAACAACAGTAATTCGGTGACAGTAAAGAAGGAAAAAAGTACACGCGTAGAATGGCATAGTAGAAGACTTCATAAAATCAACAATTACTTTGGGAAATTTCTAGTCTAGAAATTATAAAATGCTATAAAAAGGTAATATCTAATGATATCCAACCATATGTGTGTGTGCATTCGTGTGTGCGTGTGTGAGAATCACTTGGAGAATACTTTAGTTTCAATTATTAACTACTACAGATTGATACTCTGCTAGTTTAAAAGTCCCTCATTCATAAACCTGAGAACTAGTATTCGATTAACATTTTAAATTTACCTATTTACTCAGATGATAATGTAGTCTATATCTCAGTAATGGTGATGTAGCATTATGAATACATGATTATACATTTTAATTTATTGTCCACAGATTTTGGCCCAATAAGAGTTATAATTCCCGCTGTACTCAAGGTAACCACATTAACTAAAATCTCCCTTCCGTGTAACAACACACATGCGTTATATGCATGAAAAAATACACTTCTGCCCTAACTATTGACATATATTTGGCTGGCATTGAGACCCATTGGACCCAACAAGGATTTCCACGAAGAGGAAAAATATACTCATTCCTTTTGAGTGATTGTGTCACAACAAAGCCATATCCGATTTAGAACATTTCTCATAGAAGCCTATTTTAATGGGTTTAAAAGTATAGAGCAGAAATATGAAATCAAAATAAGTTGGAAAAGAGCAATTTACAATACCATTTACAGTTGGTCATTGTTTTATATCTACTAGGATAAGGCGTCCCCTGCGATCTCCAATTGGAGATGTGAAATAAGTAAAACAGTTTTAATGCCGAACATACTGAAAGATTTGTGCCTAACATATCATTGAATTCAATTCCATGATATGCTAATCACAAAATTTTCATCGTAGTTCCGTCAATCAATGAAAAGGATTCTATTTAACAATCGGAGGATTAGATCAGATTCTTAAGCTACATTTAAGACAAGTTCCAGTATTTTGATAACTTAAAAATTATCTACTATACACAATTATCCGCTGCTAATTTAATTTTCTACCTCTTTATAGTTGACTTATGTAAAAACCTAAATATTGATCCAATTTCTAGCTCAAATATGCTGAGGTGAGCTTTACATAAAATTTTATGCATAAATCCTCAATAAAAATAATCTCCTAACAGTTTTTGGTAAATTAAATCTCAGTCTATCAGGTAGACATACCGCTATTTTCCCTTTACGGTATGCTATTTTAAGGTATTGCAATTTGATTATTCATGGAGTAGTATTAGAGAATAAATTTATTTTTCATGACTTATAACTTAATTTTTCAAAACATAATATTTCACAGTTTACTTTGCATTGGTACAACATTGAACCTAATAATATATTGTCACTCATTATGTAATTTTCATTAATGTATAACCAATACTTCCAGATTTTTATGAGAATGAATTCACTTTAAATGTTTTTAAACGATTGTTTAAAAGTATTGTGTAGAAGAATATTTTTTAAAGAAACCGTCTTTAGAAGATTCATTTAAACCATCGTGTATGACTGAAAAAATGAACATTCACGGTTCCATTTGAGTAATGACGAAAGTTTCCAAATGAAAGAAATTAAAACTATTTTTATAAGAGAGACTCTGGAACACTGAAACTAATCACTGCCTAAAAATATTTTGGAAATTGCAAGTTACGATCAGTTGATAACAAGTTATAGTAATTGCTCCGAAGGATCGCTACAAGTGGACAGAGGACTTCCAATCAGAATTGCAATTAATGGCAATTGACATAATTGCTCCTACCGAAAATCAGTGCTTATTAGAGACAAGAAAATAAAGAACAGCGGGCTGACAAATTGGGTGACGGAGAATCTCCTCCGAAAATTAAGAATATATTACAGAATGGTTCGGTGAACTGAAAAAGACATTGAGCCAGTTGACATTAGGAGGAAAAATGGAAAACTGGATGCATTAAAACTAGGAGTTGTGTAATAAATATTTATAAAGGAGTTACGAAGAAATATTGCAATGAAACATTTGAAAATGAAAACGGTGTATTTGAAAACAATTATTACATAAATAAATGTTGAATTCCGATTTCATAATTTCACTTAGTTGAGCCAAACAGAGGGTGTCTGTTGCCAATCATTTAACAACTTTTTAGCTAGTGTTTCGCTGCCATTTCAGTAGCGTGGCACACTAAATTTCTCCTCACGTCTTTTGGCACGCCAAACTATATACTGACTAACTTCGCAGAGACACGCGCAATAAAAAACCTTGAATTCGCGACACATCATCAGCCGACTTTCTTCGTAGAAGTTTGTCGAGTCGAAGAAGAGCGATTGGGAAGCTTTGATTTATCCCTCCACAATTGAGGTAAATATTATTTATTTCCTTAAACTACATTCAGTAAGACTTATCAGCTAAGTTTTATTGTCAAAACCTTCAATTACTTAGATAAGAGAAGCCAAAAACTGATATTCCAAGCCAAAGACAAAAAGGAAAACTGATAAATTCAGAACAAAGGCTGACAGAGAATGCATTACGGAATTAACCAATAGAATCACAGCATATACATTTTGAAAGTGAAGTGAAAACGATTCTTATTTTACTCATTAACGGTTTTTTCCATAGAATGATGGAAATTCATCTTCAAAAATTTTAGTTTTTTTTTAATCTTCATAAAGGGACCGATTTTCTGGAATTTAAAATTTCGGTTAATCCAAATTCCTAATAAATATTGACTTGAAAATTACTTGTATCCAACTGTGGGTCTCAAAAATATACACATTAGCTGTTGTAAGTATTCATTGAGGTGGATATTGCTCTAAAATATTGGTTACATCCTGGCAAATGAAACATTTCTAAAAATCTATGAATAACTGAATGTTTTTTACTAGCTTAAATAAAGACAATTTCACATTTTAAAGAAACTTAAAAGAGCGTACTGAATGACCAGTTAAAAATTATAAAAAACTTTAAATAGTAATTCATTATACATATACTACATTCGTTGATTTAATTAGTTAAGATAAATATTTTGCGACTTACTCAGTGAATAAATAAACATTTAGTGCTTAAAAGGTTTTTTCAAATTGAATACATCTTAAAAGAAGCAATCATAAACGGCAATATTATTGCTAAATTTTCAATGATATTTTTGCAGGAATTATCTAGTTTAGTTTTAAAGACAGGCGCACATGTGATGAAATTTATCCTTCACTGCACAGTGATTACTCCTGTATAAAGTATGCTTGCCTGATTACAAAGGTATTTTTATCTTCCATCTTTACCCTTTTATGAGATCTGGAAGATAAAAACAAAACTATCTGATTTCCTGGCACCTGATATCCAAGAGAACAAGAGTGAAATCATTTCCTTCCTTCCTTAATGGCTTCTCACCATGGTCTCCACTTTCCGCCCACCTTTCCAGCCTGATATTCCGCCATCCCTTGAGGCTGATCCCATCTTCTTGCGGCCTTTCCTCAACACAATATATCATTTACTTCATATCCTATGCAGTGAGCCTGAATGCAAAACCGGTCCCTATAATCAAGTGTTGGAAGCAGACGTTGGGATATCTTCCCATCTATATGGATATCTATAACATAATAAAGGTGCAGGGATGAATCACCGCGAAAATTTTTCGGCCCACGAGTGGACTCAGGGTAACGATTATGAAGATGTTTCTTAAGCAAGAATTTCCTAGAATTTCGAGGCCTTTCGAACCTTGGCTAAAATCATTGGAAATATTTCTCAAAAAAAAACTCTAAATGTCTAATGAAATGAAACTATTGACTTTGTAATTCCACACAATTCATTTAAAAACACGACCTAGGTTTTGACGTTAAAAGTCACATCAGGACCTGATTGTCATTGATATGATGTGGTCATTGATCGACGTGATGATGACGTTCAACGCCGTAACCTGATTAGTGTTTTTAAATAAAGTATGTGAAATTTCAAAGTCAATAATTTCATTTCAATATATTATGTAAATTCCATAAAGTTACGCCGGAGAAAATAAATCTCTACATACAATTAAAGACAACTTACATTAGAACTTCACAGTTACGATAAATTATTTAAATAATCTCCAAGAGAATGTGTTGAATTGTTGTAAAAACAATTAAAGAAAACTCATGCATCAAAAGTCAGCGAACGTTTCTTGCTCGCTATCATATTTTTATGGATGACCTAAGCTAGGTTATATGGTGTTCATTTTCAGCTAGGATTATTTAAAATTAAGTATATGCACCTTTATGGATATAACTAGGACAAGAAATCTACGGAAGAAATACGGACCAGAAAATGAAAAGCGACACTAGCCATCACTCAAAGGCCTCATTGAATCAGAATATTGATATATTTCCAAGTGTTCTATTTAATGTTCCTAATCTGTCTTGAATTTGACATGAGTAGCATGTGTATCCATCAGTGTCGGAAATTAAAAACTCTCCATAGGAGTGGAAATATGGTATAAAATGCCATGCCGCCCTCTCGGCCACCAGGGGTTGAATCTCGTAAGGAGATTTCAGTGAACATGTTCTCACGTACGCTGGAAAGAATCAATTTGGCGCGCGGTTGGTTCCCAAGATTCCGCCGTGGATTCAATTCCCGGAGTTGGCGGATTTTTCGTTGGCATGTTCCCTGGATGCCAAGCAGATAGGACTTCAAGTTCAGCTACCCGTCCGACCTCCGGATGGGAATTAACATCCCCTCACACACATACCACTCCAAGCCCAAGAAGAAAAGCTAATGCTTCCTCATCTCCCAAATATTTCAATAATAAGATTGGTCCGTATTAACTGTACTGCTGAGTCCGGGAGAGACAGCCGCAAAACCTTGCCTTGTAGCTCAGAAGTTGGCGAGTTCGAGTTATTACTTGCAAATGGTCGCCTTTAACGTTTCTTCCCCATTGCTGCAGTGCGTTGGATCGGAGAGCAGATAATGGACTATGTGGAATGAGAAATGAAGTTGACTTTAACAAAGAAAGGTGCATGGGGAAATAAAACAGTTTCTTTTAAACAGAACGTGAAGTTCTTAAACTTTTTTTTAAGATATTAATCTTAGTTATATTTCATAACCAAATCTCCATGGCCAAAGTAATCAACTTAGTAAGTATTATTTTTACTTGATTGAGATAAAGCTCAACTCGAAATAATTTCTAAGACGTCCAACCCAAAAAACTCATTCAGGGAAGGGTAACCAATGCCTATTTATGAGTTACCAGCGTTTCTCACGAATTTCGGTATTCATAAAAGTTCCTGACCGAACATTTTACTTACTTGTCCTCACACTGTGCAAAATGTGGCTGGTAAAAATGAACTCAGAATATCATGACAGCGTACGTAAACAGTTTCGTTACCTTTTATCGGAAATAAATCCCACCATCCGTTCTAGATGGCCCGTAAAATTTCGATATCCACAGCCATCACTCGGCGACGGACTCTAGTTCTAGACCGGAAGCATTGGGGAAGACCGGATCTGTGGGAGTACGAAGGGATATAGGGAGGCGGCACTGGACCCCGTGAAGCCAGGAGTTGCCTCCTATCCCGGAGATCTTTCTTATGACTGGGGGTAAGAGCATATAATTTACCTTTTTCATTCGCCCCCACCGGGTCTTCCTAATACCCCGGTAGATGTTATTGTTGATGTTGTTGAGCAAGGAGGGAGAGAAAGGATATATTTTTCCCTCTCGCCCACCACCGATTGTTCCCCCTCTTCGTGGCTTCCCTCCCCCATAGCGATCGCTCCCACCGCTCCCCTTCGCCCATCCCCCGGGTACGTCTAGTCACTTCGTTCTCCCCGTCCCACTCCCACCCCACCCCACTCTCAATTCTCTCTCTCTATCTCGCTGGAAGAAAGTGAGAGCTACTCTGCCGCCGCCCCGGTCGTTGCGCGTTTATAAGAGGGTCGCGTCGCGTAGGAGAGGGCACTCCGTGAAGAGGCGAGGTTTTATATCGCTTACCCGCGGAACGCGCTCGCGGAAGGACAAGGAGCTTCCCCGCGTCCCCACTTGCCGCCTCCCTCTCCCTCACTGACCCTTCAAGGACCGGAGGACGAACCCCGACGCGGCCGCCATGACGGTGAGTGTCATTCCAATTTCAGGATGAGCGGGCGTCCATTCCCGTCTCTATAGTGAACCCTGTTTTGTGTGCTCTCGTGACTTCGACGAGTGTTCAAACGCCACCAACTGACGCATTGTCTGGGAGAGGAAAATACAAGTGAGGGTGACCGAGGAGAAACGTTTCGGCCATGTTTCGGGAAACTCTTTGAGGACTGTACGAGTGACACGTTTTGTCTTCTGATTCTGTGCAAACCCCACGATCCTATGTTGCTCTCATCGTATTAAATATCTTGTGCTCCAAGTGCATGGTTAACGCTATGATAGGGTACCAAACCTGGTACTATCTAAGGGTAACACCTTGAGAGACATAGTGAAAGTACATTACGCGTTTTATCGAAAAAGAAGGGTGGTTAAAGTGGGGTGATAAGAGTAATAAGACATGATAAAATACAGGTTTAGTGAAACATACGGAAGGATTTGATTAATAGTTCTGCAATTTTAACCTGATCTGAGCCTTACAGGGATGATCCAACTGGGAATCTCCAATAAAAATATGTGGAACCTGCAACAAGACACGTTGATAGAAATAGCAGCAACTTTCAATAATTCTCAAAAAATATGCATCGCTATTTGGCAAGCTAAATTTAATCGACGTTATACCATTTAAATGGTACATAAGGAGGAATATATAACCTAATCATAGCGTCTCATTACACCGCTTTATCTCAGGGCAAAGGAGTAATATGACAAAAGGAATAACTATCAAATTCATCCAATGAAATTTCAGGACGCAATAGTATGAAGTATAAAACATATCAGTTATTAATTAAATTGATAAAAATCCAGAACACTTAAGAATTAAAATTTACTTCTTGGTACATATTCAATATTTTGAAATACAATTTTTCTTTTTTCAAGGTGCTACCTTTGAGTTTTAAAGGATGAATATGATTCAACCGTATTAAGAACTATTGAAGAGGAAATGATATTTGAATTTTTTTTAACAATTCAGGATGATAAATTAAATAAAAAACATTATTTTACCTTAACAATTTATACAATATTATTGTTTCCTCAGGTTTTTTCATGCAAATATCAATAGAATTGAGAGAGAGTAATGTAAATAAATGCGTTTACGAATTAACAGCTTACTAAATGAAAGGAATCAATGAATTACTTTTAGAATTACGGTATTGAAGAGGTCATTTAAAATCATACTAGATAGTGCAATGGTCTTCCGTTAGTACTGATATTTTTTTTAGTAAGACGATAAGCGAGAACCAGCGAAATGGAGGAAATTTCTTGGTAAGAGAGGAAAGCAATCGAATGAGCTGGATTGCATGAGAACGATAGATAGTTGATTGGGAGAATTCGAGGATGTTGCTCAACTACTGAAGTACCCAAATAATAACGAATGAGACAAAAGTGAGGAGGCTTGTGTCCTCCATGTCACTTAAAACCAGGATACTTGAGATTCAAAGAAGTGGCGGGAAATACCACAATGGTAACTTCAGTGGAGTCAACTTCCGTGAATACAAATGGGAGAAATTTTCTTCCATTAAAAAAAGCTTTATAGTGGATTTACACATTACACATTCATTTCAGTTACCATTAAATAACATAGAGATTCGTAGAAAAAGTATCAAATTTGTCTTCATAGTACTTAAATTGATACGAAATTATATCATAGAAACGATTTATTTTTACAATTTACGTAAAATTCAAGTTACAGGAAAATTGACTTAAAGAAAAAAATCCCTCCTGAGAATTTTTTAAAAACAAAACTATATTGATGATATCGATGGATTACATTGGCAAAAATATATTGTTAAAAAGCAGAATAAGAAAACTTTTATTTGTCATACAGGTAAGTGCGAAGCTCCACTTGGTGTACATGGTACAAATACGAGGTAATACCTGTATAATAGATAGGCGAGTATAGAACGTATAGAAGAGATCAACACTCTTAAATTATTCATTAGTAATTTCACGTGAAAGTTTTGCATTAATTAGAATAAATGAACAAACCTGAAACAGGGAGATCAACGTATTTCTTTTACACATTCGATTATAATAGGATTTTGATTTCTATGGAGCATCAGGATTCCTACGATTTAAAAAAAACGTGCAGACTCGTAAATGCTAGCAAATTTAAAAATAAGTTTCCTATTTAACCTCCTTTTACGAAAGTTACTTACTTGTACACGCAACTGGGCATATATGTATTGTTTGGCAAACATCCCATGTCGTTAAACTGAAGATTAGCTCACGCGGAAGCCGACGCGTGCCGCTAAGAGCTTGCTGATATTGAAATGACCATTGGTGTGCCTTGGCCTAATGGAATCGTTGGCACAATTCTCCTCAAATCGCCACCCTCATTTCCTATCGTGGCGTGACGCCGAGATTTCAACGTCTAGGCGGCCGAGGCTTACGTTCCTCGGGAATGGAGTGCGATTCCAGATAAACCAACCACACGGCGTCATCCTGGCTAATGCCTACTGCGGCCGACGGAGGTCAAGGACTCTGGTGCATACAGAAACAATCGCAGCAGCTCCATATTCTTGAGCATGTTTCAAGACGTGAAAGCCGGAGGAATCAGTAACACTTACGTGCTGCTATAGTTTTCCCCCCTCATTCTAATTAGAGTGGTAGAACTAAAAATCATCATTCTGAAATATGCCTAGATTTTAGCTTTTAGCTGAAGTAAAGTACAAAATTAAGAAGAACAATTTTCAATATTAACTATTTAATTGAATCTATGATCTTCTGAGAAAGGCTATACAAAAAGTCTGCAAATAGGAACATCAGAGGTCCCTTGAAGTAATACCTATGGCTCTCTCAGGTGGTATAAACATATGTATTTGCGTCTAAAAAAATTTACTGTATAGTTTAATTTCATAATTTTTATAAAAATATATTCGCGTATTCTTCCTTCTACCTTCCCCATTAATTTTATTTTTGTCTTTTATCTTTTTATGTGTTAGCTATATCGTTCTTTAACCATACCTTCAAGAATATGCAGCGGTGTATGTGTGTGTATATATATATATATATATATATATATATATATGTAAAACAGATAACACGTAAAAGAACACTCACATTGTAGATTATTTGAGCTTTCAGCATACTCCGAGGCCTTCTTCAGGTCAGACTGCCAAGACTGCCAAACAGGTGAGGCCGAAAGCTCCAATAATCTACAATGTGATATGTATATATATATGCCTTCTGCAAGGGAATGAGCCTTATACTGACCCCGAAATCTCCATATTTTCATGAGTTTAATAAGAATTTCTCTAATGCCTACGTTTCAATAATGCAATATATAGTAATTGACCTCAATGCCGAGGTAATTCTTACTAGAGCATAAATAAATCACATCCGTAAACTATCATAGAAAAACGCAAGAGAGTAGTAACACCAAATATACCAATTCAACACGATTCCAGTATGGATGAAACATAGGAAATTGACAAAAATGTTTAACGTTTCAACCACTGGACAAATACTTCATCAGACTAAGAGAAGTGAGTAATGCAAGGCACTGGGATAGAAGAGGCAAGGCGAGAAGGGGGCACGAGAGGGATACAGAAGGAGGGGAGAAGTACGGGTTGAAGGGAGAAAGAAAGGAGAGGGTGTGAGGAGGTGACAAATTTGTTTTTAATATTTGTATTGTTTAGTGAGCTCTGTTAAAACCGTTTGATTCAAATACCCGGAGCAAAGAGATACATCAACATATTCAGTAAATACTATACAGTAAGTACAAAGAATAAGATGAGAACTATACATATTACAATTACTACAAATAATACAAAATAAAAATTACATTACATCTTCGATATCTGTAAATGTAATACCTGGAGCTATTCTTTAGCTAAATTGATTCAGTTTATGAATATTTTTTAAATAATTCAAAGAGGATCGAACCTGAGGTACACCAGCATGAAAGTGCGATCAATGTCTAAATCACATATTTTTTGGGTTGCATTTTCTCTAAAAAAAACTAAAATTAAACTAACATTATCAAGACTATCCATTTCCCTCCACAATTGCGGATATAAACTTACATGGTATTTTCCTAATCAAGTAATACCATAGTAACAAATTATATATATATATATATATATATATATATATATATCCTGTGTTCGCCTTTTGTGTTTTCCTATCCCCTTTCCTTATACCTATTTCTATGATTGAATGAATATTTGTGCGCCGTATGGCAGGATTTCATATTTGAATGTGTGTATATATATATATATATATATAATTATATATATATATAATATATATATAGAATAAAGCACAAAACACATAAAAGAACACATTGAAGATTATTTGAGCTTTCGGCCTACTCCGAGGCCTTCTTCAAGTCAGACTATAATATATATATATATATATATATATATATATATATATATATATATATATATATAAACACTTGTATAGTTTTAAAACATAGAAACAAAGAAAAGACACATATGTATCTGATGATGACGGCCGAGCCGTTAAAACCACATATTTGAGTGTCCTTTCTTTGTTTTTCTATGTTTTAAAAATCTTTATTGGTGTTTTTAAAAATTTGTGCGTCCCCGTAGAGCGTTCTCTTTCGAATAAACATATACATATACATACCTGTAGAACTGTTGAAATGTTTAGGAAAATGTGGGAAGAAGGTCCTTTATGGACTGATTCGTAGTATCTATGAAGAAGGAATCTGGCCGGAAGATTTTTGAGATCGGTGTTAGTTACTATTCCAAAAAAGGCAAAGGCTATACCATGTAAGGATTACAGCACAATAAGTTTGATATCCCACGCAGCTAAAGTTATTCTCAGGATCATCAACGAAAGGATAGCTAGTAAGGCAAATGATTACTTAGGGGATGATCAGTTTGGGTTTAGGAAGGGAAGAGGTACTCGTGATGCCATTGCAGTAATGAGATCACTAATTGAGAGGAATATAGAATATAACCAGGACGTTTTTGCCTGTTTTGTAGATTTCGAAAAAGCGTTTGATAGAGTGAATTGGGAAAAATTAATGCGTGTATTGCAGAAAATAGGAATGGATTGGAGGAACAGGAGACTGATGCGCAACCTGTACGTGTCTCAGATTGCTCAGGTGCGAGTGGGGAACGGAGAGTCCGGATGGGCAGTGTTAGGAAGAGGTGTAAGGTAGGGCTGCCCATTGTCACCGGTGCTGTTCAACGTATATGTGGAAGAAATGATTAAAGAGGCATGGGGAGAACTGGAGGTAGGAATGACAGTCGGAGGGGAATTCGTAAAATCGGTTAGGTTTGCTGATGACCAAGCATTATTTGCTCAGTCAGCCAAGGGTTGCAAGCATTGCTGAGTGAATTGGAGGTTCAGTACGATAAATATGGGATGAGAATCAATATTAATAAAACAAAGGTTATGCGATTTTCCAGAAAGAAAAAGGCTAAGCTAAATATTAAAATAGGCGGGGAAAAAATAGAGCAGGTAGAACAGTTCACATATCTCAGAAGTGTTTGTGACCAATACGGTCAAAGTAGTAGGGACATAAGGAGAAGAATTGCACTAGGCAAGGGGGCTTTCTCAAGGAGGAGGGAGTTGATGATGAGAACGTTGAGTAGGGATGTTAAGACAAGACTCGTAAAAACTCTGATATGGAGCGTAGCTATGTACGGCGTGGAAACATGGTCGCTGAAGCAGGAGGATAGACGTAGATTGGAGGCTTTTGAAATGTGGGTGTGGAGAAGAATGGAGAAGGTGGAACGTACTGAAAGGAAATCAAATGAGGAAGTACTGGGAATGGTGGGCGAGGAGAGGGGTTTGTCGGGAGAAATCCTATGGAGGCAGGAAAAATGGATGAAAGAAGTATTGACCGGCAGTGGGATGTTGAAGACGGTGATAGTGGGAAGAATGTTAGGGGAACAACAAACGTGGACAGGGCAGGAACCGGATAAGAATATTGAACGGGATGAAGGGAGGAAGGAAGTACACAGAGATGAGGAGAAGTGTTTTGGACCAATACGGTCAAAGTGGTAGGGACATAAGGAGAAGAATTGCGCTAGGCAAGGAGGCTTTCTCAAGGAGGAGGGCGTTGATGACGGGGACGTTGAGTTGGGATGTTAAGACAAGACTCGTAAAAACTATGATATGGAGCGTAACGTGCGGCGCGGAAACGTGGTCACTGAAGCAGGAGGATAGACGTAGATTAGAGGCTTTTGAAATGTGGGTGTGGAGAAGAATGGAGAAAGTGAAATGGACCGAAAGGAAAACAAATGAGGAAGTACTAGAGATGGTGGGTGAGGATAGGGGTTTGTGGAGAGAAATCCTATGGAGGCAGGAAAAATGGATGAAAGGCGTATTGAGCGGTAGTGGAATGTTGAAGAAGATAATATAGGGGAGAATGTTGGGCAAGCGAGGTAAGGGCAGGAACAGGATAGGGATGTTAGACGGGATGAAGAGAGGAAGGAGGTATGCGGAGATGAAGAGGGACCTGATATAGATTAGTTTGCTAGGTGGGGAGTCACAAAATGTTTATTTGATAGTTGTGACCATCCAAAAACCTACCTTAACCGGTAGATTACCTAATAATAAATAATATAATATACACACACACATGTATATATATACAGAAACATAAATTTCATATGTGGGTCGCGGTAGTCCAGGGGGTATGTCTCCGGTTCGATTCCCGAGCAAGGCACTCTGGGGACCTGTAGTTCCACCGAAACGATGTGATTTTTCCGGTAACAGATCTTCCTGGAAATCCATAACCGACACAGGGGAAGGAACTGGCCCCCATACCCTGATGAGTGAATTTCACACGCCGTCTGGTTTAGTACTGGGTGAACTCTGCCATCACCTACTGAGCCGACCTTCAGGTTGATTACCATGTTATATACATTAATATAATAGTTTTTACAAAAAAGATCCAACAGAGATGGAAGGAACATAAAGAAGCATTGTATGGTAAAGAACTTCGGCCAACAAGATTAGATACAGAATAGGAACAAAACGTAGATGAAGACAGCTTAGGTCTAGGCATACTTGAAGATGAGATAGAAATGGTATTAAGGGAGATGAAACCAAATAATGCCGTGAGGGTATACAATATTCCTGCTAAACTACTGAAATTTTTAGAAAAATATGGGAGGAAGAGACAATATGGACTAATTCGTAGTATCTATGAGAAAGGAATCTGGCCGGAAGACTTTGTGAAATCAGTTTTACTTACTATTCCAAAAAAGGCAAAGGCTACGTCATCAGAGGACTACAGAACAACAACTTTGATATGCCACGCAGCTAAAGTTGTTCTCAGGATCATCAACAAAAAGATAGAGAGTAGGGTAAATGATTACTTAGGGGATGATCAGTTTGGGTTTAGGAAAGGGAGAGGTACGCGTAATGCCATTGCAGTAATGAGATCACTAATCGAGAGGAATATAGAACAATCAGGACGTATTTGCCTGTTTCTTAGATTTAGAAAAAGCTTTTGATAGAGTGAATTGGGAAAAACTAATTGCAGTATAACTAATTTCTTTTTACTGACTTTTAATAATCAAACCACTTTACTTTTCCACATAAACTTTTTAATTTTTACTACCCAGGTTTCGTTATAACATAACATCATCAGGTCAATTTTTACCTGATGATGTTATGTTATAACGAAACCTGGGTAGTAAAAATTAAAAAGTTTATGTGGAAATGTAAAGTGGTTTGATTATTAAAAGTCAGTATGAAGATTTTCCACCAAGATACGCCAGAAACTGTTTTATTTAATTGCTTTTTATTTTTAATTGAAAACCTAATTGCGTATATTGCAGAAAAGAGGAATAGATTGGAGGGACCGGAGATAAATCCGCAACCCTTACTGTCTCCGACTGCTCAGGTGCGAGTGGGGAACGGAGAGTCCGGATGAGCAGTGTTAGGAAGAGGTGTAAGGCAGGGTTGCCCATTGTCACCGGTACTGTTCAACGTATATGTAGAGGAAATGATTAAAGAGGCATGGGAAGAACTGGAGGTAGGAATGAAAGTCGGAGGGGAATTCGTAAAATCGGTTAGGTTTGCTGATGACCAAGCTTTAGTTGCTCAGACAGCCAAGGGGTTGCAAGCATTGCTGAGTGAGTTGGAGTTCAGTGCGATAAATTTGGGATGAGAATCAATATTAATAAAACAAAGGTTATGCGATTTTCCAGAAAAAAAAGGCTACGCTAAACATTAAAATATGAGGTGAAAAAATAGAGCAGGTAGAACAGTTCACATATCTCAGAAGTGTTTGTGACCAATACGGTCAAAGTAGTAGGGACATAAGGAGAAGAATTGCACTAGGCAAGGGGGCTTTCTCAAGGAGGAGGGAGTTGATGATGAGAACGTTGAGTAGGGATGTTAAGACAAGACTCGTAAAAACTCTGATATGGAGCGTAGCTATGTACGGCGTGGAAACATGGTCGCTGAAGCAGGAGGATAGACGTAGATTGGAGGCTTTTGAAATGTGGGTGTGGAGAAGAATGGAGAAGGTGGAACGTACTGAAAGGAAATCAAATGAGGAAGTACTGGGAATGGTGGGCGAGGAGAGGGGTTTGTCGGGAGAAATCCTATGGAGGCAGGAAAAATGGATGAAAGAAGTATTGACCGGCAGTGGGATGTTGAAGACGGTGATAGTGGGAAGAATGTTAGGGGAACAACAAACGTGGACAGGGCAGGAACCGGATAAGAATATTGAACGGGATGAAGGGAGGAAGGAAGTACACAGAGATGAGGAGGGAACTGAGGTAGAGTAGGCTGCTGGATTGTGTTTTTCTAGGGGTCACAAAATATTTATTTGGTAGTTGTACCCATCTATAAACCTACCTTAACTGGCAAATTAACTTATTATTAATATATTTATAAAACTTATCTGAATGTATTACGGATGCGAATAATAATGAATGTGAAGTTAGCACTCGACAACAAAGACAGAAACACACAAAAAAAGAAACTGTAGTTTTCGAATTTTCAGAGGTACAAGCCACCTTACTCAAGGAAGCGAAGGAAGGAACTGAGGAAAAGGAATAAAAAGAGACGTTTCAGGCGAGATATGGTGGAATAACATGATTAATTAAAATTAATAATTTTCCACAAAAATAAAATTTTACTAATGCGACCGGTTTCAATGCAACTACATCATCTTCTGGTAACAGTCATATTCTCGAGCTTGGCGCCGCACAGAGATTCCACCCTCAACGAGACAACCCTTCCAGCCAGCTGTGAGATTTTCCGGACTGTGTTAATTTTTCACCCCTTCTCCTCACCCGAAATCTTTCTCCACCCCCATTGTCACCCACGTTGCCTACGTTTCTTCTCCCCTCCCTCTTTCCCACCTTTTTCCACCACCCTCCCCTTACTTGCTTTTCAGCATGTATAGTAGACAACAAGAATATGACTGTTACCAGAAGATGATGTAGTTGCATTCAAACCGGTCGTATTAATAAAATTTTATTTTTGTGGAAAATTGCAAATTTTAATTAATGGGGAAAAGGAGCTGGAAACGCTGGTTGAAACGGGAATGTGGGTAAAGCTTTCCGAGGGGAAGAGTTGGGAGGAGGATTTTTAAAAATGTAGGAATAATATGCAAGGTATTGGGAGCTGAGTGGGGATCAAAAATGTGAAGATCGGGGTAATTAATGCTTGATATTAAACTCGAGGTAATTCCAGGAATCCAGGTGCCAGAAAAATGCCAGCTCGTGTGTTTTGAGTTTGAGTGTAGGGTCAGAGGGTGGGAGAGATGCTAAAATGAAAACATTATAGTATTTATAAAATGGTAGTGTTGTGTTCGGAGGCGTGTTTTGGCAATGGGCATCCGAACACAAATGTTTTTTTTTCTTTGTTGTGTGTTTCTGTGCTTTTGTCTTTGTTCGCTAGTGCTATCTTCATATATTTATATAATATATATGCATATATTTTATTTATACACATATATATGTATATATTCGAAATCGTTCGAAAATATATATATATAGATAATTTCAAAGTCGAAGTAACACGGAAGTGATGAATGAAAAACCTCGGACAGCACGACAAGACAAGACACACATTATATATATATAAATAGTCACTTTCTTGGAAAACCCACGAACGTGTACAATAATGTAAATTCACTAATAGTCATAACAAACACAGAAACCAAAACACAAAAAAGAGAGACTCACTGGTTCTCGAATTTTCGGTGGTCCAACCACCTTTCTCAAGAGGAATTAGGAACAGAAGTTCTGAGAAGAATGAGTTCTGTTCCTAATTCCTCTTGAGAAAGGTGGTTGGACCACCGAAAATTCGAGAACCAGTGAGTCTCTCTTTTGTGTGTTTTGGTTTCTGTGTTTGTTATGACTATTAGTGAATTTACATTACACGTTTGTGGGTTTTCCAAAAAAGTGTATATATATATATATATATATATATATATATATATATATATATATATATATATATATATATATATACAAAGAAGACGGAGCTCGAGTCCGTCGAAATTATCAAGATATTATTGTGAGTGTTCTTTTTATGTGTTCTCGTGCTGTGTGTTACTGTCTAAGTTTCATATATATATATATATATATATATATATATATATATATATATATATATATATATATATATATATATACATGTCTAATCTCCCATAATTTGCTTAATTAAACAAATACAATTAAATATAACGAGATCATTTTAGCCTAAGCGTAATCTTTTGAAAGTATTATTGCTTCCGTCTAAGAACATAAATTATTACATTCCACTGTGTTCTCGCTCGGCAAACCCTAAGCACTGAAGAAAAAGTTTAAAACTGGGTCAATATTATCAAAAACTTTCTTTCTTATTTTGTCATAAAATGCACACATCGGTAAAGTACCGATCTTATGTTTGTGTAAGCTTTCACTGTGGTTATCAGAAAAAAAGTTCCATGCAAACTTTCTTTTGGTGTTAGTCCTTGGCTTGCATTCAAATGCATGATCGCTAAAGGAAAGTAATTTTATCTTCTTTTTTCGGCAGAAATCTGCGCTTCAACTGTCGGCTACGACCACCTTCATCTCTCTCTGCATTCTGCACCCAGCTCTGGGTCACTATTACACCACGGACCAAGGATATCCGACGGCCTACGCCACTCTATACAGCAATCAGTACGGAATGGCATACCAGCAGATATGGGACGATCCGGGTGTTAGCGTGGTGCAAGTTCACCCTCCCACATTCCATGGGTAAGAATGTTCCTTCGGTCACAGATTCTTATATCCATTTCGGTGCCGATAAATGTATGTGGAACATAAGCCTACCTTGTGCCAACTCTACACAACCCTCCGTGCAATGCTCACACCGCCATACATGTTACAATAAGCTTGTATAAAATGGGATTATTTAATAGTGATTTTAAGGAGTAACTACTGGATAATCCACTTGCCGACTGGATTAATTGCCCATTACACGATTTAGACCTGCGTTTTGAACATTTTGGTATGTTAAAGATTTATTAAATCTGCATTAATTCAATAAACGTGAGAAATTATTTTGCAAAGCCAAAGCAGAAAAAAATTGCCATTACCACTTAAAAAGGCTATAAAAGATACAAACAATATGCAAGACCTACATACATTCTAGTCTTGAAATTATATCTGTGACTCATTACTGGCCATAAAAGGGAAAATATTTACAAATAAAATCAAATCGTAGTATCCAAAGGTTGTATCAGTCATTTCCATCCATAGCTTACTGTCTATTTCATATATTTCATTCGATACACACTGTTACCAATGACTTTGCATTGAATGACACCCTTGACAACGACAAAGTCAAAGAGTACGATGAAAATGGAGGAAATTGTTATCGCACCTGTTAATTAACCAATAAATTTCTCAAATTCAAATATATAGTAACAATATCGAAGCGAATTACATGCAAATGTAAATGTTCTGACTAAATTTAGCACTTTCCATATTTTTTTATATTGGCATGTATTTATAATAATGTTCAACTTTAATTAGTAATCGCAAGTGTTTATTTCAGGATAAGTTTAATGGAGACTCCAAGACAACGAAAAAACTATGACAGAACAAGAGCGTTTAATTATTTAGTATTTAATTACTGTACCAAGTATTTAATTACTGGAAATTAGAAATGAAAAACTTTCACATGGGTAAATGATGTCTATTTAATAACTAAATAAGAGGAAACTGTAATAATAATTCTGATGGCAATAACGTATATTGAAAATATAACTAAAATAATTAACTAATATCAATGGGATCAACACGAATTAAAATAATTGATATATTTTCGACATTTCAGAACTACTTTTCAAACAAATTCTTTAATGTTTCAAATTAACAGTCAATAAAATATGAAGGTTGGAGATAACAATTTACGATGATGAATATCCTTAAAGCTTCCTTCAAGGATATCCTTATCCATATATGACTTATAAGTCATAAAAACACTGTACACTGTATTTTCTTTTTAAACCATTTCAATTAAAAGTTCAATCAAGTATAACCACGTTATTGTTTTCAATTATTATCATTTAACTATAGATCATTTATAAACCTCTCTGAAAAAGATATTTTTCAATGTTCCTTTCGCAACTCAGCAAGTTTTAAAAAGAAATTTGTAACCCATTAATGTTTTTTGTTTGACTTAATCTTACAGTAGGTGAGCACAAATAATCAGCCTTATCTATCGGTGTCCGCCAAAAATTATTCTGACAAGTACGATCCTGGAATGATAAATACTTCAAATAGAAATCCTCAAACTCAAAAACATAAGTTTAGGTAAATTAATGGGCAAGATAAAAGCCTTTGTTGACGAAAGTAATCTTCTGGACTCAACCTGCTATCATAACTATAGCCTATATCCCAAGGTGTTGAATTAGAATGTACTCATATGCCTGGTACCAATGAAAATTCGATCTCCTTCGTACACTTCCTGCTTCAATTTTTAGGTACAGCATAGTTTTTATTTAGGAGAAAACTTTCTAAAATTTATTTATTGGTGAACATTTTTAAGTACCATCCTAATTTTTTGACTTCCGAAAAAAATTATCACGGTGAAAATTTATTATGAGAATTTTAAATCAGCTAGAATTAAAACATCTAAATAACAGCGTTTAAAGATTAAGGAATTTTATTGAGGAGGTATTAGGAAGAAATATAAGATTAAGAAATCCGTCTTAACTTTAGAATGGAAGTTCTCAATGACAAAGCGCAATGATTAGCCGAAAGATTAGGATTATCTTCGAAGAACTCTAGGGTTGCGGCAGAATTATCTTCTGAACGGCTGCCATTTAGAAACCCGGAACTAAAATAAACCCTACAGTAGCTGGTTCTTGATGCAAAGGATTATAAGTTTGAATGTAAAAAATAATATTTGTGACAAATTCGTAACCAAAGTCTGCTTAGACGTCGTGTAGACATCATAGTTGTTGTTTTCCAAGGCAATTACTTCGCCTCGGAGGTGGCGGTCCAAACGGCATGGGCGAAGACTTCGCGCGAGGCCTTCCTAGTCGCGTGTTGGAGGATGGACGTGGCGATGACGCAATGTGCACACCCGTGGCCACGGCAAGAGCCCAAATTCCTCGCAAGAAGTTAGGTAAAGCGTCACCAGGGGGAGGAGAGGTCTCATTCGGAGATCAGTGCAGCAAGAGCCCTCTTATTATTTTTTTTCGTTTCCTTTTACGAAAGCAAGACACGTCCGAGCAGTCGAACACTGCGTCCCCTACCGATTTCGTTCGTATTTCACGCTCAGTCGATCCCGCGGAAGGAGGACGTGGAAGGTGGCCAAAAGGAATTAAATCTTTGAATAGGTACACCTAGCCGCTCGTCCTCCCACCCTCCTCGTCACTTTCACCATTTGTTTGGCGGGCGCCCCGTGACGCCTTCGACGATGCCGTACACTCGGAAATGGCATCACGGGCGGAGGAGTGGCGAGGCCCGCCAGGATGAGCCAAGATCACCTTGGAGACACCCCCTGAGAGGGGGTGGGTGGGAGGGTGTGTGGTGCGGTCTGGGGGTGGGGGAGGGAGGGGGACGAATCTCAAGGTTGAGGACCACGCCCTGCAGTGTGTGTGCAACAGGTTTGGAGCGAACGCCATTGAATGCAAATCCTCTTTTTGGGTTTTAGTCCACGCACTCCTCCGGCAGAGGCCTCTGATGTTTCCTTGTGCCGACGCAATAATCAAGTATCCAGTCTATAGGAAAAGACGAAAAAACGGATGCCGCCCAAAGAGACCCATCGGATTCCAAAAAGAGCAATACCGAAATATGAAAGGCTGAAAAACTTATCACCGCCATCAGCTCTGTTTTGAGTGTGACCGTTTGCGACTTTCCCTTCCTCAAGTGAAAAACCTAATACCCTGGTGGGTTACTTTCATGACGACAGTCTTTTTTTTATTTTCTCCGTTTCACCAGGAGATTTTTCCCTTCCACTAAACTTCATTAAAAAAATTTTGGATTGCCTTACTAATTATTTCCATTTGCATGCAATATCTCGTAAACTGCTTTCTTTTCTTTCACTAAGTTGCATATATATCCTCGTTACATTCATTATAAGCCACTTTGGATCTCGTAAAAAAATAAGATTGTTGAAGAGTGAGAATCTTACATATAAACATTTTTTTACGATGTCATCATCTCTGTAAAACATCCAATGTTCCAAATTTAAATTAGCGGTTTGTCTTCTCTCATATTTCCCCATAATCATTTGAAATAAGTAATTTCAATAACTGTCACTCGATCCTTATGTTTTCTCCCAAGGTTGTAATAGCTAAGAAAGAGCTAAATCACAAGTAATTATTTAGAAACATATGCGCTTTCTCTTTTTGTGCTGTTTTTCTTTATAGCACCTAAGAGGAGTTCAATGGAGTAATTCAGAAAAAAACTTGGGAGGCATGTATAGGTAGTTAAATTAATGCTGAACTATTTTCCAAAAACAACGGTGCATACATGTATATATGTGTGTATATATTAAAGTCCTTACTTCTTGTGTGTCGTATATTTTTCCTTTGGTGGGTGAAACAGGTCCCTAACGCCTAACAGATCTCTTGGTCAAAGGATCGGGGCACTTGGTTGTATAAACCCACAGCAGATTTCAGTGTAAAGTACGTTTACTCGATACCTCAATTGATTAGAGCATTCGCCCGGCAAGTGGAAAGATCCGATGTTCAAGTCCTCGCTAAGAAAATATTTTTACACTTCTGATGCTCGATTCCGCCTTCCCCGCCTCACTTGTGTTCGCCTTTGATATGTGTTATTATCCCTTTTCCTTATATTATCCTATTTCCATGTTAATGAATATTTGTTCACCCTATGGCGGGTTTTCATGTTTGAATGTATACATATATAAATATATTAAAAATACTCCTGCACATAGTTGTATATATACATAAACTTGGCTCAATTTAACTACACAAAGAAACCTAAAGAAAGTATACGAATATATTTGATATTTCAACAGGCAGGCCGTCATCTTCAGAATCCTGTTCTCTGGGGAAGAGTAGAGACGACTAGCAGAGGAGGGATGTGGGGGAGGGGGACAAGGAAGTGAGACGTCAGTAAAAGGAACGTACTAGTGGGCGACATTAGGTTCGTCAGATTTGAAATATTTAAGCACCCATATTTGGGCCAACTCGCATGTTCTCACTCTATGCTGCTAGCGGATTCAGGGAGGGTTTCAATCGCCGAAATAGAGAAGTAGTCTTCAAAGGATTGGTAGCGAGAAGCAACCGGAGTAAGGATTGGATGCTATTCATACGATTGCGCATTGATTGACTAGGTAATCGTATCACCACAGATTCTAGAGGACGAGTCGGAGATTAGTCATGGTTAATTATATTTTTACTCAGAGTCCCTGAAAATACCTTTGCCGTCTTTAATAGCTCTCTCTTCAGAGAACTCATTTTCTCTCACCTTTCTCCCGCACAGGAAGCACTTCCAGAAGAACCTCTTCCCCTTGTGGGCTCGCCACGTCGGTCTGGCAGCTGGTGACAGCCCCTTGTACACAACCGCCGCCGCCGCCGCGCCGGCTGCACTGTCACTTCTACCCCTGGCTCCAGTGGCTCCGTACACTTACACTCCCACATATCCCTTGGCAACCGCTCCAGCAGGTGACGCGATCTACTCGGCTTATCCCCCGCTCGGTCTCCCCGCCAACAAGGCAGACACGGGGGCACAGATCCCAGGCACCTCCGCCGCCGCCCCAGGAACTGCCGTCGTTCCTGACGCCGCAACCGCCCCAGACGCCGCAGCCGCCCCCGGTGCCGCAGCCATCCCCGGTGTCACAGCCGCCCCCGGTGTCGCAGCCGTCCCTGGTTCCGCTGCCATTCCGGACGGCTCCAGTGACGAAAAGGACGCCCTAACCACAGATGCTACCTTGGATGGAGGCGAGGGGTCTCAACAGACGGCTGCCACACCGACCGACGCCCAGGGAATGGCGGCCCCTCTGTCGGCCACCCCCGCTGGAAACGCTGAGGCGGACGACCACGAGCCGAGCGTGGACTCGGGGGCTTCCCACAACTCGCCCTCTTTCCTGGGGGCTCCGGTGAACTCGACTCCCGTCACGGTGACCGAACCCGAAGCCGATGGGAAGAGGGTGGTCATCTATCAGTTCCCCAACCTATTGGAAGGGCTCGTGCAGAGGTTTCAGAACTACTTCTCCACCTACAACCACATAACTGCCACGAGCGTGGCGAACGCCGTGGCCAACGCAAATGCAAACGCAGTTTCTAACGCCTCCTCCCAATCAATTTCCAACTCGATCTCCAATTCAGTCTCCAATTCCGCCTCCAATTCCGCCTCCGATTCCACCTCCGATTCGAAGTCGACCTCCCTATCGGACTCCAACTCCAAGTCGGAGTCTGACTCGAATTCCAATTCATTGAGCGGGTCAAATTCCGTATCAGGGAGTAACTCCGGGGCCGCTAACAGAGGGGCCCAGCGGGAAGAGGACGGCGGATTCGAAGGCGACGTCGATCCCGACGGCACCGGCGGATTCCAGAGTCTGGAGAAACAGGGGCAGGAGGACACCACCACAGGGGCCGATTCTTCGACCACTATGGAAGCTCCGACGACGAGTCACCCGTCCGTCTCCTCCATCCACCGCCATCCACCGTACCTCCCCCCACGGCCTCCTCCAGCGCAAATCCACGGTTATCAGCAGCAAAGGAGGCCCCAGAGAGGACCTTCCAAACAATGGGCTGTCGAACCTCCCCAGAGGTCGCTCTCCTACGAAGTTCATTTTACCACCGCGTCACCAGTCAATGGCTACAGATACAACAGGCCCAGGTTACCATTTGACCCATACCGAGAGCATTACGAGCAACGTCAGCGGTCGAATCAATGGCGCCCTATTCCCGGCGGGCATTGGAACGGACCAAGATTTCACAACGGTCCCCAAGGCAGGAGTTACAACCACAGGCCAAGGTTGGACTCCCATTATTATCCGTCGCGAATATGAGGTACCCGGTGCAATATATGGAGGATAATTTTACACAGCTTATATCCTACGCAAAAGACCTTTATAAATGACTATGATGAGGGTGAACTCATGATCAACCGGTGCCGATGAGTGCGAGAAACCTCGCCCCAATCGATTAATTGGTCACCCGAAATTCGAATTTGCAGAGGCATTGATTTTGTTCCCAAATATTTCTCAGGCGTAATTACAAATTGAAATGTAATAACGACCGAGCTGCAGAAATGATTGTATAGCGATGAACTAACTTTTCTCTCCCAGTAGTCCAGGCGTATTCGCCATTAATGCTTCGAGTGTGGGCTAAATGTCAAATCTGTAAATTAATCGACTTGAAGCAAGAGATATCGGAATTAGGAGTGACGAAAGGAAGCAAAAACTGATTATTTTCCGGATCCTGATTCCTGATGACTCCTTTGCAATGATACAGTTTATCCCTAGCGTCGAAATTATGTTAATGCAATGAGCGTCGTCCACATGCGAGGCGCTTATTTCCCTGAAAGGTACGCAGGTAAGTAGCCAAGCCCTTTCACACCTCCAAAAATAAATAAAAGACATCCACTTCTGTCTTGAAGACATTCATTAACCGTATGATAACATGCATACGGTATTTGGAATTGCCCAAAGTGCATCAAGTTGAATTTACCCAAAATGTGTCTCAATGCTTAAATCAAAAAAATTACTTCGCTAGAAGTTTGGTGAACATTTTAAAGCCGAACGATCAATTTTCGTTAGAATGTACGATATTTTTTGGACTGCAGAAATTACCTCAGTTTAGAGAAAATCCCATTTGTATTAATTGGACCAAAACCCCACAGTGCCCAGATGATGATGACGCTTTATCAAGTGTTTTAAGTAAATTAGTATCTCGATTATATTTTGAGCCATCAATAATAAATTAGTCTCTTGATTGATGAATTATGAACTTGAATTAAATTATAAATTTCTCTTTTATTCGTAATGTCTAGCGTTCTAATGTGATAAAATGGTTCTCTACTTATAAAATAACTTTCTACGTACAAGTATTAAGACAGCCAGGAAATATGATTCAATATACTCTATATCCACCATATTTGAGGATGTTCTCAGTAATCACTAACAAAATATTTGTATATAAAAACCACTACTTAACGCTCAGGGCTCAATGTCAATCACTTTCATGTTTTTCAACGGTCTGATGTTATTTGAACCATAAAGACAGGAATTAGTAATTGTTCAATTCGTTATATTTCCATTAAAGGAAGTCAAATTGAGGAGAGTATATTAATATGTTCCCTGTTTCCTCAGATATACCGAATTAAATGATTTTATTAAGTCTCTGGTAGCTAATGTCAACGGCACAGTGACTTGTGGCTCTAACTATGGTCTCAAACGTCCCAAATATTGACTTGTGCATGTTCAAACGTACCTGTAGGTTCAACTTGAAGAACGTTTGATGGTGCAGACATCTTTTTTACCAAATGTATATTACGTGAAGTGTAACCAATTTAAAACTTTTTTATTTTCAATAAATCGTTGGTGAAAATCTTTCTCATAGAAACTTTTCCTAATGTTACTTACCCAGTTACATTTGATTAGTATTGTACTATGTTCTCATATTTTTCTTCACATTAAAGCAAGATTTGTCTATTTTGTATCAAATCAAATATTATCGGCAATACGCCAGCTTTTTTGAATTATTCAAATAAAAACGTGTTTGTATTTTCCACTTGGTCAAGTTGCCTGACACAACGATTTTTCTACATGACTCGATCTCTAGGGCATTTGAGTTACCCTTAGGATCTGGATGCAGTCCTAGTTCACATGATGGTTCCATTATGAGTTTTTATTAAATATATTAATTCTATAAGCGATAAACATGGCATACGTTTACTGATGAATGTTCATCAACATTTTGAAATCGAAATGATTTTTTTGCAACCCACGAGTGTTAATAATAAATCAATGAGGGAAAATAATTCAAAATATTTTAATGAACTTTCGACATGATTTATTTGTTTCGTATGCTGCTGTTCAAATTGAGGACAAGGTCAAACAGAGGACAAATATGAGTTTTAATTAATATTTTTACGTGAAAAAAGTTAACATTTAAAGTGAAGAAGACATACTTATCGTACACCAAGATCGAGTACTTCCATGTCATCGTTCTCAACGTCAATATTGTTCTTTGTGAGAAAAACCAACATTTCAGAACTTCTTTCATTTTTACTTCCCTTTTCGATTTCTTGGAGAACAAGGCAAATATAATGAGGAGAGTGTTTGCTCAGTCGATAGTTCCGTTCTGTTATGGAAGGAAGGTCCCGTTTCCAACATGAGGTAAGGCGAAATTGGTCGAAGGAAGGAATTTGGTTGCACCGTTATGTCACTTTTACCCCGCGCTAAGATGCTTCGTAAAGGCCCCTTAGCCAGGTTTCAAGAAATTTATGCCATTGTTCCTTTCATTTTCCAGGGGTCATTTCCCTTTAAAAGTACAAGCAGTACCGAAAGGGAGACTCTAAAATTATATATTATACTCTGCTTTAAGACGTTTAATGGCTATATACAAAGATTACAGCAACTAATTAGCATAAACACATTCCCTTTCAACTGGAAAAAATATTACTTTCATTGAACTCATTTCTTTCTTTTGCAGTATATCTTTTAAAATCTCGTATTATGTTTTATGAAACTTTAAAAAATAGTGTAAAATACATAGTCGTCTTAGTATTCATTAAAACTTTTCCAATTTTCAAAATTTTACGAATCATATGACATGTAAGAATGTTCTCATTTAATTGAGATGGCAAATGTCTATCTCCTAGGCGCACTTGATGTTTTTTAATTTATTCTAATATTGTTTTTTCTAATCATAATACATTAACACATTTCAGCACTATTTCCCCCAAACTTTTAGCTTATTATTTTATTACAATTCATTTCAAATAATAAAACCTAAATTTACCTGTTTGCAAAGATTTAATTAGGCTTTTTCAAACGTTAACTTTGCTGACACCGCGCCTATGAGCGCCAAATACATCATAGTAATCTCTATAAATTTCTTTTCAGATGTCATTTTCAAACGCTTCGTCAAACATTTCGGTTCTACTGCTCACGTTAGCGAATAACTGCGAAGCATGGAACTCACAATTAAGCATGTTATACATTTTTTTAATTATGTAATAACACATCATATTTAGAAAGTAACCATTCCTTGGAGTTCTGGTAGATTCTTTGTTGTTAAGTGCCGAGAGTTATAGGGTGCCCAAAAAAAGAGAGGATCTTAGGTCGACCATTAAAGTATTATGTTTTGCGTTCCTTACACGAATTATGGATAGAGGACGACTTGCACTGTCGGTGAAAAAAGCAGAAAGGCGACAATGGCACTCATTTTAGCCCGTAGAAAAGACGAAGATGACAACATATACATATATATGTACAAAAGGAATGTTTACGAGACAGAAAGAGATGGGCAAAGAAAGGATGGACGGTTAAAAATACTAACGGGATAACTACTCAGGTTTGAATGAGAAAAAAACAGAAGAAGAGAAGGTAAAAGGTAGAGGACGTTTTGGTGGGATGGCGTTGGAGGCAAAAAGCAGTATGGAGCACCGTGACACCATGTATTACCTGAGAGATTGCCCTATTATCCCTTAATCCAAAGGCTGATGTGCAACACCTTTCATGCCCACTACCTTCTACTTCAAATGTGATATTATGCAAGACGAAGGAGAGAGACATGGTTCATGGAGAGGTTGGTACAGGGTTCATACCGAGCCTGTTGAAATTTTTCCTTCTACTGGAAGTGGCATGGGTTAAGCTATTAAAATATAAAGAGACAGGAGCAGTTCACCGGTTAATAAGGGGCAAAACATCCAGACTTTATAATAAATAATAATATAACAATCACTCAAAATCATTTTTAAAATATGACTATAAATTTCATTTACAAATAACTAATTATATTACTAAACACGTAATTACTTGTAATCTCGTCCTCCTCATTTTCATAAAATTTTCTGTCAAAATCAAGGAGAAGATGCGGATCCAAGTTAAATACTTACAGGCACATATATATAATATATGTATATATATATATATATGTGTGTATATATACATATATATAATGTATATAAGATGACTTCAAGTGATCAACTATGGACGTTGAATTCACTAAACAAGAGGGCTTATGTTAAAATTCGATGATTTTGCGCTAGTGTAATTGGCTATTCATTAATCGAGGTGTATCGCTAATTCGGAGGCACAGTTCCCTTCAAAAGATCACGACCAGTTAAGTATATTAATTATGGACTCTCAATCTTAAGTGAAGGACAAAATCTGAAACCTTCGGCACTAAACATTAAAAAATAATAGACTCTTTGAAGGATATCACAGGTATAACTGAAAAGTAAGAAGGGGGAAGTTCTATAAATTGATGACCAAGCAACTCATGGTCCTCACCACCTAAATAACAGGTATGAGATGTGACACCCCGCTGTGGCCAGCGGATGGCGTGAGGCATGACCCCCACAGATACGGACGAGTGATGGAATACGACAAAACAGCTTGACAATACGACAAAACATGGTAGAGAGTGTTGTAGTATGCACCACATAAATTGTATACCAGTCCTATACGGTCATGTGAGAAGGGATTTGCCAACAAAACAAAAGATTGGAGTAAAATACATGCATTTAAGTAAAATCAATCCTTCCCATAATGCTGTGGATGGTAAGGTGGATTTTCATTCTCTCCAGCCCCACAATTATTGTCCTTCATAGTCTGTGGAAAGAGGAAGTCCTTGAGTTTGCTAGTTCTGTCGTGCATTTCTCAAATTTTTAATTTATGATCCAAGCCACCAATGTTTAGCTGTGAACAAATGGCAAGACCTCGGCTCTGAAACAATCAGCTAAGACTTTATTTAATAATTTCATACTAGCATGAAATCGACTTTCTTCTAATGATTCCCACCCCCAACTCCAGAAGTGACTGGTGACTGTGACGCTTTTCGTTCTAACGTAACAGTTTTTAACAAAACGGGCTACCCTGCGTTCAACCTTCTCAATTTCCCGAATGTGGTCTTTCTTTTTCAGTCGGATCCAATACACTAGATGCATATTCTAAAAAAGATCTTGCAAGAACATGATAGAAACGTTCCTCGACCTTACAAGTATATTTACTCCTGCCGACAATGCACCTCGTGAATCCCAATTTGTTATTTGTTTGCCCACAGATTTTACATTTGTCTGGACCCTATGATAAATCGTCCGTTATGGTTACAACTAGGAATTATACAATATTATTGACTACATCTCCAACAACTCCAGTTCCAACTCCAAGGAGGCAACTACAGAAAATTTGTAAACAAATCCCGTTGATATTTTAAATAAATTCATCCCTATACATTTTCTATGGATTAGTGTAAATTCCCATTATTACGGATGAGAAACCATGCAAATACTGAAATACTCATCTGTGATACAGCCCAACAAGATCCCAATCAAACAATTTAATTCCAGCGGCCAAACAATAAGAATGCTTATTATTTGTTTAAAAAACACCGAATTCATTCGAAACTACCCAGATCAATTCGCGGGGAAAATTATGAAATATTTCACGCTTCAGGGAAATCCGTGAAGAGCGCAAATACGATCTGCAGCCAAACTCAATGCCGCGTGAGACAAAAGGAATCACGTTGAAGGAAAGGAAAGCCTAATTAGCGGGCTGCGTGAGGCTAACTATTTTGTTAGTATCGCGCCAATGGTGCCTCGCGTCAGAGGTACCTTCCCAGTCCACTTCCGTCGGCGCAAGTCGCGTGTTAATGCCCTTGTCCTTGGCTGACAATTCACGTTAGGGAAGGGATCGCCAACGATGCCCATAGGAATTTTCCTTCCCCCTTCAATGGATCAAGTTCATCTCCATTGGTTACTCTCATCGTGATATTTAGTTATATTATAATTTTATTAAATGAATAGGAAATCTCTAAAATTATTCCTTGTTTTTGCTATGCTCTAGTTATGCATTGCTAGTATATAAATAATTTTTTGTTGAGCGAGGCTTGTCGATAAAAATTTTTCAACTTAAGATTTAACACAACAAAGACCAGTTTTACCAATGAGAAGGACCACAATTGAGAAATATAGTCTGAAAAGCAGAGAACAAACCGGGGAACGTTTATTTTTCTATTAGAGGGATTCAAAAATCCGAATAGCTCTAAGAACATGGTTTATGCCCAATCCAAAAATCCGTGAAAATCCTTAGCTATCAGTTGAATACTTCGATAAGTTCTGGTAGTCAGATTCAAATTTTTAAATCCTGAGATTTGATATAGTTTGCGTAAATGTGTTTCAATTTATGATATACCTAATATTTTTGTTTATGTTTTTCTGGTGTATTTTAATTTATATTTTAGTTGCTAAAACACGACAAACTCTAACTCTTAGTTGAATGATAGGAATAGTCGTAAGAAACGAAAAAGCTTCAAATGAAAACCCTAGTAATGAGCGCCATGACCTCTATGATTGAAGCCCTGCGGAAAATTTCATAAACTGGCCCTGCATGCAAATTATCTAACAGAGGAGAATGAAAACCTGAATGAGATTGAGAATGCTCCATTCCAACTATGAGACATACTAAAAATTGCTTTATGTGGCTGTTTATATTTTCCAAACATTTAACATCCATTTTTTGTCTCCGGCGCCACTTTATAGAATTTACAAAACATATTGAAAAAAGGAAATCTTTGGGACACTTGTGTGTGTGGAATTACAAAGTCAATAATTTCATTTCGATATTTAACATTCAATTGAAAGTGTAAAAGAGCTGTATAGTTAAAAAACAATTAGTTGTACGTGGTAGCTAAATGCTTATTTATTTATATATTCGAGCAGTTTCAAATTCCAGCTTATTATGTATTTTGATATCATTATTATTAAGTAATCTACCGGTTACGGTAGGTTTTGGATGGACACAACTACCAAATAAATATTTTTTGGCTCCTAGCAAAAAACAATCCAGCAACCCTCTCTACATCAGGTCCCTCTTCATCTCTGTGTACTTTCTTCCTCCCTTCATCCCGTCCAACATCCCTATCCTGTTCCTGCCCTTTCCTCGTTTTCCTAACATTCCCCCCCCAATTACATTCTTCAACAACCCACTGTCGATCAATACGCCCTTCATCCTTTTTTCTTGCCTCCATAGGATTTCTCCCATCAAACCTCTCTCCTCGCCCACCATCCCTGGCACTTCCTCATTTGTTTTACATTCGTTCCATCTCTATTCTTCTCCACATCCACATTTCAAAAGCCTTCAATCTACGTCTGTCCTTTTGCTTCAGTGTCCACGTTTCCGAGCCGAACGTTACGCTCCATATCAAAGCTTTTACGAGTTTTTTCTTCACCTACCTGCTCAACATCCCCGTCATCAACTCCCTCTTCCTTGTGAAAGCCTCCTTGCCCAGCGCAATTCTTCTCCTTGCGTCCCTACTACTTTGACTGTTTTGGTCAAAAACACTTCCGAGTTACGTAAACTGTTCTACCTGATCTAGTTCTACCTCCTATTTTAATGATTAGCTTAGCCTATTTCTTTCTAAAAAATCGCATAACCTTTGTTTTATTAATATTGCTTCACATCCCATATCTGTCGCACTGAATTTCCAATTCACTGAGCAATGCTTGCAACCCCTTGCCTGATTGAGCAACTAATGCTTGGTCATCCGCAAACCTAACCGATTTTACGAATTCCCCTCCGACTTTCATTCCTACCTCCAGTTCTCCCCATGCCTCTTTAATCATTTCCTCCACATATAATTTGAAGAGATTTACTATTGATTAAATTTACTTAAGACAAAATATAATTTAATCAATACCACTGTGTAGTACACAGGGAAAATATCATATATGTTATCAATTAGGTACAGGAACGTACCAATAATATTGTTGTACTTATTCTTTCAAGGAATAATAATAATAATTGACTGAACTGGAACTGGCTAAAAATTGGCTGAAAATCTGAACAACTGAAAGACAATGAAAACATATGAAATTCTATTGAACAGTTTCCAAAACTTTCTGTTGAGCTGACACATGAATTTGATGTAAGGATTATAATAAAGGATAAAAGTCATTTTTGAAACGTGTATTAATAATGAACATATATTCATCTACATTTGCATTATATCCCTCATGTCGCCACAAGGGCGTGTGGCGGAGTAGTTAGGTCACCAATCTTAAAAATAATAAAACTGCATGTAATTTAAAAAAATCGTGCACATCTACACCCACAGAGGCGTATATATTCATGCAAAAACCTTTTTAACTTTCACGCATGCAAATGCATATGCAATCAACTAGATACCGCATATTGATACATATACAATAGCGTTGACTCACTATTCTTGTGGCAGTTATATTTTGGATGAGGAGAGGAACGCATAAAAACAAAGCAGGAATTCCATTAATAGAAAAAATATAGCACATATGTTTTCGTTCTCGTGTTTCGTTTCCTTCGAGAGGACAACAGTCTCTAGCTTTATTCGGTTTTATTTCTTAATGATAAATGTGCAATGGAACAGTAAATGTTTTTTTACTCATCTTTATGAAGACTTTGTAAAGCGTTATTGATATTTACTTTTTAAGGAAGCATAAACTATGATCGTTTTAATTACATTTATATGAGAAGGAAATGTGATTGAGACATGAAAAGGGATAGCGACAGCAATGAAAGTAAGCATATACCTAATTATCTCGTCGGTTTTGAATGATGGTTTTTTAAGTATCAGGACCTTGCACGCATTACTGAACCCAGTAGAGAGTCGATCTGAAATTTATGGATCAAAGATAAGGAAACAGAAGTAATGAAATACTTGACAGTAAGGTTAGCTAAGGTAAACATCCTTTTTTGTGATCTGAGTACGGATAAGTATGGAGACGATATTGCAAGAAAGAAGAGCAAACATGGAAGTGTTTGATATACCTAGAGATTAGAGGAAGTGTTTGGAAAAAACTGGAAGAAGGTGAAAAAGTGAATGGAAGAGGATTTAAGGTCATCGGACAACCTTTAATGAAAGGGATAGGATGTAAATAGGTTCTCGTTTACTCGCCCTGAGGCCGTGGTCATTTCATCCTGAGTGGATTTTCATCCTCTACCTAGCATTTGGGTGTTTTGCCATCATTATTGTTATGATCTCATACACCCTATGTAAATAGCCAACATATGAATTCTTTAGATTTGTTTTAATAAAGAGAAACAATACTTTTGGGCAAGACTGGAAGGAGGAGGAAAAAATATTTTCACTGCAAGAAAAAAGGGTAGAGAGTAGGAGGTGAAGATGAATAAGGGACCTCCTGGACCAACTACAGCAAAAGATACACGAAAATAGGCCAGGTTTGGCGAGGAAGAAAGTAATCTTTCATCAAAACAATGCACGCCCACACACAAGTGTCGTCATGGAAAAAATACGTAAACGAAGATACGACTTGTTGCTACACTCGCCTCATTCGCCTGATTTGCCCCATCACATTTTCATCTCTTCCTTAAGCTCAAAATTTTCCTTGGTGGACGGATATTCTCTTCAAACAGCCGAAGTAGACGGGTATTTTGCAGCCCTGAAGGAATCTAATTTTTTTAATGGAATCAAGGCATTGGAACATCGCTGGACCCCTGTGTATTCGAGTACAGGGGGATTACATTGAAAAATAAAAAAAGTTTCATTGAGGTAAGTTTTTTATTTCTATTCCATTCCGAGAACTTTTCAAATTACTCTCGTCTTATTTATGGACCCTATATTCCATTATTATTCTAATAAATTGCGTTTTTCATAATTTCCTTCTGTGTAATAATTTGTTTTGATCATCCAACACCCATATCATATCAGAATCGGATGTTTTCTAATGCTCACCTTTAATAGGTTGACCAGCCCACCAACTGTATCTCTGTGACACTTTAAGTTCCAGTTGTAACCGGTAAGCTACAGCTGAACTATGCGTCAATTTTTGACGTCATCACGTTTTTAAGGAAATCAATCTCATCGTTGACTTAAATTGCTACTAATAAGATTTACCTGCTGTTTTCTTCGCCCCTAATTACCCAGAGGACTATTGCTACTTAAAAGTGACTGAGCTCTAAGCAATCGAGTACGAACACAGGGTGACATGTGGTGGATCGAGCTCTAGTTATACGTGTAGAGATATGCTGATCAAAAAGTGACTTTATTAGATCAACAAGCAGCCGTGGACAAGTTGCGACGATGATTAGAGGAGTTGAAGATTTACCTTGGATAAGATGGCCAAACATTCAGCGAAATACTGTGAAGATGCTGTGATTTAGCGAGTGGCTGCTGACAAACAATAGCCCGCGAATGACCTGAGGGGGGGGTCAGAGCAGCCCGCCTTCACATGACCTAATGAGGAGACGGTAACCAGAAAGGTGACACTGATCGCATCGTGGGCGTGGTAAAAATTACTTTAACGCCTGGAGAGCTCACCGATTCTTCTCATTTTTCTTTTGTCGAAACAAATAACAGATGTAATGGAACCCTTGTGAGTAAAATATTCCGGAGGTAAACTAGTTCTCCTCCGGATCGCCGAGCGTGGATACTCTAGGATGAAACATGGCATGTCTGGTCACTCTAGGAGGTTAGAGGATAATTAAGATAGAAAAAATGGTGTAAGACATCATGAGTTTCAATGGAATGAAAGGATATATTATGAAGGATACTTCATGAGACCATTCCATTGTACCCATAATTGTAGAATAATATATAGATGCTCCAAGGTCAGTTAACAGGGTCAGTTTTGAATTTAACGCTGAAGTAAGGGACCTAAGGGCCAGCAAGGCATAAAAAATCGATGGAACACTGTTTGGAGTTATTCTTTCTCTCAGACTCTTTCTAGAGAAGAGGGGAAAGAAAGATCAATCAAACTGTATTTTATTTGTCGGCACGATGAAAAAACGCCCAAACCTGGAATGGAATATCATATAACACAACTACAGAAACAAATTTCCGTATGCAAATGAACTAGTAACCACTTATGGGACTGAAAAGAAATGCACATGGCACCACCACAACCATTTCTAGCGAAATCAAAAGTTTGTTATTAAATATAACCTCGACTGCTTTAAACATATGTGCGCACACATGCACCTGCACAAACATACATGCATATTTATACATAAAAATACGTACACACCTACATACATGCAAACCTACATACACATGTGTATGAAATAATCATTCTAGTTAATCCCTAATTGATTTTAGCAGCAGATAATCTTGTTTCTAATTGTTTTCGGAACAAAACGACATCTAAATTTGGGAATCGATATGGTGCGGCGGCTAATATACCGGTTTCCCATCCAGAGGGAATAGGTTCGAATCCTGGAGACGGCAGATATGTTTCAGTGGTGTCTCGATCATTACTTGAGGTGCTTTATGAAGATCACTATCAGTGAGTGGGCTGTCCGTCGAATGGGACGTTAAACTGCGGACCCCTTGGTACCTTATGTTAAGAGTAGGCCAATGACGACGCCGGATTTCTCTCCACCATTCTTCCTTATCCATCCATCCCCAATAGCGCACACTACGTAAGCTGTCAGTCATCAGCCCTAAAGCAACTTCTACTGCTACGACATCTTCAACCTGTCCGTTCCACAATTTTGAAAGAATTATCATGCCTTCCATATTAATTTGGGATTTTTAAAATGTGCTGAACGTCTTCTTAAAACTAGTCAGTCTCTAAATTTACTCAGGAGATTCAGTATAAAAATTTATCTTTGTTTTTCGAGGGGGATTTTTCCCATTTCATTGACTGGCGCTCCGTTCGAGCAAACAAAAGGGCGGTTATCATAACTGTTTATAGTCACTCGAAAATTATCTAATCAACACCCGGAATCTCTGGGCACTGATGACGAGATCGACCGAACCCTAAGTTTCTACGCAACCGAGATGCCTCGCTGCGCACCCACGCGCGCGCCCAAACGACCACCCGAAACTCCGTGTCGGTCACCGGCTGAGGGAAGTAAACAGACGCCCGCTTCTCTCCCTCTCTCCATTCACCCGCGAAATATTATCCGAATGCCGTCCAGGGAGGAGGTGGGGTGCGGTAAGCCCTCACCAATTCACTCTCCCCGAGGGCTGTCGAACGCCTCCAAGCAAGAGAGGCCGCGAGTGACCCCGAGGCGGACGATTCAGACCCTCAGGTGACGACTCGAAATCAGATGAGCACGACTCCTCGTGGATCGCGACCGACTGGGCGTGAGGGGGGGAGGGGGGATGCTGCAGGAAGGGGAAGAGAGGGGAGGGAAGAGGAGATAAGGACTCGGCTGGTGACGGTACCCAGAAAGGGGAGGGATGGAGAGACATTTCTGTGTTTATCGACATGCAAAACGCGACTGGGGGAGGTGTGAGGGGAAGAGAGAGAGAGTGGGGGAGAGGAGAGGTAGTCGGGAAGTGGGTAGGGGGGGACGTGGAGGCGGAAGGAGAACTATACACAACCCTCCCCCCTGTTTGCACAAAAACCATGGATGTGAGTGAAATGGTGTGCGTGTGTGCGATGTAAGGATGGGTTGGGGGGGTTGGGGCGAACAGAGTTGGAGCGAACGTGGAGAGACGCAGTTAGAGAGAGATAGGAGGGAGGGAGGAAGCATCACTCTTCTATTTTTCTATTGGACGGAGAGTCCCTCGCGGAAAAATTCCCGCTCTCTCAAGTACCGAGACCCGCACCCCACACCATGCACCGTGGGAAGGTGCACCTCAACCCCTTCCAGTCGCCATCCGCCCTCCGCCCCCAAACCCCGAAGGCAGCAGGAGGAGAGAATTGCCCCTTGGGGTCCATATAAGAGAATCTCGGATCCCCGAGACTCCACAACAGAAGCAGCGACAGCTAACAGGAGTGACCCAACGAGACAGAGGTGGTGAGGAGGAAGAGCCCAACACGTCCGCAGGCAGCCTCCATCGCTCATCTCCATCGATCGATACGCGGTGAGTACCGATCCTTATCTCGTCGGCGCGGCAAAAACACCTTGGTCGCCTTCTTTTGTTTGACTCGAGGATCATAGTGAATTCTGAGCAACGGAAACGTCAATTTACAATCACGACCATATGATCAAGTTTGCGTTGCAGAATATTCGATAATTTATTAGTATTACTCAATAATATATGTAATAATAATAATACAGATTAACCCCACAAACCGCGGCTACTGTAAAGCAAGGGTAAAAACAAGTTATGGGAACCGTCAAACCCTCCGTTCATTTTAGAATTAACCGAATATTGTTCGATATTTGCTCAGTTTTCTTCCATGTTGTCATGGTCTCGGATAGTTCTCATCTCTTTACTCGTATTGCGCAATACAAAATAAGGAGTATCCGTCGTTGTCCAATTCGTTGTTTATTCCCACTACTTTTCCAATTTTGATTTGCCATAGTGTTTAAATCCAGCCAAAATAGTTTACATTATACCATTTTTCAGAACATATGCCAGTTTAAGTTGTCCGCCAGACCGGCATAATTTTAAAAAGAATATTTAACTCAGATATTTTTTTTCGCAATCACAAGAGAAGACGATTATTTTGTCATTGACACAAAATTATACGGAGACCCTTTAAAAGAAATTTCTTCAATTAATGGTCCCATTCTAAACCTATCTTAATCGGTAGAATCTCAATGATAATAATTTCATTCTTCTGAATATTAACCAAACTGCCATATAAAGTTGACACCCTACAAATTAGTTGTTTAACACAGTTTTAGCCAATCGGTATGCCGTCTAAACGCTGGTTGGTGGATTTAAAATAACTTTCCAAAGGTTACTGACTCTATAATCATTAACTAAGGAAAATACGTAAATGCATCGACCAAATTTAAAAAAGATTCAATTAAACTATATGTAACCTTGTGGTCTTCAATAAACTCAAACTCTTTCTATCGAATTACCGCAATAGGATGCTCTTAAATATTTATTTATCCCAGGACCAAGATGCTCTGAAATATTTATTTAAGAGCATCTTGGTCCTGGATATGATTTAATACATATGATTGGCTGTAGTAAGTCATACATTAAGGTTCAAGAAAGTGTCGTAACTGCATATGTGTTGAGATCCTTGCGATTTTTTAAAAGTAGACGATGATATCTCGCTCTTATAGAAGAAAATCGGCGAGATACAAAACTCTCGGGAACAAAAGTTTTCAACCAACTTAAAAACAAACCAAAAAACATTGATTTCAATGTGAATTCTCTTGTGATTGTGAATTCTTGTGATAGGCATTCAGTTATTAAGTAATTTGAAGTCTTGTACTTATCAGAGATTTTGAATCAATCGGTGATATCTTAAGAATCATAGTTGAAAAACTTTATTGAGCCTCCACGTACCACAGAAGAGAAGCCAATCATATTACAACTCATATCCGGCACCAAGGGCAATTTAAATCTTCACAGGAAGGATTGAGTGCCCTTTTATTACTTCCCACGAGTTTATCGTAGGATATGGATCGATGATATGTGTGTAACCAATGCGCTAATGGCCAACTTCCCGATGAACACGGGTTTCGAAGGTGGTCATTACCAGCTGCGGGTTGGTTCTTACCGATTGAACCGCTTCATTTGCACATTGAGGTGCTTTTTTCCTCTCATTCCGATTGCCGCAAGTTCAATGGCACATTCCTCATACTACATACACTCTGGCGCGCGAAGTGTGTGGTCACGGCGGCCGATATTTGCGGGGCATTAATTTCCCTTTTACCTTTCATTGGCATTTTGGTCGATGTCTGAGTGCTTATTAAGATAAGAACACCCCAAGTGTGTTGGAAGTTCTGGGTTTTAGGCGAAGTCCCACATTACTAAATTGCCATTATGAATGAATTTAATTTCCATTGGAATAAATACGAAATTCGAATAAAACTATCAAAAACTAGAGTATAGACCATCAGGGAAAATATGATCTTCCTTTATTATTAAAATGAGAACATTCTAATACGTTAAATTTTTTATCCCTATTGTTTTACCCGATTTGATGAAGAATATCCGAAATATTCATCTGAGAGTCGATTAATTGTTTGATATTTCCTTCATCTCAGAAGTATTTTGAAAGCAAAAAGTGCTTACAAAATATTTTACCCGCGGTAGTCTAGGCGTTGAATCTTTGAACATGATATTGAAGATCTAAGGAAAATAACAACTGAAATCAATCATATTGTTATTTATTTCACAAAAAGTATTTGCTCATCTATAATTGACACTAAATTAAAGCATCTAGTAAACGACAAGACCTAAAAAGTGAAACATTGCACTAAAGTACTTGATTTTTCATATAAATGAGTGCATGAAAAATTAAGGTCTTACGAAAACAAGGTCTTCTTTTGGGTGAAATATGTTTTAGTTAACAAATTAAATTTTTATTCCATTTGCCATCCTAATTACATGTTTGGGTCTTTTTAAAATTGCAATACTGTTCATCATCATTGGCACGTTTTCCTTTATTAGGCAATCATGCATTTGCCCTAGCTTCAAGTCAGTAATATTTCGAATAAAAGGTGGGTGATCTGGGGTAAAATCCGGAACCTCACAAACTATTATAAGCTACTTCCAAAGCGTGAAAAGAGAATTATGACAGTGGTTACTAATGGCATACATAAGCGCGGTGACTGCATCGGTGTTTTCCAACGGCTGAGGCGGTGCTTCGGTGGCTACCAACGCCACTCGGGCGAGAATACTTTGAGTACATAGTCACCCTCCCTCATTAAGAGGGCAAAGAGAATTTGAGAGGCAAACATCCGACGTCATTCTTTTTATCTCGTAGCCAGCAGCCTCTGTCCTTCGGCCTCGGAAGCTCGTTAGCATCGAAAATTGTCTTTTCGTGGAATGAAATCAGATAGTCGGAAAAATCAAGTGAACTCCTGAAACACTGGTACGTTATCTGAGTAACGTAAGGTATTCTGGTGGAAAAAATATCCACTTTTTTCCTTACATTTAAAAAGATATTCCTCGATCCCCAAGCCAATCGATCACACACAAGCTATAGGAATCACGAGAAAGTAATAAAATAAAAGTAAAAAAGGATTTTGTTTATAAAATAAAATAATGACATATTTGCATGTTAATAGGATTATTATTTAATTTTTAAATGCATTCTTGTTGATGCGAGTACCAAAAGGAGGTATTTATAATCATTTAATAATTTGTAAAATAGGTGTCACATTCAACTTATTTGTAAACGGAGGTTTTCCAACTGAGATATCATGTTTTGATGTTTCTCTAAACTCAATTGTATTACTTGAAATAGTACCAAGAAATTTCCCGCGCAAACTATTTAACGTGAATTCACTCTGTTTAATTGCTTAATTCCTGGAAAATCTGTAGAGTTTGTTTTTAAATATTTAACGAACGTACACACAGTTTTCAACATAGCACAAAAATGTCTTTTACCAATTTTTCGGAGGACTTCAATTTCTCCCGGCGGATGATGGCAGTGAATTCTTCTCGGGATTTCATCCGGGTAATCTCCTCCATCTCCATCGCTGCCGACGTTTCGATGAAATCCTTTTTTATCTTCATTAGGGCCGATGACAATGACGTCGGCAGCGATGGAGATGGAGGAGATTACCCGGATGAAATCCCGAGAAGAATTCACTGCCAATTTTTCGGACCTTAAAGTTTTATCAGCTGGAAAGCTCAGCTTTGAATCATCAGTTTGATTTCACCTGGAAAAAGCACGGACTGATGACATTCGGAGCGATGATTAAAGATCAATGACCTTTGACAGATACATGTAGAAGGTCACAAGAAAGGAGAAACAGAGACATGTACTTTTCAATTAGCAATAAATTACTTCACTCATATGAGCTAATTGACTAATCTGAGATGGACCAATCCCATGATCATATCATTGAAGAAAAATGTCATCTTGGTTGGTTTTCACAAAAATGGACGGTCGCAATTTTCAGTATGTTTAAATCTGTAGTTCCAAAATCTGCAATAATTCCCTTGAGTATCCTAACTGAAGACGCTATGTCAAGCAAGCACATTCGATTTAAAGTTATTATGGTTTTTCAAGACATGGCAATGCTACGGCGTTTCAATATTACTCTCTGATCAAAGAGTCTTTAACTCCTTTTTTTGTTCTTTTGTTGGTTTACTGTTATTTTCTTAGCCTCTTTCTAGTGTTTTCAGTTTCATCACACTATCACTGTTTAATTCAAGGTTTTATGTTTGTATCTCTTCGTATTTCCACTTTGGTGTACTCACTTTACTTCATTAGTCCATCCCCAAGCCGTTTAACTCGGTGTAAATATGTAACACTAAAATATTCTCTGCTTTGTTTTGAAAATTTCCAGCATTCTAACTTTGTGGGATGGTTGCTTACCGGATGATGTTCGGTCCAAATCCGACTGATTTCTTTGAAAACTCCCAGTCGAAGCCAAATTGTGTCATGGGTTCCTTATCATATAAAATATTTAAATAAACTTGCATTCTATATCTTTATGAACTGGTACATTTTTGTCGATTGTGTTTAAATAATGGAAAGAAGATAAAAATGGATAGTGCGGAGTCAGACGTTTTGCGTAATTATCAGTAATTGAAGTTCACGTGTTCAAGAAAGTCCTGAAAATGTAGCGATTATTCTAAATCTACCGCTCGTTGCATCGAATTGCGGTAAATTTTTAACTCTCTCAGGACAGCTGAAGATAATTGAACCCATGCCCATGTCAGTCCATGATGCTTAATCTCGCTCTAATGTTCTCTTCCTCAGTCCAGCGAAGATGAGGTTTTCAGCAGTCCTGTTGGCAGTGCTGGCGGCGTTCGCGGCGGGGGAGCTCAATGAAGAGCCCATCGTTATAGTGCCGGACCCCCTGGACGCTTCCGACGACGGCATCACAGTCTTCGCCCACCCAACCCCTTACGAGGCCATTCCCATCGACGCCAGCCAAGTCCATCCGAATTACTTCCGCTTCGGTTTCATGCACCCGGGACAAACGGGCGGGTACTACCCGCCGTCCAACGTGGGTGGGGGAGGATTATTCCACCTCGGAAATAAATTTTATCCACCAGTAAGTTCAACTTTTATTTATTCTACGTGTATTATTCAGTTCTCGATTGAAGTGATCGGGCTTAATGCGTTCAAATGATAAATAGAAATGATTTATTTTCTCCAGATAATTCAAAACTTAGGAAATAGTCGTATAGAGTAAAATAGAGATTTGAATAAGGAAAGACTTTGGAGTATTCCCTACAGAAATTTTACTGATTATGTTCAGTCTCCTCTATGCTACACTTATTTTAGTTAAAGTGTGCTGAGGGTATTACTAAGATCACTAAACATAAAATAATGAGGAAAAATGCGCCTCAATCGTTTTATGAGCCATCCAGTCAGTATTTATCTCCAATAAACAAGTAAGAAACTATCTTCAGTTAAGTTAATTAAGAGTTAAATTAATGTATTACATGTATTTGGGAAACTTTTATTCAGCATATCTGAAGAGGGCATTCAGCATATCTATCACTTAAGATGCATATGCCTAATGGGCTTATCTGTCGCTTCCTTTATGTTTTTCTTATTTCATTGATACAGTCAATTCTACTTACAGTCAAAACATTGGAAATTCTCTGAAATCTCTATCTTTGAAATATCTTTTGAAATCTAATCTTACAAAAAATACTTGCTACCTACCTACGTTACAATGTAAGCCTCCGCTAGGGTATGTGGCAAAGGGATGATTTTCAAGAGGGATGAATATATTGATGTAAATAACTATTATTCCTGGGTGGTCATCAGTTACCCTTAAAATAAATCGATGAATTCTTAGTAATTGTCATATATGCGTTGGTTTTTATATTTATTTTAAGTTTTTAATATTTTATTGCATTTTTATATATTTTCAGATTAATCCTCCCAATGTAGCTGGTTCCTTCTCAAATTTCTTCAATTCCTATTGGGGTAGAATACAGCAGTTCCTAGGATCAGCCAATCAAGGAGTTCAGCAGATAATCTCAGCTGCCCAAAACTTCAAGGACACGTACAAATACCCATACAGCCCTCCCAAGCCAAGCATCTTCTCCACAATCCTGCAGCACAAATACCCCGGCAGCAACACCAACTACCAGTTCCGCAACAGTTTGCCCCAGGCCACCGACGGAGGGGAGGCATTACCAGAGCCGGTACCGGTCTACCAAGTGATAGCGGTCATGCCAATGTACCACTCCCCACCCATCCAGGTGTCCGACCTATTGAGACAACGTGCTATGTCAATGGACAGGATGTCGCCCTTCTTAAGTGCTGCAGCTCCACCCAGTGAGGTCAAAGGCGAAGGGGTGGAGGGTGCGCTCCAGTCGGCCATCCAGAAGGAACTGACAAGGGAGATGGACGCGGACTCGGCGGCGGGGTCGGTGGTCGTGGAACAGGAGGACATCGAGCACTTTGCCAAGGACGTCGCCGAAGAAGTGGCGGCGGTCGTCAGGGAGTCTTCCCGGAAGCCTGGGAAGATCAGCGAGGTGCTCGTGAAGGTGGACGCGGCCGGATTCGACAGCGATGAGGACGAAGACGACGAAATGGTTGGCGACGCCGTGGTCAACGGTGGGAAGAAAAGTAACGCCAAGGCCCCGACGGGGGTCAGAAAGGAGGAGGCGGACAAAAAGACCGAAGTTTCCAAGGAAAGCGTTGTGAAGAAGCCGGGAGGCGTGGAAGAGGGCAAAGGCGACGACGATAGCGACGAGGACTCCAGCGACTCCAGTGACTCCAGCGATTCGAGTGACTCTTCGGAGACACCGACGCCTCCACCAATGAAGGGAGCGGCGGGAAGCAAGAAGGAGACGAAGGTTCCGCCCAAGAAAGTGGTCGTGGAAGACGACAGCAGCGAGTCGTCGGAAGACAGTTCGGAAGGGTCAGAATCCATCGAGGCACCGTCTAAGAAGGAATACTCGGGAGCCAGACCCCTCAGGACAGAACTAGAATACGTGCTCATGAAGGGTCATGCAGCACCCGGCCAAAGAACACAGTAGATGCCATCGAACGCACCTGATCGGGAGATAAGTTCTGCGGAAAATACTTGAAAGCGCCTCACAATGGAATGCTAAATTGAGGCACTAGAATTCATACATGAATAAGGTTTAAAAAACAAAAGATCTATGGTTGTCTCACGAAAATTATGATTAGATGTCCCACAAGGTCTGATGATCGAAAAAGTAATGACCGAGTGAATCCAAGTGATTCTCAATCCCCCCTGGCGTTCATGACCTGCCGTAAGAAGTTGATAGATCTTGGTTTCTAAAAGGTTCTCTCAAGAGAAGAAAAGGATTAGTATGCAACTACATCTTGTACTTTCCGTAACCGACGTCTGCTCAAGTTGGTTTGGGAAAATTTTGATGTCGGTTGTAATCATTAAAGTGCTGAGAGAATATATTCGGATATATGTAATTTTATTTGTGTGCGTCAATGAAACTTTTATGGAACAGTAATATAAAATATATGTCACTCGCGAGTATATTAAAAATTGTTATTTCTCAGTATTTTAAGAGATTATTTTCTCTGCTTGAGTGTTATTTATTTTTTTAAATATTTATTGAGCACAAAAATCTAATAAATAAATTTATACCTACGATATGTTCCCGACTGTCAATGAATACTAACTAATCTGAGTAGAAAACGATGGTTGTCATTATGTTTACGAAAATTCGTCGTGTCCTCATCAAAGGAGAGAGAGATTTAAATTCTTTAATTTCATTAAATTACGAGGTATTACTGTCTGATATTCAACCCTCACAAAATTGCTAACATTGCCAAGCAGCCTTATTAATATCTCGGCATTTTTAGCACTTTATTTAGAATTTGACTTAAGACGATGCTTAAGAAAATTGTCAACATAGTATTACGCATCGTTTCTCCAATGCATATGCAATTATTCCCAAAAAGAAATTGCAGTCTAGGTTCAAATGGACTCTTTAAGTGAACTGAAGACAAATTGAGAATATTTTAAACGTTGCATTGTAAGCAATCGCTAATGCATATTCTGCGAGTATTCCGGCAAAAGATACATTACGGCAGCGAATACATATTTCCTGCAAAAACTGAATATTTCATACATTTCATCCTCGCCGTTAAGAATGAATTTAATAGAATCAGTGGCACATAATTAATAGGTATTATTTAGGCAAAGAAAATAGCGAAGAGGGCAGGTTTGCGAGTTTCTCTCACATTGGCGTCGGCATAGGTATGTTCGAGGGACTGCAGCCTTGCCAGAGTATGACCGCAACAGAGAAGGTGAAACATCACGATTAACATGGTGTCAAACGTGTTCTTGCCAGGTCTCCCCATTAAAGCCTTCCTGTGGGGTTTTCTCGGCATTTGTATTAACCTATAGTTGTCCCCAAAATAGAACCCCGAAAATTCATCGCTGTGTTTTCTATGTTATTAGAAGATAGATAGTAATGTGGTGATTCATGTCGAATTAGCATAGCATTCATGATTCACTCGTCAAATGGTCAATAGCGAGGTTATTGCGTACTAACCAAGTTTCTAATTTAAATTAAAAATTTAAATGAGACTTTTTATCCGGCATACTTTAATTACGTCATATATTACCAAATTGAAGCCTCTACTTAGACATTATTATCACTAATGGTGGACTAGCTACCGTTTGAGGTTGTTTTTGATGAGCACATAGACTAGCGACTGCAACATTTTCGTGTTTCACCTCGTAACACACAACCTGACACCCTACACTTCAATTAAATCTCTCTTAAACCCTGCATAATTTTTCCCTCTTCATTCCATTAAATATGTCTACTCCCTTGAGCCCATTTGCATAAAATTCTCCCCTAGATGGGGAGAATTTAAGTTTCCCCGAGGGGAAACTTATTTAAACTTCCCAAACGAATTAAAACTTATAATAAACTTCCCAAACGTAATACTGCTGGACTGTACGTCTTATTCAAGGAGGCAAACAATGGGGGAGGGGACACGAAGAACATATACACGAGTATACTCTGGACGCATCTCTGGCGGGTCACTGTGATTTAGATTTTGTTTGATTGAATTATCCTTGGTACTTGATACAATTGCCAAAAAGCAGCAACGAGTACAATCTGTACGGTGGAATTCGATGAGGGGAATGGCAAATTGATGGGAGACCCCTGGTGACAGATCCTGGTTGCGGTCTTGTTCTCGCTTAATATTGCTCTAAGACTCTCTAGACGCCAATGCATCCATCTTCCTCCGTTCCCGTCGACCATAATGCCTTTTTTCTCACCCCTGGACTCAGTTTCTCCTTATCTCTCTACCGTCATAGTTTTCATCTATCCCATTGCCTTCCAATAAAATCACTTACTCCGTCCTCTTTCTAAATACTTCCGAGGACGTAGTTGCTTTCCCCAACGTGCCAAGTACTTTTTCATATTTTTAGTTCATTTTATATGCACATTCTTCTCCATTCCTGAAAAATTTTACCAATCTTATCTTATCAATTAATCAATCATATAATAAATAATTTTATTGATTGCATGCATCTTGTTGATAAAGATTTTCAACGTTAATTAACAACAAAAATCGTAAAATTATTTGTTATTAGTGGAAAAACGTCAATAAGAAAGGCACTATAACTAAAGACTATAGGGAATTAATTAATACCAGTACTATATATCTTACACACTTCCATTCTTTAGCACATTATTTGAAAGCATCTGCGAATAGAGACCTGAATCATCAGCAAGTAATAGCTAATAGTGTCATTCATTGCGAGTCATTCGTCAATCTGGAATGATATTTTGCCCACCTTATAGAGATCAGCACGCTCAAACACATGAGCACCACGTACTTGTAATTACCCACCAAAATCCCGTGACATATTCATAATTTATGACTTTTTCATCGGTTTATCATTTTTCAATTATCATACGGATTCCCAATGACTTTTGTTACCTGCTTTTATTCCCCAGATTAAAATCGTCAGTCAGTATAAATTAATGGTACACATTAATGTATACTCACTTTTCCGAAGTTGCGGGCATAATTCAAAAGAAATAAGGCACTCTCACGATACATAAATCAATCTCAACAAGATATTTTAACCGCATTTGGTCTTAGTCAGGCCTATAGCTTATCTTCAACACACAAAAGAACAATGGCTCGGTTGCATTGAATGCAGGAAGTGGGGACTACCTAGATACGCCGATCCCTTTCAAGCAAAGAAACGAATTGTCGGTGTGAAACTGAAAATAAAAGGAAATGAAACGAAAAAAAGGCCTTTATAAATAACTGAGCTTACAGCCAATGAAGTTTATTTCATTGAGAAGAAATAAACAATTGACATGTTTAACAATAGGAAAAACTGCATAATGAGCAGGAATAAAAACTGAAGTATTGCAAAGTGTTACGACTAATGGAACAATAGATTGGGGCTTATTTTTCGAAATTTGGGAGACGGGTGAAATTGTAAACTTAAAATGATCGATTCAGTAAAATGGTGCGTTTCCCGTTGGACGAAATTCCATTCATTATGGTTTATTTTCACGCCTTCATACGTAGAGATGGTGGCGCGTGCTTGGCTACACCTACGCCGCTGCAGACGCCGATAGGATTGCGTCTCATCCCTTATGCGCCTCCTAACGAACTCTAACAAATAAGTTAAATGTTTTTAACCATCGAATACCAATTAGTTGGCGCTTCTGTATCTAGCAATGGGATTCTGTCCCCCTCCACCTGTATTTACGCGTGTTGACATGAAAACGACAACATCTCCATTGGCTTATGCTTCAGTATTAGTGAACAAAGTTACCGCGCCAATCTATGTGATGTCGAAACTGCGAAGTGATTCAAGGTATTCCATCAGAGCGTCAAACTTATTGGAATGGTTAGTAGGGGGTTCAAATTTTCAGGATTATCGGTTATACCTGTTGACATAGCACTCACTACAACACTTCTCTACACTTCCGCTTCTCAAAATACACTCGATGAATGTAACGACCTCAAACCTATGCATGAGTGTTGAGGGGGGATGTTACTTCACCAAGCCACCAGGAGTGCTTCTGAAGGTGATTTTCTTGTGATTTACTAGCATGTGTACTTTAGTTTTTAGCCTACCCTTGTCTTATGTGCTCGGCTGACTTCCGATAACTTTTCTGCCAGCAGGCACAAGACGTTTTAGCTCCTTATCTATCCTGTAATCTTCTCCAAACTGAATGCTATGTTATTAAAAATTGTCCATATTTTCACTTATTATGCCGTTCAAAGTTGACGAAAAGGGGGGTAGAGGGTTCTAAAACACTTATTCGTACTATTTTAAAATTTTGTTGAGCCCATCACTAAAGTGGTGCAGTTTCATGAGAGGAAATTTTTTTTTGAAGAAAAATCTCAAAAACAAGTAATTTAGAGGCCACCAACTGCTCTCAAATATCATAAATTACCAGATACTAAGGTTACCTATGTGTCATGGGCAGTAGTGGATAGTTACCTTTGATCTCGTCTGTTTCTTTGCGTGTTTCCAGAGCTGTGCACTTTAAAATATACAATTATGCTGTACACTTGGAAAGGGTAGATTTATCGCTTAAAAATTCAAACCTTCATTACATGTAAATATTTTTTTTGGCCATCCACCGAGCCTAATTGAACATAATTCCTAATATAGCTCCTTCAAAAGCACCACTGTCAGTGTTAACGGGTCAAGTATCTTGATAATCATCTTTGGGTATACCAGTATGCAAAAGCATAATAAATAATCCAACACATTTAATAGTAGTTCAGTTAAAAATTGTTTTATCTGCACTGAGAAGAGTCTAAATCGATGAAATAATTTCAAAACATTGTTACAAAAGTTGTTCTACTTGCATTTTAAACGCATTTATGAATTTCTCAGTAACGCTGTGACCAACCTTTATTATCGGGTAGGAACAGGAAGATGGTCAAAACTAACCATAAGTTAAATGTGTATATGGCTGTTTAGGAGACAAGTCTGCCTTTCCAGGGAAAAGGTGAATTTACTGCGAAGTTTTAGATCAGAGCACTTTTCATTAAATCCACTCGCAATATTTACACCACATAATAATTTAAACCTACCTCAAAACCTGAAGTACAAGTGGAATTCTCTATTGCACCCCGTTCTCAAATCATCTTTGAACAAAATGCTCCAAAATCATTGAATTTTGAGAGAATAGCTAACTTCCTCCTTGGCACAATAAGAACTCCAAACGGGCTGCAGATTCCATCAAATAACAATTCATTTTTTTTTCCTTTTGAAATAATTAAACATAATGAGGAAGAAAAAAACATATTCCATAACTGGTCAATAAGTAAAGAATTTTTTTATAATTTTGCAAAAATGATATTTTATAATACTTTAAAACAATGGGTTTCAAAACTTTTAGTAAGTCCGATATAATAATACAATTAGTAGGCAGTAGACATGCGTGAAAGAACCTGCAGCATGGCGATTGAGTTCGATGCAACTTCTATAAGGAGGGTGACTTGACATTCAAGTGTGTTTTTTCGTGATAAAAAATGGTTTTTATTCGTCTAATAATGTCAAGCAAGACACTCTCCGAGTTTTTTCGGTAAAGTTATATGATCGGATCTGTGGATCCCAAACAATTATGTCTTCAATCAACAAATTTTAAGGAGAGTTATTGAGCGACCTGCGAGTATTATTTATTTTATTTTCTTTTTATGCGTTGTATCTCACCAAAAAGGACCAAAGTAAAGTGTGGAGCAAACAACATTTAAAAATTTATCTTTTTTTTCACCAACCAGATAGCAACTATTCTACCAATTCTCCCCCTTAAACACATATGTCTCCACTAATGATGCATTTGCTTCCATTTCCATCCCATATAATCTATAAATGAAAGTATCTGTGGTGCCCGGTTGACCATTCCGGCTTTCAGCCATTAACGTTGGCTTGTTGACATGTAGAAGGGTGGTTAAATCCTAAACTCTCGTAATTATTGGAGTTAGGAATATAATCCTTTCTGTAAAAATTATGAATAACATTAGGTTGGGGCATATGTATTAGGTTGAAGAAAAAGAAATCCATTATTTTCTCGGTATATGGCTTTAGTGATCGATATCTCGTAAAGTATCAATCAAACAATTTCAAATTTATGCTCGTTTTCAAGGTGACGTTTCACACCAAAAAAATGCTCTGGCTGTTTTTTGTTTGTTCCATTCAGTTGTGAGTTACAGGTTGTTAACAATGGAAGTGTATAAAGAGACAATTCGGTACATTTTACAGTTTTTCTTTGATAAAGACGAAAATGCAAGCCAGGCCGCTGATATTGTGAATGGTGTTTATGGTGCCGATACTGTAACAGCTAATTACGTGCAATTTTGGTTTCGTGGATTTCGCTCAGGCATTTTTGATGTTAAAGATACACCTCGCACACGCAGGTCCGTCGTCAAAAATGTCGATAAAATCACAGAAATAATCGAAGTTGACCGGCATGTTATTAGTCGTAGCATCGCACAGGAGCTATTCCTGTAGATCGACCATAAAACAGTTTAAAACCGAAGCTCGATGTTTGGATGCCACACCAATTAACACCAAGAAACATGATGAATCGAATTTCCATATGCGAAGCCTTGGCCAAAAGTAATGAACTCGTCGAATTTCTTAGACGGATGGTAGCCAGTAAGGTTATACTGTGTATTTGATGGGACTTCAAAGGAATAATTTATCATGAGTTGCTTCCGTATGACAAAACACTAAATTCAGATCTCTACTGTCTGTTTGAAGCTAGCGATTGACCAGAAACGGACAGCGTTGGCCAACAGAAGAGTTGTTGTGTTTCATCAGGGCAACGCAAGGCCACACACGTCTGTAGTGACTCGCCAGGCCTCATGACTGAATATATATCATTATATGTGTCAAAATGGCCAAGGGAGCCATTAGGGCCATAAGCATTGGAAAGGGTGCATTACAGGAAAAATATTTGAACCAAGAAATAATCCACTTCTTCTCAGTTTTATATATTTTATTTAATTTTAATTCACTCGTCTGATACAAAGATTTGTTGCGTAAAAAATAGCCTGAACTATTTGATGACGCCACTCAAACCTTAGAGTATGGACGTAATCCTCAACTATCATATTCAATGTTTAATTATTATTAACTACCCTTCATATTTCAACACATTCGCTCGTAACATTCATTCCATTCACTAACCAAAATCTATACAGGAAAACAACACATGGATAGCCATCTGAGGACCCTTTCGGAAAAAAATTTTCCCTTAGAAAATTTGGAATGAGACAAGTGGTGGCTAACTTGAAACAGAGCACTTAACATCAATTTATTTGTCCCTAAAGAATTCATTTTGTACCTCAATATAGTCCACTCTTTGTCTTTCCCATTAAATATTTGGCAGAAAATCCAATTATATCAGTGACGTGGCTCTTTCTTTTTTGTTTAACATTTAAAACTTCACTTGAGGAGTTTTGATGTGACATAGTTCTACGCAAAACTAAAATCCACGTAAACTTTCAGCTCAGTTCAGCATGTAAAAAATATCTTATGTGCATCATAAATTAAGAAATTTCGACAAACAACTGCTAATAGTTAAGACAGTTCTTTTTTTCTTCTAAAATACCCACGTTCTTCAATTAACTCTAACGAGAAGACATAAACAGCTACATTTCATGCCTATCAGAAAAAAAACTTTTTTCATCAGATTTTCAGTTTTAGCAGCCAATTGCCAATTGCCAATTGCGTTTTAATCTCTAGCCTGTCAGGGTCAGCAAATTTTAATTCAATGAATCAGAAGAGTCTGATGTCATAACAGAGAGCAACCGACAAAAAAATCACAATAAACGGCCAGGGCGAGAATATTAACTACTAGACAAGTCGTTCTACCGAAGCTTTAATCGCGGAGAGATATCACGCCATCAAAGTTTCGCTCAACGAGTCAATCCCGTGATTACAAAGTGAATCGCCTTTGCCAAAATAATTTGGATTGGAACCGTAAATTGCTAACTTTAAAAATACACAAATTATACTAGTGTGGAATTCTGGACTCGGAATCGAAAATAATGCTTTCGTCTTCAAATTTTCGGAGTCCCTTAATTCAAGCATTAGAGACTAGCAATTATTAAATTGCAACGAAAGCGAGTCAGAGTAAAACGAAACCATTATTTCGCGCATGAGTCGTACAGCATCGTAATTTTTATAAAAATAACGCTGAAGTTTGCAAAATATGGGATTATTTTTTACGGTTCCGATGCTCTCTAGGGGTGGAATTTCGAAACAAGACCCGGGTACCACCCGCACGTCCTAAGCCCGCATATTCATTCGCTCCCCTCTCAGAAAGAGAGAGAGAGAGAGATTGAGTGAAGGGCGGAGCGGGAGGGATGGCCCTAGGGTCTCAAGGGTCTCCCTCCGCCAGACCTCCTCCCCCCGTGGCTCCCCTCCGTCCTACGAAGCTTCAACGGGAGAGACGTACAGAGGCAGTGTTTGGTGGTCCTTAATCGATCCTCTCTGCGCCGGCGAGACCTGGGTGTCGTGGACGGCTGCGAGAGGAATGGCGCCGAGGAGAGATGCCCTCTCGGAGACGGAGCGGCCGAGGGCCGGCGCGGAGCTGGCACCTCCTGGCGGGAGGACTCCGGGTGCGGCCAGGACTCCGCCGCCGTGGACGAGAAACCGGGCGCCTGGGAAGGGCTGCTGCCGGGGGAGCGTCGGAGCCGCAGCGGCAACCCCCTGGGGTACGGCCACGTAAACGGGGACGGCGTGTCGAAAGCTGTAGAAGAAGGCACCCTTTCCTGGAGACAAGGAAGAGATTGGCCCGTGCATGGTCAAACAAAAACGGAAGAAGTGCGCCTATGCGACACGCCGCAGGGTCAGCGTGTGGCAGAGGCAGGAGGGGAGGTGTAGCGGGGGCAACGGAGTGGTGTTGCTTCTTATTGTATTCTTTCTCCGATTTTTTAACGCAAGATATATAATGTTGAGTCAATTAAAATCTTAAATACTTGTTACCTCATAAATTCCTGAATACTAGAGATTCTTATTCATTCATTTTTAACACGTGGTCCTCATGGTATAATAGTATAACTAGTGGAAAACTTGAATTACTTGTTCGTGGGGAGTTGAATTTTCATTAGTTTTCATTACAAAGAATAAAATGGTATTATAGGGTATTCTTCAAATACAGATTTAATAAATCTACCACTTTTACGATATTAGCAAAGGCTTCGAGAACAAAAAAGTCAAGAGATAAATAAAACCAACTAATCGAAAACTAGTAATCGATTGATAAGGAGACAATGATATGGCGGAAGCAGGAAAATTGCGTAAGTGAAGGTTGAATCATTGAAAAGAAAAATTGAACAAGCAAACAAACGAACTGGGATTTCAATTTCGCTTCATGCGTATTAGGAGATGTACGACTCATCCTTGGTCAGGGCAAGTCATTTTGAAATGTATGGACGCGCGAAATGATTTTGTTAAATGGTCCATGTGAAGAAAGAATGGGTCAATGCTAACTGTTTTGAGAGGTTCAGAGAGACTATGCATGAATGAATAATGAATGCCATAACGGAGACAAATTAAAACTGCAAGTCAAATATAATAGCAAATGAGACATTGGGTGACTGGTGAAAAATAAGGCATGGTATAAAAACAGGATGAGTGTTATCACCAGGTTATTAGATTTTCCATAAGTAATTGCGTAAACAATAACTGAATGCAATATTGATGTGATGGAAGAATAAAATAAAAGGATTGATTTGAGATTTGATCGTTCTTTCTCTTTCTGTAACCCAATGATATATTACATAAAAGTATTACGTATTACTGGCTGAAAGCCCAAAAGAACTTCATGGGAATAGTTTCAATCGGGTATCAGTGTTAAAGAAATTGAGAGCATAATCATTCTGAATGAAAGTTGCTGTGTTTGACAAGGCGAATATTAAGAATGATTTCAAAGAAAGGGTGACGGCGTTGAGGCGAAATGGAGAATTTCAAAAGATCAAGGCAAAGATCAAAAGCATGGAAAGAAATCGAAAAGTAAGCGAATGCCTACAGAATATGCACTTATCAAAGATGATTGCTTGTGCTAGCTAAAAACGTTTTAGAGTATAACCCTGTAATTATTTCAAAATTTATCTTGATGGAAGTGAAACTTGGGAGAGTTAGGCTAAGCAAATATTTCATCTAAATGAGTGAAGGTGAAGTATTCAATGCGTGGTTGTGGTAAACATATCAAATATAATGTGAGTAATGAGTGGATCATGAAATGAATGGGTTTCGCCTGTGATGGAAAGGTGTGAATGGTTTGGTCCTGTTAAGAGAGGTGTTGAGATATATATCACCTAACAGTTATATGATAAAATACATTAGTTGGAGATGGAGGCGTACACCGGTATCGTCACTGGTGAACTTAACGAAACGTCTCTCGAGACGAGGAGTATTACTAGTTTCAGCAACAAGAGGGGCATGAGTTGACCAATTACTGTTCAAATGCTGCAGAAGAGAAAAATATGTCAATATGAAATAAGAGGAATAATAAGAAAATTAATAAGAGAAGTTTTCCCTTTTTAACCTAAAACAAGATATATTTTCACATTATTTATTACAAAAGATATCTCAGGACCAAATAAATCTATGAAAGGAGGCATTGATCCTATTAAAATAATGACCTTTTTTATGGAAATTCATCCTCAGGTGACTAAGGTGCCAACACCAATATCACAATTCACGACCATTTTGAAGAAAACCTCTGAAATAGCATTCAGACATTGCCTTCACAAAAATGTCGTTTATGCACGTAAACTCACTATCCAAGCCTTCCTGCCAAGACAAAAATTAAATTAGCTTGGTCTCTAATGCAACTATGCAGGAATCACAAAAAGAACTGAGGTTTAAGCTGAACTTTATGAATTGAGCTTGATACATTGAAGCTACACCGATCTAAATTTAAAATCACTATGGCTAAAATTTTGTTATGTTAAGCAAAAGTTAAAAATTCGGAAATAACGTATTGATCGACGACGTGTATAAAAAAACTGCCAAAACGAATCTTTGTGGAAAATATGACAGCGTGACATTTATAGATAAGAAAAATAAAAATGAATGAATGACTACTATATAAAAATACGAGAAAACATTTCATCTCTAATATCATATTTTCTTAAAATATTAGGTTATATTTTTAGGGTGAATGATTAGAAAATACACCTTTGTATTGCATCTTGTTCAAGTGTTTCTATCTCTACTTCCTCGTTTTAAAGCAATAACCCTGGGAAAAAATCCGTGCAGCCTTTCTCCAGCTAGATAAGATATTATTACTGGTATTTTACCACTTAAGGTAGGTTTTAGGCGCACAAATACGATACAAGGGACACATTTATTTGCCTCTCCAAAAAAGATACAACCGGACATACGGCAATTAAATAAACCCTTCTTCAATTCCGCATACTTCCTTCTTCCATTCATTCCGTCCGACCCAACCCCTTCTTCGCTTGCCCAACACCCTCTGCCGCAGTCTTCAACACCCTTCGCAAACGAATACCATCTGTTTCCACCTTCCATTCCTCCTTTGGATTTCTTCCAACAATCCCCTCTCCCTCTCCACCACACTCCCTCATTTATTTTCTATACCGTTCATTTTACGAATTTCACGCTCATTTTCAAAACCTCCACTTTACGTCTATCAACTTGCTAAAACGACTATGTATTATTGCCTTTTTAAACCATCCTCCATATCAAATTTTTAACGAGTCTTATCCTAACCTTATCAGACGTCCCTTTAATCAATTCGATCCTCTTGTGAAAGATTCTTTGCCTTTGCATCTCTTTATCTACTTCGGCTCATAATATTTGAGATAAACTGTTTTACCCGCTCTATTATTTTCATTATTTACGGGCTCCATTTTTCAATATTTAAATTAGCTTTCCTCTTCCTCGAAAACGGCCCGACGTTAGTTTATTTCCATTGACTGACTGACAAACTTAGCTTGATCTCAACCAACTTGACTAATTTTATGAATTCCTCACCGATTTCCATTCCAATCTCCAGTTAATTCCATGTCTCTTGACTCACTTCCTACACATAGACACCGGTGATAATGGGTAATCCTAACTGATCCCTCTTCCTAACACTGCCCATCTCACCTCTCCATCCAACACTTGCATCTAAACAGTCTGAGACTTGTACAGCTTGCGGATAAGACGCCTATAAACTTGAAAAAATAAACATATTTCCACAGACAGAGTAAAGTATAATTGCTCATATTCACAATTAAATTCCATCATCACAAATAAAATAAATTACTTCACCTCAAAATATTTAATTTGGCTTATTCTTATTCTCAAAAAACAAATTTGTGAAAATTAAAAACTTTTCCAACAGACAGAATGTAAGTTTTAGTTTAGTTAATTTGACAGGAGTATTGAAACCACTACATATTGAAGTTTATCAATTAAATGAAATTTTCACTAGCTTACTGAGATCAGTGTAAATGACAAGGTATTTTCCTCATCGTAAACATTTCCATAAATATCAACGATTTATGTGTATTTACATGAATGAATGAATTACATCAAATGAATGATTCACATCTAATTAGATATGTCATGCGATGGAAATTTGAGTGTTTTCTTCTTCACATATTTTTGTAAATAAAAGGTATGTAGCCGAGGTGATTTCCTCGCCAATATTCAAGTTATTCTACCTCTTTCAATTATGGAACATAAGTGTGCAAACTTCTAAAAAACAACTGACAAACTATAATGCAATGAAAATGAATTTAATAATACTTATCTCTTGATTGGTCGCCATGAATAAATTAATCATGTGTGTGATTTATATATGATACTGAGATCATAATAGTTTAGTGATATTCAAATATTTCCTTTTGATGAAATGTTATTTATATGAAATTAGGCATTCCACTGCAAAATAAAAATGACCATTAGGTCTAATCATGATAATTATGCTAATCAATTTGTTTCTGAGAAATTTTCCAAATTAAAGTAAAACAGAGAACGCTGATATCGATTTCTGCCATTAATCCGACCGTAACACCTTGAATGTGCTGTCCTATTCACCAATAGCCATTCGAAAAAGGTCTCTTTTGGATTCACAGGACCAATGCATTTAGGTACTAAAAAAGTGCCAAGAATGACATTGCAGCATTGGAGAAGTTTCTTCGACCAATAGTGATATTTTTAAAGATTTGCGTTCAGAGTCTTGCTTACTTTTTGAGAAAATTTTCTCCGATTGTAATTTAACTTTGTTATCAAATGCTCAACGCCTATGAAATATATATCTCTTAAAAATGGGAACAATAATAAAATGAGGACAAGAACAATTACTCAAAAAATTAAGAACCAGAACATTGTTTTTCCCAATTCTAAAGAGTTTTAACGTCTACTTGGGGCTCTATAATGCTTTCACGATTCTACATTTCATTATTAACTCACCTCTTGCTATCGCGAGGAGTTGATTTGATAAATGAGACATAATTAAAACCTGGACTGTGTTGGCTGTGGAAGGTTATACCTTTGCCTAGTCGCACATGCTAGACATTATGGCTTTGGTAGAACTTACACTCAGGTCTAAATTATTTCTGCGATAATTCGAGTCATCGCAGTATTTTAAACGGCCTGGCTTATCCCAACTTTTGCTGTTTATAACGAAAATCTACCCGGCTTATTCACATGCAGCAAACTCGTTCAAAAAAATGGTACCAGACAAAAATTAGATGTCAACCAGCTGAAGATAAAGGGGGATTATTTATTAACCTGCTCCACCCTCGGCTTGGCTTGGGGTTGCCTCTGCCCCTCCGATCCTCGAGGACACGGCGGAATCCGCGAACTCGGGGTTGGTCACGATGACCGCCTGGTTTGCCTCGTCGTGGACGCGGGCTGGGTCGTACGTCTCAGGTTGGCTGGCGTACTGGAGCTTAGGATAGCGGTCCTTCTCGTACGTCAGCTCGACTTCGTCCTCGCTGGAAGAGCCGGCGCCTGCGCTGTTGTCCGAAAGTGCGTCGCTCTCCACCACCACGCCTTCGTCCGATTCGTCCATCACCTTCTCGTCGTACTGTAGTGCATGAAACAATGAGTACGTCTGTCATTTCCCTTTCAAAAGTGCATTATTCTATGATGAACGTGATAAGCCATTTACTGCCAGTGGAAAAACAATTCAAATAGAAAAGAGGATGCAAGAATAATGTTTCGGGCTCGCTTTTTAACTTGTTTCTAGGCATACGTGGTATTTCGTCGCTGTCTACACTTATTGATATTAAAATTTTCACTGCATTACATTGCATTGATTATGCTTTTTTATGAGAAAAACTGTACCATCATGGGTCACCTACACGACATTTGGATTGGAGGAGCTTTCCAAATTATTTTCTTCCCAGCCAATCTCTTTATTCCCTCATCCACTTTCAGCGACGGTACACATTGGATATATATTCACGTTATTAATATTTCAAACCCATGCCAATTCACATTTATGAGGTTTTTCAGCAGAAAAATACAATTAGCGAAAGATATATTCTATGCCAGAGCCATCATAATTCCATTACTCATCCTCAGATACAATATACTTAAACCGAGCTGCGAGGTTTTTAAATAAATAAGGGATTGTTAAACCTGTTTCAATATCAAACAGAGAGTGAATAATTTTTTTAAAAATATGTGAGATACATTATTGTAAGCTATACTCTTCTTATAAAAAAACAAACTTGAGAATTACAACTTTGGATTTATATGTTTATACTTATTAATGTATGCGGCAAAAACAAATTTAACAGATTTATTAAGCACGCTACTAAAATAAAATCTAATTAGGAAATGAGTGTGATATTTGTAAAGAAAGTAAAATTTTTCTATTAAGTCTATCATTTTCACACTGCACATAGGTTTCATCTCCTGAGATATAATTAATTTAGAGTAGAAAGTACTGCCCACCACAATGTGGAACGCAGTGCCGCAAAATCCAAAGAAATGAATAGAAATGTCATCCTTTATTTGTAGAGCACCTTTTGAAAGATAATGGAGAGAGAATAACATGATGGGAATAAAATAAATGTCAACAAGGAACTCAACGACGACCCCCCCAGTCACCTCTTCCTCCCGGAGCATCCGCCTCTGGATATTCCCTCGCCATTACATTATAAAACACACATCCTTGGTTTTTCCCAAGGTACTTGAGCTATTTAAGAGGTTAACAAAATTATGTCCATGGAAACTTCCGGCAAAAGGTTCTCTTCTCTGAGGTTCAGACAAACGTCTGATAGATTCACAATTACACTCCTGTTTTCATTTTTTTCGTAAAAGCATTGCTAATTTTTTTGCTACCGTCTAGGCTAGGTTGAATGGGCACAAAATGAATACCGCCAAAGTTATAAGCCCGAACTACAAAAACATAACCTGATAACCTAATATAAATCCCTCTTAATTCCCTTAAATCCCAACTACATCCCTCTTCCCTTCATTCCGTCCGACCAATTGAAGAGGCCCCTTTCTCGCTTGTTTAACGTTTTATCCTCTGTCATTGTCTTCAATATCCATTTGACATTCGAAACGCTCTGCATCCATCTTCCCTGCCTCCTTGGAACATCTTCCAATAATCTCCTCTTCTCTTGCACAATATCTACTCCATTTATTCATCGTTTCCTTTCCTTTCTGCCCATTTAATTTTTTCCATCCTTCTCCACATTAACACCTCAAAAGTCTCCAAATCTATTGCTCTCATCCTGTTTCAATGACCATGTTTCCACGCCGTACTGAACGTCAATAATTCTCTTTTTGTAAAAGCTTCTTTGCCCAACGCAATTTTTCTCTTTATGTCCCTACCACTTTGACCATTTTGGTCCAAAACACCTCCGAAATACGCAAACTGCTCCATCCGATCTAGTTTATGCCCTCCAAATTTTATGTTTAACTTAACCTTCCCTCTAAACTTAACCTCCACCTTCCCTTAACCTTTCTCAAAGAACCTCACAACCATTGCTTTTTGGCATTTTTTTCGTCCCATATATTCTTTATCTTTGGTAAAATGTTGCCATTTTTGCAAACTCGAATGTCATGCACCAAATGATGCAATAGATCATCCAGGTTGTAAATCGTTCACCTCCTCTACCTCCTCCTGTTCGCCAACGTCCTCTTCGTCCCCGCCGACGGGCGAATCGTTGGAAACCGGGGTCTTGATGGGGGCCACCCCTTGCCCTCCCTCCTCGGCCTCAGCGGCTGCCAGCGCCGCTGCGTGGGCCTCCAGGGCCGCCTGGTGGGCCCTCAGGTGGGCCTCCCGAGCCGCGGCCACGTCTGGGGAGTCCTCGACGGGGGTCGGAAGGTGACCGACGACCGACGCGGGGACGAGGTTGGGGGCTGAGGCGGCATACTGCTGTGCGATACGCTGCTGGTGGTTGGGCTGACCCGAGAGAACTGTCCCGCCCGGCACGGAGACAGGGAGCTCGTTGGAGGCGGCGTGGTAGCCACTGTTGTCCGCCACGTACTGGACGGTGATGGCGCGGCCAACGGGGTCTAGGTAGCTGTAGGAGCCGCGGACGGTTCCGTCAGAGGTTCGGGACTCGATCCTCGCCTGGTCCGGGATACTATACCTGGTCAGAATGGGGAAAATGATAGCCCGTGAAAAAGCCAAGGGAAAAGAGAGTTAGATCCTTAGTTATGGTCATTTCCTTAGGGGTTAACTGGCCTTCGGGCCTACAGGACTCCCTTTTGCCGGCGATTAATATACTATTGGTAAGTTAGGAGATGTTTGAGAAGGATATTTTGCAACCACGGAAAGTTGTGGAGAATTTTAGTCGATATTCATTATTTGCCTCCAAACATATCTTCATTCGTTACCTTCAAGCATACCTTTCAAAGATCTTCGAAGTATCGAAGTCAAAGATATTGTAAATACAGCGTAGTTCAAGCAATTAGAAGTCTGAGCCCTTTACCAACTCGGTAAATAATTTACTCCGTGAAATAATTTGAATATTAGTTTTCCAATCGAAAAGAACACTTGTGGCAACCTAGAATAATCAAGAGAAGCTATGGAAAATCATTTGTCTGAAATTCAATTTCACCAGAGATGTAACGGTAAGGAAAAATCGGTCAGAAAGAACTTAAATTATGATTTTGGATAATGTATAAATTCTTTCGGAAAAGGTGTAATTATAAAGCGAAGCATTCAATAAACTATGTTTTAATTACAAAGTACAAGCTTTTTCCCGTTCAACATTCAAATTACCTGGCCTATTATCTTTATCATATTCCTTCCTCTAAATAGTCTTTCCCTTGTGTCAGAGCCTCTTCTTGTACGATTATTAAGAGTTTTCCCAAATCCGATATCAGCTTCAATCACTTAGGTTTTCCCCCTATTCATGACAATTCATAAGCTCGCTTTCAGTATCAATTGTGCGAAAGTTGCTCTTAGTACATGTATATTGCGTAGGATACCGTTTCTTCACAACTCACCCGAACAAAAACTGTCCCCGGCCGTCTTGTGAGTGGAACTGCGTCGCCTCTTGCACGTCCAGTACCTTCAGGGACGGCCTCTCGGGCGTCGGGGCGACAAGGGGCGTGACGGGGGCCGCTGCTTGGGGCAGCGAAATGTGGATGGGGGCGGAGTAAGGAATGCCCCCGTAGCCGTAGGCGTAGGGCACCGCCGACGGCCCGAAGAGGAAGTAGTTGGGGGCCGCCGAAGACGCGGTGGCAAGGACCACCACGGCGGATAAGACCTGCTGTGAGAGAACATGAAAATAAAATCCATAAACCATTGAAAGATTGATCATAATAGAAAATCACCATAGAAACATTCGACTAACGAGCGAGGACAAGTTTAAACATCTGATACATTCATAGGTGCTTGTGCAAGTGTATGTCGATTTCTAGCAGATTTTTTTGCATACCTGTAAGTTAAAATGGGTTTCGCATGAAAATGTACGTCTGTTTGGGTATTTATTGCATGTTTTTGTTTATTCTACATGTGGTTTAATTCTCTTTTACGTGTGGTATCTTAACATCTCCCGCCACACGGGACTTGCGGGGTATTGAGAAGATGTAGATTCATAAATTATACCGTTTAACGCATTTTCAAGCATAAATCCAAGTGCTCATAAAATATTGGAATACAACTATAATAACTCTAGCTGTAAAATAGTTTAGATTTCAATTGGCAAAGTTTTATGTTTACCAAGGGGCAAACTGGAGGCAGAACTCAAAAGTTGTTTCCAAAAAGGAGAAAAATTGGGGGTTTGCAGTTGCAGAAACCGGATGATAGAGGGAGAAGTTGGGTTGAACTTGAGGAATTGGAAACTCAGGGAGAACCAGCAGACCTCAACCTTTTAAAAAAAATTTCTACCACGGCCGAATAAATAGATCTGTGTTGAGAAATTGAGCGTTGAAACTGTTGTTAAAAAGAGATATGGAGAATTTCGAAAAGGCCAAGGACTTTTATGGTGCCAAATAACTCCAGAAGAAACTGCAAAGGGCGTCGAAATACCAGTCTTTAAATGGTACTTTTGGTAAGCTCTGTGTTGATGTGCAATCGGCGGAAAAGTTTCCATTTAATCGATGGAGGTGAAGGTGACGTGAATTGTAAGAGCTTAGCCCTTCAAAATAAAATTCACATCATTCCAAATTTACATACAAAATGACAGCCCTGCTACCAGATAGAGTGCATAATGAAAATTAGACCTAAAATACCACACACTTGAAAAACTACAAATTCGAAGTGTGTCCCACATGATGATTAGTTTAGTGAGCATGTACATATTATTTTGAGTATATTAAGAAAACGCAATTACACGTAAAAAAGAATATTGATTTGGACTAGTGGTTAGAATATGCCCAGCATACAAGCCCTTGTACACCTTGATACTAAATTCTCAGCCCGTAGCAGTCCTGACTACGAACTGAAGTTTCTCCTAAACTACGGCAACGTACTCATATTCAAAGTAATCTTTATCAACTTGATATAATGTCTTATTAGAAAATGTATTAAATATATAAACTTCCTATGTGCAGATTATGTTCCAATATCTGAATTAAATCAAAATCTTTGTCCCAAAAATAGTTCAACAGAATCCCGAAAGCCTGGAACATTCATGCGATCATACTTCCTGTTGAGCCACCCCAAAATTATGATGGATTGAATTCTACACTTCTTTGATTAGTTTATATTGAATAAAGTGAAAATAGGTACATAGTTCAGTAAACAATTTCTTACACCGTACTTATAAAGTTCATTTGAAGTCACTGATAATCCCGATAAATTACAAATTGCCCAACACACTCACCGTTAGTAGGCATAATTATTGGTATCACTTGGATAATATCAAATATAAAAAATCGGTAAAAAAGTCATTACTCGTCAACTGCAACAACATCTCGACAGTGTCGACTATACGCCCCTCTCATGGGAATACCTTGATCAATTTAATAATTGGAATGCAGGGTTAGTACCCTCGTGTAAGAGAGACTGATTTTGATTTCGCAACATTTCCATCACTTACGTGGTATGCTTAAACTCTTCTAATATTCAGATGGAGCACTCCATTTACCATTATTCGTGAACAGCGTTCGTTAGTGAAATATTTCTTTGGAAAACTCCCCTCAGATTTTCATTATGGTTGAAATTAAAGACAGAGATCTTTTATTACAGGAATAAAAATATATAGTAGTCCTCAGTGGATAAGGAATTTATGAATACGAGTAATTCTCTCCATCAATCTTTCAAGGGTCGGTTTGTTCAAATTAAACTACCCTTTTTTATGCTTGCCTTCCCTTCGTCCCTCTCCCCAAATAGGTGACATCTCTCGTGGTCAACTGCCAACGACAGGGTACGTTTTTTCTACCTGTAGCGTCGAGGGTGAGGTCCTCAAGTTACATGCCCATAGGTTAAAGATTTACCCTTCTTGTTTTCCGGTCCTGAATTCCCCCTCTTAGTATCTTGGTGATCTCTTATATAAGTGATCAATGATCATTTTTATCTCCTCGTATTAAATATTACAGAAAACTCCTGCGTTGGATAAATTTAACATTTGTTCAAAACTAAGGTTGGTGCTAACATGTATTTGTGTGTACACATTGTGTGATCTCTCTCTCTCTCCCTCTTTGATAATCATCTTGTACGTTATTATCAGGAATCTTAAGTGGATTTTTTTTGTCCCTTTCCGTTACATCTTAAAAACCCTCCCACTTTCTCATCCCTTATATTTTGCACCTAGTGCTTTCACTCCCTGCCAAAAATCTATCCCGTGGTTTGCGGGGTATTTTTGTATATGTATCTTTTTCACTGCTGTATCCTTGCGGAAGAGGTTTAATCCTAACAATCAATAGCCCTAGACATTGCATAAGAAGGTTCCCATAGTGCCAACTGCTCAGAGATAATGAAATATTTAGAGAAAATGTAGATGAGATTTTTTCGATAATTTAATTTTTATTTATTCCTTTGTTTACCAATCAACATTCAGGATTATAATGGTAGGACTGCATTCGTAACCTGGTAATGGAGTTCCAAATTTCCTTACGAGCCATACTAATATAAATATTTCAATAATTTGTATAGAATATAGATGCAATAACAAAGACTTTAGGTTGTTAACGAACGCAAAATTAAGTTTGCAAACTTTCTGCACCTATTCACCAACCATGCAATTTTTTTTTCTGCACCTATTCACCAACCATGCGATTTTTATTTTTATTGCTTAGTAACATGTGCCTGACATACCGAGAGGTCGTTGCCACCTCGTGACACATCTCGCAGTGGCTTCTCTTTATGACGTTTGCCTCCCTCCGTCTTGTGTCGGCGCTGTCATTCTTTAAACCTCAAGTAACACCTTGGGCGGATCATAAGCATGCCTGGGTGCCAGGCGTGCGTCTCATAATTGTTCTCATCCACCGCCACTCTCTGAATGAAGTTAATAACATTATTTCCATATCATTAGAGAGGTATGGCACGCTTCAGCTCCATTACTAGATTAGACACGAGACTCAATCGCAATTGGAGAAATTCATCGCCCAAGGAATGAATTGGGCGGCGATTCAATTGATTTGCTCCCTCCTTGGCTGAAGGTGGTCTGCGGGACGCGAATACCCAGCATCCCTGGCAATCGTGTTTTATGAAACGGGCGCCACCTTCGCCATTAACAGTAACGCTATTATTTTTATTCCCCAGGCGTTCTTGCGGAGGACACCTCCGAACAACCAATCCAGTGCAAGGCCAGCTCTCTTCCCCGCCTCAAGGTCATTACCTCCTTCGTTTCCTCCTGCTTTCTTCTCCGCTCTCCCACCTCCGCCTCTCGCCATTTCCCCCTTCGAGCGAACCGGGCCCCCACGTTTACCAGACGGGATTTTCTCCCCTCGCTCCTCCCCGTCCCATCCTGCTCCTGCTGCCCAGCAGTTCCATCTCCCCCTCCCCCCACCCACTCCCCTCAACCCTCCGGTCCGAAATGAGACGGCAACGCCCTTGAGATGAGACGCGAGAAGGAGCGAGGAGCACTCACTCATTCCGCCACGCCTCTCTCCTGAGCGAGAATTTTCACGAAGCGGCGACGTAGAAAGATCGCATCGTCCACCCGCGGTCTTCGCCATCCGCGATTTGATTTTGGCCGCTCTACGCATACGCATCGAGATTTGCTCTGCCGCTACTTTCTATGACAAACACGCGAGTTAGTTCATTCCTGCGGTAAGCACTGAAATAATTTGCAAATAAATTTGTTAACAATGATCTTAATTAGTATAAATGACTCCGGGAGCCGGAAGAGATTTGAGGAACGTGTACATATGAAAATGCATTGAATTGCTGACCTTTCACGTCCATGACCAGCAATTTAAGAGGTTCTGTCCATGGACTTCGCCTTTATAAATGACTTGGACCTCAGTCATGTAGCATTTATGGATGGAATTCACCATCCCAGTAACCCGATGAGCGTTGAGGTGGAATTTTTCCATTTTTACATCCGAAACCTCGCATCCAGTCTGTCGGAAAGCTCCTACAAAAGCCGTGCATTAGTACTTTGGGCCATATGTAAAATCTTCAAAATCAATAGGTTGATTTCAAGTTTTATTCCAAGGTCGTATTATGAATTTTACTCAATAGCATTCCAAAGAAAACTATGTTACGGTAAACGAGAATCCAGAAAGGCACGCAACCATGGCTCTTCACAAGACGTGAGCTTCATCGTCGTCTAAATTGATTCGTTGGTTAGCGAAAACGCTGTCATTATTCGCTGAATTTCGCTATATCTCAGAACAACCGGATTCCTTCCTCTTTCATTTTTGATAGCATTTTTGCAAGGTCTATAATAAAAGTCTTCCTCTGAGGAAAATCACCTAGTCGGTAGAGAAGGTAATAACTTTGAACTTTAAAAATATTTGTACCCACAGCATTCCTGTCTTATCTGTTCCAAATTAATATTCCTTCACACCAGACAGCGGCCCTGAAACAGCCAATGATGTAGAGGAAGGGTCTAAACATACTCTGTTTATTTGTTTGAAGAAATTCTTTTACCCATAATGACCCATCTGAATCTCGAAATGAAAATCAATTATTTGGTGTGGGAGGATGCATACCATTCTATTCGCCCAAAAAGTGTAAATTACCGATGACAAGCGCTTTAGAAAAGTTAAGAGCACTTGAATCAGAGTGATTCTTACTAATGATAAGGTGGGGAAAATGCTCCCATACGTGATGACACGATAAGTACCACCAAAAGCTAAATAATTAATCGGCGTCCTTCTTTGCTCTGGTTTCGGTGATGGTACTTTGCTATGGACAGGACTGTATTTCAATGTCACTGCAAGTTACTGCAATTCAGTGATATGAAAAGTTCGGTGATTGAAGATGATGTTCCATGATCTACTAAAGGTCTGCATTGATTACGAAGAAATTTTCATGAGAAATTTAGTAGATGTTCTTATTATTAAATGCATTTCAGAATTGAGGATTGGTTTTTTATGGATCCACTTACAAAGCACTGATCTACTGCCCCAACTCAAACGACATTAAATAAGTACTCTCTACTAAAAATAATTTTTTTTGTACCATTAACTATATTTCAGCTTTGAAAATGTCTTGTCTCCCTTCATTCCGTTCAATCTGCATATTCTCTTTCGGCTTCTACGCCGCTTACCTAAAATTCTCTCCGATATCAGTATTTCCAACACTCCTGCATGCATGGACGAGGTAGTCCAGAGACGGATTGAGAAGGCTACTATTCAAATGACTGATTGAACCCACTGATTCGATTGGTTCAATTCTCGACGATGCCTCCGGACACCTTCAACTCCAGCCAAACTTTTGAGGTTCCGGAACTTCCTGGGAAACCATAACAGCCACAGGGAAAGGAACTGGACCCCTATGAGAGAATGTCACACACCGTATGTGGTACTGAGTGAACTCTACTTTGTCTTTAGTACTGAGTGAACTCTGGCATCACCTACCAAACTGACCTGTGAGTTTCTTACTGTGTTGTGTGCTTTATATAGCCTGCATACGTACTTAGCTCATACCTTAATTGAAGTTTTTTCCAGCAACCGTCTCTCCTCCCCCACTCTGCACAGGAATTCTTCGTGTTTCCCTTCCCATATAGTTCACTTTATTTATTCTTCTCAATGTTCTTGACAACATTACTTAAGGTACCTGTAATCGATCCTAAAATTAATCTATTAAATAATGTCATCATAATTTCTTATTTTCCAAGTCATCGTCCCCATTTTCTTGGGAAAATCTTTTTGGCCAAACGAATTTTTTTTATGGCCCAACGTATTTCTGAACACTTCCTAAATTTGTAAAGTGATCTACTTCCTATAATCAATGCCACCCTACATCAATTATTTAATTTAAATTCTTACTCCTTGGGAACCTGATTTTCCCCTTCATTATTTTGAGTATTATTACCTCATATCAATAACACTAATTCTGCAAAGCGCTTATCATATATTTAAACTTTTATAGGACTTGCCTAGTAAACCCTGATCGTCCCCAAATCTAGCTAATACCTCCGTATATACGTTGGAAAGCACTGGTTGCAATTATCAGCCCTCTCTTACTACCTCATCTAATACGGAATATTCCGACTCTATATCCGCCAGCAGAATCCGTACAGCCTGGGACACGTCTTTTATTACAAACCAGTTGTCTATTTATTCAATCTGGTCTCCTCTACTGTAATTTATTCATTAATTCTATCATTTAACCCTATCAAACTTCAACTAGGTGTCAAGGACTCAAAAATATAAGTTTTGGTTTTATTTTATATTTCTTTCTATCAGTGACCGCATTAACGCGTATCCATCCTCCTCCGCCAAAATTAAGTCGATCAAATGTCGCACATCGCCCAAAGGAGAGAATTTTCCGGCCAAATTACTTACACGGGAACAAAAGGAGGAGGAGAGCGGAACACCGTCATTTTAGTGCGTTCCGCTTTTACCGTGACGAGGAGGGGAAATTGGTTGACGGGGTTGAAAATTGCCTAGAGCAGAGAGGTGCTTCGTAAAGATGGTGCCTCAGAACCTACTTAATGCCCTCTGCCCTGTCTAATATTCAATTCAAAATGCCTTATACGCTAAGAATTTCTGAAACGCCCACATTGATTATATCTGTTTTACGCCTTTTCAAATCCTTTTGAGACACCCTCTTGTATTTTCTCGTAAGCTCATTTGTATTATTGTTCTTGTTAACCCTCCGTTTTGGTGCCCACTCATCGTCAGTGACTCCTGATGTTCACAAAAGCACTATTATGAAACGGTATCTAGTTGAGAAGAAATTTGACTGAAAGAACATATTGGTTCTACAATATACAAATGCTTTCTTTGCCTTACTAGTTTCAATTTGAATTTCTCAAAGATTCACAATACATTAAGTTGAAACAAATATTGCCAATGATGTACAACTTAATTTAAATTTAAGTTCTCCTCTTTTCTTGCCTTTTATGATATTCGTATGTTCTCTTTATTTATATTCACTTGTTACAAGCAGCACTAATAAAACTGAGAGCTCCTTGAGCTAATTATTATTGTTTTTTTAATATTACGCAGACTCTTTTGTGTACGACGAACTAATCTAATATTAAGTTTCAGTTTTAAATTTTTTTCTACAAGATTTATTTATTCTAGTGGCTATGAAAGAGTTATACATGCACCAATATTGGTTCAGTTACGACTATGATACACAATGAGTAGAAGGTAAATCTTAAGAAAACCAATCATAAGCGAAGACCATTACCAAGAACTACCAGGAAGACTATACATTTCCGCCATCAATCTTCCATCCGCTATACATATGGATACAATTGCAATGCAATAAATATTTGAATGTGTCCAAAGTTGAAAGAACTTATATGAGCAATAAAATCCCTGCCATTTATTGACAATTGGAGCAATTCTACGGCCTAAGCCGGCTGTCATATCTTCTGCTCTTACCATGGGTCCAGATTGCAATGGACCGCATATAATTGTACTTGTCTCAGTTGAAATAATACGCTAATCTTTATTTGTAAGTTTTATTTTCATATAATATCTAACTTTATCGCCAAGAATATGCGACTACGATGATAATATAAGGTATAAATCCACAACCTTAATTGTCAGAGTGATTTAGCTGACATTTTCAGAGTTGTATGAAACCCCCAGAAACTGTTGACCCAATTCCTAATCCTTATGGATTTGAATATAAAATTCCAAAACAACCCAATGTACATTTTGTGTCCTCCTCAATATCAGCTCGCTATTTTATCTTCCTTTATAATAGAATGTAGTGGAGGGAAAGGGGATACTCGATGATGTTAACGCGTCAAAAGTTTCCTATGGAAATTACAAGGCAATCTTTCGTTACCTAACTCGCTTGAAAGACGCAAGGTGAAAGCCGTGACATTGAAGTTCTCCACGCTCTCATACGACAGGGTTATTATGCCATGGTAGCTGGCGAACGGTTAAATCGTTGGGGACCAATTATTGGACAAACACATGCGTAAGAAGTGGTTTACAGAAAACGGGAACTGACGCTAAAGCGGTTCCGATTCCCAGCAAGGTCGAACGCCTTCCTCTTTCTCCAATTCCGTTTCCAGTCATCCCCACGTGGCCTTGCAGTGTGAAATCACAGAAAAGTTATCACCATGGAAGGTCGTTGACCTTAGAAATGTGATATTTTGCATGAGGGGATTAGCTGACCTTTCCTTTTGTAGATAAAAAAACGTAGCGGAGTCACGATAACCGGCAACATACAGGTAGAATGGAATTTTAGCCCTCTCTAACCCCGGAGATAGGAACAGGCTTTATATTTGCCAATTTTGTTCTCAGATTCATATTTCAAAACACTGAATACGGCAAAGACGTCAAGAGTTTGCGTAGTCCTCTGTGGAAGCTAATGCTTCTAGGTATTATACTTAAAAAAGTGATAATCACAATGCCTGAGAATAATTTATGTGCTGGACCCGTTGATGAAAAGAGTTACTTTTATCATGCTGCAGATGGAATAAGAGCATTTAAAAAATATATCCAAAATTTTCAGAACAGAATTTTTAGGTTTGAATGTTTCATATTACATTTTCATTCCAGCGAAATATAATGTAACTTGTAAATCATTTCGATGATTTCTAATGACACCTATTCAGCACTTAGCCTTTGATTTCATTGACCCTTCTCTCTCAATGTGGAAAGCATGTTTTTAATTCACTCCGTTTCCTTGGATAGCCGTCCTGACATCAACATATTTAATTTGATAATTCGCACAGTATGAGATAGTTGAGGGAAGAGAGCGGTTTGTTATCCAATGCCGTGGTGAAAATTCTGTAATTTCTTACAAATACCCTCTCTCTCTCGAGAATATCTCACATTTCTCACTCGACGAGAAATAACTACCACCTTAAGTACTAAAATATCGAAACGTATTTACTAATGGCTTTAAGTGCCCGCGTCTAAAACCTGTCGACAAGTACCCACTGCCTCAAAATCAGAATAACTGTATGATTTTAGTTTACTTAGCGTAATCGAAATATGTAGTGTGTAAATTCATGATTCTGCTTTGTATCTGGGTGCACCATCGCTTCCTTCAGCTCTGCATCAAGATTGGTGAATCGCGATAGGGAGAAACCGCTGCGAGACGCATTTCTTAAGGGAGATGGGGGGGGGCAGAATGACCTCGGCGCAAATCCAGTCATGAATTCATGCAAGTTCTCTTGTATAATTAACGGCTGCGTCTCACCTCTGACCAACACCCGTCCTTTATTATTGGTTATCTAGCAGTTAATATAGGTTAAGGATGGACTAGACACAGCTACAAATTCAATATCTTGTCTTACTAAACAAAAAACAACTGAATATCCAACTAAAAAACAAATTCCCTCCTCATCTCCGTGTATACTTCCTTTCACCCTTCATTCCGTTCAACATCCCTGGTCTATTTCTATCCCTTCCTCGTTTTCGTAACATTTCTTCCGCTATCACATTATCCTACACCCCAGCGCCAATTAATATAGTATGTCCTTCATCTATGTTTCCTACTTTCTTATCATTTTTTAACCTTTCGGTCCATCTCACCTTCTCTAAACCCAAATAAGACCAATCTGATCGGCTATCATTCTGATTTAATGATCATGTTCCATGCCGTATATAACTTTGCTCAATATCAAAGCTTTAACGAACCTTTTCTTAACTTCCTTACTAAACGTCCCTGTTATTAATTCATTCCACCTTGTGAATTTTTCTTTACCTAACGGAATTCGCCTCCTTATGTTCCTACTACTTTTGACCGTTTTGGTCCAAAACCCGAGATACTTAAACTGTTCCACCTACTCTAGTTTTTTCCGTCCTGTTTTCACGTTTAACTTAGCCTTTCTCTTCTTGGAAAACCGAATATCCTTTGTTTTATTTATATTTATTATAAGATACGTATTTCTCTTAAATTGACTAAATAAATAATAACTTTTAGACGGTTTTAGTCTCAATTTATTTATCTTAAATACGTATTAGATTGAAAAACAACGAATAATAAAATATCAAAATATTTTTTAATATTAATATGATATGATAATGAGTAGATAACTGATGAATGTTTATGAAGAAATAGTGATTGCATAGAATAATAATGAAAGCCTAAGTTAAAAAATAAAAAACTAGATACGAATTTTAAAAGAATTCGTCTCGGAATTCAACGACTTCACCAAAAAAATCGAGCTTTTCCCTATGAGTTGCACAAAACGTAACGTATGTTATGATAACATGTCTGGAAAATAGATTGAAATAACGAAAAAGGATATGGGGTAGTTCCCGTATTTTTGAAAATACTGTTTACCAGGCTGCAGTTGAGTATTTATGAGTGCGTCCCTCAATAGACAGAAGGTTTTCCTAATACTGATATCATAAAGGAATACTTGATGAAAGGATACTCCTTCATACACGTTCTCAGAATGTAACATCAGCAAAACCATGGCAAACATCCGATGCTATTGCAAAGGTAGGAATTTAGTGTGAAAGGTAAAAATGAATACATAAGTAATGATGTTTGTACGAGGGGATCGAATTTACTGAGATATGTGCCATCAAGTAGAATGATTTCGATAAAATGCCAGTGTCAGGAGGAGCTTTTAATAAAATCAAACTCAATATCATCATTTCCTTCCCACATCTTTTTAACCCGGGCAAACACCATTCATGAAGTCGAGACCCATCGTTCAGCAACGGGATGACACTTTGCCAAAGGTCAACGAACGGACGGTGACTGCAAACAGTGATACATTTACAAGTAAAAGGGAGGGATCGGTGTATACCAGTCTCGAGGTAGGGAGTATGGAGAATCAGCATCACCACACTAAATGAGCGATATATTTGCGTCCACTTAACAGTATATGAAGAGAATCCTAATAGCACCTTTCCATTGGTGTCGCACCAAAATGTCTACATTTTAACATATAGCAAACCTCTCCCTAATCTAAAATATTATCTATGATTCCCCAAAATATGGCCATAAACGTATTGAAAAATATAAATCGAATCGTGTCTGTTTTAAACAGGAGTTAAATATTCAACACATATACAAGCATTAGAATTTAATGGATGAGCCAAAAACGAGGACTTTCATACAGAAATACATACAGATATGACAAATGGACCATGGAATATTTATGTACGTGAATTAAGTAAGGCGCTAAAGTTATAATGTGTTACATAATCACACCTAACAACATGTAATAATTTTCTCGCAGATACGTGCACTTTAAGAGAAAGCAATTTTAGCGGAAAACTTTCGAAAATCCTATTCAAAAATTACCTAAAAATGGAAACAATGTTAAATTTGGCGAGATAGCTATTCAAATACACCCCAAACTTAAAGAATAATTTAACCAGACAATCAGGACATATTGGACAGCAATGGTACACTGGTCTTGTAGCCAATACGCATATCGGAGCGAAGGTATAACTTCCAACCACCCCTGAGAATGTTCAAAAATTCCAATGGCAGCATAAGATGAGTGGAGGGAAGGATGCTCTCTTCCGACTAAAGAGGAAGCACTCGACCGTGGACAAAAGGGGGTTTGTTATTCTTCGAACGAACAAATTTCCCTCCTTCCCCCCGTCACCAGGGTGGAATCCGAGGGATGGAATCCGAAAATAATGCTCCCCTAGAGGATTATTCACCTCAGGTTCACTCCAGACGGTGCCGCGCGGTGTCCAGACGAGACGGAGGGAGGGCAAGGGCCTCGGGCAGTCGCACCGAGCCCACCAACGGCGCAAAGGGAGGCTATAATTCCGAGAACGAAGGGTCATCAGGGGTGCCCGAGAAAACGAACGAATTCCTGCTCTCGCGATGAGGAAGGCTTTGGGGAGAGAAGCAGTTCTTCCTTGCGAGAAGCAAGAATTTCTGGGAAGTGGCTTTTAACTTATATTGTGATAGGCATGTAGCCGAAGGAGACGTTGAATGAGCTATTTGAAGAAGTAATAGAGACAAAGCATTATTCCGTTAATTTACGAAAAATCACACTAAATACATAAATTCTTTAATCACCGATCTATTTACCCTATATATAAAAAAAATAATTTCCGAACCAACTGCCAAGTAGGAGAAATATTGTAACACTCATACCAGCTGCTAACAATATATTACATACGTATAAAATCAGCATAAGACGTTTAGAATGAATATAATTATGTTAGGAACTCATAAACCCTAAAGTTTGCAGTGATTCTGTCGATTCGATTTTGTTGAGGTGAACGACGTGTACGCCAGGTTCTTAAACAAGTGATTCGTAGCTATATATCCCGTTAGATCTAATGACTGACTGGAGATATAGGAAGAGATAGAACAAAACTGCTATAAAGATGTTTTCGGCCTCTGGCACAAATATATTATAATAAAATTATATCATCCCGGGGATGAAAGTGGTGTAACGGGGTACAAAACCCTTAATCTGTTCCCTTCAGAAGAAAATCCGTATAATGTATTTGAATGACGTCTGTTAAACCATAGCATTCTTGCATTCCAAACTTTACCATGAGACCGTAAGTGGCATTAACAAAGGAATCCATACCCTTGCTCTCGCCTTAAATGCGTGACCACGCCGTTTCAGCTACCGTAATACGAGTTATTGAATTCCAGTACAGGGCAACTCAGGATTTAGAATTCTTTAGATAGGGAGTCATTATAGATGGAAATTAAGTGGAATATTATTTTTGGAAAAATTTCCATTTCGATTTTCGACAACGCCGTTTATGACTGAAATTTTATATGCTACTGGTATTTATGTATAACTATCACTTACACATATTGACAGAATAAGATAGGTAAACTATTGCGTCTCCTTCAAAGAAATACGTCACTAGAGAAAAGAACGAAAATAAGTAGATATTCAGGAAATATTTGACGGTTAAATAGCAGAACATATTCATTAAGCAAGAGCTACTTTTTGAAGTTACTACTTGCATTTTGTGAAGTTAACATGTAATCACAAGAGCAAGCGGACACTGGATAGGACATTAGCAACTTGATCGATGGTCTTACCCAAGGGAATGCCAGTGGAAGAGGGATCTCTAATTCCCGACCAGGGCATGTGTACACCTCGAGGACTTCGGAGGCTACTTGATGATGGTGGAACACAGTTAACTGCACTCCGGCCCTCTACGTCATTAGCATGCTCTAATGGAAGTCTCGAGTAAGTAAAGTTGGCTACGCCGGGTAAATACGCACCACGGTGGAATGGAGAATGCAGACGGAGGAAGACGTTTTCGACAACAAATGTCTTTCACCCGTGCAAAGTTCCCCAACATCCTCAGAATTATCGCTCTTAAGGATCATTCTATGTATGGTAATTAAAGCGTTTTCTTCCGCCTCAAGCAATAAAATTCCATTATGTGTGAGAATCAAGGAAAAACGTCTTCATTCAAGCACTGCACCGAGATCCATCTTTAATTTGCTTTCTTTGTTAGTATCATCGTAAAATTAGGCAATATGGTATATTGTCAATGAAATATTTACTCATTAATGCTCGGAGAATTATGACAGCTAATACCTCAGAAATCATGAGAATGCCTTCGTGCCATGTCAGAATGTTGAATTTCCCGATCATAAATTTTCATTTTTTAAATATTTTTCTCGAGAACTTTGCACTTTATTTGTCCCCAATTAATTCCATAATTTTTATTTAGTTATGAGGGTAAAAAGGAAACTTTACACTTCCACGGAAGTGTAAAGTTTCATTTTTACCCTCATCATGAAGGAACTCCACAAAGTTAAACCTGAAACTGTTATTTTATTCAGCTAAATTTATGTCCCGATTAAGTCAGTTTAGCATTCCATATCGTCTAATGGCAAGTACATACACGTGCATACTATACATCAATCATATTTTCGAGATTCCCTACGGAGAACTTGTAAAAAACAACAACGGGAACTAATATTCGATAACAACTTCTTTAAGTAACTTTGACGGTTTAAAAAAATGTCCAATTTACGAAAGATAAAATTCCTTTAAAAAATTTATGGATTCCAAAACTTTTAACTCAAATTTAAATTTACGAACAGAAACAGATCTATCAATTCCTGTAGTTTAAATTTTAAGAAATTGCGGGAGATATCGCAACAGTAACTTTTAACGGAGTCATCTGCTAACATGCATTTCATTGCAACCATTTCAGAGCGTAAAAATCATTCGAAAAATCCCGGTCAAGGCGAATGATTTTTACGCTCTGAAATTGTTGCAATGCCCTGTAGTTTAATTTGACAGCCATAATTTTTTAACTTTAATAATCAACAAACACATGACTGTTTTAAAATATAAGTTGATTTATGGGTTCAATGGTTGTGGATGAGCAATTAATTTTATAAATTATAGTGATAATATTGCCAGTGCCTCCTCACGTTATCGGTTATCATTCTCCGAATATTTCAGTAAATGTTAACATAATATTTATGCTCATTTTTATGATAAAAAGAACTCTTGATAATGAAATATTTCACGACATCACAGCAAAAAATGAACCTGGTGCATTAAATATTAAGGTCAGAAATGGTAGTTGCCTTCATAGTTCCATTTACTTCATTCATCTTCTCCTCACTTCTCATGGAATTAAATAAAGACACTCGGTCACTTTAATCGCCTTTTTCAATGATTCCGGTTGACAAAAAGTGGGCACGCGACGCGAAACGTTTAAGAGAACATGGCATTCTGCAAATTTTATTTGTTTTCATGTGCAAAAAGGAGATGAGAAGGGAATAAAAACGAGCCGTGACATTGAGTAGAAAAATTCCCGCGTGTTTCACTGAGGATAATTGCTGCCCATTTGCCCATATTAGGGAAGGAATCTTTTCGTTTATTTAAAAGAAAATATCCTCCCTATCTTTAACCGGGATCACTGTCGTTTCACAATAACGATTTTTAAATTTAACACCAAAACTAAAAATATCAAATCCGACCTATAAAAATACTTTCCCTAGCTTCACAAATCCTGCAATGCCAAATCAACATGAAGTAAAGTTCATTTTTGCAGCCATAATTTTTCCTTAATGATTAGAGATTCCTTATAACAATTGAAATATTATTATGTTTATGAAAACAACTTTCTGATATTTAACTCATTCATTTTTCCATCATAGGGTTCCTCCTGTTCAAGAGAAAAAAATGCGGATGAATCCACTAAGGTGTTAAAATGCTCAATCAAAATGCAAGAGACCAAGGAGGGACTAACGACTGCGACAGAAAATTTCGAAAAAATTTCCACGAATAATTAGTCAGCTGCAGTGCTCCCCTCACCATTCGTTCGTTTACCCCCCTCCTCTTACGTGCCAATGTCAAAAAGCAATAAATCTATTCTTAATGCAAACGTGTAAAAATAAAACCGCACCCACTCAGCCTCCTTGAGAGAATCAGTCAGCTCGGTCAAGAAGGAAAGAATGAGTTGGCGTTAAGGTGTGGCCATTTTTGATGAAATCTTATTTAAAAAATAAAAAGCCTTGAGTTATCGGCCACTCAAATATTTTTATTTGGAGCGGACAAAAGGGAATCCGATACCCTGTGCCCAACGAAAGTGAGAAGGGAGCCGTAAACTTCATAATTACTTAAGACGCAAAATTTAATCGCGAAATTCTTACCTCTGTCAGCTATAGGAGATGCGGAAAATGAATAGTAATTAGAGACGTATTAAGAAAGGTTTTCTTGTTATTTTTTTCTTGACGTAAATTTGTTTTAAAATTAATTCACCTTGAAGTATAAAAATTTGCAGCTATGAAAACTTTTCTTTGGCGGTAAATTATTTAAAAAATAAAATTTACATTTAGGCATTCACAAAATTCATATTTTTCGTAAGCCTCTTAGGTGTAAACTGACAACAGTACAACTGAAAACGAAAAGGGGAATGCGTATTAGGTACTGAAAACACTAGATGTTCTATGTGATTCTATGTATCAAGTAATAAATATTTACACGATGATTGGTAAAATAATATCATACTCTTCACCTGAGTTCATATAGCAGAGAAAAATTCAATTAAAAATTTTAATTATGCATAACAAATAGCAAATACCTCCATTGTTCCCCTCATTTTGAGGGAACGAAAACGATTTTTAAAATGGTGTCTCGTACCTCCAGAGTAGTGTGACGTTTTACTTATAAAATATCTCCTGATTAATTTAACTATTAGATTTTTTATTGGATCTTTAAAAAATGAGTACGTATTTCATGAGAGTATAGGTAACTCATTTATCAAAGGAATTTCAGTCGCAAAGGGTGAAATATATTGACGTGGCAGGATTGAAAAGTCATGTTATCGAGTTGAAGTGTAAGGCTACCCATTATAAGCATCCAATCTATCTTATGATATGTTCCATGTGTAAAGATAGATTGGAGGATGTCTTTAGTCGTCTCGTTTGACTGCACACATTATACTTTTTTCCTCAGGAGGTAGAATTTCGACCGAAGATCACTCGTATTAGGTTTACGCAGGGTCAAGTTAATAACAGTCTACGAATCAATGAAAGTAGAAAAACTTTGTTACAATCCACCACTTTATTTGTAAAACTTGTAACAAAGTTTTTCTACTTTCATTTATTAAAATGAACTTCCACAAAGTTGAGGCTGAAACTATTGAGATGAACAGTCTACGATGTGATACATATTTTATATTCATGAATTTCAATGAAGAGAGGGAAACATCAACTCTGTAAATAATGTGCTTCCCTTTTTATTACACCTAAGATTGGATACCGTGAGAGAGCTATGAACACATCTCGAGTTTTAATGGATCTCGGGCCAATTCTGACACACGGCGATTCTTCATGACAGAAATGGTGATCTGAACGATTGACTTGTTTTCCGTGCTTCCCAAGGCGTAACCCCGTTTCCCACACGGACTCACTGACGACCTCAAGTGCGCAATTCGGCGCGCAAGCCCATTGATTGTTATTCCCGTCGCATTCGGTCGGCCGGACGTCTTGACGCTGACACGGGGGCGTGATGCCGCGTCGCACCTCCGGGAGGAATTGAGACCCAGAAACGTGTTAGGACGAGCGATAATTTGACACACTTGGACATAGTGAAATGGGAATTCGGGATATGTTGCTTGCATAAATACTTCCATTCTTGATGGATCGAATAACTTCAGCAATATCAAATGCAACAAAGGTAGAAAACAAATTACTTAAGACAATTTTGATAAAGTCTAATAGGTAAATGTTATATATCCACCCAGGGGAAGCGCAATGTTTCTAATCATAAAGTAATGAAATTGATATGATGTACTAAGCTCAATTATAACCACGAAGAGAGAGACGTCAGTCGGATGCTTTCGATACCCTACTCTCCGAATGGATTTCTACAAATGAAAGATTGAAAAATATTATAATACCATTTTTTGCAATCAGAACCTGTTAATCGCTATCATCGTAAGCTCATCAAACATGTCCTTAACTAAATATTTAGAAACGATACCCACCCGCATTGAATTAGCCAATACCGGGAGGATTCCACTTTTCACACACGTCTGTAGTTTTTAACGAGGGGTATCACGCCGGGAAGGGGCAGTAAAAAAGCTTAACTGACTCTATCACAGAACGTAAATGAGTAAGCATCGAGCATTATTCTCTCAGATTCCACGGAGTGATATACTTGTGAACGAAACCATTTTTGAGAAGCAGATGCCACCGAAATGGCACATTTCCACCTATTTGCTAAGCATTTTGACGTAAGGCTATAAGGTCCAACCTTACTGAAACAGGAAATCGGTCATCCCCCATTTAATCTTATGTACCGTGAACTGATAATTGACGCCAAAAGCGATAACCGTAGTGGCAGAATTTACACGATTGAGCTCGGTTTGCGAATTCGAAGGAAGAGAGCAAGGACACTGGGAGGGGGTTTGAGCCGTGCTCCACCGTTGGTGGGTGGAAGGAAGTTGCTGGACCAGTGGACACGTGAAAAGGACCTGCCCTCTCCCCCCGACACTCCTAAATACGCCCGCCTTCCTCGCGAGGCAAAGAGCACCAACTAACCGGGTGTAGCTCACTCATATCTCAAGGCTGATTCTCAAACGGATATTAACCGAAGGTTTCCTCGTCTTTTTGGCCATGGAAAAGGCGGCGGTGTTTCGTTGACCCTTTTCATACTCTATCGTGGGTGTGGCCACTAGGTTAAACGTTTAAGGGTGTGGTCTCAGTATAGAGTGTGATTGTATTTGACAGGATTTCAGCTCAATGTTCCTTTTTGATCATTTCCGACAATGAGAAGAGGAGGGAAGTAACATCTCCGAATGAAATAACCCTGACATTTGAATAAGGTGGCCATGAAATTTAAAATCCGATCACAGTGTTCTGCTTGGCTGCGGCAAAAAAAAAGACGATACGATAATTATAAGCAGGACGTTTTTCAAATACTAATCACTCAGAGAGTCAGAGAGCCGCCTAAGTGCACGAAATTCCTGATGTCAATGAACCTTTATAAACATCCCATGTCAAAGCTTAACAACATTTTTACAACCCAATCAACAAAAATAAGAAGTTCCAATATTATTTTTAAATAGTTATTATTGAAATGTAAAATCAAGCATAAATTACTTATAGCAGAGATGACATACAGAAAACATGAATATATGCAAATATTCATCCCTCAGTCAAGGCATGCTTATATTGGTCATATCATGCTTAGTGGCAGAATATTCATATCCACAATATAGGAAAACAGGAAATACAAAATGCAATAGGAAATACCAAAAAACAAATGTTTAAAATTCATTAAATTAAAAGCTTTAAAATTCTCTTTCCTGATTACATAACATACATGCATACAGTCTTTCGAAGTAACGTAACTACTGCCTCCTGATGGGTCCCTATCTTAATTAAATATTTGACCTAAATAAACAATGGCATGCCAAGATTGGAGTAGTTTCTTTCCAGTCCAATAAAAATCCTAATATAGAGAGTAAAATGATTGATAAATGTATAAACCCTTCACGTTTTTTCCCCTTCAATTTGATAAAATTAAAAACAAATTGCCAATATTCAAGTTATCATGCTTTAACAGACTCAATAGAGAGAACATGTGGCAACTCTTCCATTCAAAGTCTAAGTCTATAAGTGGAATCAGCTTGTGAAGCGCAAAAAACATTCCTTCGGTGGAAAATATACTTTCGTTTTGCCAACACATTTGGTCATGAAATTGTTATAATTTGGCATAAAAATATCACGTAAAAATATAGTGCAGTCGAAAAGGTAAATTAACCCCCTTTGTCAGGAGCATAATTAATGACTACGCAATGAGTTTCGAATGGTATAGTTTCTTGTTTGTGTGAATAGATTTGTAATTTTTTAGTAAAACCAAACATCATTAAAAATAAACTAAATTATGGTTATATATAATTTTAAATATCTACTATGGGTGTTAAAAAATCCTTCGGCATATTTGAAAAATATCAGCTTTTGAAATAACAATCCTCATATTAAATATAAACGAACTACTCGTGGGTAGAAGTTTAATGTTTATTGAATGTGGCTCATTGGCTTCTGTTTCTGACTCTTCACACATCAATCCATAAGAATAATGATTTATTGGAAAATTATAAAGTTAAACATTTTCTTCCAGCAAAATTATCTAAGATTTTTATCAGAACAATCAAACAAACTCAACTCCTTGGGTCCGAATAACCTGATATATTACTGAAATAAAATTTTAGAATTATATAAGCTAGTATAATAAATAAAGTTTTATTCGTTTCGAAGCATAATTAATAACAGCTGCTAGCATTCTTGCTGAGACAATTCTCAAAAATCTATTTCAAATCACTGCTAGGATATCAAACCCTATAATTTAATCTGGAACGTGAGTAATTCATGCTAATAGAATAAGTTTAATTCGTGGTTGAAATGTGTGAAATTAGAACTTACGCAATTGATTCCATTAATGCATAAAATATATTTTTACATTTTTAATATTATTTTGTCGAATATAATAAAAAATTGTTAATACATAGGTGCAGTATTAATTTGAGAACTTGCCTTTAACAATTAAAAATTAAACTCGAGATGAATAATTCAAATTGCAAAAAAACTGGCATGCATAAACATTCACTTTTAGGTAACTAATAATAACTACATATAGGATAAAATAGTTCATCATACCAAAATCCCCATGACGCAGCGATGACTGGGTTCTTCGAAAATGCTGAGCCGGTCCCAATTGGCGGCCTTCAACCTCACGCACGCTGTTCTGCCCGAACAAGTGACCGTAGAGTTGCTCCAAGAGCCTATTCGTTTTAAAGCGCCGGTGCTCTTCCGCGGACGCTCAAGTCTCCAACAGGCATTCAAGTCTCCAACGAGCGTTGAAGTCTCCGACTTGCTCCTTCCCCTCTTCTTCTTTCCCCTCTCTGATGACCCGCTCTTCCTCCTCCCACTCACTCCTCTTCCTCTTTTTTCCCTCTGATCACTGCGCTACCTCTCCTCAACACACTCCCTGTAACAAAGGGGACCTCTTGGTTACTGTGCTCGAGAGGCAAAGCTCCTCCTCAGTTAAATACGGCTGGAGTTTGCAGGTTGCCTACTTAACCCTTACTCCCCCTCCTCTCGCTCCCTCCCCACCCACGGAACCCAATGGCTGCTATGGCAACGCCCCGCACCTCCCCTCGTCCGCCCAGCGCCTCGTTCGAGGTAGAGCTCAAGTTTGGTAGCTGGCAAGGAGTGTGAGAGAGGAGGGAGGAGGAAACTGAGGAATAGGGGTGGTTTGGCCCTCCTGTTTTTGGCTGTAGCCTTGAAGAAAAAGGAGAACAGCGGACGAATAAAGGAGGAGAGGGGGAGAAGCATTGGCTCACAAACAATGGAACTGGGGTTAAATGAAATAGATCCAAGGGAAAACGTGAACGCCAGTGAAACGACAGCAGTAGGATGTGGACGAAAGAAAAATAATGCTGAAGGTGAATGACGTTGAGTGGAAAATCGTTGCCCAGTTAACCCTTTCACGACATGTGCATGGCTAGTGAGCGGATGAAGAGTTAATAATTGAATTACATCACCTTCTTTTGGAGGAAGACCAGGGTTGACTACCTCTCCAAACAGACTGCTCTAAGGTTTACGACCATCCAAGGAGGACGTGAATGCGGTCATCACTCATGTTTCGGTCATGGTTCAATAGAGAGTGCCAGTTTTTCATCAAGCTTGGTGAAAGGATGTCCTTCAGAGTTTCAATATTTACATGAGAATTCTAAAGAAGGTAACACATAAGCAATAGATTTTAAAACTTTTTGCTATTGGAGAAGCTAGTCAAATATAAAATAAGTCCCCTCCAATTAAGCATGATGAAGAATAGATATATGCTTTATCTCACCAGGTTAATAGACCGCGAGGGGTTGTATACATATGATTTTTTACACGAAATATATTTACACAATTTAGGCAAAGAGAATAATGCTTCTTAATTTTTTTTTAAATTGGGTGATATATTAAGCAGATTAGTTCTAAAATTCTGTCTTCTGTGTATGTGGAAACAGACCTACGATTTATTCAAGTTCATAATTGGAAATTGAATTTTAATATTGTTCAGCAGCTAAAAGGAAATATTCCTAAATAAAATATAAGATATAAAGCTACTACATTTTAACCCATAATGCCGCATGAAATACTTCTCCATTGAGTGGAAGAAAGATAATTTCATCAAGAAGAACTTCAACCAAAGAACGTCAAGTTTGGAAAGAAGCATAAAAAAATTATTTCTGCACTAAACTGTGTTGATTTTCTTGGAATGACATTGGGAAAAAATATTAGCAAGGAGAATGTCACTTGAATTATTTAATCCATCTGGATAATTTTCAGAATGTTAATTAACGATTCCGAAAATAATCAAATTATACAATGAATATATTATGCCTTTAAATGTGGGAGAAGTAAAATTGATGGAAGTAATCGTGGCAATGTACACTTTCCTGGGTTCAGGTAGCTTTTTTCCAAAAAGCTGTACAATTGTGACACATACTGCTTCTGCATCTGAGTTCATATAGCCTGTGCTCAGAAGCAGAAGCGGCGCAGATTACGTCATGATATTTTTATGCATCTCCGAAAAGTAGTACTCATACGGATATTCCATGTGCACCTTTTGCTATGCCCACCTCCTAAAGAATGGTAACTCTGTTTATGCCACCGTGATCATGTGCATAACTATTAGGTCAGAGATAATCGGTGATCATTTCAAGCCCATCGAAAATAATTCTAAAAAATGCGGCAATAATGTGTATCTATTTAGTACAATTTCGCCACTTTTCCTTCCTTTCCTACCGATAAATTTACTGCGATACATAATACCATATAGACTCACGCTTTCCCAATATTGTTTCCCTCATTTTTATTTCCTTCCGTTGTAGCGTAATTAAAAAGGGTGACAGTGCATAAATAAACGGAATCTGGGGCTCGGGATGCATCTCTAACCCTAGAATGACATGCTTCGGAAGACGCAACGAGGAAATGAGTATGAGTTCAAAAAGACGCTAGGTGCAAGAGCCTTCAAAAACCAACTATAATAGTCAGAATTTTCAAAGACTTAGCTTATTTTATCATGGAATATTTTTATTGTATAAAATATTAAAATACTTTCATTTTATTTTTATACAATTTTCACAAATCGTAATATTTTTCCGATAACTATGGACGTTATGGGCATATGCACATGGTAAGTACATTAATTATGATATGAGGATATACATTCTAATACGAGACTTAATAATTCCCCTGAGCATTTTTGGATCGTGCTAATGCATAAAAATTACGTTTTTGTACAGGAGAGAGCTTAAAAAATGTTCTGTATTGGGGTAATTAACATAAATAAATGTTGGTTTTTAAGGGATAACTTTCAGCTAACATTCCTAACACGCTTCATAAGGTTTGTTTCCGATTCAAAAAACTATAATTGCATTTATTCGTAGAACTTATTAAATAAGCTATAAGGGTAATTCCAGATTGCCTAAATGTATTATGACTTTCGTCATCGTTCATAGAAAACTATATAATAGGTCATATAGTAAAATTAGAAATGGTAAAGAAGCCTTTGTATAAAATAAATAACTTGTAATGGTAAATAGCACAAGGATTTCAAAGGAAGTGGTCCATTCAAATTTAAATAGATAAGAGGATAAATTATATAGAGCGGGGAAGGTGTGGAGAATGGAAGCAGCAAAGATAAACTGGAGGAGATGGCAATATTATTTTGTTGAAACATAATAAAAATAAGATGGATGAGTGAAGGTTGATAGAGTATTCTTCAAAATATTGTTTTTGCTCCGGTTATCTCAATCGCCCTCCATTTTCAGATGCGTAAATTAACTGAAACGTTTTTAGTAGGGTGATACCCGAGTTATTGATCGAGTGTTCTCTGCTTATTTCTGGTTATTCACCGCAATCTATGGCATGAATAGTCAAATTTCTGGCTAGTACGATTCCAAACGCTGTACATCCAAGCCAACGCTCACGGTGAGAACCCTGAATCATAGAAGGTTGATCAAATTAAATTTCTTTCGTAGTTTTTAAGCGTGATAAGCGTGGTAATTTACTCGTTAGCTCTTCATCGCCAACATTTCTATCACACAAATTGTAGGCATTCTTTTTAAATATTCCATCTGATAGTGAATTATGCACCATTGTCCAGATTTACTTTTATGTCGGATAATTCTAACTCATAGTTCAGTTTTGAGCAATTATGTTAAGTAAGTTGATGAAACTTTTTACAATTATTTCACAATTGTCATTAATATTAATGAACTGACTTTTTAAAATAACATTTTCAGTCTAAAGAAAGTCGTAAGGAGCTCAATTTAATTATTTCCATAATAATTATTAATTGTCAATTGTATTTATTTTACTTTTAAAGAAAAAACTTGTTTCTCACTCTTGATTTATTTTTAAAAGTTTGATAAAATCTTGGGAATAAGGTTTGCAAAAAGATTTCCTAAATTTCGACAAATTTGGAGTTTTCAACGGCTCATTTTGTCCCATTATTATATTTAGAGTTTCATCTCTGTGTTGTTTTAATTTATCTTATGTGTTCTAATTATAGAATATCTTAATTAATGATTGGCTCCATCCAGTTGGTCTTCATAACTTTACAGTAACATACTTCAGTGGCCTCCTATTTTCACTTTTATTCTGCAGGTATTATCATAAATTCTCTTTGATAGAATTTAATATATTCCGTAATCACCTGATACAAGAACTTTCCCCAGTTAACATCCAAAGCTGTATTGTGTCATCAAATCATGGTAACTGTAAAGATGAATCCCTTGACTTATGTTGCTGTGTAAATGAAACGAATTAGGCTTGGATTTAAAAACTTAATTTCAAATTAAGGTACAAGTAAAGACACCCTCCTTTTCAATATATCTAATGCTGCAAGATTAACTATGGGATGACTTAAAATTCTGAACGCTAAGGTTGAGTGTTAGGGAAAATTCAGGAGTTTCCAGGACTTATTAATTGGAAATGGTGTCTCCTTGGAGTCGAAAAACCTGAAGTCGTACAAGGACCCATTTGACAGTTGGTCAAAATGACAATGGATTATCATTGACGCCTTGTTGGTACTAAGTGGTGGGCGGTCCGAATGCAACTCTCGTCGCGTCCGCAGAAAGGTCATTTCTCTCCGCCGGGGATGCGAGTGCATTTATGCGCCCACTTCGGGAGGCGGAGAGGGCTGAGAGGACTGTTGCAAGGAGTAGACAAAGGCGAACCACGCCCTCCCTCAGGTGACCATGGGTGCTGTTTGAAGAACGAAGCTGAGATGACATAGTAAGTGAGCGAAAGATCTTATTCTTCGCCATTCACCGGAATGCAACTTGACCAACTCAGAGGGAATCCATGTCCAATGCAATTGAATTCATTAGTGAAGCACTGTTTGCTTAGACAGTATAGAAAAAGAACATGAGGTAGAATATTTCATTTTAAGACGACGTTAATGAATCGATAACAACAGTAAATATCTTTAGTAGTTTGTTTCAAGAAAATTTGGAAACGTTAACCGAATGTACTCTTGAATTATTTCCAAAAAAATGTAAATGCTTCAAAAATCAGGATTTAAGTATGATATGCGTACTTCTTGCTTTCCTCAAGTAAACATTTCCATTCCATTTCTTTCTAAGATTTAGTTCTGACTAAAAAACCAAATACTTTGGTAATAAGGACAAGATTTCCATGGGCATTTATACGAAAAAAAACACAGTCTGTTTGTGGGAAAATACAATATGACTTCTTAATCAAGCATAAAGGTAGGGCTATACATATTACGTGTTGATTTTTGATTTAATACTTTCCTTGTTGCAATTAAGAGTCATTAAAATCTTTGTAAGCATGACTTATGAAAATCGCTGTGCATCCAATATTGTAGGAGGATATTCTAACAAATTGTCATATATGCAAATGATATTTTCATATATGATAATGTGGCCTCAACTCATCAAATATATGAGGGCAGCACTTTACGCTTAACTAAATGACAATCCAAACCCATTGTTCGTACGCTTGGGGAGTCACCATAATAAGTTTACCTGCTGATTCAAAGGTTCTAAATGATGAGTTAGCTTCAAACAGTTTACCCCATTTAAATGTCTTGAAGTGTTATTATTTAAGTATAAACAAAAACCATAGCGAAATTCGAATCAACAATTACACTATGTTTTAAAACCCTATGAATAACGGAATTATATATTTTTAAATGTTCATTCTGTCTCAATTATGAGTCTTTCAGAGCACACAAATCCTCAGTATCAGGAAGTATTTTCAGCGAGATTTAAAGAGAGTTTTTAAATGGGAAGGTAAATTTCGCAAGACTAAAAGAACCCACAACGCTAGTAAGTAAATAAATTAAAGCAAAAATTGACGATTTCAAGGAGTTAGAGGTCGATGTGACTTAAATCCCATACTCACCAAGTAATTGAGAAAATTATTTCATTACTGTTCTTTATCATAGTAATAACAATTATTCTACAAGAAAACTCCGATCAACGTCCACAAAATAGGTTGACGCAAAATTGGAACCATATGGCATTTACGACAAAATAGCTGAATATTCTCTTCGAAGGAAAATGAAACAACTAAGATAATAATTTTTAAATTTGAGAAAATGTCCCTCGGTAATCTCCGAGGTTGCATTGACTCTATCAGTCCTCATTTATGTAACTGTTATGTAGCCAAAATGACTGATGATATTACGTCTTCTTCACATGGCACGTACATACACAGAAATATGTGTCAGAAACGTGCAGAAATTTTTTCAACGGATTTCAATGATATGTCCTAATTGCCAGGAATTGGGTATGTTGCTAGACCAAATTAAATAGAATTGGAACTTCCATTAATGCATTTTCAGAAAAAATAATCCCAAAACCTTTTTATACATAGTCTTTACATATATTGCTAATTACATATATACAACTATTGCATAATTGCTTCTCCTCCACAGTTTAAAGGAGGAGGAGCTTCTCCTTCCTACCACTGCTTTCGGGCCCTCCTCTGCCTCAGTTCTGTTCCTAATTCCTCTTGAGAAAGGTGGTTGCACCACCGAAAATTCGAGGACCAGTGAGTCCCTCTTTTATATGTTTTGTTTCTGTGTTTGTGTCGACTAGTTAGTGAATTTACATTATTGTGCACGTTCGTGAGTTTTTCAAGAAAGTGACTTTATGTATATATATATATATATATATATATATATATATATATAAACACACAAACACTAACACAAAAAACACCACACACATAGAAACATAAAAGAAGGACACTTACATTGGATATTTACGTTTCGACGGCACGGCCGTCGTCATCAGAATCAGATATATATATATATATATATATATATATATATATATATATAATGGATGAGAGAAGAAGATGGAAATATGTAAACACAGAGTTAGGCAAAATGAAGTACAAAGAGTTAAACAATAAATTGAGAAGGGCCACAAATAAAGCAAAAGAAGAATGCTGGAAAACGCAATGAAGGGATATGGACAGTTAAAGAAGAAGGGTGAAATTGGTGCTCTGTACAGCAAGGTTAAGTTATTATCGGGAAGTAAGAAGGCAAGATCTGTGCTAACAGTTAAATATAAGTGGGGTAAGATAATAGTTGAACCAGGAAAAATCCAAGAGAGATGGAAGGAACATATAGAAACACGGTATGGTAAAGAACTTAGGCCGACAAGGTTAGACATAGAAAAGGAACATGACGTAGAAGAAGATAGCTTAGGTCCAGGCATACTCGACGATGAAATAGAAAGGGCATTAAAGGAGATGAAAGCAAATAAGGCCGTGGGGGTGGACAACATTCCTGTAGAACTGTTGAAATGTTTAGGAAAATGTGGGAAGGAGACTCTAAATGGACTGATTCGTAGTATCTATGAGGAAGGAATCTGGCCGGAGGATTTTGTGAGATCAGTTTTAGTCCCTATTCCAAAAAAGACAAAGGCTAAATCATGTGAGGATTACAGAATAATAAGTTTGATATCCCACGCAGCTAAAGTTATTCTCGGGATCATCAACAAAAGGATAGAGAGTAAGGCAAATGATTACTTAGGGGATGATCAGTTTGGGTAAAAACTCTCATATGAATCGTAGCTATGTACGGCGCGGAAACGTGGTCACTGAAACAGGAGGATAGACGTAGATTGGAGCGTAGATGGAGGGTGGAGATGAAAGGCGTATTGAACGGTAGTGGGATGTTGAAGAAGGTAATAGAGGGGAGAATGTTGGGCAAGCGAGGAAAGGGTAGGAACAGGATAGGGATGTTGGATGGGATGAAGGGTGGAAAGAAATACACAGAGATGAAGAGGGACCTGATGTAGTTTAGGTTGCTGGATTGGGTTTTGTTTGGAGTTACAAAATATTTATTTGATAGTTGTATCCATCCAAAAACCTACCCTAACCGGTAGATTACCTAATAATAATATATATATATATATATATATATATATATATATATATATATATATATATATATATATATATATATATATATATCGATGATGTGGAAGCACTCATGAGAGGAATATAACATTGGAACAATAGAACACAATAAAATAGATAACACGTAAAATGATACTCATATTGTAGATTGTTTAAGCTTTCATCCTACACCGAGGCCTTCTTCAGGTCAGACTGAAAGGTCTTGGGGGAAGAATGGTGTCTGGGGAGGGAAAAAAAGGGGGGAAGGTGCAGAGAATGCTGGGAGGGGAATTAAAAATGGCGGTTAAGGGTGGGAATTTTAAAGGATTGGAAAGCTAGGATATATGCGGATTCGCGAGTTCTGACCTCTTTGTTGGTGGTTGAATCGGGTAGGGATTCTAGGATTGTTATAGTATAAAAACAGTCTTCGAATGAAAGGTTGTGGGACATTGCGTGTGAAGGGATAGGAAGAGAAGAGAGTGAGGCAGAATTACAGGAGATTTCATTAGATTCAATAGAAACAGTATTCGTTTGAAATTTGAAAGGGTGATTCCAACTACACTTTGCGCTTCAAGACGAAGTGCGAAGATGTTAAGGGAACTCTAGTCAAGGGCGTTTATGGATGATGGAAGGAAAAGTATACAGGTATAGGAAACTCTCCGAATGTAATGCAATTAAATTACCCGCGCCCCTCTTATTGGTTGGAGTGGGATCGAACTACTTGGAGTAGGTAAAGACGCTAAGCTTTGCAGCACAACCGGTCTCAGTGCTCTCTAAGCTGTGAAAGTGGTAGTACGTCAATTTAAGTAAACCTCTGCCGACCGTGTCGGGGAAAAATGGAATCGACGATCGAGCAACGTTACGCAATTGCCAAGTTTTGTGCTAAACTGCAAAAATCTCAAGAGGATACTAACAAAATGATTTATGAAGCTTACGGGGACTCTGTTCTATCCTACTGACAAGTTTTGAGGTGGTTAAAGGTCCGACAGGTGGGCCGAGAAGAGGCTTAAGACGAACAACGATCTCGGCGCCCGTTAACCTGCAACATCGACTACGATGTTACTCGTGTTCTTCATTTGTTGGACTCTGACCGTCGATTGAGTATAAAGGTGGTTTCCAATGAACTGAACTAATCGTTTACTGGTGTGTTTCGCATTCTCATTGAACATTTAGCGATGAGGAAAGTGTGCACCAAGCTCGCACCCAAGATATTTGCTACAACGCGCTACGAGTCCGCGAGTTTCTGGCCCAACACGAGGTGCCAACGCTGCCCCACCCTCCTCTATAGTCCTGACGTCGTCCCAGTAGACTTATTTTTGTTCCTTTGGATTAAGCCAGCCCTGAAAGGAACCCGTTTTTTGTCCATAGAAGATATCCAATCAGCCATGACGAAGACTTTGCGAGAGGTCCCCGAAGACGCCTTACAGGGCGCGTACCGATCATGGCACTGTCGTTGAAAAATCTGTGTAGAGGCCCAAGGACAGTACTTTGAAGAATTTTAAGTATTTGTGTAAATCTGTTCAATAAATTAAGTAAAAATATAATTGCATTACTTTTGGAACGCATCTTATATTTCTGTCAGCATTCTGAGATATTTTCTAAATAAAACATATAAAACGTCGTTCAATTATTACAGCAGAATCCCCAGGAAAAGATTAAAATATTTAGGCCCATCATTTTACAAGGTACTGAACTTGCAATTACATGAACAGGAGTGCCCATTGAAAGTATAAGTCTTGGTGTCGCAAAAGATTTTAAAATGCATAAATAGCATTTAAAAATACAGTGCGTTTTGACTATAATAGCTAGAAAACAAGGATGTTCATTCTAACAGACGCCACGTAGGCGAACAATTCTCTTACTGATACTTAAATAGTGTCATTCCTAGTGATCAAGTAAATTAATTGAAAGAGAAAAAATAGCAAATCTTAATTAATTAAGCATAGCTTTTATAAGTCATTTTATAAGTAATCTTAAGTCACTTAGCATAACTCTCAAGATGTTAAGGAAGAGCAATTTCATATTAAGATAAACAAAAGCAAATTTATGTACGTTAATAGAATTGATGATGGCGTGGCGATGTGAATATTGAGAAGAGCTAGTAGATTACTTGGTTGATATGACTGGGCTAAATAAAATTTTAGATTTGAAATTAATATATCCAATTATATTTTACATTATCTTCAATATCATGACGACTGCCATAAATTTAAAAATAACGGAAAATTACGAGAGAGATCTACTGACAACAGAAATAAGGTGCGATAGGTTAATTAAGCACAATATTTGAATAAATAAAACCACCATACAGCATTGACATTTTGTATTGCTTTATGGTAAAAATTTTCTAGGTATCGTAAAAATAGCGTAAAAATACTTAGAATCAGTAACATCGTGGGATTAAATGACTGACAGGTATATTCTTGATGAAGTCATTAGGGGTAATACCCAAGGAAACGATAAACAAAAACTTCCTCCAGAACAAACCAATACCGGAAACATTAAAAAATGTACATTTCTTAATTTGTAAATTAAACCTCGTGTCCTTGAAGATGACGCCAGAAGTCAAGAGGAGTTCCGTGAACTCTGGCTGGATCATCCCCCTCGGAACCCCTCCCCCTTCGTCTCAGCATGGGGGAGAGTGACTCCATCGGGGAGGAAAATCAAGGCAGGAAGAGAGGGGTGGGTGCAAATATAGAGGTGATAGGATGTGAGGCGAGATGAGGATGGGAGACGGATAAGAGTGATGGGACAAGAACAAGAGTTAAAAGCACAGAAGGGCGTACTCGAACCGGTTCAACTCCTCTGCAAAAAAATATAATACACTTGGAATGTCATTAGCGTAACAATAGGGGAATGATAGTGACGCTAATAGTATACACTGAAACAAAGGTGCCCATTTCTTCAGATTCAAGTGTTCTAATGAATAATATCTAAAATGTTCGTCGTGAATTTCTTACATTAAGTTTTTATATGACCAACAGTATTCCAAAGTAATATTACTTTCCATTCTTTCAAACTATATATATTAAGAACAATTAATTAATGTAATAATGGGGATAGTTTACAAGATCTCCCTGCTACATTATTCATTATTATATTCATCGAAATATTATATATATATATATATATATATATATATATATATAAAGGCGAAGGCAGGAGGCTCAAGTTGTTAGAGTATCGACTCGGTAAGTCGAAAGATTAATGGCTCAAGAAAATATTTCTGCACTTGTGATCTGCTAGCTTCCGCCTTCCCTACCTATCCTGCATTCGTCTTTTATACATTTTCCTATCCATTTTCCCAAAATCTATTTTAATGCGCATATCTATCTATCTATATATTATTAGGTAATCTACCGGTTAAGGTAGGTTTTTGGATGGACACAACTATCCAATAAACATTTTGTGACTCCCCACCTAGCAAACTAATCTATATCAGGTCCCTTTTCATCTCGGTGTACTTCTTTCCTCCCTTCATCCCGTCCAACATCCCTATCCTGTTCCTACCCTTACCTCGCTTGCCCAACACTCTCCCCATATATATATATATAGTCACTTTCTTGGAAAACCCACGAACGTGCACAATAATGTAACTTCACTAAATAGTCATAACAAACACAGAAACTAAAACATAAAAGAGGGACTCACTGGTTCTTGAATTTTCGGTGGTGCAACCACCTTTCTCAATAGGAAATCACCTTTCCTCTTGAGAAAGGTGGTTGCACCACCGAAAATTCGAGAACCAGTGAGTCCCTCTTTTATATGTTTTAGTTTCTGTGTTAGTTATGACTATTTAGTGAATTTACATTATATATATATATATATGTATATATATATATATATATATACACACACACATATACATAATACTTGCATCTAATCCGACGCTTCTTCTTTACGACTCCTTGATGCACGAGTTAAGATACAATTGTTTATTTAGGAAGCTTTCAAGGAAGTTGTGTCACAGTGCAATGGAATGTAATTGGCAGTTCACTTGAAGTAAAATAACATCAACAAGGGGACTAGTTAGCAAATGTTAGATAGGTACTATCAACCAGAAATGATAAGTGTAACGTTTTGAGATCATTTCTGTATTCGAGATTCTAAAGAGCGGATCGGGAAAAACGCTAGTCGAGTAAACAGCTGCAAGGAGTAAATTTTGACTTTCGTTTCGCTTCGTCCCTCACCTACGCCCTTCACTCTTTCACAATCGCTTCGATTGGCACCTTCGGCCTTTTCTGAACACGATGGGGCGGAGCGACAAGAAATTATAAGTGTGCGATCGCGAGCATAGAAAATTTGACAGCGAACACTTAGATTTCCTTAACAGGGGTATTGATTGAAGGTTTTTGCCCGTTTTCGGGAGTAGTTACGGACTTGCTCCTTAGTTTTAGACTGGGAACAAAGGAATCAGTGCTTCTTAATGTTGAGTAATGCCTTTTTTTCATGTTTCAAGAAAGTATTTCGGATATTTCCGAGATATAATAAATGGAAACAGCACATACAACCATATTCTTATAGAATGCTATATATCATATAGAATATAGCATCCTTAGAAAATATAAAACATGCATATATGTGTAAAAAAATTCCGTTCCTAAAACGCGACATTTTGTTCATTCGAATTTGTATAATAATTTCTTTTGTTGTCATAGATTAAAGTGCGGATAGACCCACATTATTCAGAACTAAAAGGAAACCATCGTTCGCCTACAGACGCTTCATAGCATGTAAAAAAAATGCTCCACATTTCGAGTCATGACTATTTTTTTTCTTTGAATCTTCAATTACTTCGCAGTGAAGGAAGAGTGCTTCGTACCAGTCCTCGATTCTCCTTTTCTGGTGAATACTTCTTTCGCTGATGTAATTCTTTTCTAATTTTCACACTATTATGTCCCCATTTTGCGATGAAATTAATTCCTTACAGCAGCAAAAGGAGGAAGAGGGAAAATATCCTTAAGGAAGTCTCCATTGGGAAATCAGTTTGGAATCCAAAAAGAAAAGGGATCATGCCATAAGTGTTGGTGGGAGGAGTGATAAAAATGGTGGCAGGAATGTTTATGTAATGCTACGTTGATCTCACAAACGTAATACAGGGAATACTAGTCAGAGTTCAAGCACTAAATCTCCGAAAGATAAGACTATAATTTCTCTCTAGAACGAACGAATTTTGCTGCATCTACATATTTCATTTGCCATGGCAACCACATAGTACAAACCCCTTTTGACCATTCTTAGTATGGACTTCGAGGCCCGAGTGGTGTGTAATAGATAATATAGGAAAACCCCAACTGAAAATTGAATTGGTGCAATTTTATGGATAATATTAGACATCGAATCATACCTAGCACAGAAAAAGGAACTGCCCGTTGGCTCCAATTTGTTCAAGTTACATATACTGGAACTACCCTGAGTACGCGAGTTTCACAATCCTAAAGGATTAAGTCCGGTGTAAGCTCTATCCTCATGCATCAAAGCCAATCTTCAAGGAGATTACTGTGGAGGTGGCATTTATGCATAACAGCAGACGTTGTAAGGATGGGTTCCAAAAAAATATTCGCAAAAGGTCAGAAGCCATAAAATGCCAGACCAAGCACAGAAAGCATATTTTGAGAATGTTACGTGTTTAAGATTGGTTTGTTGCTAAAAAATCTTTGGCGAGAGGAGAGATATACTATATTTAGAAAATGATTCACCTTGACCACTGTTTCTCAAAATTGCGAAATTCGAAGAATAAGCCAAAATCCTTAAAATAAGTTATGAGAAGAAGTACAGAATACTTCAATTTTAGAAAAAAATCGTATTTATAGCATGAATAAGAATCCTATGTATCTCATTTATATATTCCTCACGGATTGCTCGATAATCTGAAGTACGAATCAGAAATATTTTTGTGGATTGCAAATATAATTATGCTAAGTTTTTCAACTCATAAATTCATTATGCATTCGAAGACAAGGGTAGCAATGGAAAGACCAAGCCTTCAACCCTCCATCGCCATCCTCTATCACGTCTCTTGAATGATTTCCAACATCCAATTCTTTATCCGCGAAGAAAAGGTGGTGGTCTCGTTGGCGAAGAAGATCCCGTCCAACTGGTTGGCAAAACGAGCCACATCGGCGCTTTTTGGACCCCATGGAGCGCATCCATCGATCGTCGAACTCTCTTTGCCCAAAAAAGGGCGGAGCGAATCCAACCACATGGAGCCGGCGGAAAACACGCCCATTGTGATTAAAACGCTTCGCTTGGCCCGTGGAATTATTTATCCCTTGAACAACAAGATGAGCGGACAGAAAATAAATGCACGAATTAAAGGTAATTGAACGTTTTTCAATTAATTGATCGCCAGGACAAAGCAGAATGACTGCAAAAACAAGTACAAGAAAAAGGAGACATTCCTATCGCGTAATTCCAAAGTAACATGAGATGTAAAAAAATGAAAAGGACCCTGACGTTAACTTAGGAAGTTGGAAGTAATTGCTAAAGGAAGACAAATGTGAATACTATATGTTTGTCCCGTTGAGAAAAGTGGAAATTTTGGAAATACAAATGATTATTTGTATTTTAAAAACGAAGGAAGCAAATGAATTAGGTATAAGGGATGTGGTTTGATGGAATGGAGACAAAGGACAAAACGTTTTTTATAAGAATTGTGAGAGAAAAGTGGAGAAAGGACCTTATTGATAGCGTGGGGGGCAGAAGTTACGAAGAAAGTGGTAGAATATAAAATGTTGATTCGATGTCCATTGTAATTTTTAGTGGCTATTCAAAACCATTTTTTTAAGTACACTACCATTGAACTTAACTGAATTTGCATTTTTTTCCTCGCAGCCAGTGAAACCATCTTGATACATTATCTTGGAAACATTTTTTCCTGTATCAGCTCAGACTTGTTCATACACTCTACGCTTTTGATAGATCAAAATCAATAGTAGTTCCCAAAGGAATGGAAAATATAGTATATAGAAAAATTGAATTATTATTTTTCACCATTATAATCATTAATTCGTTGTACTTCTTTCCACCTTTGATGTCATTATAAAACTACATACCATCTTGCAACTGTTATCCTCCTCTTTCTCTCCCTATTGAATCGCTCATTTAATCAAGCAGTCTCCTCTCAATATTTACCTTACTTATTACATAGAAACAAAATATCAGAGGCAAAGTTGAATGAAATACAGACCAATTGAACTGTTTGAATTCGCATTCGAATTACTTTCATAAAGATAATTGTATTAAGTCCTAAATAAAGGCGGAAGAAGCAAAAAACTTAAGTGATGAATAGAGATTGTTTTTTCTAAATACGTGATAAATAGCGATGTTAGCACGAAGCTTTGGGAATAAGGTATGACTTATGAAAAAGAGCAAAACATATCAACAACGTAGGCAGCAACATAGGTGCAGGGAATTTCTATGAATTAGAAGATAATGAATCCAATATTTCGGTAAATGAGTGCGTTGACCACCAATATAAAGAGCCCGAAGAAAGGGATATAAAGTTGGGAATTTTATTATTGGTAACGGGTTTCTGAGAAGAGAAGTAGCATCTGGGATGGGCGAGTGATGGAGAGAACGGAAGTGTTCCGGTGATACAAGATGGGTGTGCCATTAAGTGACTTTTTCGGGAAACGCCTTAACAAAGAGGGTTGGAGGGGAAGAAACCAAGCAGCTTGGAAAATGCAGAAAGAGTTGGGTTTATCTCTTAAATGCTAGCATTAAATGCAGCCTTTGGATAACCAACAAACTTGAAGGCAAACTGAAATAAGGATTCTTACCTAAAATTTATTATAATTTAGTTCCTTTTCCTTAATAAGTATATATGAATGCCACGCCGCGGAAGGCATTTTCACATAATAAATATTGTCTCCTCAGAGTGAAAATGCCGTTCAAGTACAATTGAGAGAAATTTTTGTGGTTTCCTTTAGACTTAAGAAATGAGAGACTAACACAGTGCCAATTTAAAACTTCAGGTAAAATATTGAAACAGTTTTGCAAGCAAATGATTAAAAACATGAAAAAAATATTTTACCCAGAGTCATTTGACACAATTGATTATGAGTGACATTATGACGGAAAAGTATACGTTCGTGCAAATAAGAATTTCTAAGATGCGAATCGATTCAACAATTACGTAACTTACCTTACGTAAATCTTAGTCGTGTCAAACCAAAATAGAGCAATTTTAATTCAGAAATTTGTCCTTAGAGTGTCAGAAAAGCAGTATAGATTAAAAATTTTTTATGAACCTCTGTTGAAATATATGGTTCTTTGAAAAAGATTATAAAAGTAATAAATTGGAAGAGAGACAAAGTACGAGTATAATGAATAATCAGGGGTTAGATGGTAGATTGGTGGGAGAAAATATAAGAAAGCAGAAAATTTTAAAAAGATTGCAGAGGGCTATAAGCCAAAATCTTCAATGACCAGGATAACCAGTGAAGGGGGGTTAGATAAATGGGAAAGAACGAAGAAGAGAATAGGAATGTCTGAGGAAACGAATGTAGATGAGAAGCCGTGCGATAACGAAGGAGAAACCCGTGTGAAAAATGTTTGCCACGCTTTTTCAAATTTTCAGATACTGGTTAGTAATCAGTCAACGTCGCAAAACCTAACTCTGACCTGTAGATAAATTAATAACATTAATGATAGTCTGTAACTAGTGAAAATTATGTCGACTCCCATCACGACTAAAAATCACGAAATATTTCATTCGAAAATTTTAACCAATTCTTGAAAATTTGAAGCATTTTTTAGGGGTTTTAGCCCCCGAGGCGGAGCGAAAATGGTAAGGAAGTGGTTCTCAGGGAGGCAGAAAATGAGGAAGACGGACTAGATACGAGAGAGGAGGTGTTTGGCATCTTTGCAGCCGCACCACAAAAGACGGCTGGTCCGGTGACGTGGTTGGGGTGTCGTCCTTGGGCGGAGCACGGGTGGGATCTGGCAGATAAAGGCCCCTGACCTCTCTCTCCTCCACGGTGGTAGAGGTGAGTGAGGAGGGCCCCGGAGAAATGAGGCGGGATACCACGGAGGGGCGTGAGATACGCGCAACGGTCGAAGGAAGAGTTTAGAATGGCTAATGGATGGGAGAACGCAAACAGAATTAGATTAGTGGATGACCACCCCAACGCCCGTGAATAATTTCTCGCGAAGAATGTGACACGTGGCCACCGACTGAAAATGTGAACGTGGGCGAATATCCACCAGACTAAGACTTGTGGGTGATTTAAAGGTCATACGCGTGATATAAGGTGAAAATGCAATCCTCCTAGGATTACGTAATGGCCTTTAAACGCCATTTATTAAGTTAACAATCGCACGTGAACATTATTGCCATTTATTGCACAGTACAATTAAAACCGAATTATAACGCGATAATTTGTAAGATTTAACATTGCCGAAAATCTGCGAATCTGAGCGGCACATTGCTAACATGCACAATCAATTCCTAAGGAAACCATTAAAGGGTTACACAAAGAGACAGTTTTCACATTGCATAATTTTAGATGACCACACCACCCTCCTTTCTCTAAATTCTTTAAAAAGGTTTTCAACGTCCTATCAACTTAATTCCCAACTTATAGAACGCCCACCCTCCATTATACCTTCTTTCACCTTATTCAATATCGCATATATTTCGTCTGATCACTATTTGCAAACAGGAATACCTGACAGCAAATTCTTCAAGAGGACCGCTGATCAGTTATGAGATATAATATTTTTTAAATTTCTATTTTTTTACTTTTGCTCATCCTATACTATAATGAATGATGGATGCCTAAGTGAACACACGAGAAAAACTAATTTTTTAATGCTAACATAATGAGGTCCTATTTAAATGAGGTACGGAACGTGAAAATGTTTCGTTGTTATCACCTACACCATTGGGGATGGTTGATTTTCGCTTATGCGGACCTATTTCTTTGATATAGATGAGATAATTTCACAACGAAAATTATGGTGCTTTTATTTTTTTAATACTTACATACCCAGCTCTCTGAATTAATTTCATCAATTAATCTTAATCATAGTACCAATATCAATTGATTCGTTACGATGATGTCAGCAGAATGCACACCAGGTGAATCACAAAATCAGTTCATTGATCCTGAGCTTGGGAGATTATTTTTTTTTTCTTCTGAAGCGATGTAATTCTTAAATTATCATAACATTTTTTTAAATATGTAAAAAAGTTAAATTATTAAATACTGCGGACTCACTTCATTTCTAAATTATTGCTAAATTCTCGATTTAATCTGTATTTTCCCTGACTTTTAACTAAACTGTCTAAATTTAGACAAAGTTTTCTGGAATAGATCGATAATTATGGATTATTAAATAGCCACTAGAAGGTTATGCAAAAGATCCGCACATTTTCGAACAATGTTATTTTCAACCCTAAGATCTGAACTCCATGCATCCCTTTTCCTCTCCACGCCCATCGTATCAAATTCGCATCGCAAAAAAATAAAATAAGTGCAAAAAGACTACTCCCTCCTATCCCGAAAAAACACCTAAGCAAAAACATCTGGTCTGGCAAAGGACGTTGACACCAACGTTCTGACTCGACCACTTTCGCCTCACTTCTGGTATCACGAATATTCGAGTTGGACGTGAGCACGCCGAGGGGTGGGTGGGATACAGTCACTTCCAATTAAGACATTACGAGGAGTCCCTGAGGGCAGTCGTCCGGAAAATTGCCGGTCATGAACCTTGGTCGTCACGTTCAGAAGGCATTTTGACAATCATCATTGCCTTTATTTGCCAAGGTTTGCTGTAGTATCTGGAAAAGGAACAAGGTTTTTTTCTTTTTCCAGAAAAATGGAACCAAGGACCTTACGTCAATTATTAAGTAAACACTTCCATAGTATGGTTATCGATGCATAATTGACTCGATGGCAAGTGAAGGAAGTTATTTTATGCTCTCTTCACAGTTTTTTACATTATAAAGTGTGGTCCCATACCTTAGCTACACGATTAATATCCTTAAATAAACAATTAACATTTCTTTTCTGAAGATCTTTGTTTTCTTATTCTTCCCTAAATTGGAAAAATATCTGCTCCCACGAGTAAGCTTGATTAAAATAATAAAAGAGCTTAAAATAGCATGAGGAACCGAATTATAAAAGGAAAGATCAGTGAAAACCTTCTACCAAAGCAAGTGTAGATCAACAGATTTGTATTTGAAAAATTCGTTTACTAAATCTACTAAAAGACAAAGAAAATAGCTTCAACGGTTTGAATCCTTGGGAGTGTTAGCGTGATAAAAATTGGGAAAGGTATTTCCTCTCCTCCAAACTGTTTCTGCTTCTCCATCTAGGCCGCAGAACATTTCTAACACATGAAACTAATATGCAAATTTCGTGTCTATTTATTTTGCGGTATGTTTCAATCATGCCTGTCGTTTCAATTCAAATTTGTAAAACTGAATTTTGTAGCACATCTTTATGACACTTTCAGGACGTGTTTCACCCTCCCAAAGCTATTTTACAAACAAAATAGAACAGCACAAAGTTTGAGGACATGCTCTGCATAATCATTATGACAGATTCCCCGTAGTGCCGGAATAATAGCCATAAGGGAATAAAAAGTGTATAGCCCTAGCCCTATTAGGTACTGAAAGCATATTGGGAACTTTTTGCTATTGGAAAAATATTATATTGAGCCGCAATAACCATGAGAACTAGTGAGGAGCAACAAAGTCGTATTTGTCTCTACGCTAAGAAGTAGTGATCAACGCGCTTATATGGATGGAATCGTTTAGAAGTCTTGTAGAATCAAGGGATTAGCAAAGGACCTTACATTTTTAATTAAAAATAGGAGCATAGTAAGTATCACCAATTCATTAAAATACTTACACCACATGTAATAACCTAAATAAATATTAAAGAAAACAAATATGGATAAATAATTAAGAAGTTAGATGGGGGAGAAAATTGGGGAAAGCTAAAACAGAATTAGGGAAGAGAAAGTACAAAGAGCGAAATAATATACTAAACTGAATGAATTAAGACGCAGAAGGAATGTGGAGAAAGAAGTAGCGCGAGAACATGAAGGGCTTACTTGAAGGAAGAAATGGCAACGACGGTTAATCTCCCAACAATTCCTGAAGAGTTATATTAAGCGTGGCTATCCAAAAGCTGCTGCCTTAACACCCCCACCACACACCCTTACGATAGCTTGCGGTTTATTACGTAGATGTGGGAATGAAAAAGAAATTAACCAGACCGCTGATGAGGCATGGGTGCCTGCGCAGGCAGGGGAGGGGAACTATCAGCATATTCTCTGTGGATAGATGAGGTTGGGAGTGGACATAGGAAGTTAAGTCATCTCTATTCCCTGAGCGATTTACACTCGCCACTAGTTCCGCAAGTCACGCATCATCATCAGGAACCACACGAATGAAGGGCAAAGTGGGAGGGAAGGCAAGACAGGATAGCAGAAAAACCGACATTTGAGTCTTCTTATTCATGTCTCAACGACCTTGACGTCCACTGCTTCCCACGGGACAACCCGAAACTAAAGAGTGCCCTCCGCCCTCCTCGGTTCGATGTCCCTTTGAATGACCCCTCGACGCCAACGCCAATCCGCGGCCGGCCCGGTATAAAAATCAAAAAGGATCGAGTATTTCTGCGTCTGAACGCCTACATTCAAATGCTACGAAATTCACGAGCAAAGCAGGAAGGTGAAAACACTGGTCAACAACTAACAAACAATAATCTGTGGACACTATGGACATAGAAAATATAGAAATCGATTCAAAATAGATTAAGCTAAGAAGGAAAATTGCATTAAAGAGCTGTATGGTAATAAATTTAGCCAGAAATGTTATCTATGTAAAACATTGTGAAGACATTTAGAATAGCTTACGTTGGGGAATCTTTGAGAGCGTGATAGAAAAATTAATTAAGGAAAAGATCAAGTATTTGGGGGTAGACAACACTACTGCAGAATTAACTATAACTTAAAGAAAATGTCGCAGCAATTATGGGGTGGATATTTGCTCAGAAAATTCCGTAATATGAGTGCTAAATGACCCCCATTGCCTAAAGAAAAATTACAGCATCTTGTGAAAAGAGTAGTACCATAATTGTATTTTCCAAAAGCAGCATATAGAATCATGAACTGAAGGATAATAAGGAAGGAATATTACCACTTAATGGAACATTATTTTGGGATAATAATTTAGAGGGAACGCCCGATGCCACACCAGAAATGGAAACTTTTATAAAAAGTCGAATGTAACCAAGAACTAATTTTGAGCCCTGTGTATTCTGAAAAGGCGATCGATAGGACTATCACCTGTGATTTTCAACGCTTAAAAACAAAATTCCACGTGCGCAGGGGAAGTATTAGAGGTAGGAACGTTTATTAGGTTGAGAACTTAGTTTTAAGGATGATAAAGTCACAGTCAGCTATTCATTCAACTTTGAATGTTTGAAAGTTTGAAACTCTTACCAAGCACGTCACAGATCCAAGACGGTATTGGAATAAAAATAAGGATAGATTAACAGTTAAGTTGAACGGCAAATTTTGATCATATTTAACACCTCACTTATTTTTGGAATTATTTAAGACGAAAATGATTCAAGTAGTAATTAAGAGAAAAATCTGTTAGATGAAGAAGTATTTGAAAACAATGGAGTCCATGAGGCCGTAAAAACTTTCAAAAATATTTATGACGCATATTACTGTGTGAAAAAAAGGGAGAGTAGGAGAATTTTTAGATGTGGATTAAGAAAGAAAAAAATAAAATGACTAGGACGGAAAATGAAGATTCAAGTGCTACGGAAGGGGGATGGGAAAGTTTTTGGAGGAAATTCATGGAAGGCAGTGATAAATAGATGAAGGATTTGTTGTGATTACTGACAAATGAAGATTGTAATGAGACAGACTGCTGTTTAATCTAAGTAAGGGATAAAAAGTATAGGACTTATTGGTTACATAGAAAGAGGTAGGATGGATGTAGAGTTGAAAAGCGGTCTATTAAAATACAGCGATCAGGACATTATGTGTAGTGATTGATAGAATTGAAAGAGTCGCTATTCCTTGGAGACATTGAAAAAATACCTGGATCAGGACACTATTGATTATTGGGTGGAAACAAAAGAAAATATTTTACGTATTTTAAATATTACGCCAAAATTCCAAGGTCTTCTTCTACCGATCAGCGCTCCTCTTCTGCGTATTTTTTCCGCTGCTGCAAATTTGGCTCTGTTGGAATTTCGTTTTGACAACGTCCGCGAAAGCCTTGATGGCTCAACTTTGGGCGAGATGCAGTGGACCAAGTATTGTATTTAACAGGATTCATTATTACACCCATTTTCATCATCATTCACGATAAAAATTATTGAACTGGCTACTCTTTGCCTTCATCGATGTTTATTTAACGGAAAACCATCGCATCGCTCTGGGAAGTGTTATAAGGCCACTTGTATTCATAATACATAAATCAATAAAATTAGCTCATACGTTCGTAGCAACCTCAGATTATTTGCTGACGACATAGTGGTATACGGGGAAATAATTACGCCAGCAGATTTGCGAGCGGCTCTTTAGAGACTAAGACGGAATATCGAATTGGTACAACCAATGGGGATTAGTCTTTAGCATAGGCAAATACCCAGTTTTGAAATTTTGAAACAAAACAAAAGACGAGCAGGATATGAATTTTGAAATAGAACGGTCAGTACCAACTATGGCCGATCAAGTTAAACATTTGGGGGTAGTTCTAACACCACGCCTTCCATGTGGAGCACACATCAGGACAATATGCGGATCCACTTTAAAGAAACTCGGCTTCATTAAACAGGTAATGGGAAAATGTGATTTGAAAGTGAAATAGAAGTGTTACTTCGTTATATTTAGGGCAAATTTGCAATAGGCTCCAAGTATTTGGGATCCTTAGGAGAACATTTGGCAAAAATAATTAGATATAGTTCAGTAAAAATCCGCCAGAAACCACCAAATACAAAATCCGCCAGATTCGTCAAACATTGTTACGATAAGAAGACGAGTGTGATAGGCCTTTTAGAGGAATTAGGCTCGCCTCTTGAGATGCGAAGAGAATAAGCCAGATAGAGACTTTTAGAAAGGTTCAGAACAAACGAGTTTGACAATGACACTAAAGGAATTATTATGGCGCCACATTACTTAAGTAGATCAGACCACAAAGATAAAATAAGGGAGATAGCTTCCAGTACAGATAGATACAAATAGTCGTTCTTTCCGCGAACAATCAGAAACCATAATAGTAAGAAGTCAAAGTCATTATAGAAATACTTATGAAATTCCTTTTACGTATAAGTAAGAATAAACGCTGCGTAGACATAAAGTATATTTTTCGGTGCATGTGAATGTCAGTTGATAGTTTATGTACTTCGTGCGTGTGAGTCAAAGGTTTTTGCACGAATTGATTGATTGATGAATTAGATTGGTATGGATTTGTTCGTTTTGCATGTGGTTTTATTCTCTTTTACGATAGGTGACCTAATAGCCCCTGACACACACTTTTGTGGCGGCTTGCAGGGTATGATGGAGAGAAGGGTATGCAGGGTATGATGGCGGCTTGCAGATGAAGTGGTCGCTCTCATTAGGGTCAAAGGCCTATGTAGGCACCCCACAAATGAACAGGTGCTACGAGGACTACCTTTAGTCTGTATTTTATCCGACAACACTGTGTCATAGGTGACTCAACTATGAGAAATTACCACTGCTCCCTCCAAAAATTCTTTTATATTATTTATATATACATATACATATATATATATAAGCATGGGATAATGACAGCGCAGAGTTTATCATAGCTAGCATGAGGCTAAGGTATTCATATTGTAGCATAAGACCGCCGATGAATTCGCTATCAAGACGCCCATTACTTAACGTGTCAACGCGTTTATCATTTTAGTATAAACACATTTGGCTCATGCATGGTTTCATGAAGAAAATTAAATCATTAAAAGCCAAATACAATGCTTTCAGTTATGTTTAAACACAATGAAAGCGAGCATTAAGAGTTTACGCCGGATTTCAGTTCGAATTATACCTTCCAAATCGGTTTGCTTTCACCGACAGCGAGACAAATGCAATTTAACATACTAAATTACATCATGGAGAGTTACCATGACTTCTACCCACCCCATATTTCAGAGGATCCATTAAGAGGGATTGCGTGAATGAAAAACTTTTTCACTTCTGAGAAATCATTTACTGAAGGGCAAGTTGTGCAGTTGAATGACATTTTAATGCATTACGCAGAGTTCAAAATGACCAGAGACTAATCTCATCTTACCCTTCTTTTCATGAGATAGAGAAAAAGAGAATGGGACAGAGAGAGGGGGAGAGGGAGAGAGAATGGGGGAAGGAGGGGTGGTTCGGAAGTGGAGAACGATTATGGGGAGTGAGGGATAGTGGCTGGAGGGTTATGACAGGCATTCACATTCATCATTCCATCCCCTCGATGATTCAAAAGAGGACCTCCAAGGGGATTTACAAAAACAAATTGACAAGAGTGAGCATACATTCGCATTCTGTTGAGCGGAAGTTTGCTTATCATAATACCGAGGTGGGCCTTCCAAACGGATATCAGGCCGAAGCGTCGTCGTGTCTTGTCGGAAGTCGAGCAGGCAGTGCCGTGTGAGACCGATGCAGTCGTTCCGAGGGATGTGGGGAGGGATCCCGGCGCCGCCCCCGTCGAATCCCCGTCATTCCCCATTGTGGGTAAGCCGCGTCACGACCTCCCCCCAACGGCTCTCCTCCTGTCCCTCCCGCCTCGAGCACCGGAGGACTCCTCTCCGGGGTCGAATCCCTCCTCGTCCGTCCCCTTGGGCACGCCTGCGTCGCCGGTCGAGTCCCTCGCCTCCTTAGTGGGTGACCTCCTTCTCCTTCAGGAGCACGACGGGGGGAATGATGGGTCCGGCGGGTCCGGTGTAGATGATGGGCTGGCCGTGGGGCACGATGAAGGCGCCCTCGGCGGTGGTTGCCGTCTTGCCCGGGATGGCCACGACGGGGACGACGGGGCCGACGGGAGAGACGGGGGCCAGAGGGACGGGCACCGGGATCACTGGGTGCTGTGGCACCACGTAGTCAGCCACGTCCAGCGCCATGCCCATGCGGGTGGTGGATGCGGGCGTGATTAGCATCATCTTCTTCTCGGCCATCATGATGGGTTCCTTGGCCTCCCGGCGGGCGCGGCTGCGGCCCTCGTCGGCAGACATCACAGAGTCCAACATCTCCGCCTTGGGCTCCGACTTGAGCACGGCCACGGCCGGCACGATCTTGCTCTCCGTCCTAGGGATGATGACCAGCGCACCGCCCTCTGCGATCTCCTCCGAGGATGGGCTCAGGGCGGCAGCCACTGCGGCCTTCTCGTACTCTGCCGCGAAAGCCATCTTCGCCGCACGCACCTGGAAGAAACCGTGTCAATTAGCATTTCCTTATGCGATAAACATCCTAAAATAGCATGAGAAATCAATTCAGAACGACGATAATTAGCTTCTCCTCCCCATAAAATAAATGCTTCCGACGCAAATGTTCAGTAGCCATCCTTGCGTGGACATTTTTGTTTTTTTTTAATGTCAATCTAATATTAATTTTTAACCCCAATTATTAACTCTGTACCCATATTTCGCTCAACTAGGTGACCATTAAGGGGTGTGAGAATTACACAACGTGGAGGACAACCGTATCATATTACTGCCCGCGATCAAGTGTTTTGGTAGTTTTCATCCAAATCTTTATGCATATTTTTCCCCCTATTATTTCTCAAATAAAAATGGTTTTTACAAATCTTTCATCACTACTTTAAAGAAGAAACCTTAATACTTAAATAAACAAGTTGAAACGTTATCGAATTCACTGGTCATTTTAAATAATTGCAACGGACGCATTAATTAAGCTTTCTAATTATTTTTCTACACGAAGCTATTTTAGCCAAAACAATGAGGCAAAATGAGAGAGATTGATCAGAAAAAAGGAGTTATTCCTAATAATCCCATCAAACTTTATGGAATTCAGGGAAATACAAATTTCATACTGAAACGTGAAGCCATCAGCATCAAAAGAAGTCTTCCATTGTTCATTTGTTAAATAATTTAGCTCGCCAGATTTTATCAAGAAGCACTTGGCTTGCGACATAAATTTTTTAACCAATAAATAGTAATCCTTTTCAAACTTCATAGTGCTACTAAAATAAATAGACAGTCGTGAAAACTCTTTATATCTTGGTATCAACTAACTACTAGTCATATGACTAATTAATCATCTGGAAAGTTATTTAAGAGACAATTTAGGTGTCTTCGATTCTGTAAAGATAGTTTAGTACATTTTTCGTAAAAGCATAGTTATATTGGCTGTCTATCTTGTATCTATAAAAATATTCATCGAATTTTAGCTTCGGTAGCCAAGTGAAATTTAATTCAACGAGGAGAAATGACACTTTGACAATGTGATCATTTTATCAAATTTTCATAAAGATTACATTTTTTAGCATATCGTTTGTTTTATTACGAAATGAGCAGTCTTAAATAAACAATAGTAATTAGTGGTTTAAAAATCCAGCAGTATTGATCATGTGACATGTGATATTAGCTATCCAACTGATGATTAGCGCAATCTCACCAATCCATCTATGTGAAGCTTGTAGCTTTTTTCAATCCGCTACTTCAATCAAGCAAGCCTCCTTTAGGCTGCTGTATCACGAAGTAAAACTGCTTTCCCAATTTGATTTTGTCTGAAATATATGTATTGAAAAATATACTCGTCCAACTTTAGCATACAAAGCAATGATTTAATAATAAATAAAAAATATATCGAATGATTTCTGAATTTATTTTTAATTTTCTTCTATTACAAAAAAATAACCGTCGCAATTGACCGAATGACCCAAGTATTCACTTTCTTCCCCATTTCCCCTAACACGTCCGGTGCTATTATTTACCCTTTGCTCTTTCCGCTCTGACAACTAACAGCCCTGATAATTGGGGTTATTCAGACCCACGTGACATTAGTATACAATAAAAAAATTAGATAATTTAAAGCTGGAAATATTTCTCGAATCACTTTAGATTCGTAAGCGGCGTCGTGGGCACACAGTGAAAGAGATCCTCCGCCGGATTACATACCTCTGGTGTGTCCTCAACTGGCTGCGGAAGACCCCGTGAAGTGTCCTGGGAGGGATACCTCACGACAACGGGGACTGCAGCGGCCGCCTGGGTGGTGTATGGCCAGATTCCATGACGTGCCATGACGACGGGTGTGGAGTGACCGTGGGGCCACACCGGTGTGGTCGCGATGGTCGCGGGCCACGGCTGGATGAACTGTGGTCTCGCCATGGCGGCCACCAAGCAGCATAACACGACACAGAGAACCTACATCGAGATGGAATATGAGTCAGCCGAGGAGCATGCATTTTATTAAATTAAAACACAAGAGTGGCCTATTTCAATGCATTCAAACGAATAAGTTAAATGGTTTTGAATAAATTAAAATTAAAATCTTTTAGTGAATAAATAATGATGGTATACTCATTCTGCCAATAATTGGCAAATCAAACGAATTAAGTAACTCAAAACGTCAATGTATAGTAAGCCGATCTTATGGTATAATAACAAAAATGAAAAATATAAATACAAAACATGACAATAGGTATTTCCGGATAAAAAGGTTCCATTTGCAGCAACAGGGGAAATGGTTTCTATTCAGGCAACCTTTCTTACATATTAATCATTAGCACAAGCTAATCAACAGCTTAATTTCCACTATAATCACGAAACGTGCGCGTAATCAATTCCGAGGCGTGTAATTACAAAATAATAGACATTTTTCCAGAACCTTCGTATTCATCCAGACAATGTTTCTGAAACAATTAGACTCTTGAAGATAAAATATATTACCACAACATAACGTATTCACTAAGATTAATGGACAGAATATTAGCTAGTAAAATAATAGCACTTCAGCAACGCAAATCATCTTCAGCTACAAATCATTCGATGCTCGAATCCGGTTTTTCTCAGCAGGCCTTAAGGACGTCGGAATGAGTAATGCCTAGGTCTGGGGAAGTAAAATGCGATTCTGCCAGTCTTCAAAGAAAATGAAAACGGGAGATCGATTTTTGAAAAAAAAATCAGATGAAAAAGTTTCCATCTTCATAAGCGATATCATGGTTCATGCTAACATAAAACCAGGAGCCGATCTAAGTAATTCATTTACCCCAATTAAATAATTTCAAAAGCGAGAGACGTGATTTTATTAGCCGTAAGCAAATAAAATCTCAAAATTAATTTAAATGGAACGCCGCCATATACAGAGCAATTTAAAAGTTGTAAATTGATCTGTATAAGAATTAATATTTTTTAAACTATGAATCAGCAATGTTAGTTTTAGATTGATAAATTTATAAATAAAATTTTCTTTGTGCTCGTATGCAGTTGATACATCACTAAAACACTGTGACTGTTTTATATCTCCCAATAAATATATGTTTCAGCAATGAACAATCCAAACATTGCCCTCTTTAGCTCATTCGTAATTATTATTTGGTCTTCTGCTGCTCATTAAGCTTTTGATGGATACAAGTTTAACAACCCTATATTTCTTAGCCTCGTCCGAAAGGCAACCTGACCTAATACTCAAAAAAACATGTCTTCTATTCCGCTTTCATTCTACTACCCTTCATTCTATGTAACATGTCTATCTCCTGTCCTCCTCCTCTCTAACTTGCCTAGCAAACCCACCTCTATAACAGTCTTCAGCATGTCATCGTCTTTCACAATTCTCCGCGCCCAAATTTCCTTCCTAATTGGATTTCTTCCAACAGTCCCCTCTCCTCCCCAACCCTACCTAACTCTTTCTCCTTTGTTTTCTTTTCCGTCCATTTTACTTTTTTCCATCCTTCGCCGCACTTAAATGTCCAAAGTTTCCAGTCTACGCCTAATACCTTGCTTCAAGGACAAAATTTTCCCCTAAAAATCACTTAATAATTTACTCCAAGACATCAAAAATTAAACAAGGTGAAGTTTTTATTACCCAATGAAAATGAACACTTCTCGATTACAGAGGATTAATCAGTAAGATAATGATGATAAGATGCGAAGTGTTGAATTTTACCGGAAAATATCCACACTAGTTAAAAAATATTGACAATATTATAAATATAATGTGGGTCGCGGTAGTCTATGGGTAGAGCGTTGGACTACTGACCGGAGGGCCTGAGTTCGATTCCCGGACACCTACAGCTCCACTCAAGCTATGTGATTTTTCGAGTACCACATCTTCCTGGGAAACCATAACCGGCACAGGGAAAGGAACTGGACCCCCTACCCTGATGCGTGAATTTCACACCCCGTATAGGGCTTAGTAATGGGTGAACTCTACCATCACCTACCAAACCGACCTTCGGGTTGATTACTGTGTTTATGGTTTTTTTATAAATATAATATAACAGGGCAACCTATTCTTTGGGTTCTTCCATTAGCTCACATTCCAGGATAAGACGTCAATCCGGGTTATTTTTATCCAAAACTGATTAAACTCAGTCAGAAAATGACATTCAAACATGCTACTAGCACGCAAAAGCTAGAATACACTCTAAGCACACTAAATAGGGCGAGATTAGCGAACACACTGAGCAAGATTGCAGATGTCTGCATTTGTTCACCCCTCAAATAAGTCGATGATACATATTTCAAAAAGGACATAGTAAAAATTAACCAATAAAGAAATCCGTCAACATAATAACCACAAGTGGTATCAACCCAATGACGCATAAAATGCATTGCTAAAACAATGCAGCGGAAATTAAAATGCACTTCAAATAAAAAAAGTGAGCATGGACTGAAACTAAATCGATCGAGAATCGTGGTATCACGCATTGCGTTACTTATTTTTTTACAGAGGAAGCCTAAAGAAAGCACCTCGCCTGTGAAAACATAAACTTCAACGAAAACTTAAAGTGGAAAGAGGAGAGAAAATTTATGGCATGATTATAATTCAATTTTTTCCTGAAGGAATGTCCAACTAGTTCTGAATAAATGTCTTCACGCGGATTCGGAGAAAGAGGACTCGAAATGAAACGTTCCCGTTACATTTTCCCACAAGAGGTCCAGATAATACACGCACATTATATCGGCAATATAAACAATGAACAGCTTATAGCAACAAATCCTCCCTTCTATTAGCCAGGGATATCTCTCCCGCAGAGAAGGTACTGTTATCCAAGGATATTATTTCTATTGGCGACAAGATTACACGAATCGACATCACGGGTCGTACGTTAACAGATGAGGAGTTAAACAACGAAAGTCAAAGTATCGGATTTGACTGCAAGGCAGGGGAAAAAAGAAGCGATCTGCTCACCTTCATGTTGGCTGAGATGCGTAGGGCGTGCGTCGGCTCCAAGCCTTTCTCCTGAGTCCCTGTCTTCGTCTCGAAAATCAACCCCGTCTTTGGCCAATATATACCCTGAGAGCGGGACCCACCTGAGGCAGGGAAGGCGGAGGGTGGAGACGCGAGAGGGGGTGTTGGGGGGGATGGGGAGTGGGCGGGGGAGAGACGTCGCGACAGCCCTTCGCGACTGCATCCCACAAAAGTAGGAGCAAAAAACAATATAAAAGGGAATCGGCAGAAAATGAATGCTGCATTTGGATGGGAAAACGGTTTCCTTTGGAGGAAACAAGGGAGGGAGGAGCAGGTGGAGCGGGGGGGTTGGGTCTGCGGGAGGGTGAGAAAGGGTCTAAGGGGTGGGCGGTTTGATTCCTGAGCCGGAGCGGGCGACTGGGTTGGCGGCGAAGGAGGACCGTGTTGCCGGGGGGCGGACGGGGGAGTTGATCTGGGGAATATCGTAGGCGGGTTGATGGGGGGGGGAGGGAAAGAGAGAGAGGGAGGTCGCTGCTAAAAGGAGACGAGAAAGGGTTACGAGGGGAGGATGAGGGGGCACTAAAAGAAAAGGAATAACGAACGTCGACAACGCGGCATGTATGTATGCATGCGCGAGGCGTGGCCGCAGCCGTTTCCCCCGTCGACTAACTCTCGGGTTTCCGGCCCATCCTAATGCGATCACACGGTAAGGAGCACAAAACAGCGGACGAGTGAAGATGACGTGTGACCAAGCAACACATATCCGAGGCCGATTCCATGGCCACACACCGCGCAACGATGACCCGATCCTGCCAAAGAGGCCTTGCGTGGTGAGACCTCGGTTGTAAAAATAACTTTTCCAAAGATAGTGTGAACTTCTCCTCTTTGAAAATATCTCACCATTCGCAAAAAAATCATAAGCAAAATTGGTTGTCTTATCCAACTCTCAACAACATCTATCTTAAATAATATATCCAAATAATCTCTTTGTGACAATTTCATTTACTTCTGTTTGAATGCTCCTAAGGAATAAATTACATTTTTATATGAGATTAAGCTGTTCTAAGCTCAAAACAAAATACTTGAGAGGTGAAAGAATTTTTATGGTTTTGCATAGAAATGATAACGGCGGAATGAGGACGAAGTAAGTCGAAAAAAAGGGGCAGATACGGCATTATTGAGAGCAAGTAAAAGATTCAGTGATACAATAATCTCAAAACAATATTTATGAAGTGCTATATTATTACCGCTGTTTGATTTTACAATTTTTAATTGATACATGCATCTAAATGGGAATTAGTATGTCAATCTCTCATTCAATTTTTAGGGGGTGATAATCCACTCAATTTTTTTTTAAACTCTCTGCTGCCATTGGACATAGAAGCCTTTGTATATGGTAATTTATATGCCATATCCTATCAAGAAATTAAATAATTTTAATACAACAGATAGGAGAAATCATCTTGTGCGATAAAATATCTCAAAATTGGATGCACATATCATTGATCGTGTCTTGACTTTCTTTCACGGTGGATAATTGAGCGGGAGGAAGTTATAACCGTCGCAGGGTCTACAAATGTCATATTGCTCTGGTAATTGCTCCTATAAACATTCATACATTCACCACGCGCGAAAGTATGACTCAGAATTAAGTAAGCAATTAGGCAAAATCAAAATTTGTCCCTACGTCTAAAGCATCTATATAGTATCCTATGTAATATATAGATAAATTATTCGGGTGAATCAGGCATAGCTGCTAATCAACGCATAATTTCTTTAATTATTAATGTTATCTTTCGCTTATTGGCTTAATTGTAAATATTCCACTATTATTGCCAACTATAGGTGTATTTATTGCCAAAGTAAACCGCTTGCAGCGTAAAACGGGCAAGCATATCTAAAAAAAACTTTCAATAAATTAGCATATCTATATTATTATCAGAACAACTAAATTTAAACTCGATCAATATACGACAAGTTTGAATACAGTTTTAAATCCCTGGCATAAAATGGAAACATGTCTCTTTTTAGTGCCGATTTTGTGCACTTATTCACAGCTCCAATCGTGGAGACATTAGTAGACATTATCAAAGTTAGATTTAAGACATATCAAGCGAGCAACAGCCATATATAAGATTGCATCCGCCTCACAAAACGATAAGGGATCAGATTAACTACCATATCACCGCGATAGGTTGGCAAAGAATGAATATATATCGTTAATTAATTCTAAGCAGCCCAAGTATGTCGTCGTTAAACGATTAGTATTCTTTTATTTTAAATTCTAAGGTGTTAATCGGACAAACGTCGCCAGACGCCCTTATGGCGGCCTGGGGGGTAAGGTTTGGATGTAGATGTACATTATTTTACGATCCATAGGTTATTCACGGTTTCTAAATGTACCCATTCCGATTCCGCTGCTGAAGACGCTCACAGCAACACGAGAAAAATGCTGTGCCATTCGATGCCGCGCATACGGCAAACTTCGAATACTAACCCATAATATGTGCAACAATCGAATTACGTAAACTTTGACCACAAACTATAAAAGTATTTTCTGGAATATTAGTCTCAAAACCTACAAATAATATTAACAGTTCTCATCCAAAAGCCAACTCAGGGATGACGAAGAATCCACAGCGTCCGTAAAAGTTGGCGAGGATTATATAAATTTCCACGAACAAAATATTAGAAGGTTTTTTTCATCCAAACTACTGACAGAGTAGGATGGAACTCGTTAATACGATTCGGAGCTGTTTTCGCATAATTTGCTATCACAGTATTTCAATTCTATCCAAGCTTCACTTATTTTTCTTTGATAGATTACACAGGCCAACAGTGGTTTTGGTGCCGGAGCTTTTAATGCTGATTTAAAGAACAATTGGGGTGCTGAATCCAATTATGACACTAGTTTTTTCCTATCAGCTATAGTTTTCAAGATATAGATATGTTGTTACTTACGTAAAAAAATCTTCTACGTGATGATATGGGAATATTATATCAATAATTTTATCTAAGTACAGTAATTTATGTTACGTTGAGTCTATGGTGTGGTGGAGGCATTTGGTAGTCCAGTGGGTGGAACGCGGGACTGCTGATCGTAGGGCCAGGGCTCTTCGGGTCCGGGTGATGCCTTTGGGCAGCCCCAGCTTCCCCAGGCTGTGTGAATTTTCGGGTACCAGATCGTCCTGGAAATCTCTTAAATAAATATTTATATTTTCTTCCCACGTGTATTTTTAAATTCTAAATTACATTTAGAAAAGAAAAAAATTTTCTTTAAAATGAATTACACTGACTTGCAACCTCAGATTATTTTCAGAGGACACGTTAGTATAAAGGGATCAGAATCAGCCCATCAGAATCCGGGCACCTCTCTTGACATTTAGACACAATATCGGATTGACGCGAGGAATGGGGATAAGGACATAACATAGGCCAATGCGCAGTTTTTAAATCTTGTACAAAAAAAAGGCGAGCAGGACATGAATTATGAAAAAAAGGTCTCTGTGCTAACTACGGCCGAATAAGTTAAATATTTGGGGGTAGTTCGAACTTGGCCACGCCTTTCATGGGGAGCACATATTAGGACAATATGTGGATCCGCTCTAAAGAAACTCGACTTCATTAAACGGGTAGTGGGGAAATGTGATGAGAAAGTTAAAGAGAGGTGTTATAGGTAGGCCAAATTTGGAATCGGCCGAAAGTATTTGGGATCCTTTTGAGAAAATTTGGCATGAAAAATTAGCCGAATTCCAGAGAAAATCCGCCAGTTTCGTTAGTGTGATGGGCCTCTTAGGAGATTTAGCCTGGGAGCCATTTGAGATACGAATAGAACAATCGAGCCAGACTTTTAGAAAGGTTTAAAACAAACGAGTTTAACGATGACACTCAAGGAATTATAATGGCCCTACACTACTTAGGTAGATCTGAAAGATAAGAAGATAACCACAAATATAAGAAGAAACATTTAAGACATTTAATTTACAAGTCAGGTTAAGATAAAAATCTGCGTAGACATAAGGTACGAGGTACGTACCTGTATATTCGTCGGTGTATGTGCCTGGGTATGTTAGTTAATAGTATATGTATTTGCATGCTTGTGAGTCAAAATGGTTATTGCATGAATATATACGCCTCTATAGGGTGTAGATTGGCATGGATTTGTTGGTTTTACATGTGGTTTTATTATCTTTTACGGGTTGTGACCTAGCATCCCCTGCCACATGCAATTACGGCGGCTGGCGGGGTATTATATATATTTAGACACAGGTTTTGAAATGATATTAATAACAAAACAAGTACCAGCTATGAATGGCACAATAGACACCCTTGTATCGACGATATTCTTTAAAAAGAAGTAAAACCAGCTTTACGGGAATGATAACAACATTTCATGCGGTAAAAGTCCACACGAGTTTGTAAAAAAATTATACTATGAGTACAACGACTCCAAATTATAAAGGCGAGGACAGTTTCTCAAGTTGAGAAAGTTATCCTACGAATCATAAATAATATATTTAATTATTTCAGCTATTTTGATAGTGTGCAAATATAAAATTTATCTACAACATACGAGACTCTGTGCCTCTTACCACTCGTATAGCATATAAAAGTGAGACTCAGATGTAACTATTTTCAATATGTACTAATACCAATAGAATTTAACAAAATTTCATCATCTAACGTGCCAGAGTAGAAACCACACTGGTTTTTCAGTCCCTTTTAACTCACTTCTTTCCACATTTGCCATAAAACCGCACCTGTGCGTATGAAGCGAAGTAAGAAACTAACCAAAAATTGAGAGAAGAAATCGTTGGAAATCTGCAGATCAACTCGCTATCACTTTAATATGATTTTTCAGGGGAATATTCTACAGCAAAGGCCAAATTCGCCCTAACAATCAACGATGACCTTTGGGGATCCTTCAAGGGTACCAAATAAGAAGGAGTCCGAGGTGTATATTGTTTTTGATTTTTTTTACGGTGACCTCGTTTCCCGAACGCCAGTCGCCCCATTGGCATGCGTACGCCCCACCCCGGGTGCGGATGGGTTGAGAGGGGGAGCTGGATGCCGTCGAAGGCTTATGGCGGGAAGGAGATTAAAAGGAGAAATTATTGAGAAGGTATCACAGGTATGCCCATGCAGGAGGAAAAGCACAAAAGAATGAGCGTTTGCGAAATTACCTTATATCCCTAGTCGTCTCCCATATCGACGTGTTCTTATTTTCACAGTAAGAGTGCAATTGGACAGAATAAACATAAATGATGGCAATGGAATATTAAGACCAGAAACAACTTTCATTTCTGGCATTAATATAAACCATAAACACAGCCAACCAACCCGAAGGTCGTTTTGATAGGTGATGGTAGAGTTCACCCAGTACTAAACCCGACGGCGTGTGTAATTCACACATCAGGGTAGGGGGGCCAGTTCCATTCCCTATTCTGGTTATGGTTTCCCTAGTTCCCCAACAATCACACATTTTTAATGGAGCTGAGTACTCAGGGATACATGACCGTGAATCAAACTTAGACCCTCCGGTCAGCAGTCCAACGTTCTACTCTTGGACTACGGAGTCCCCGGTATTCATTTAGGAAAATTGAATTTGTTTGAGTTCGGTTCCCAATCTTTCATTCTTTAATTATCTTAATTGGTTAGTGCACTCTCATATTCAACGTTAGATTCAGATTTCCAAAAGAACCTTTCTGATAAACGATAATACGTTTTATTTAGTCATAAGAGTAAGAAAAATTTTTATTGAGATATCAAAGTGGAAAGGCAACTCATTGCACGAAAAACAATAGAGTTTAATTTCATCCTAATTAGAAAGGTTTTTATGCCTCCAAAATTGAACACTTTCACATACGAGCTCGTATGTGAAAGTGTTTCAACTTTTCCATATGCTCGTATGACCCCATTTAGTGATTTTTTGATGCGAACATGAGATAAGAATGGAAGTTGTACATTTAGTAAATCGACACTTCTAAGTCGGTGGCCATTTTATAGCTAAATAAACCCTTGCAGTATATTGCGTGTTTAACCTTGCTTGTAAATAGAGGACTGAGGATGTATAATTTTGTGCACACATCAGATGCAATTTCATGATCACTTGCTATATGAAATATTGCATGTGTTTCTTCTGACCATTTTCAATTTTCTTAAGATATTTAGGTTCAATTTTTAGGAAGACATACTGCAAAATAATCTGAATGAATAAGTATATAATTTCCTGTTTAACAAGCTAACCTTTGAATCAAAACTTAGTAGTCAAACAATGATCCTGATACAATAAAACGTAAATGTGAGTGCATCTTCCACTCGCATTAATGCTACTAATATTAAGAAGATATAAAACTGACGAAAGACTTGAACTTAACTGGTCACACTGTTATTTGTATAAGCTAACTTACTAATAGTAGAAAAAATCATTGTGGTTGGTGTTTGAATAGAAGTCACCATGAAAATTGGTCAAATTACAAAACACTCTGATCATGAGTTCATCTGACAACGCATGAGGAATGCAACGCACCAGAAATGAAAAATGTTTTATAACAGTCTTGGACGCTTGGTCAATGAATTTTATGATCCTAATATTCTATCCACAGCTGTAATATACTCTATAGGCCACGACTATTATGAGTTAAATTATTATTTATGCAGTTTATGAAGTGAAGTGCGATCACAGGATATTTTATGACTAATATGACGGGAACGGACGTTTTATTACTGGTCTAGAATACTCAAAGTGGTTATCTGATGTTTGAAAGGAATGTGTGAAATTCATTACCATTGCATTGGTGATAACTACTTGGAGATGGTGATAAATTTATGTGTTTTACATAAAAATCGTGCAGAATACATTGCGTAAATGGCGGTGGTGTGCGAAATAAGGCGAGAGCTGAGAAAGTCATAAGTAAATGCGGTCGAATATGCCCTGAAGACGAGAAACATTAAAAGTCTCTGGAACAAAGTATACTATATTAGAATATATATTAAGATAGAATATTCACCTCAGTTTCGTCTTTCTAACAGTTCAAACGTGCTGATTATCTTTGATGATCGCTATTTTGGAATGCCTGTTAAACCAAAATTACTTGGTGTGTTATTCAAATGACTCCGAACCATTTTATTTCTACTTGGACATGCCTCTTTTATTTCATTGAAACCATCCTTCACGCATAAAGGTCAAGCCGTTTAAACTACTGCGAGGTTCCACGATAAAAGTAAAAGTAGAGTGGTCAACATAAACTCCCTCCCAAATTTAAACACCTACGAGTATAGAAACCAGTTCAGGTGAATAATCAAATCATTTTACTTCCCACGGTCAGTGTCCATGGTCACGAGGAAACGTTTATTTCGCGATTATTTACAATCGGTTTATGGCATATTTTTCACCACTGAATTATTACTGATTTTCGGTGGATATTCGCCGATGAATCCTCTCATTATTTTGAGAAACTAATCGCGAATACTACACCATGCCCATGGCTATAGCGGGATTAGAACCAGTGGGCTGTAGGTTAACGGGGCGACGCAACGCGCCCACTAACACGGCCCAACGCCACGTCGGTGAAACAGCTAGGCGAACCGAGCGGAAGGGGTCTGCGTGGCTATTGGTGGGAGGAAATGGAACATGTACAGTACTTTTTCACTCGCCTTGCTGGCGTCGGCGATCGGGTAATGACTTTGCCATACGCAGACCTTGGAGCAGCTTCGTAATTTTTCACGCTGTGGATTCTCAAATAGAAATCGAGAAAAAGAATTGTTGGGAAATCTGGAAGCACAAGGGGATAGTCTCCATTAATTTCCAACCGTCGGTGAAATTCCCCTTGCCTCTTCAGTTTACCCACGCTCAACATTAATGCGTATAAACCACCGCTTGCATATATCAGAGAGAAAAAGTTTTTTTCCCCAGGGCCGGGCAGCGGGGAAAAAAGAAAGACTTATATAAAAGGAGACATTCTCAAGAATTTGTAAAGAGAACTGTTCTGAATGTCAATATTGGATTATCCTAAAATAGACTTAAATAAAATATCACAGGACATACATAAAATACAAAGAACGTAGCTACGGTCGTGTATCAATGTAAACAAAAAAATGTCTCGGCATTTGTTTGTTTACATTGACGAAAAAATGAGCCAAATAAAGATAGAAAGTGCATGAATTTAACGTATGTCGTAACTTTTTAACGTATCCCGTTTTGATGTAAAATCAGTTTAGCATTAGGATATATTTGTTATTAATTATTGGGAATAATAATAGTAAGGTTATCTTTTGAAATTGGAAAAATCATCTCCAGCATACATCGCCCAATTTCGGTGAAAATTTCTCGTTTTCTCTTTCAAATTGGAATATTCAATTAGTTCTACATAAAATTATTTATGGCAGTATAATTAATTCTAAATTGAATTATATTTTTTCCTAACATTTTTTTAGCTTAAATTGGAGAAAAATGTGAAAATAATGGAACTTGCAGGTATTCCTTTAGAGGGAATTATATAGGTAGGTATATTGATTGATTCGTGCAGTTCTTACAGCTTCCTGCTCGTAGAAAAAATATTGCTTAGTAATCATTCTAATAAATGATTGAAATTTAATCATGAGCTTCCTCTTCTCATAATAGCTGTATTATATTTAAGAGCTATCATGTATTTCATGAATCACGCCATAACTCCTCAACGAATGAAGGGGAAAAAATTGGAATCGTTAGCACCAAACGTTCATCTTCGAGACAATTCCACAAATATTTTTCTTCCCATTTTGTACAAGCTTTCCGCTGAATAGGCAAGGTTGGGTAAAACTAAACCAGGCACTCTACACACTTTAATCCTATTATATACTTCGATCACCGTTACCTACGATCCACTTGGCGGCCAAACGCCAACGCAAAGGGCAGGAGTGCCAAGGTACCAGCCTACGACACCGTTGGGATGTTTTGTATGAAGGGATGCGGGGTGGAATTGGAGTGGGAACGGTTTGGATGAAGAGGGGTAGGTTGGGGGGCGAGATACGCCAGCGCATCGGACTCCTATGAAAGAGGGACGGAGAAATGAGACGAAGCACTTCGCGACGCCAGCAATAAAGAACGTGAAAGGATTAAAGAGACACGACATGGGGAAAAATGTTAAGCGGAGGGAGGGCGCGAGAGCGGGGGTGCGAGGGGCAAGTGGGGTGATTGGAGAAGGGGGGGAGAGGCTCTTCGTCGGAATTAGAACCAGTCCAGGGGTGGTGGTGGGTGATGGTCGAGAGAGGGGGTGGTGGTCCAGTGAGTGAGGAAGGGAGCAGTCCGAGGGGGAGGAGGGGGGGAATGGTCCGACGTGGGCAGGTGGGGACAGACAGGGGCAGTGCACCTTCCCTCCCCCCGCAGAGGCAGGGGCGGCGGCAGCGAGGCAGGTTTCGGGGTCTCGAATCGCAGACTCCTCCGCCGGGGGAGACCTTGGCCTTGGGCGCGGGCATCGCGGCGAGGCGTGCGGGGGCTCTCTCTGGTCGGGGGAGGGGGCAGGATCCTGCGCCGCGGATCGACAAACGGAAGAGCCCGACCCATTTGGAGTGCGGGGAGGGAAGATGATACTCTCTCATGTTTCTTTCTCCCTGGAGCACACGTGCCCAGCTTCCGAAGTGATTCCCTCTCTTCGACGAGGGCAGCGCCCCAAAGTTCCCCGACTTTCTTATTCGTCGATGTAGAGCCCCTTATAAGAGAATCCATTCTTCCAAAATGAAGATTTGGAATAATTGATCACAATAATATAAAATTCTCTTTGATGATGTAAAATCTTATAAATATTAAGACGGAGAGGGCAAGTTTTCAATAGTTCGTGGCATCGCTAAGCATCACAAATGCCTAGCAGTTTAAACGTGCTCTTTGAGTCATTCTCAGCATTGTCAATTTTCGAGAATCAAAATCATGAAAAAACCGCGATCGATACATCTTATTACAATGACGACAGGAAAAATTTATGTCGATTCAAATTATTCAGAAGTGACGATAACGTGTTACTTTAGATATTTTTTCAATAATAATGAAACTTCATACTCTCAAAAGCGATCTCATAAAGGTGAATACAGGTTCATATTATACCCAAGTGTACCAAATTAAAACAGACACTCCATCACAATACGAAGGGTAACTTTCTCCCTCCATTCATGTCCCTTAACAATATTTTGCATTAAGTCAATTTGGAATAACAACGTTTTTCTCAAAAGTCTTTTCGTAGGTAAATGTGTCGTTCAGGACTGCATGCTTCACACAATTTCAGGTAACTCGCGAAAAGACGCCCTAGCTGTCAAGACCTTTCGTCGTACTTGTGCTAGGAAATAGATCGGGTGGTTGCGTAATAGATGCATAGGAGAGGGGCCGACCCGTGCTGTTTGGTACACAATTAAATGTTGACTTTATTGAAAATTCATGAAGTATCATCTTTGGTTTCAGATGGTGCTAATTTAAATAGTTTAAAATAATCTATGCAGAACACTATTAGTACAAGAGCTGCCGGTTTCTTTCAGCAAAACAAGAACTATATAATTGTGTATTACCTTTCAATGGTCCATTCGATCGACTTTAGCTGAAAGCAATTAACATTCAAATTTTTCCCATTTCGACTGGAAGAAACACCAGTTAATATTTGGAAAGAGTTAATAAAAGCATATATGATCTTAAGAGGGGAGAATGTTAGGCAAACGAGGAAAGGGCAGGAACAGGATGGGGACGTTGGACGGAATGAAGGGAGGAAGGAAGTACACAGAAATGAAGAAGGGCCTATTGTAGAGTAGGTTTCTGGATTGCGTTTTGTTAGGAATCACATAATATTTATTTGGTAGTTGTGTCCATCCAAAAACCTACCTTAGCCGGTAGATTACCTTATAATAATAATAATAATGCTGAGAAGTGTTCATATCAGGAAATAATTAATTCGAGCATATATTATGTTTACCTCACAAAGGTGAGAAACCTGGTTAATATCACCAGACAATAGAGCGAAAGTTGAGTAAAAGAAAATTGTTAAAAAAACAGCTGCTGAAAAAATGAACAGCCATGTTGTACGGCTCAACAGTTAATAGAATACCTTAATTGCTGGAATAATTGAGAGAAGAAATACCCAGGAAGGTTAATAATTGATTAGAGAAAAGAACCAATGGAGATTAAGGGTTAAGAACAAGTGAAGAGATTAACTGGGGCAGGATAACAAGAGCATGAGCATAACGGAACAGGAAATACTTTGTTCTTCCACACATATATGGAAGTAATATATATATATATATATATATATATATATATATATATATATATATATATATATATATATATATATATATATACATATTATTATAATTACATATTATTATATATACATATTATATATATATACATATATTATTATATATATATATATTATGTATATATATATATTCATTCACATAGAAATAGAGATAAGGAAAGGGGAAAGGAACACACATAAAGGACGAACACAGTAGAGGTGGGGAAGGCGGTTTCAGGCAGACCACTAATGTAAAAGTATTTTCCTCGACCGGGATTTGAACACCGGATCTCTCCACTTGCCGGGCGGATGCTCTAACCACTTGAGCTGTCGAAAATATTTACTTTACACTGAAATCTGCGATCTTATAAAGCGACAAAGTGCTCCGATTCATTAGCCAAGAGATGGCGTTAGGGAGCCGTTACACCCACCAAAGGAGAAATAGACAAACACAAGAAGAAGAAGGACAGGCGGTTAGTAAGTATACAGCATCAAAAAGGATAAGAACGGTGCGTTTCATGGCATGCATAGCCAGAAGAAGAGACGAGCCACATTGGCCAAATACTCATTCAAACACGAAATCCCGCCATACGGCGAGTAAATATTCATTCACATAGAAATAGAGATAAGGAAAGGGGAAAGGAACATAATCATTCCTACTACCCTCTTTCTCCGGTCTTCATCACACGTCCCACGCTACCTCAGAATATTCTGCGCCTAATTTCGCTCAGAAACAAGGCCAGAACCCTATGGCAACGCACTCATCTCCGCCAAGATAAAAACCGCTTCTGTGCACTCCGAAACCTGGTAACGTCCCAAATTATAACACATAGAGAAAAAACTTGGCATGACAAAATAAGCTCACTCTCACATGAGGACCACTCGGTATGGATCCTAGCCCGCAGCTTACGCAGGAGAAAGCTACCCACCCCGCCAATACTACATAATGGGAGAGCACTATACGATGACAGCGACAAAGCAAATGCCTTTGCCGACTCCCTTGAATGCATTTTTAAAAAATGATAAAACGTCATTGTTGGACTCAGAAGCCTCGAACAGCGTTTCTAACCTTTCCCTTTGTCCCCTTCCCCCATTCCCGGAAATCACACCTCAAGAACTTTTTTCTATAATCTCCCACTCCAAAACCAAGTCATCACCTGGCCCCGATCAAATCTCCTACAATCACCTCAAAAAGCTTCCTAAATATTTCATCCAACACCTACTTTCCATCCTTAATGCCTGCCTTACCCAGTCGTACTTCCCAAAGGCGTGGAAAACGACCAAAATTATCCTCTTTCCAAAACCTGATAAAAACCCTTCTGATATTCTTAACTACAGACCCATTAGCCTGCTCCCCTGCATGGGAAAACTCCTAGAAAAATGTATTTTAAACAGGCTGCAAGAAGAAATCTCGGCCTTAGACCTGATCAGACCTGAGCAAACTGGTTTCCGTCGTCACCATTCCACGACCCAGCAAATTACAAGATTGGTTGAACAGATCACTTTCGGCTTCAACATTCACAAGCACACCCAAGTAGCCTTCCTTGATGACAAGGTCTGGCACACTGGCCTGATACATAAACTGCTCAAAACTGATATATCAATATATCTAGCTAAGATCATCCACTCTTTTCTTACTAACCGCACATTCTTTGTAGCTGTTAACAATGCCAGATCAACTACCCGATCCATCACAGCAGGCGTCCCTCAAGGAGCCATTCTATCACCCGTTCTTTTTAACTTTTTCATTAACGATCTCCCCTCACACCCAAAAACTGAAAGCTACCTCTATGCGGATGACACCGCTATAGCATCAACTTCCTTCGACCCAAATCATGCTGCAGAAAATATCCAAGAACACTTAGACAGCATAGAAAACTGGATGAGCGAGTGGAAACTTACCTTAAACCCAACAAAATGCATCAACGTCAATTACGCCAGAAAATGGAAGAAACCTAACAACACCCCCATTTACTACGGCAAGGGAAAGATCCCCCAGGCATCATCTGCCAAATTTCTTGGTGTACAGCTGGACCAGAAACTCACTTGGCAAGCACACTCCCAATATGCACTTGACAAGGCCAACGCGGCCTTTTTCTCGATCTATCCCCTCATAAAGCGCACGAGTCCCCTCCGTCTTCTTACTAAGGTACTTCTGTTCAAATCCATGATACGACCTATCTTAACCTATGGTTATCCAGCCTGGGGATCAGTAGCTGCAAAAAACCTGAACAAACTGACACGCTTTCAAAATAAAATCTTGCGAACTCTTACTAACGCCCCTTGGTTCGTCCGAAACTCAGACATTCACAAGGACCTCAAAATACCAAACCTACCAACCTATCTAAGAGACCTAGCCCTGTCATTTCAGCAAGCAATAGGAAATACTGGTAACCCTCTCATAGAACCTTTATGGGACTATTCTAATAATCCCCATTTAAAATACAAACGTGCAAAAACAAGTCTAAATGAATCCTAATAATCACCAAATAGTATACTCGTTAGCTTAATTTCGCCCTTAAGCCACTTATATCACACAACCGTTTATCAGCATAGCTGGGTATCGGTGTTAAATGCGCCAAACGGCGCAGTGCTTAAGCATCAGTCAGTCAGAAAGGAACATAAATAAACAAATAGTAACATAAAGTAACATATATATGTCAACCATAAACACAGTAATCAACCCGAAAGTCGGTTTAGTAGAACTCAACCATGTACTAAGCCCGACGGCGTGTGAATATTCACACATCCTGGTAGGGGGTCCAGTTCCTTTCCCTGTGCCGGTTTTGGTTTCCCAGGAAGATCTGGTACTCGAAAAATCAACAAGCAACTAGTGAAGCTGCAGGTGCCCAGAGTGCCTTGCCCAGGAATCGAATCCTGGACCCTCTGGTCAGTAGTCCAACGCTCTACCCCATGGACTACCGCGACCCACATACAGGTGTATACATCAAAACATATATACACTTCCATTTTATGTGGAAGAACAAAGTATTTTATTTTCCAAAATGTATCGCTTCCACAAAATGACGCCTCAAACCATTCCATTCATGAGAAAAGAATGACGATGAACTGCAACTAAAACCTCTTTCCTTGACTGTAAATTACTAAAATAAGATGGGAGATTATGTTGCATCCAATGTCGTATTTCTACTATCAAATGCACTGCGGCACCTCTTCCATTCCTCACCTTCCATTGCCACTCCACATGTGGGTTTAAAACCGCAGGCGAGATCTCGAAGCTTACCCTACTTGTATCCCGTCAACCATTGGTGGATTTTGATCCCTTCCAACAAGACTCCTGAGGAATCGAACGAAATCTCTCGCACCATTCTTCTCGTGAGGCTCTCTAAGAAATACCGGTTCGTCGACAGAACAAAAGAAGGGATCAAGGTGGAAAATAACAAGTGCGTAGGCTATAGTGGGAAGGAAAGTTAACCGAAAGAATGGGAGGAGAGACAGAATTGAGTTTCCAAGTAAGTAATGCTACGCGTATATTGTCAAGTCGTCTGCTTGGCTATTGAGCTCTAGCGGTCTACTTGCCAGGTGTTTCCCTCAATGACACTGCGAAAGTACGCTCTGTAGAAAGGAGAAATGCTGCAATCCGCAATAATTCAGGCAAATCTTTCAATTCCGTATACATACGTATATTGTGATAAGAAGAGAGAAATTATTGGTGAGAACGAGGAAATTAATAAGATTAATGTGTGCGAGAGTATCGTATTCCTAAGAATTGACTTTCAGTAGCAACGGTTGAAATTCGTTGGCACGAATCATAATATCAGCCTAAAACAGCCCAAAAATATAAATATATTTTTCTCTTGAATGGGAATGTATCAAGAAAGTGATATCAAAAGCCTCAAAAGACACTATAGGAACCGTTAACGGGAAAAGCATAAGGAAACCATGGGTAACGGATGAGATGATAGCAAAGATGGATGAGAAAAGAAGATGGAAGAATGTAAGCACAGAGTTAGCCAAAATGAAGTTCAAAGAGTTAAACAATAAATTGAGAAGGGCCACAAATAAAGCAAAATAAGAATGGTGGAAAACGCTATGCGAAGATATGGAAAGTTTACAGAGGAAGGGTGAAATTGGTGCACTGTACAACAAGGTCAAGTTATTATCGGGAAGTAAGAAGGCATGATCTGTGCTAACAGTTAAAGATAAGTGGGGTAAGATAATAGTTGAACCAGGAAAAATCCAAGAGAGATGGAAGGAATATGTAGAAACACTGTTTGGTAAAGAACTTAGGCCAACAAGGCTAGACAAAGAAAAGAAACACGACGTAGAAGAAGATAGCTTAGGTCCAGGCATACTCGGCAATGAAATAGAAAGGGCATTAAAGGAGATGAAAGCAAATAAGGCTGTGGGGGTGGACAACATTCCTGTAGAAATGTTGAAAAGGTTAGGAAAAGGCGGGAAGAAGGCCATATACTGTAAGGACTGATTCGTAGTATCTATGAAGAAGGAATCTGGCCGGAAGATTTTGTGAGATCAGTGTTAGTTCCTATTCCGAAAAAGGTAAAGGCTACATCATGTGAGGATAACAGAACAATAAGTTTGATATCCCACGCATCTAAAGTTATTCTCAGGATCATCAACAAAAGGATAGAGAGTAAGGCAAATGATTACTTAGGGAATGATCAGTTTGGCTTTAGAAAGGGGAGAGGTACGCGCGATGACATTGCAGTAATGAAATAACTAATCGAGAGGAATATAGAATACAATCAGGACGTATTTGCCTGTTACATACATTTCGAAAAAGCGTTTGATAGAGTGAATTGGGAAAATGGGAGTGTATTGCAGAAAATAGGAATGGATTGGAGGGACAGGAGACTGATCCGCAACCTGTACATGTCTCAGACTGCTCAGGCGCGAGTGGGAAACAGAGAGTCCGAATGGGCAGTGTTAGGAAGAGGTGTAAGGCAGGGTTGCCCATTGTCACCGGTGCTGTTCAACGTATATGTGGAGGAAATGATTAAAGAGGCATGGGAAGAACTGGAGGTAGGAATGAAAGTCGGAGGGGAATTCGTAAAATCGGTTAGGTTTGCTGATGACCAAGCTTTAGTTGCTCAGACAGCCAAGGGGTTGCAAGCATTGCTGATTGAATTGGAGGTTCAGTGCGATAAATTTGGGATGAGGATCAATATTAATAAAACCAAGGTTATGCGATTTTCCAGAAAAAAGGCTAAGCTAAACATTAAAATATGAGGGGAAAAAATAGAGCAGGTAGAACAGTTCACATATCTCAGAAGTGTTTGTGACCAATACGGTCAAAGCAGTAGGGACGTAAGGAGAAGAATTGCGCTAGGTAAGGAGGCTTTCTCAAGGAGGAGGGAGTTGATGACAGGGACGTTAAGTATGGATGTTAGGATAAGACTCGTAAAAACTCTGATATGGATCGTACGGCGCGGAAACGTGGTCACTGAAGAAGGAGGATAGACGTAGATTGGAGGCTTTTGAAATGTGGTTGTGGAGAAGAATGGAGAAATTTTAGAGAAACTGTAACAGTAACTTTAACGGAGTCACCCGCTATGTGTGCATTATAATGCAACCATTTCAGAGAGTAAAAATCATTCGCCTTGACCGGGATTCGAACCGGGATCCCTCGATATCCGGCCGAGTGCTTTAACCAATTAAGCTACCGAGACGTCCTCTTACACTCTGAAATTTTGGGGGCTTTAAAGGAACAAGATGTTATGACGAAATACCGTACATACAATGTCACAGGCATTCGTAGTCGTGGTCCGGGTTCGAATCCCGGTCAAGGCGAATGATTTTTACTCTCTGAAATGGTTGCATTATAATGCACACATAGCGGGTGACTCCGTTAAAGTTACTGTTACAGTTTCTCTAAAATTTGTCTAAGGTATGAACAGCCTAAGTGTTCGAAATTGGCTTTATTAACATCGTGGACTGTGGCGCGTCGCGCACGACTACGAATGCCTGTGAGAATGGAGAAGGTGAAATGGACCGAAAGGAAAACAAATGAGGAAGTACTAGAGATGGTGGGTGAGGAGAGGGGTTTGTTGAGAGAAATCCTATGGAGGCAGGAAAAATGGATGACAGGCGAAGTGAGCGGCAGTGGAATGTTGAAGAAGGTAATAGAGGGGAGAATGTTAGGCAAGCGAGGAAAGGGCAGGAACAGGATAGGGACGTAGGACGGCATGAAGGGAGGAAGGAAGTACACAGAGATGAAGAGGGACCTGATGTAGTTTAGGTAGCTGGATTGGGTTTTGTTTGGAGTTATAAAATATTTATTTGATAGTTGTGTCCATCCAAAAACCTACTTTAACCGGTAGATTACCTAATAAAAAAAATATATATATTTATATTTGTTTTTTATGACATATATTTTTTATTTTTCAATCTCACTTTTTGGCACTAGGCAAAGAAAAAAATTGATTGAGTCCAAAAATTAAGGAATTTCATCGAAACAACAATTTAAAAGAGTCCAAAAAATATTTATCTCGATATTATTCTTAAATGAAAAGCACACGTACTCCTACACATTGAAATAATTTTTGTCACTGGTGCTACACAATTTCGTTTTGTTTTTTCGAGTTAACGTGTAACGAATTCTGAACATGAGTATTCAAAAATACCGAAAATATCGATGACCCTTCCGGGGAATACGATAAAAATTTACATATGTTTCCAAGGGATTTGGCGAAGTACCAGAAAGCATAATCTTGCGAGAATAGGGTTTAATTGATCGTTACGGGCGTAACATTTTGGAATTATTCCATAATGAATGACGTTAAAAGAAAACGTTTTAGGGAAATAAAAAATAAACTTCATATGGAACCCAGGTTTCACTGCGGTGTAGCGTCATCGGGGCTGCACCGCAGTGAAACCTGGGATGCAAAAAGTTTATTTTTCATTCGGACTTACAAAGTATTATTTTGACGTTGTTCATCAGAGAACAATGTTCTAGAAGAACTTAAGTCGATTCTATTTTAGTTCGACTAAATTTTTATTAAAAAGCGGAACACACTGAAAAATGTTTTTTCTGTTGAAAAAGTTTTCATTGCATTTATAAACCATGATAGGTCTTTCAGGAAAATAAATGTAAGGAACCATAATCTCCTATTTTCTGCGATATACGTGATTATTTATTTGAAAATTGTATGGGTATTCATAAAATAAGAGTAAATAAACAAAAAATCAACAGATCAATAAATCCGAATGTTTGGTTGATGTTTGAAGATAGAGCTCACTTCCTAATACACAGCGTGCGAAATGAGGCAAAAAGAGAAGAAGGATAAGTTATGTCCCATGCGGTTTCACGGAAGGAGAAAAATCGCCCATCTTGCTTGAATTTGAAGGTGTTCAGAAGCATTATTCAGAATCAAGCACAGACGCAGACCAGCATTTCTAAGTAGGGCAGCTTTTTTCCTACTGACCATCAAATCCTAGAAGATTAAATATTACGAAAAATGAAAGCTTACCTCTGGTCCACCACATGAATGAAAACATAGATTATAAGCAAAATCATATTCGCAATTAGATTGAGTAAGATGCATTATTATAAGTTCTTTGCATTATCTATTTGAAGTTTTTCGCAGGTTTCTCACATTCCCCTAGCGGTTGTTTTCGTCAAGGATAAAAGTCTTATTCCTTACGTTTTTTCCAAATATTTTGCATATCTTTCTACGAGGCGTATTCTTAAAGTAAGTACCGTTTGCTTATATTCAAATATTGGCGCTTCAGAACACAGTTTTGCTCCTGCAGCGCCATCTACTGTTTCATTGAGAAGCTATAGCAGCATTTGTTTTGTTTCAGAAGTCGTTTGCTTGTCCGTGCATGCAAACAACAATGTCCGCGACAATCGTTGATCCCGCCAGCTGTGAAGTGCGTTCTGTCATACGATACTTGTACGCAAAAGGATTGTCGGCTGCTGAAATTCATCGGGAATTATGCCTAGTTTATAAACCTACAGTTATGAGTGAAGGAAAGGTTAGACAATGGTGCTGTGATTTTAATAATGGACGAACAAATGTCCATGACGAAGAGCGAAGTGGTAGGCCCAGTATTCTGACCGATGAAATTGTTTCGCAAGTGGAACAAAAACTGCGATGTGATCGTCGATTGGCAATTAATGGTCTGGCTGAACAATTTCCTCAACTTGGACGCACTACTGTCTACAATATTGTTACGGAAAACCTCGGATACCACACATTGCGTGCAAGGTGGGTACCGAAAATGCTCACCGACCACCACAAAGAGCAAAGAATGTCCAGTGGACAAGAGTTTTTGGGTCGTTGGGAACTCTTTAAACCACCCACCGTACAGTCCTGACCTTACACCCAGCGACTACTTCCTCTTCTTGCACTTGAAACAGTGGTTCGGTGGACAAAGTTTCGAAACCGAAGAGGAACTCAAGAATGGCGTTGTCGATTGGTTCAACCCTCAGGCGGCGAGTTTCTATGCAGAGGGGTTAAAGAAGCTGGTGCAAGCGGTACGAAAAATGCTTAGAAGTGAACCGCGATTATGTAGATAAGTGAAGTAGGTTTTTAGCTAACTAAAAGTGCCAATAAAATGTGTTTCATATGAGTATATTTTTTCCTATGACCAAACGGGCCTTACTTTATGAACACGCCTCGTACACTATTTGTACTTGTACATATTCATTGTCAATCGATTTTAATTATCTAGTTCTTCTTTATACTAATTAGCACTGAAAGGTAGTTATATTTTCATTAAATTTATTTGACGATGGGTTTGATGGGATACGGGACTGCAACGGTCTCCATTTCGCCCGAATAAAGCCGAATTATTATTATTACTATTATCATTATCATTATACTACCTTGAACAAAAAGTTCCCGGAATAACCACCGTGTGGCGCTCCCATCGTTTCGATTTGAGTTCTGTTTTTTTTTGTTAAATTGGTACATCTGTTGTTGATATTCCCTTTAAATCTTAGAGTCATAACTTGACATTTGCAAAAGTTACGTAGCCAAGAGTACATCTATCTCTGTGTGTGATGGCGATTTTTTACAATTGCAGAAATGGATTTAAATTTGAAACAACGAACTTGTATTAAATTTTGCGTAAAAAACGGATTTAGTGGCGCACGGACGTTGGAAATGTTGGAAAAGTGTTTCGGCAACGATTCTCTAAAAAAAACGGTCGTTTACCAGTGCCCCGAGCGGTTCAGAAGTGGTCGTGAGTCAATCGAAGATGATGAACGCAGTGGCAGACCATCGACATCGAAAGTCGGTGAAAAAATTGATAAAGTAAAAAAAATGTTGGTCAATAACCGCAAATTAACCATCAGAGAAATAGCGGAGGACTTGAACATTGCCTATGGATCCGCCCAAGACATTGTGGTTAATGATTTGGGTTTCCGTCGTGTAGCAGCAAAGTTGGTGCCAAAAGACCTCAATTTCATGCAAAAAAGAGACCGTGTTGACGTCGCAAAAGACATGATTTGCGAGGCTGAATCCGATCCCACATTCATCAAAAGGATCATTACTGGAGACGAGACGTGGGTTTATGAGTACGACACGCAATCCAGACATCAGGCAAGTGAATGGCGTTCACCAAATGAGCCGAGACCAAAAAAACCACGTCGTTTTCAGTCAAAAAAGAAGGCAATGCTGACGGTTTTCATGGATTACAACGGTGTAGTGCATCATGAATTTTTGCCAGAAGGCCAGACAGTAAACAAAGAGTATTATTTGGGCGTTATGAGACGTTTGCGTGAAGCAATTCGCCGAAAGAGACCAGAAATCGTCGCACAGTGCGTCGAGACCGTCGCACAGTGCTATCATTATTCGTATTTTTTGACGAAAAATGCAACAAATACCATCCAACAGCCACCGAATTCACCTGATTTGGCTCCCTGTGACTTCTTTCTGTTCAATCGAGTTAAAAAACCATTACGGGGAACGCGTTTTAGCAGCCGAGAGGAAGTAATGGAAAAATCGCAGGAAGCACTGATGGACATACCGAAAACCGAATATAAAAAATGTTTCGAGGATTGGATCAAGCGCTGGCATAAGTGTGTTGCAGTCGATGGGGATTACTTTGAAGGGGACAATATAGATTTAGATAAATAAACTTGTATTTTTAATTTTCTGAATAAATTCCGGGAACTTTTTGATCAAGGTAGTATGTACTGGCCAATGCTGCTATTTACTCTTCATCTAAGTCTCCATTCAGATAGAACATTTTTTTTCTTCAAAATATAGAATATAGAGAAATCTCATTGTAATTACTTTATTTTGACGTTATCATCGCCGACAATGCAACTAGAAGGAAAGTGACGAAACCACTGAGGGTAATTTGTTACTGAAAGGTCCATTAACCCAACGAAGATTGTGTATTTAAGAGGGGATAAACACTTTACTCTATTTGTGATTACTTCCGAAAAATACCCAAACCCCTGAAGAACATGCAAGTTTCTTTGCAATAGATAAAAACGGGTGAAGTCATTAATTCTACGTTTGGTTTAATAACCAGACCCCAATTGGGAAAAAGTCTACTTTGCATTTTGGTATTTATGTTGATTAATTACACAATATGGGAAATATGTCTGTACGTAAAGGTAAAAACCTTTCTGCTAAAGTGACGTTGAATAATGACTGAAAATGTGTTATCACGGAAATCAAGCTTAGTAAATGACAGAATGCCATACATTTGTACAAGTTTTTTATCAACTTAGGGTTATTTGAACATTTGAGAGAATTGTTCTATAAATTATCATTTATATACTATTATATTGAAACGAGAGTAAAAAATGCATTATGCATCTCCCCTTTCGAATTAGACTATTCCCGTGAAACTTCGCCTACCAGCACTGATCACAAAGGAGTTCTAACAATTGCTGGTATAGCAACCGTTCGGTTGTAATAGATGGACAAGGATTGGAAGAGCAGCTGGTTAATTGAACTAACCTTCTTCACAGCAAGAAATCTAGAGAAATAACTAAGTTTGAATGTCTCAGGAAAACTCGCAAAAAATGTGTTCTTAAGTTTCAAGGATAGTCGTGACTAAACCTTTAATTAGTCGTGCAAAAATGAAAGAAAAGAGGGAATATATTGGAAAGTTCAACATTTTTCGATAAATACAAAAACTTCCCTCTCGAAAAAATACGACACAGAAAAAAGCACTCCCCTTCTCGAATGCAGATCTCAAATTAATCGATAGAATCCCTAAAAGACAAGAAGGCTTCAACAAATTTCATGCGATGATTCGCTTAAATTTATGTGCGTTGAACGGGACCGTTCAAATACAGGGTCTAGACGCGGTGTTTAATTTTGGTGCCACTGTAATTTCTGCTCTTGTTTTTAAAGACAACTCTTACTTTAATAAACACAAGGTTCTCGGAATTTGCTATTATATACACCGGAATTGAGCAAGAACAGCAAATTAATATCTAATGCTAGTTACTTTCTGCAGGTCTTATTGCATAGCACATGTTTTAGGTGAGAGTATAATGCTAACTATTAGGTTTTGTATAGCTAATTTTGCAAAAATACCTAAACCCATAACTTATTTAATGAAAAAAATAAATAAGAGATAGAGGAGACAGGGTAGCAAGAGGGACTGATTGTGAGCTTCGGAGATTGATTTCAACTGCTTCTGTGCCTATCATCTAAATAGCTAAACCGACGATTGCCAAACCTTTTAGCTCGAACCTCAATTCGCTTATGAGTTATGAGGACTGCCACAGACAAACGTATTATTTATGGGCTCACACTGCCGGTTTTGTTATTCGTTAAGGTGTTTATCGATTACTTATCATTCAATATATTTACTCCTTCGAACTATTTTATGTTTTTACTTTTAGGCACCATACTGAAGATGACTTCATATTTTTTTTGGCTAACGAGATTTACCCATCTTCAGTAGTTCAACACATTAAACAAAAAAGATTGCTTAAGTCGCAAAACAAAAAAAAAACGTAAAAGTCGGGGAGACGACTAAAGCAACGTATAAATTGTTATTTTGCGTGGGCCAAAATATATTATGAGCGTGATTGATGGAAATAATGTTGAGCCCTGAGATAAAAAGTGCTCATCGCTTGAAGAAGACGAGAAGTTGACGGGGAGACAGTCGTTCAATCCTCTTGTGTCGACCACCACTCTCCGAGGAGGAGAGGGGAGCGGCCGGGAGGGGGAAAAGGGGGGAGTGGGAAGAGGAGACCTCTCGCTCCTTGGCAACAAAATGTGGGCGATCCGTTAGCTATCGTCTCCGCGAGAAGGTTTGGAGGCAACAGAAATAAAACAAGGGCACCACGGACTGCGGGAACCTCTATCCATAAAAAGGGAACTCGCGGCGTCATCCTCGTCCCGTAGACAGGGTAGAATAAAAGGAAGAGTGACCGTAGGCCATGAAAGGGTTTGTGTGCTTGCATAAGGGTAAAAGATCCCTTAGTCGAGAGGGCAGTTTAGGCGGCCAAAGGAAGATCTTTTGCGTTCTCGGCGAGTCTATTTACAGACTATCCCAATCGGAAAACTACGAGACATATCCGAAATTAGTGCGTCTCATCCGAACCAGGTTGCTCGGCATTTAGGTGACTCATCGCTTGGGCGGATGATTTAGCCAGTCTTATACGTATCGGGCGTCCAGATAAGCTTGTACTTAACGACATTTCCTAACTATAGAGCAGAGAAAACAATGACTATGATGCAGATTTTTAAGGTAAAATATTATAAAGAGGCAGCGGAAATCTCTCATTAGAAAACACAGGTATGAATATTTAATAAGCAGGCTATTCTTTAAGAGTTGGGGTCCCATATCTTTAGCATTTCAACGTGCTCAAAAACGCCTACCTTAGAATTTCCATAAAATTGAACACATTTAAATGCAATTGGAAAAAAGGAAACATCGTTGAAATATCAATCTTGTTAAATTATTTTGAAAATAATCGAGAATTATCTCATCAAAAAAGTTATCCTAAATCTAATCTCGGATAATTAATTCAATGTGTTACAGAAATGTAGCACGCCGAATTAACAAAACTCTTCAACAAATTTCTGAATGCTAAAGAATTCCTGGAAAAATTAAGAATTTACCTGTATTTGACAGCATACATAAAAGTCAAAAAGCACGATGGGGACAATTGCCATGGAAAATCAGTCAGTGGTACTGTTTGTCGAGAATATGGAAAACTAGTAGAGAAAATATCAGAAAAGGAGAATAAAGTCAGAGAGACAGAAGAACAATCTGGATTTGTACTGTCAAGAGTACGTTCACATAAATATCTTCATCTACACATCTACACAATACACCGCAAGCTGTCGAAAGGACATTTGGCAGGGGATGGTAAGTCATCAGCCTTTCTAGATACATTCCCTCTATTTCCTCATGCACCTGACACCTCGCGATCCACCAAAATTCGCGTGGAAAAAGGAGCGAATGAACATCAATCATGCAACATGCCTACATATATTACGAGTATTGCATGGTTAACAGCTATTCATATGCATAGACAATGAGGGCAAGAAAATAAATAAAAAGAGGATAGGCACACATGCAATTCAGGCACTTATTACCGGTTTCTATTCCGGACGGACAATTCACAAATACAATAGACTTAATGTGCATTCACCTATATTCCACCTGGCACAAGGACGTACGGCGCGACGGGGGGCGTTAGGATGCTAGACTCGGAAAGTGTTTTGTGAGAATTTAAATGTGTACTCCCCTATTTTCGACAGCGTTTACCTTTTGTTTTCTTAGGGGTTCCCCCTTTTATTGTTGTCACGAATACATCTACATAGCACCCAGCAAGCCGCCGCAAGAGCGTGTGGCGGGGGATGTTTGGTCACCACCTGTATAAGAGAACAAAACCACATGTAAAATCAGCATATTTATGCGAATCTACATCCTAAGTGGCGTGTACCTTCATGTTAAAATCTTTTTAATACACCTACATGCAAATATGCAAATGAGCTATCAACTAACATACACATGGACCTAAGAATGTAGTAAAAATCTATCCAATAACGTCCAAATTAGGGTGGAAAAGTAAGAATTGGAAATTCCACCGTAACATGGACATGCAAATTATGGTCCCAGACCCCAAAGGTATTCAGGCAGGTAGGGAATGCGACACACCGCTGCGGACAGCGGAAGCGACCCTCCAAAGAGGGAGGGAGACGAGGGATGGAAGTTGAAATTTGAAAGCAACCAAATCAGGGTAAACAACGCCGTAAAGAGGAGTACTTATTTTAATGGCAGTCCAATGAGCTAATGCGGGCAATGTTTTGACAACAAAACACTTGAGGTTAGCGAAAGTGAGTAAAAGTAATTATTCCCCAGACGCTGTGGGTGGCAAGTGGGGTTTTTGCTATCTCTAACCCGGCCTTTACTATTCCGTACTGTCCTTATGTTGAAGGACCCCTCGAGTCTGCTAGTTCTGGCATCTATTTCCCATATTTTATATTCATGAGCCCCTAGTTAAGTCTTTGGTGATTTTAACACTTAGGCATTTCACCGTATCAACTACTTCTACAATCAATTCCAGCTAGTTTTTAAATAAATACCGTTGATCTTCTAAAAAAAATTACCATCGAACATTTGTAATAGTTTATTGACAATCCTCATTTTGTACACCATTTCGAAATGCAATCTAAATCCTTATTAGGAGTATTAAATGACCCTCATCCCCGGATACCTCCCGATATATCCCCTTGAGTTGTGCTCATTATTGGCACGCAGGAAAAACGAATGTTTGAATCTACCCGTCAGCCAGCCGATCTCTCTTCGTCAAAATTGTCTGCCCTGCCCATGCAATTTGTGGAGTTGAATTATTTATTTCAATTTCAGATACATAGCCACACAACCTAATGCAAAGATTAGTATCTCTCCGCAATAGGTTTAATCAAACTTTGAGTCTTCGCATAGCTCCCATTACAGATCTTGGAATAAATATGTGATGTTTTGTGTTCTTTCACAAGAAAATTTCACGAATCCGGCGTATCGGTTCATGTACCTTATTTAATTCTGTGATCCATGTTTTTTTCATATGGACCCCATGTACCCACCGCATACTCGATGGCGATCTTACGAAATAAAAACAGCAGGTCTCATTCACTTTTTCATCACTACACTTTCCAACTATGAATACGTTGGATGAATGGCAGTTTCTTTAAGGCTCCTCTTGTGTATTACCTGTCATCCTTCATCTGAGTATTAGGAGTAAGATTTAATTTAGTTTAAGTAAGATTAAGATTTTGTTGACGTAAATTACCTCAAGAGAAGGGGTTAAATTTTCTTTGATAAGCAACAAAAGTCTCTGGTTTACTCGTATTTATTTCTACTCGTTGTATGTACATGTAGTTTATAACTACTTGTTGAACGATGGAAAAAGTAAATGCATGTGTATTCGATTTCTTGGTCGCTATTACTAATATGGAAGGGGCTGGTTTCTTAAAACTTAAAAAGTCTTTTTGTTGTTAATTTTAAGGCATTCTACTCCGACTTCTGCTATCGGGACGTATGCTTCGCAGTCCTTCCGAAGTCTGTCTTTTAATCCTCTCTCCCTTTCACCTCCATCTATCTTCATTCTATCCAACTTTTCCTCGGGCTATCTCTCCTTCTTCTTTCAATTTGGATACCAATCCAAAACATACTTAGGGATTCTCACATTTCACATCCGTAGCCCTGTTTTTATGGTGGTAATTCTTCTTCTGAATAAGGATTTTGTTCTTAGTAAGGAGTAAGGTTTATTAAGAAGGAATATGGACAGCATTTCAGCAGTAGTAGTCATTAGAGGAGGCGACCGACAGCTGAGGTTATTTGCGTAATTGGGGATTGATGGGAATCAACATCACAGATGACTTTGATATCCAATCGTATCATTCGAGAGAATACATCCCCATTTGTGAGTCCCATCCTCCTGGTTAGAAGGAAGCAAGGGACTTGTAGATTGTGTGCTTAATTTTCCAGAAGTAAATACACGGTGAAGAATAGATATCCCTTACCACGAATCGATGACCGATTAAAACATCAAATACCTCGAACGTGAAATCTCCAGGGAGGGTATCCATCCATCTATGAGTAAAGTCAACGCGTTCGCCAATTTGCCTCGCCCTACTGACTTGAAGCAGGTCGGACAATTTATGGAATTGGCTGGATACTTTCGGAAATTCATAAACATTTTTAAAGATCGAATACTAGAGTTTGAGTTTGAAAAAAGAATATCGCTGAAATAAATTGTACTACGAATCGGTAATTGCAGGCGAAAATGGAGATCTGAAAACGAATTAAAGAAAAAAATGCAACTCTAAATTTGCATTCCTATTATGCTAAAAAAATATAAAAAATAATGCATAACTTTGAGCAGATGGAAACATTCACTTTTTGTCACCAATATCTACTGAAATGGCTATAGTAGTAAGAATTTTAAGAAAAAAATTTTATTATCTTAAATGAAGGAGAGAATTGATTTTCAGGGATCTGAAACGGAAATCATTGATAACTGAAGAGTATACGTGTACACGTATATGAGGGTAGCTTTGAATGGCAAGAATCAATTTATTTTTGAAAAAAAATAAAATGGCTTATAAAAGAAAATATATATGCTACAAGCGCTTCTTTTCTATCTTTTCTTTAATCTTTTCCTATCCGCCAAAGAGCTCCTAAAGGTTATTTACGTAATTATTACCATAGCTTTCATAAAAAATATATGTAAATGCAGGAAGTTGTAAAATGAGTAATGCATATAGGAGATAAAGTACGGGGTGGGAAGGGAAAAGTAGGCAATTTAATTATAAAATGTCCAACACGGGAAGAGTAGATGCAAAAAAATATTAGGGAGAACACAGGACGAGGGGTGTGGCCGAAGGGGGAATTTGTGTAAGACGATGAGGGAGGATGACGTGAGTAAGTATTCGCGGCGACAGCACCGGAGGCAGAATGTATTTGGGACTGAAGTTAAGACAGACTCGTGGGCATAAATAAGACATATACAATTCACTAAGACTTAAGAAATTCATTAGTATTTTTGCCATAATTTAATAAAAACGCCTAGCAAAACCTAAATTTCTCGGGTAGACTGTTTAGATCGCTTAGGCAGTTTTTCATGAATATTCTTTAGACATTTTTTCTTACTATTCTCATATTTTACTATTTGTTGGTATTTTACGATTTCTCATTGAAAATATATTTTATTTTGGAGAAATTCCATCTCAGATAAAAGGGCAAAAACCTTTGAACTCCAAGCTGGGCGGTGCACCAGCTGACCTCCGATCACCAGGCTTGGTTTCACAACCATAAATATTCAGAAAGCATAAATCTTGTTTCAGAGAGGATACAGTAACGAATATTTTGTGGATACCTACTGATGAATGAGAGATGATATTTCTTAAGTTAAATATCAAATGACATATTTCCATGCATCATCGAACGCCACCAATCACTCTAATTATGACTTCGCATCATTTACTGATGCGGAAATGTCAATGGATTGAAGAGCCTCACCAGTTTCGTTATTAGCGAGCATGTTTTGTTACAACTAGTGACGTCTTCAGAAAATTTAACTCCATATTATTTCCAATCGCATTTTTGGTACAAAGCAATAGTTTTCGGGATCATTTATTTTCTCTTTTGATTCCTTACAAGTATATATTGTAAAAATATTTTTCGATCACCGTTAAAACAAAGAGATTTATACGCAAATATATTTCGGACAAAATTTAACGGATTTTTAAACGTATTTGTTGAAAATTTCAAAATATTCAATTTCACACGAAACATTATTGTATAGTTACCTCTTTATTGGCGACATCATAAATACTCATTTATGAATCAAAGTTTTTCCAAGAAATATATGTTTGACATTTTTAAAAAATGCTTTAAGGTATCCTTTAAGATTTTTCTATTAGTATGAACGTATATTTCTCCAATCAGATACATAAAGAGCTGATTAGTTTGGTGTGATTGATAACCTTCTCCACGTGAAAGATTAATTACCAGTTTACCTATAATAACTTCTCACTTCAAATCAATATTTTTTAATTAATTTTATTCCAATACTTGAAATTTGCATCCTGGTCCGTGAATACTCGTAAGCATAAAAACCTCATCATAAATCAAAATGATGAAGTTTACGCCCTTTCGAGATTTTGTGAATACATTTATTCTGAGCATCATTATCCAAGAGTAGGCTAGGCCTGAGAAATGCCTTCATGTGTGTTAAAGAAAATGAAATATTTGTGAAGAAATTATACCTTTAGTTGGTGACCACACACGCACAGGTCTCGTTACAAAGAAGGTTTGTGCATAAGGATGTTAAGAAAAAGATTCCTTAGCAAAATGAAGCCGGCAGATAGGTGTAGACTGAAGTATTTTGAAATGTGGGCTTGGAGTAAGATGGATAAGGTTGAATGGACAGAAAGAAAAACAAACGAGGAAGTGCTAGTTATGGTGATGGAGGAAAGAGGCTTGTTGGGAGAAGTTCAAAGGAGGCAGGAACGATGAACTCGGAGCATTTTGATTGGCAATGGCATGTTGAAGAATGTGATAGAGGGGAGAATGTTAGACAAGCAAACGGTGGGAATAGTACAGTAATTTATTACAGAATAATGGGACGCAGCAAGTACGCGGCATTGAAGGGTTTAGTGTAATGTATCGTTCTTTTGTTTTATAACCTGTGTCCATCAAAAACCAGCATTGTTTATTGTCTATTCGAGCCCTTTCCTAACAGGATGAATACTTTTAAGAACAGATGTATACAATTTATGCAATAATTTGATTGATGTGTTGCGTAAAATTGTATGTATCAGCTTATTTTTTTGTTGATTGGAAAACTGATGTTAATGAGATGGGGATTTTTTTTGTGTTTAGAAGTTTCCTTTAAGTGTCTTTTTTCCCTGACTGATTTTATCAAATATCTTTTGTGATATTGATTCATGTCATGTTATTTTTTCCAAGGCAAGTTTGATTATAATACTTGGGACTTTTGAGCCACCTGAGATTGTCTATCTACGCATGCAAGTTTCAATAACAATAAACTCTTATTCTAAGCTTAACTAAATATAGAAATATTCAAAAAGGACACTCAAAAAAATGTTCGGCATTTCGAAGATCAGGTCGTCATCTTCAGAAGATGGAATCACTTGAAGATGACGGCCTGCCCACCTAAACGTCCAACATGTTCACGAGTGTCCTTTATTAGTGCTTTTATATTTAGTTAAGTTTTAAAACAGGGGTTGTGGATATATTTGTGTCTTCACCAAAGAGTGTTCACCTCACGAAATCCTTTCATAGCTGAACTGAAAGAGTGAAAAACCCAAAAAAATAAAGTTGGATAATTACTTGCAGTGTTACGATTATGATGAAAACCGAGAAGCAGGAAAACATAAAGGAAGAAATGGAGAAAGTAGATATATTTAGGTACGTCAGGTTTGAGTGAGGTGAAATGGAGAGACCGGGGATTACTCGAGTGACAGTTACCGAGCAATGCATAGTGGGAGGAAGGAGAGCCAACGTGAAGCTGGGGTAATACTGGATAAGAACTGGGCAAAGGGTTTTAGCAGAGTGAATATAAAGCATGAAGTTCTAAGTACTAATATTGGTAAAAATTTAAGTAAACCCGATCAATTTAGTGGTAATCCAGGTGTACAAGCCAACATGTAGTCTCTGAAGGACGAATTGATCAGTTTTTACGATAAATTACAGGAAAAAGTTATTGGAGCAAAGTGGTGGGCAAAGTGAGGGATAGGTTAGAGGTGCGAGAGCATGGTTCAGGAATTCAGGTTAGAGAGCATCCCGCAATCTGCTGGCGCCCTTATTTCCATGTATACCACCGTGTCGTCAGCAAATAACCAGAGATTGCTACTAACGTATGAGCTTACACAATTTTAAAATACAGTTTCCCTCTTTTACTAGGATCTTTAGTGATTTTGTCTTCTGTAGCCAAATCACTTTTCCAATCTCCTTCGGAAAGCAATAGTACTAGGGTAGAATTAAGTTAAATAGCCACATATCATTTGATAAATCATTGAATTACACCTAGCCACGACCTCCTCCTCAATACGTTATTCTTCTTCGCGATCATCCTCTTTTCGTCAAAGAGTGGATTACATTACAAGGCGCAAATTATTGACTAATGCTACCTTCTTTTTACCTGCACAGGAGCCCAGTCATCATTTTCACCGATTTTGTAGAAGATTCGTTTAATATTGACTTATTCAGGTACGTGCCTTTCCAGGTATAGCCTTTCCTATCTATCTCCCTGCCACCCAGGGTCTCTCTTGCTATTCCCTCGGTGTGATAAATATATATATATATATATATAGACTCGTAAAAACTCTGATATGGAGCGTAGCTATGTACGGCGCGGAAACGTGGTCGCTGAAGCAGGAGGATAGACGTAGATTGGAGGCTTTTGAAATGTGGGTGTGGAGGAGAATGGAGAAGGTGAAATGGACCGAAAGGAAAACAAATGAGGAAGTACTAGAAATGGTGGGGGAGGAGAGGGGTTTGTTGAGAGAAATCCTATGGAGGCAGGAAAAATGGATGAAAGGCGTATTGAGCGGTAGTGGAATGTTGAAGACGGTAATAGAGGGGAGAATGTTGGGCAAGCGAGGTAAGGGTAGGAACAGGATAGGGTTGTTGGACGGGATGAAGGGAGGAAAGAAGTACACCGAGATGAAGAGGGACCTGATATAGATTAGTTTGCTAGGTGGGGAGCCACAAAATGTTTATTTGATAGTTGTGTCCATCCAAAAACCTACCTTAACCGGTAGATTACCTTAAAAAAAAATATATATATATATATATATATATGCATGTATATAGTTGCGGTAGTCCAAGGGGTAGAGCGTTGGACTACTGACCGGAGGGTCCCGGGTTCGATTCCTGGGCACCTGCAGCTCCACCCAAGCTAGTTGATTTTTCGGGTACCAGATCTTCCTGGGAAACCATAAGCGGCACAGGGAAAGAAACTGGCCCCCCTACCCTGATGTATGAATATTCGCACGCCGTCGGGCTTGGTACATCACAATGGGTGAGCTCTACCATCACCTACTAAACCGACCTTCATATAACACAGTAATCAACCCGATATATAATATTGACCAAGTAAGCTAAAAAGAAATTAATGAAATAGATAGAAATACGTATTTAATACTAATCTACAATGCTAAATGTTAATTTGATTAAGCAGTTATCTTTTGGCAAAGAATTAAAGTAGCTGACGCACATTTTATGCTACAGCAGTTTCCACAGTGCCTCAATGGATAGAATAACATTTACCCATGCTTGTAGGTTTTCTCTCCCCATTCCTCTTTTTGTGGCGAGATTCTTCGGTCCCATAAGGTTCATTTATTTGTTTTCTACCCGAGATCACCCGTGGCAACTCTCAGGCAGCCGCCCGTAAACTAATGCTAACCTATTGATTCTTCTTGTTACACTTAAATAATCAAATGCCGTAACAATCATTATTCGTATAATGGAGTTAGCTGCATCAGATATTTACGATTCCAATAGGATCCATTATGTACTATCTATGTTATATAGTTTCAACACTTAAAAAGTGTATGGCGCGGTTCCAAAGGAGATAAACCTTATCTTTTGGGCTTCCGAATGGAATCTCTCGCATCTCTATAAAAAGATGATGATGCTTTTCGACAGTGCCTGTTAATACTGATCTGAGTAATTGATTTTTAACGAAACCACATACAGCATTGGGAATTAACCGGCACCCCTACCTTGAAGTGTGAATTTAACACGTCATATAGAGTTAGCGCAACGAGAAATGGTTTTATCAACATGGAAAAATATATATCTGTGCAATAAAAGCCACAGTATGAGATGTGTATTCCTAACCGTAAATTAATGTAAAGTTATAACAGCGGAACTGTATTTCTGGGAAAAATTTATAAAACCAACATGAATATACATTAATAGGCGAATGGGATATGAAAAAAAGTAAACATTTTTCCTTGAAGTAGCTGCAAGAGTTTTCTGCATTTAAAACGTAGTGAATATGTCACCCGAATATTGAGACAAAATAATGAAAACCATAGAAACTTCTAAATTTCTCTTCGTGCGTAACTGAATTTTCGCGGGCATGGTAAAAAAAGTTTTGATGACCAGTATTCCAAACAGTTACGTTTATCACCGCATGCCAAAAAGGGCAGCACAATACAGTAAAGAGAGAGACGGGCAGGTGACGGAAGCGTTATAAGCGGCGAAGTGAAAAACCTCGAGTATGTGCATGCATCTGTATGCGTGTGCCGGAGGAAAATCCAATTGTGTATTTCAACGGGTACTTTTTGCTGTTTGGCAGGGGAAAAGTACTAAGCTATCTTAATAATGAATAAATACGAAAAATAATGAAAAAATAACTACATTTGTTTTGAAACAAAAAATACAGATTTTTGAAACTTCCATCTGGTAGAAAATGGGAAAAATCACAAGGTTTGACATCAAAACTTTCACTTTTAACTAATTTCCTCAAATTTCAATATACATAAAAAGTCCTGTAACGTCTTTAATGTGATAAAAGCACCTGAGAATTTGTTTAGAGTTTAACCTACAGACTTACAAATATATAATAACGTCTATTCAAATGAAAAGTTGGAAAATAAAACAATAAACTAATGATTCTCATAAAAACTTAACGACAGTTAAGATGAAGAGAATTTTACCTGCATGAAGTGTATTCTGATATCTGCGAGTCTATGTGCACGGAGAGCATTCCCCTACACGAAAACACCCGTTATTGAGTTGAATGACATACGTAAGTGACCGTTGTATTTATTTTGCTGGTACTTCAAAGTACATCATAACGAATTACGAGGGTGATTCAAATGAAACACGCAATTTATCTCCGAATTTCTTAAATACTAGAGTTTCTTACTCATTCCATTTTCTTACGTTGTCCTCTTTGCGTATAATAGAAGTATTTTAGCGCTTTGAAAGTTCACGGATACATGTAGAAAAAACATTGCTTTAACCGCTCTAAAAGCATCTGCCGTCACAACACGTGGTGCTCCCGAATTGGCCGAGGGGAACCTGATATGGAATAACAATACTTAAGAAATTGTAGCCCAGAGACCATTCTGAACTTTCATTCGTTGATGAATTTAGATATGTTTCACCACCATTACTACTGAATTAACGAATCAATAAAGACATGGCTGTTTCTCTGTGGAGCATGCTGAAAGTGGAGCAGCCATGTTTGAACTATTGTTGCGCCGTATTATTACGTTCTGGTATCATGCTGCCAGTTATACGCCACTCATCAAACCCTAACTATCACTGTGGGAAAATAAAATTGGCACAGGTACGATGTTTCGTAGCGCAGCTTTAAGGCTTTCCCTTGATTCACCCAAGCATACATTGTACATCTGGCCTTTATATTGTTCACATTTGCAAAGGCCTTTGCTTGTAGTTTCACTTTTTTTCTCATTATGTTCCCTGATCTATAGTATTTTACATAATACCATGAATAAGTTCATCGAATTGTTTCCCCACGATAAGTCGTCTGATATGGTCATTCCGTAAAAAATAGCTGCTAAAAGTTTCGAAAAGTAAAGTACTGCACTTCACTGAGACTTCGTAAATTATACTTTCACTCATCCTAAATAAGTGCATTCATTTAAGTAGAACCAAAGAATTGAGGAGTTAAGATAAAAGGGTGGAGTAATGCCTATCTTGAGTATATATTTAATTCATAATCAATGCAATGAATTCTTTTTCGCATTACAACTATACACGTTCAACACCTTTATGTAGTTAGTTCGGCCAAGTGGTCACACTCATTTTCCATGTTTGCTATTTTCACGCAAGCATGTAAAATTAAAATAGAATATGGAGGTGATAAATCGTTCTTGAAATGTAATCCATCTAAAGTTAATTTCTCATTTCTTCATTTTAAATCATATTTCTCGCGATATACAGCAGGGCGTACTGATTCATCCATTTCGACGTACTTAGACTCTTTTAATACTACGGAGTCACATGGATTTAAACGATGGAGAGTTAAAATTTTCTTCCAAAAACCCAGTGTTAGAGAATTCAACCCGCTATCTCTCTATCTCTAGATATCGGATCGTTCCACGAATATTTCCCGTACAATAAAAACCTATTACGCTTCTCCACGACAACTGTAAGTAAGCTCTTTTAAGACGCCGAGCGAGATTGTATGCAGCCGTGTCATAAAAAGTGATCGACCCCGGAGTCAGTCACGACGGCTCCCTCGTTGCTATTCTCCAAATGTCATCCACGCAGAGTCCTCGGCCGTTTAGCGGGCCAAGGAGGCAGGCGTTGGATGGGTGCAAGATCCGGGCCATGACATGTGGAAGGGCGGTCCATTAGGCACGTAGCCGAGATGCCAGCGAACGTGGGCGTGTGTGCCCGGCGGGGCGCGCGAGGGGCGTCGGCGGGGAAAGGACCCGCTGAGGTTGAACTTGGTTCGCCAGAAATGGGTTTTTTTGTCGCACGAATCATTCAGATGTCTAAATTTGAAAAGCATTACGTGTTGGAGCAAAGTTGAGTGAATAATTCCAATTGTGAAATCGCATGGTACTTCAAAAATGTTCCACTATGGATACGTTGTCTTCATGGGCTTGTGTTTGGGAAACAAAGATGTCGTTCATATGTTCAAAGCGTTTAAAATTCTTCCGCTAAAACTTTTCCTTGTCAATAAATAAATCTGTCAAATACAAGTATTTCTCTATGAAATTCGAATGGATAATTAATAATGTTGCTATCAGAGAAAAAAGTTTAAAATAATAAAATAAATTAAATTTGTAAACTTACACAATCGTCTTGATTAGCCGGGAACTATTAGTAACAATGATCATGGATAGATTAGTAACAACAATCATTTATTCATAAATTTTTTAACCTCATGAATCGTTTTCCTTCAAGACTTCTTAAAACCTCCATATATTCTCGATCCTTGAACCGACGACCGAATGATTTTATTAGGTAATCTATCGGTTTAGGTAGGTTTTAGATGGGCACAACTAACAAATAAATATTTGTTTCCTAATAAAACATAACCCAACTTCCTGCTCCACAACAAGCCACTCTTCATCTCTGTGTACTTCCTTCCTTCCTTCATCCCGCCCAATATTCCAATTCTATCCCTTTCCTGTTTTGCCTAACATTCTCCCCTCTATTACAGTATTCAACTCCCTCTACCGATCAATATCAAAAGCCATTTTTTCTGCCTCCGCAGGATTTCTCTCAACAAACCCCTCTCCTCTCTCACCATCTCCAGTACTTCATTTGTTTTTATTTCTGACCACTTCACTTTCTCCGTTCTTCTCCACACTGACATTTCAAAATGTCTCCAATCTACGTCTATCCTCCTGCTTCAATGACCATGTTTCGGCGGCGTACATAACTACGCTCCATATCAAAGTTTTTACGAGTCTATTCGTAACATCCCTACACAATGTCCTCGTCATCAACTCCCTCCGCCTTGTGAAAACCTCATTGCCTGGCGCAATTCTTCTCCTTACGTCCCTACCACTTTGACCATTTTGGTCCAAAACACTTCCGAGATACGTAAACTGTTCTACCTGCTCAATGTTTGCCCTCCTATTATATGTCAAGCTTAGGCTTTTTCTTTCTGGAAAATCTCATAACCTTTGTTTTAGGCAAACTAGAGCTTGGTCATCAGCAAACCTCATTTTACGAATTCCCCTCTGACTTTCATTCCTATCTCCAGTTCTTCCATTGCCTCTTTAATCATTTCCTCCCCACTTTGACGGAGGGTTAAATGAAAGCATTGACCTTATAGTCTCAATTTTGGCTGAATAATGACGTTTACCTATTTATCACATACGCTGAGATGCATGAATATGTAAAGGTATTTTAAGACGGTCTGCAAGTCGGTTAGAAATTCCGCAAAAAGGCAACAAACTCTTAATGACAAAATAACATCGCTTTTCCACTGGATAAATACTTTTTGATGCCTCACTCGAAGATAATGAAGTACCTCAAAACCAAGTTGGTAATGAAGAAATTTTAATCTACTGGAACATCGATATTATTGTTTCATTATGTTCCAATACCACCATATCACGCCTGAAACTGCATAATTGTTAACAAATTCTCTTCTTTAATGAAAACCCCTTCTTTTTCCGCGTTCAACAGGTTTCGTCAAAGGTTCAGGGACATGAAAATTTCTATGTTGCTGGTTGCCCCAATGAAACCTTTCCTTGGTAAACAAGCAAAGGTCAATTCCAGGCATTTCTCGATGCCATAAGTGAGGCATACAAATGGCTAGCATCACGTATCTCAAAAAGAGTTACGAGTAGTAAAAGAATTTCTAAATCAGAAAGAGCGTACTGAACAGAACAACTTCTCCACTTATTGATATCTATTGATTGATGAAGTTATTTTAGTGCACATATGATCCTGTACACAAGTTAAATGGCCAGCGAAATTGGGAATTGTGGGAAAGGAAGTTGACAGGGAGATTGCAATCTAAATGCATCCCTGGAGGGAAAAATTCTCACAACGAAATCGGTCGATGATGAAGAGGTCCTGTTCGAGAAAATTGTCCCTTATACACCGTTTTTAAGTATGTAATGAATGAGAAAATTCACTGTCTCTGAGAAATAAGGTTCTTAATTGAGCGTTAATGAGTAATAAAGAAAGCAAAACAATAAGGTTTAATATTGTCATTATATTGGTAGTCTACTATTCAAGGTAAATTTTGGATGCTACAAAACTGACCACTCCTTCACTTCAAAGCTTCAATTATCAAGGGATAACTAGACACCCTTACACTAAAGTACACGTACAATAAACCTTTCTTCAATACCGTGTACGTCACTTTCATCAACGTGTTATCCCTGATGGCATTCCGTTCCCCTTTCATTGTCGCCAATGTCCCTACAAACCTCTCTTCTATCCCATTATACCCGATCCTCTTTGTTGTTGTTTAGTTTTGTAGTTCCATTGTCTTCTGTTGCTTCATTTCCTCCTGCGTTGTTATATTATGACAACTCTCAATTGAATTTGAGTGAAATATGAAATTCCGTAATTTCCAGGTGAAAATTTCGTTTCTTTTCCCAAAAAATCGTTTCGTTGCCGCGTTGAGCAGGTTTCTTAAATTTCAGGGTAAACTAGGTACGTGGAAATTCCTATGGTGTAGGTCGGGACCAAGAAATATTTCCTTGATGGACAAGTTTAGGATGGTGTTACAGACACTTGGTACAGCACTCAGAATATTCAATTTGCGACTAATCTGAGAGTTTAATGAATGATTACAGTGTTACTTTGGATTGGCGGCCAGACGAAAAGAGCGTTAGGCTTATTCGGCTCTTATCCTTGCTCGGCCCTAGGCTCGCTGTTTCTATTCCAAGATAATATTCTTGGAAACACTATCTATTTATTGAATTTGACATTTTATTAACGTTCTTATAAATGGGGAAAAACTAAACGTAGAGAAGGCATCATCTTCTAAGTACATACAAAATAAAATCTCCAAAAAATTTGCTCCTTTTTTTAAAAAATGTCTGGTGTTTTATAATATAGTGTGAAAAATTATTATTTCCTGAAAATCTGGTTTTTTGACCAATATTAACGATGCCATTAATGAAGGAAAACATTTAATGGTATTTTTTTCTGTAAAGTTTGATTTGTTAATATTTTCATCACTTTCATATCATAAGTAATGTTCAAAACGGTGGATAAACATTATTTTCTATAAAATACATGCACTTAAATGCACTTGGTCTTTACCAAATGACTCCTATCATCAATTATTTGCCTAAATGCGTCTATCACTAACATAATTCTTATCCGAACGTTCAACTCACTCTGTCCATTCTCATAAAAAATTTTACCAAATTACGTAAAATGATCCAATTCATATCTAAAATTTGTAATATATGCCCTCCTGTTCTTATACTTAAATTAGCCTTCCCATTTCTCGAGAATCCCATCGTGTAGTCCTGTGTTACTCCAACTAACTTACTATAATACGCATATCGTTCACACAGATTACTTGGTGCGCTAAACTACGTACGTCTCAGTTCATTCCATACCTTTCTTACAATTTATTTGGCTTATACATTTAAAAAAAAAACGTAGACGTAAGAACATATAGCAAAAAATCCTTTTGGCGTTCCTATGATTTGCGCCATCTGGCTGTAGAAGATCTTTGGATTGATTCATCTGACATTGCCGTCTACCAATATTACAGATTAAATCTCTTGCATAAATTGAATCTCTTTAGCTATGATGTGGATGTGATGTATTATCAGCCACATTTCATTGAGAGATTAAGTGTAGAGCAAATAGATTTAAGATGTCCTTTTTCCCAGGGATCAATAAGGGATCAGAATGACTTGCTCCGACCGCGCTGGAGAGGGAGGAGTGTGCTGGATTAAAAGTAGTCTGGTGTGTAATCACCCCTTGCCAATGGCCCTTGCATTGATTTGCAGGGTACCGTGTAAATAAAAATAAATATAAAAATTTGTTCGGTCTCATTTTCACTTACCAATCCTCACGCAAGGATCCAAACCACACAGGCATTCTATAGTTTACATACCACGGACAAGTGTATCATATTAGTTGGGGAAAATTCTTGTTCCCCTTATAACACAACCTCTTTGATCTGTAGATCCTATGTCCTCGATAACTCAAACTTTACACATTAGTCTTTAGTGGCCTGTAATCTATTTCATAACTGTCCTTCCAGTCTAATCTAATCTTCAAAATGAACGTGGAGTGATTTGCTGAACACTGCCGGCCTTTGGGGGCGGCAAGTGGTACGACGGGAGCGGGCCCCGCGCTAAAAGGGCCCCCGCCGAGGCCTTGCGGATGTCGATTACAAATATGCTATGAATTACGATCACGTGAGAGATTTTGTGACTTCGCGAAGGCTCCAAAGAAGAAAACCATGGAATGTACGGCTGGGATTTACATTTTTACCATTTCAATTACGCTTAAGAATTTAAAACGTAAATGTAAAACCTAATTTTATCGTTAAATCGATTTACAACTGCAGCGTGGAAGAGTTTTTACCCGGGTAACATATTCATTTTCTATACCAAAAAATGCCGCGGTACAATCTCTCTAGTGTCAGCGCGAAGAATAACTTATAAGCGATAAGAAAGCTTGCAGCACACTTCGCCGTTGCGCGATTATTATTTGCTGTCTTGTCGAAACCATATTGTTCCCGCTGATTACATTTTTACCGCTCCTGCTACAATATAACCACAACGTCAGGCCCCTCGCAGTGGCGGCTGCACGAAGCCCCACTCACCGATAAGGTCGTCTCTTGTTGCTGAATATCAGAACTTCGTAATAGAAGCGGAATGGAGAGCGTGAAAATATTCTGGGCACCTGTTATGGGAAATAAAAATTTCACACATCGTGTAGTTCATTGACAAGTGAAATCTAGCTTCACCTTTCAAAGGGAACCCTAGGGTGGAGTAGTGTAAAATGAAGCACCCCTTGGGACACTCATGTGTTTTCGGTAGCGTGGGTAATGATTGAAACATTCGGCGACCAAAGGGCCCCAGATTTCAAACCGAATGATACCTTCAAAATTATACCCAAAGCAAAAAACTAAAGCTATATGATCACCACAACTCTAAACGCTAATCCGTTGGCGGCGCAAGGAAAGGAACTGGCCCCCGTAACCGGAATCGATGAATTTCACACGCCGTAGGATTTGGAAGCGGGTGAACACTACAATCGCCCACCAAACTGACCTTCGAGGTCAAGAATGCGGTTTGGTTTTTGGTTTGTCTGGTGGCATTTAGGAGAAAACCTACACAAGTTCGACCGTGACTGGAGGACCCACACGCTGAACTTTGCTTTGTTGTCTCAACGAGTCTTTATATGCCATTAGGTTGTGACCTGCTGCGTCCAATTCTCTTAGTAAATTGAAAACCAAGGAATATAACCAAATAATTTGTTCTGCAAAGTGGACCTCTTTCATCGTACTGTGGGGTCAAGGAATTGGCGCCAATGTTGGCGTCTTTAAATGAGAGGGTCAGTAGAAACCGAAGGGTCAACCGAAACGTATTTAACAGGAAGCTGAGTTCATGTGTTTTTTATGTGCGACACCTTATGGCAATTTATTATGGCACGGCCATTTATGAACGGCAAAGTCCGACGCAATGATCGCCAGTATTTTAGATGCGAAGAGAGGTAGACTGGAGTCCTCCTAACTTCCCTCACGAATGCCATCTCGCTTACGAGGTACACCCTGAGAACCCTGATTTTTCTTAGCCTTCCTCGCCGCGTATTCCCTTCTGCTGCATTCCCAGCAAAGCCATTACCTCTCAAAGGACGACCAACCTCTCTGACGCTTATTTTCCTTATCATGCTTCGCATTCACTTTCCTGTTCTGTGTACTTCCTCATTTTCCATTTTATCTGACCATTTCAACTTCCGCATCATAATCCCGAATATACACAAAAAGTTACCGTCTCATTATACTCGTACGTACGTATATCCTGTACACAAGAGAACACACACATATATTTGTATATAAACCATAAACACAGTACTCAACCCGAAGGTCGGTTTAGTAGGTGATGATATAGTTCACCCAGGACTAAGCCCGACGGCGTGTGAAATTCACACACCAAGGTAGGGGGGCCAGTTTCCTTACCCTATGCCAGTTATGATTTCCCAGGAAGACGAAAAATCATAAAGCTTAGATGGAGTTGCGGGTACCCAGAGAGGTTTGCCTGGGAAAATATATATTGAAAAGTTGAGAGGTGACAAAATCAAGGGTATTATATAGCAATTGCTGTTTTACCTTGAATCGACATTCAATAGGAGTAATTTTAGAAGTTTCTTACGGCCTCATTAATTTCATTGCTAATAGAATAAAATTTTACAAGCTACAAAACTGATATTCATGATCAGCATTCCATTTGAACACATATGGCATACATGATAAAATCACAAGCGACCTACACTGTGTGTTTTCAAAATATTCTGGCTCTTGATAATTTTTCTGGAATATTTTATATTGATCCAAACGTAGGTTTATGTATGCGATATCGATTATTTGGATAACAACATCACAAGAAGAGGAAGACCTTACTTTTCCGAGAATGATTCTAAGCTATTTACCCAGGACACCTTGCGACGCAACATCAGTAAACATTTGCATATACACGGTAATACAATATTTATATGGTTTTAAAATGGGTAGTATGGTGATCAGTGATAACTCTCATGCATAGGAAACATAAGGAATCATAATTTAAGGATGGCGAGGAAATGAGCCAGTTTACGCAGAATTTATGTAATATCTTGGAAAACATATATATATATATATATATATATATATATATATGTATGATTTCTTCGAAGTAACACGGAAGTGTTAAATAAAAAACTTTGACAGCAACACAAGAGTCCTAAATAATCTTCTGAGGAAGACGGAACTCAATTATCAAGAAATAACGTGTGAGTGTTCCTTTTATGTTCTCATTTTGTGTGTTGCTGTCAAAGATTTTATACATATACATATATATATATACATATACATATATATATATACATATACATATATATATATATATATATATATATATATATATATATATGTAATAAAGTACAATATTACATACACAAGTGTAATATATATGCATACCTACATATTTATTTTAAAATTATATAACTATACTTTCACTAAATAAAATCTTTTGCGAGTTGAACTGGTTTTAAATCAAAAGAGATATGTCCATGCAAAGTCAAAATTACACTTAATAGAGTCTCGCCTTAATATTTTCCTCAACAAACATTTTAGGATAACGATTAACGTTAGCATATGCCCTTGAGAATTTCTGCTAACAGAGGCCATACTGCTCACCACTGATTCTTGGCCCTTGGTCAGACGGGTGAGCAAATTTTTCGCCACCTGTGAGAACGTAAGTCAGAATATGTTCGCCAAAGGCCTCACAGTTCTGGAAGAGTTCCATGTGCATGCCAGGAATTCTTTGTGTCCCTCAAAGAATCCCCTTTGGGACTCACAGGGCATACATAACTTGGGATATCACGATGTGTTCACAACCGTCGGCTTTTTCAGTCAAGCGGTCTAACACCACTCATCGTTTGCCGTACGACTGTCATACAGATGAGACTCACCCATGACATTCCTGTAAAAGCCACCCCTTTCAAAATTAAACCTTTTGCAGTCGGAAATTCTCTCATTAAAATATAGACGCTCACCAATTTTCATTTCGTTACATTTTCATAAGCGGTACCCGAAACAAAAATAGAAATTTAGTCCCGGTATTGATCGTTCATAGACCCAGGATTTTTGATTTGAGGATCAATTTATTAAATTCCGGAATCCGGTAGTATCCCCCTAAATTATACAGGAATTCAATAGTATTATTTGAACAATTAAATACAACAGTAGCGGCAATTAATGAAGCAGGTACGGAAAAGTTTGACATTGTAAGTGCGTGAAAAACACTAGCTTACACAAGTCCCTACGCACTCTTGTTTCGTGAAGAAGATATAATCTATTAAGGTTTGAAGATTAAAGTACTGAATATCTAGTCGTTTTTTAATGCAAAAAACACATATAAAGTAAATTATCTGCATACATGCACTGATGTAATAGAGGCCTATTGGTTTATGTATGTATACGTATAAACAAACATAGATTATACGAAAACCCAAAACACTTCCGAGATACCGTAAACTGTTCTGCCTGCTCTATTTTTTCCCCGCCAAATTTAATATTTAGCTTAGCCTTTTTCTTTCTGGAAAATCGCATTACCTTTGTTTTATTAATATTTATTCTCGGCCTATATCTATTACACTGCATTTCCAATTTACTCAGCAATGCTTGCAATCCTTTGGCCGACTGACAAATCAAAGCCTGGTCATCAGCAAACCTAACTGATTTTACGAACTCCACTCCGACTTTCACTCCCATCTCCAGCTCTTCCCATGCCTCCTTAATCATTTCCTACACATACAGTATACGAGTCGTACATTGAACAGCACCGGTGATAATGGGCAACCCTGCCTTACACCTCTTCCTAACACTGCCCATTCGGGCTCTCCGTTCCCCACTCGCACCTGAGCAGTCTGAGACGTACAGGTTGCGGATTAATCTCTTGTCCCTACAATCTATTCCTATTTTCTGCAATATACGCATTAGTTTTTCCCAATTCACTCTTTATATACATATATATGCATACATATTTCTACATATATATATGTAAACACACGCTCACACCAAATTTTTGCAAATTAAATGCAACTGCAATCACCTGAACAGCTGAAGATACTTCATGTTACATTTTTAATAACTCGACACAACTAAAACTCAGATTTGAGTAATGCATACTTCTCTCCTTCCTTTTTCTCCTCCGGTTAGTTAAGAAAGGGATCGTTAAACATTATTAAAACTCCCTAGGCGTCATTTCACGATCAATTATCCCTCATGACCTAATATGGTCAGTTCCAGCGAGACTATCAGATAACCCTCCCCATCCTGCCGCCTTCGCGGGAACACTCCTGCCTTTAACTTTGCAAACACGAGGGACTTTGGGCTCCCGAAGAGGTAGCATTAATAACACCGCAGAGAGAGACCTGAAGTTTTTTTGATAGGAAATAGTTCTTCACTCCTACTGTGGTATGTCCAACGACGGGTGAGATTCAGTCATTCAGGGTCGGGGGCGTGGGAGCAATCCCTTTTCCTGTGCCTCACTCGGATTCGCAGAAGTTCTGGCGCCGATAAAATCGAAGACTCAGCTCAGCGCGGAGCGATAACACTCGGATTTGAGCAAATAAACGGTAGGGGTAGTAGCAGCAACTTTGGGAGAGATGACCTAGGGCTGAGGTCATTTGCGCCATCAGGGTTGGATGGGAAGGGAGGAGGGTTGCAGAGAAACCCGGCGTCGGCATTAGCCTACACTTAACGAAAGACCCAAAGGGGTTCACAGCTTAACGTCCCATCCGACGGACTGTGTACTCACTTAAAGTGCTCTCCACATACTCGTATCACTTCAAGTAGGGATCGGGATATCACTAAAATATATCTGCCGCCTCTGCGTGGGAAACCGGTGCAATAGCTACCGCACCAACCCGATTCCCACAAATAAACGGGTATTCAGAAGACGGACGCTCTGGGTCATCATATTACACTCAAAAAAATAATATTAACAAATAAAAAACTTTTATAAATGCATATATCTTTTCTCTTTCTTTCCCTGCGTCATCTATGCGTCACTTATATCATCTCTGAATTATGATATGTGCTCGAGATATAGCGGTTATTGGAAGTAAATTTAATCTATGATCTAGATGTTTGAGGAGTAAATTTTCTTATTAAAATTTTTTTCTATATTTTTCTACATAAAACTAATGTTCGTAATCATCACCAAATAGTCCATGCATTTGCATGTTTATTTATTTGGATAGATCTCACCGAGTACTAAGGCCAAGGCCGGTGTGTGAAATTCACGCATTAACAGACTAATAAGAAGGGGCCAGTTCATCTTCCGGTGTCGTCCATGGTTTTCCAAGAAAATTTGCCACTCCAAAGATCGCACAATTTAATTCTCTGGTTGAGTTAACGGCTTACTTTGGGAATATTCTAAAATTAAAATAGTTTTGATAAATCTTGGAGCAAGTTAGTGACTAATTGAACGCTAAATGTTTTGCCTTTCTTGCATGGAAAATATGGTGGTAGATGACCTAACACTCCCTGCCATAAGCCCTTGCGGCGGCTTCGGAGTATTGTGTAGCTGTATACGAAGTTGACGGTACCCAGAGGCGTGCCCGAGAATTGAACTACGGCCCCTCTATCAAAAATCAAATACTCTAGACCTGAAGTATTGCGTCCCCGTCTAATGATGTTATAAGGTAATGTTTTCCCAACCGAGTACTGATCGTAATATAATCACGGGATCATGAAAACAATCATCTTTAAGGAAATGAGAAATGTTTTTTATTTCAATTCGCTTTACTCGGTTATACATTAGAAAGTATGTACATTTTTACTGCCAGGTATATTTTGTACAAAGCTATTTAGGCATTGAATCTTTGTCTAATTCCTTTAGTTATTTCATCTTTCATTAATCTCCCAGCTTGGAATTACATTCATGGGAATTGATTCCCGCCTACACTTGCCTGGCTTGCTTACGTGCATTAATTCCCTCCCACCAGCTTTGGTGAGGTATGAATTCACCCTTTCTCAATCCGAATTTGTTTTCCGACCGGTTTTCTTTGATTGCTTCAGCTGTGAATGCGTGCTTAGTGTTTTAACTCCTTAGAACAGAAATACCATCTAATGCACCTAGTCTCTTGCGGCCTTTGTTTTCTTCACGACTATTTTACATACCATCTTCTCAAACCACGGTATCTTCCACTTTTTTTAATTCACTCTGGGTATTCCATACCTGGTATGAAGTCAGATTTTTTTTTAATTACAGTTGCCCTTCTGACAGTCCCTATGTCCTAAATGTATCCAGTAGATTTGTATTCCCATTTAAGTCAAATTGATTTTATTTCTTATAAAACGAATTAATCACTACGCTGTATGCTGCTTTGATGTCTCTGTTGTTCATGATTTCGGAGAAGCCTCAGGACTTAGTTTTTAGACATTCCATCTTAGGAGGTTTAATGAAAAGAAAATAAATCAGTTGAATAAAATGTAATGATGAATATACTCGTGGCACAACGTTTTTTCGACTCCTATACCTTTATTTAATGATTTCGTTATTTAAACGTATTTTCAATCCAAACTTCAACCGTTTTTCCATTTGGCTTATATTATTTTTATCTTCTTAATGCAATCAATTACTTCTTATTATTGAATTTCCTTGCTTACCAATTATCAATTGTTCAGTGTATATCTTTAGGACTGGTACATTTAGAGTTCAATCTTCAGAAAGGTAGTGTTAGCAATACCCAGAGATATTTATAAAATTTTTCATATTTAAATATGATATTCTCATAAAAAATTCCGCGAAAAACACAACTATTGGTGGTCATTTCAATAAAGAAATACAGAATACGGAGCCTCATACAGAGTTAAATTATTATGATCATTCTTCGCTCATTTCATTCCCATATCCCAACGTTCCTAATCACACACAAGCCATAAATAAACTCAACCCAGCGGTGTCTTTTCAATTTTGAAAGCAGAGAGAGAGAGAGTAACTCGAGGATAAAAATAACTTCGATCACTCCAAGTTCCTCCTGAAACAGGTAAGGGTATACTCAAATGACCAACTATATATAGGCGTGAATACGTTTTAGATCCGGGTCCATAAGCGACGCCGCGTATTTTCCTGTCATTTACGAAGGAAAAAATGTACAACTCAACGGGGTGAAATGAATTAGGTTTCAAGGTTGCATAATTTTTCTATACAAATTTATGTAAATAATATACAAGTGAATATTGGTAGGACCGAAAATGATTCCTTTGTTATTATTTCACTTTGTAGTAATTTCATTAATTTTTCATGTTGATTTTCTTGTTTATTCCTTTATATTTTGGTACGATTTCCCTTTCTATCAAACTAATATTTTTACATTTGAAATGTGCCAGGCACTCATGGCCAATGAGATAATTTATTGATTTCCCAGTGTTCAACTTTATACACCTAACGGTTATAAAGGTCATAATGATTTTCTTGCAGTGAAAACTGTAAATATGAAACCCTAGCGGCAAATAAAATGTTCAGATGCGTAATTGTTTATGACGATTTTAATTTAACAGAACCTGAATAATTGGTAAATTGCCACTAAACTGTATGATAAATTTTTTCTAACCTTAACGGCCTTTATTAATGACCCCTTGCGTGTGTTAATTCCTTGTCGTAATTTATCAAGATTTAATAAATATTCAATTAGATTTTCCTACGCAAAGTACGATGAATCGGAAAGAATCATCGACTTTGAGGTCTAAAAGACAAATGATAAACATGATTACCAGGGACAGCTATGAAAAAATCAGTTCTTAGGTGTTTTTTAATGTGAAAATATCTTTTAAAAAAGGGGACTTAATGGTTAGTATAAATGACAGATTCAGGTGTGATGTAGTGGAACTGTTCCATAATAACAGAGACGAAGACTGTAACAATTCTCCACTTAATAAGTAGAAAATTGTAATAGTGATCGTATCCGTTATTATAAATGTAATAATTAATAATAAAAATTAAAGAACAAAAATATAAGCATTTAAATTATACGAGCTCCATAAATAGTATGTTAAATAACGTTGCATTTATGTTAATAAAAAATTTAGGGAGTTTCATCATGACCAGTGGCAACGCCTCTGCTACAATGTCTCTTAGTATCTTTTAATGCTTCAGAAGACTAGAAAAATAAATCTCTTCATTGAGTCAATCGTTATTCTCTCACATCCTCCTCCCATGATGACTGTCAACTGTCCACAGGGCACTCGAATGATTCTAATTCTCCTTGGCTTATGTTTTTGAGTTTCTCTCCAGCACTAATATAAAAAAACATAAACACAGTAGTTAACCCGAAGGTCGGTTTGGTAGGTGATGGTAGAGTTCACCCAGTAGCAAGCCCGATGGCGTGTGAAATTCACATATCAGGATAGGGGGGCCAGTTCCTTTCCCTGTGCCGGTTATGGTTTCCCAAGAAGATCTGGTACCCGAAAAATCGCATAGCTTGGGTGGAGCTGCAGGTGCCCAGAGAAGCTTGCCCGGGAAATGAACCCGGCCTCTCTGGTCAGTAGTGCAATACTCTACCCCCTGGACTACCGCGATCCACCAGGGCTAATACATACTCCATGAAAAATATTAATTTTAAATGTCACACTTAATATGAAAAAAAAGTTGTATTTAAGGGTTGTGAATAGTTTAGGCTTTCTTGACGCGGGTGCGTAGAAAGATGAAGAAATTAAACTGAATGGAGAAGGGAAAAAATGAAAAAGTGTGTAAATATAGGAAAAGGGAAAGTCGTTGGTGGAAATTAGCGGGAGGCAAAAAAAAAAGAAAATGGATGAGATATTTGAGGGGCAACGGGATGCTGTGGTGAAGGGATGGAGAGCGGTCGAGATGATGCGGAGGACGAAATAAACATTTCGGAAGGATAAATGGGGGCCATAAAACAATCAGGAACCGAATGAGGACACAATATAAGCCACAATGCAGCACCACAAAATTACCCAGAGTTGCTCTCTCTAAGATTAGGATAGCATAAACCTTTCATTGACCGCCATAGACTTTCCTTTAATCGGTGGTCAACCAATAATGACCGATCAAAATTTAAATAAATAAATATATTTCTATATATATTATACGATAAATATATATATATATATATATATATTATGCGATATATGTTTTTATACGATATATATATATATATATATATATATATATACATATAGAAATATATTATACGAGATATATATATATATACATATAGAAATATATTATACGAGATATATATATATATATATATATATATATCAAAAACCGCCTTCCCCACATGTCCCGTCTTCTCCTTTTATGTGTTTTCCTATCCCCTTTCCTTATACCTATTTCTGTTTGAATGAATATTTGTGCGCCGTATGGCGGGATTTTCAAGTTTGAATATATATATATATATATATATATATATATATATATATATATATATATATATATATAAATATATTATACGATATATATATATATATATATATGTAATATGATTTCGTCGAAGTACCACGGAAGTGTTGGATAAAAAAACTTTGAAAGCAACAAACAATATAAGAACACACAAAAAGAACACTCACACGTAATTTATTGATAATTTCGACGGAATTAAGCTCGGTCTTCATCAGAGGATGCGGTTCCACTGCATCTTCTGAGGAAGACGGAGCGGAGAAATAATCAAGAAATTACGTGTGCGTGTTCGTATATTGTTTGTTATTGTCAAAGTTATATATTATATATATATATGTGTGTGTGTATATATCTACAGTATTCGTAATAGGGTGGTCGCTCAATCAATGTGTCTATCATCTCTAACGGTACAATGAAGACAAATCCATCAATGAAACAAGGGTAAGGAATAGTTTCCCATCGCCTGCCCTCTTTTCTATGGTACACGCATGCCATCCAAAGACACACATTCGCCCGGTGATGGGAGGGGAAATTCGGCCTCGAATATTGGCCGCCCGTCTCTCCTCACTCCCCTCCCGACCACCCACTCCACCCCCCCCCGTTGAACCCCTTCCCCTCGCCGCCACCCGCGCATGGCTGAGGGGGAAATCCCACGGATGGCCCGGGCGCGTGCACGCATCCACAAAGATATCCGGCTGTTTCGGTTGTTTTTGGAATCCGTCCTCCGAGGTAATTCATCGAATAAACCTCCCATCTTCCACCCACCGCCTCTCTCCCACCCCCCCTTCCCTACTTCTCCTTTCGTCCTTGCCCGCTTTGTCCGTCCCGATGGATTTTGCCCATCTCCGACCCCTCGGCCGGGATGCGCTGGAGCAGGAGGGCCTCCGTGGGATGGCGAGGGGGGTCCTTGGAGGGGAGGCCGGCCGGGGGTGGGAAGGAGAGAGGGGAAAGGAGAGGAGACTCCGGACGGAGCCCACCGCCCGAGGCGGGACACGAAGAGGCCGGCCTCGCCGACGAGGGCGGATGCCGGCCGCCGTCACCGCGCTCGCCCTCCGCGAATCTTCTTACCCCCGCAATCCCTCGGCGGTCTAAGGTGACCGTACTAACCGGTTCTGACCGGGACGGTAGCAGTTCAGTGATCGCTCTTTTACGGCGTCTCTACGAGAGAGGATGCCCCTTCATTTTTTTTCATGTGGGTGGGATGTCGACATTCCGGCTCATGCCTCTTGAATCCACAAATAGTCGTTCACCAAACCAAATATATCTCGATGAAAAAGAAGAATTTCAAAGTACGAATGACAAGGTAATTCCCATTGCCCAGGAGATTTAAAAATTAGTCCGTATGGGCTATAATTTTCGGTCATTAGGTGGAGGGTGATAGTCAGTCAAGGGTAAATAGGAAGACCATCTATTATGGCGAAATCCCTATCCCGAATAATTTTTGCATAAAAAACCTACCGTGCGCATATACGCGTGATTAAAAAAGGAATGTAAATAAAAATAGAGAGAACAACATTATTTAAAAACTACTGCATTAATATTCAGTAGTTTTTTAATACATACATACACACTGCCAACAAATGGTTTACTAACGTCATATCAAGGTTATTAATTTGGAATGAGGGTTGCTCTCAACTATTATAACTAACCCCCGGGGCTGTTTATTGAAATGAAGTTAGTCAATTACTTCATTCCTACATTTTTTATTCTTTCTACCTTGATCTATTTCCTGTCGTTCGAAAATCTATGGCAATAGCCTGATAATCGCGAAAAGTATAAAGATTTCTCTCATTATTTCATTTATTTGGAGACGAATATTTGAGTAGGCATATGAGACAACCAAGATTTACCTCTAGTTGCATTCTCTCTCTGGCACCTAAGGAAGATTCCTCAACTAACAGCTTACGATCCCAAGAAGAAGGTTGAGAAAAAATGTCCACCGAGAGATACTTACTCAACCACATTTTCCACCACCACATATTTTCGTACGTGGCAATAGTAAACAACTCAGTAGGGCATTGAGGAGGGGATAAGTTATCAATCCACGCGGCCCTCCGTATGTCGGGAGGCATTTCCCACTTTCCAAGACACGCTGAATCTCGCACTTGGTAGGGATTCCGGAACACCTGTAAGGGCATCTTAAATTAACACTGGTGACATTTTCATGACTTCCATCCGGAGAAACTCCTCAGGTACTTAGCACATTCACTCTGGCTTTGTGGGGATCACCGAAGGATGGATTCAATTTTTTCAAACAATTGTGGCTCCAAATGGCACGTTTCTGCTTCTTAGACCCCGATGCAAATGGATGAAGAATTACTGCCACAAGTTTTAGGATTCAAAGATTGCCACTTTTTCAACCAAATAAGAGGGTGCTGCTCTTCTTAAGGTATTCCCCAAACACGGCATTTGTATTCCCTAGCCTACCACAAAACGAGGATCCCACTACCACAAATGACGTACCGTGTAAAGGATAATAGGACATTTATGCAACACTGCCCTCCCAATCCACAGCTGGTGTTGAATTGCTATGGCATTTTTTTTACAGAACGACATGCATTATTTAGCTAATAAAACCAATTTTTTAACAGCATAATAGCGTGTTTCACGAAAACTTTCGAGAGGGGAAAAATGTATATGTCACAATAGACACTAAGTTTGGTGTCATGAATGTTATCCTTAATGTTGTATTTATAATCGGGATTTTTGCTATTTAAGAGTGCGTAATTTCATCAAATTATGTCATTGTATATTATTTTATCTAAATGATCTATTATATTTGCGATAGTTTCGAGGGATTATATTACTACATTTCAATATTCTACATTGGTAAGAGTAAACTCCAAAGGTCTTTACCTGTCTTAGTAATCCAACCTAGTCTATACGTAGTATTAGGCACCTAAACATAAACATAAAAAACACAGGTCCACCATTTGTAATGTCAATTGAACTTGGGAAACTTCTGTTTCCCTTTACCACCTTATAAAACTGGGGAGGATGACAAATTTGCTATTCTTCTTTTCAAATAATTCTCTTCTCGGTTATATCGCAACACTGCGACAGAAATCAGTAATATTCATCGGTTGGGGCGCAGAACATCAATACGTGCATACGTCAGAGACCCGGATCGTGGCCTAAAACCACTCGCCCAAATTAGAATGGCACATTTGGCCTCCGAACGGCATTGAAGAAGCTCAGGCCCGCGGACACCTGTGGATGAGCGCCACTCCCCTCCCACGCACACCAGAATCCACTACATCAAATGGCTGACACACGCGAATATTTCCATGGTGTTCACATTTAACATTTCCGCCTAACTTAGGCATAAAGCACATGTACCAGTTCCAGCATCATGCGCTGTACGCATTAATTTACCTATACTTTCTAAAGTTAATTTACAATTTTCCTCATTAAATATTAAGTCTTGGAATATTTTGAACATTATTTATATAGAAAAAGTATTTTTTCATACTGACTACGAGTTTCAAAATTCTTAACCAAAGAAAAAAACCTTGAACTTAGTTTCTTGTAATTTAACCCGTTACGACGATAGATAAATTGGATGCAATTCTGTACGGGAGTATCATAATATTGACTTTGAATTAACGCAGGGACTGCAAAATGTAGGCAAATATATTGAAAAAAAGCTTTATGCTTCTGCTAGGCAAAAAGGAAACATTTATAACACCGTGCCTAGCCAATATAGAAGGAATGAATTTTTAAAAACTACAATTTTTACCACATACCACATAGAAGAATCCTTGAAGTAAATAGTTATTATTTTTTGATCAATCCATATAGTAAAATAAAGTAACCAATAATGTGTTGTTCCTAATTACCCATTATTAACCTTTCGTGAAGTTAAGTTTTGAACACACTTCACAGTGATTTCCTGAAAAAATGTGTATATTATATACCCATTTTCTTGTTTAATGCTCTCACAAAATGGAGAAGGCAACAGTATACAGGTAGGTGGTGAGCAGTAAGTATCCGTGCGTAAATGTCCGTAACTATCTAATGACAACACTATATCATACATTGAAAGAACAGGAGGAACAGTTAACATATCTTGATAGTGTTTTGGATGAAAATGGTCAAAGTAGTAGGGACATAAGATGAAGAATTGCATTAGGTAAAGAAGATTTCACAAGAAGGAGAGAATTGATGACAGGGACGTAGAGTAAGGATGTTAAGAAAAGTCTCGTTATAACTTTTGTGCGGAACGCAGACAAAGGGAACGAAAAACAACCGCGGAAATGCTAGATATGGCGAGACAGGAGAGAGAATTGTTGGGAGAAATTGAATAGAGGCAATAAAGAAAAATGCAGGGCATTTTTATTGGCAGTGTGATGTTAAAAACTGTGATAGAGGGGAGAATGTTGTGCAAACGAGGAAGGGGCAGGAATAGGATAAGGATGTTGGACGAAATGAAAGGAGGAAGGAAGCATAGGTAGTATATTGAAATGAAATAAGTAACCATTTCAAGTTACGCCGGAGACATAACATTTCAAAAAGTAGAAGGAATTTGAAGAAGGGCATATCTTGCAGGACGTTGGGTTTTGTTTTGCTGAGAGTGAAAAGGGAATTTTCGCCCAATTGTTCGATAGCCGGTGTTCATCCAACGCCTACCCGTAACTTGTAGATTGATGATGATGTTAAAAATAATAAATGTAAATATTTTTACGTGCTCTATGGGTAAAATTCGGATTTCTAGGTATAATTACGGGTTCAAAATACTAAGGATGTCCCTCCAATGCCAAAAGGGGGGGTTAAGAAAATATGGAATTGATAAAAATTCATTTTAACCTCAGAGTTATATTGAATTAAATTTCTTTATTGGCATTGGAAGAAATTGGAACCGACTTGAGCAGAGAAATATGGAAAAATATTTAATCGGAGGGATCATTTTAGCAAAGATGTTTCCCTTTCAGTCGAGATGACGGGAAACGTTATGTGACCAGCGGCTTCCCTCGCGTGTGCCATCAAAAGCGTGCCGACGCTGACAGATGCACATCGCGCCCACAAATTCGAGAGCACGTTCGGTGCTGGAAACAAGAATGGAAGTCAGATGAGGGTTGCGGATTTTGGATCGACGCATTCTCATGCACACGCGTCCATTCACGTTTTGCTCGGGCAGGTTCCTCCGGGCGGAACTTGTACCACGAACTAGATATTCAAAGGCGATATGATTTTCGCCTTCCACTCGCGTTCCTAAGTACTTTCGGAGTAGCACCTGGGAAGCGGAACTTTTTAAGTTCTCGACTGACATGACTGATATGAGCGGTCCTTTACATTCGGATCCCATATTCATGGAATTCATGGTGGGAAGACCTGAACCTTTTTGCGATTACCATCTCCGAATAGCGGTTTCCACGCTTCACCTCAACCATTCAATACAACACAATAAGTACCGATACAATTCCCTTCATCATCCTTTCGTGTAAGCGGGTCAAGTAGTGGAGGTTAGCCTTTGATTCACCACACACTTTCGGGAGAAAAAACTACACTTTTAATATTATTTAACCATTAAACAAACAAATCTACAGGTAATTTATAATGCAACAATTTCAGAGAGTAAAAATCATTCGCCTTGACCGGGATACGAACCCGGATCCCTCGATATCCGGCCGAGTGCTTTAACCAATTAAGCTACCGAGACGTCCTCTTACAATCTGAAATTTTGGGGGCTTTAAAGGAACAAGATGTTATGACGAAACACCGTACATACAATGTCACAGGCATTCGTAGTCGTGCGCGACGCGCCACAGTCCACGATGTTAATAAAGCCAATAATAAATTAATAAAGCCATATGTTTCGTCATAACATCTTGTTCCTTTAAAGCCCCCAAAATTTCAGAGTGTAAGAGGACGTCTCGGTAGCTTAATTGGTTAAAGCACTCGGCCGGATATCGAGGGATCCGGGTTCGTATCCCAGTCAAGGCGAATGATTTTTACTCTCTGAAATTGTTGCATTATAATGCACACATAGCGGGTGACTCCGTTAAAGTTACTGTTACAGTTTCTTGAAATCTACAGGTGCATTCACACAAATAGTACTAGGGGAAATAGATGGCAGGCTCAATTCGTATGAAGGTAAGAAAGAGAAGAATATTAATGTAAAAGTTGGAGGGGATAAACATTGAATTCCTTATCTCTCTGGGCATCGACAAAAATATATATTTTTAGTAAAGTGATCTATTCATGTCTCAATATTTCTTTCTCTTACTTTCTATTTTAAACTTTTCTTTTTTATTTTTCAGAATTTTATAATGTATGATAACTATGGAAGTGAACTGAAAATATTTAGGTGCACAGAAAATGTTTAGCATTGATTGATCATTCATGATACTTCGGATTTTACTATAAAGAGGCATGTCGCACCCTTGCAAACACCTGTATCCTGCGAGCTACCTCTAAAGTCGGCGGCAGAAGATAATTCCACGTATACAGATAGAAAATGCATTCTAAAGACAATAAAATAAGGGCCAAGGGAATTCAATATCTTTTCACAAAATCTTTCCATGGAGCAAATGATATGCGATAAACGTTTGTGTTCAACTAGGGAAATCGGGTTCGGAGGCAATGCCCATGGTAAAGGATAATTTTGGAAATGGAGAAATGTACCAAGTGTTCGGTTTCTGTTCGCACAGGATGTTATTGGGTGTAACGAGGAGATTGACGATGAGGAATCAATAACACAGTGTGATGAAAATGTGCAAAAGCTGAGACACATACCAATTCTGATTGACCCCCAAGTGTCAGGACGTTAACAGAAAGGTACAATATTTAAAAAATCACAGTGCACTGCATTCTTCCAGAAGATTTAGCCATGAGAAAGGCGTGCCAAGATGGTCTCCAATGTGCTGTCGGAAGACTGCTTTTATGGCAATCTTGCCTGGACCTCTTGGACCACGGTTAAAGTGTCCCGAACTTTTTAGGTGGTTACTAGTGATGAGACATGGACCTTTGAGTACGACCCAAGTACATCCCCTTTGAGTACCATTTTCTGCCACTGGATTATGTCAATGTGGCCGTGACGAGGGGCCTGAACGAGATTCCCGTCGAAGATTTCCAGGAAGCGTACCAGAAGCGTGGCAGAGGCGCTGACATCGGTGTGTCGATGCACAAGGGTGTCCTTTTGAAGAGTTTTAGTAGTCTGTACTTTGATCTGCTATAATATTTTCCTCCAATTTATTCTACTTATTTTATAGGAGAGACCATCCGTTAGCGCAGCTGACGTAATATAGAAATCAGTTTTAAAAGAGAGGGTAATGGTTTAGACCCTAGTGATACATAGACTACAAATCCATTCGTTAATTTGTATTATTTTCTAAGAGTTCGTGGCAGGGATTCCTGTCTATTTCACAGCTACGCGCAATTATATTACCGTCACATTTTCTCGCACGCGTCCTGGCATCCGGCTCTTGCTCTACGGCTGCGCGGGGAATGCGATGGGAATTGAAAGGGGGGAGAGGCAAGGAAAGCCGAATAAAGGCGCGATGAGTTCACAAGTAGGTACTCTTCCAAGCTGGCGGCAAAGGTCATTAGCAGCCGGATACGGAGCCTTCAGACCCAACTTACGCCCGATTTTTTTTTATTTGTGACAAGATTGACGTATCTTGCGTAGAAATAAAACTTTTCCTACCGGATATAATAGCATCTTTGCTCCCGCAAACTCTCAACTTTTCGATTCGTCTGAAAGCTTAATTAGTAACAGTTTGAAGCCAAGTAACCAGCCAATTACCTAAATGATATGGTGGAAGCACTTTCAAGGTTAAGGCATCCACACACTTACAATAAGACAGCGCTTGATCCTCTCCGTGCCAAAAGTTAATGCCTGCAGGAGAGCTTACCCTGGACTCTGGCGATCGAATTACGAAAAACTACCAGGGTTGAACGCAATTCACCCCAGCCACAGTTCGTAAGATATCGACATATTTATATTGGCCTGCAGTTTTCTACGTCCCTACTGAATGGAGGTCCTTTCTTTAGCCTCCTACGACGTTACGTTTAGTAATGAGGAAGGGCAAACAATTTGCCTAAGGCAACTTTCTCCGTGGTACATGATTTCGCAGGAAAAAGAAAAATATGCTAGAACAAGTATTCTTTCTGAATAGTATGCATTCGCTAACCACATTATATGTGTAAAAAAATTCAAACACGAAATCCTGCCATGCGGCGAACAAATATTCATTCACATAGGAATAGATATAAGGAAAGGGGAAAGGAACACGCATAAAGGACGAACACAGGAGAGGTGAGGAAGGCGGAATCAAGCAGACCACTAATGTAAAAATATTTTCATCGACCGGGACTTGAACACCGGATCTCTCCACTTGCAGGGCGGATGCTCTAACCACCTGAATTATGATTCAATTAATTTTTATTCGGTCCAGTTCATACGTTACAAAATCTATAAGCTGATATTATGTACAATGTAAACACTTGCTGTGTAACGTATGAACTGGGCCGAATAAAAAATTAATTGAATCATAGCAATGCATGTAAATTAGGTTTTCTCGACAGTCACCTTTCTAGATATTGAGGTTCATCTCCAGAACAATTATTTTTACACCTAAGTCCACATTAAACCGACCAACACTCAACAATATCTCCATTTCCACAGCTGTCACCTATCGCACACAAAACGCTCCATCCCCTTCTCACTCTGTCCGTGGCCTCCGTCTCTGCAACAACACCCCCTCCAAACAGAAATACATGGACCAGCTACACGTCTCTCTCAGAGAATGTGGGTACCCTGAAAAACTACTCAATAGGAAAATTCTCAAACCGTCAACCCAATACACTCCTCTCCCCAAACCAAACCGCCCAAAATGCCCTAACCTTATCACCACTTTCTTCCTCGGAACCCTCAAAATTAAACATATAATCGGTGAACTCTTCCCAATTATTAACAATAGTCAATCCACATCACATTTATTTCCACATAGTCCCTCCGTTTCCTTTAAACGCCCGTCAAACTTGCGTAATATCTTCAAGTCTATAAAACCACCTACGAGCACCTCTGTCTCTTCCCCGCCCCTGTCCGCACCATGCAACCGCCCACGCAGTAAATGCTGCCATCTCCTAAGACCTTCCACGTCCCTTATTACAAACTCCCAACCCATAGCCACCTGCACCTCTAAAAACATTATATATCGCCTCTCCTGTAACTTCTGCCCTGCCTTCTACGTGGATGAATGCACGACCACCCTTTCCCTCCGAATGAATAACCACCGCTATTCCACCAAATCTCCCACCTTCCTTAATTATCCCATCCCTATTCACATTGCTTCCCACAACCAGTCTTTTGATGACTGCTTCTCTGTTTCAGTGATTGAAACCCTTCCCAATTCCCCTAGTAGCATAGAGGTGAGAACCCGTGAGATGGCACATATCTGAGTGCTCCAGTCTTTTAAACCCCCCGGGCTGAACCAAGCCCACTGATTTCATCCAATGCTGCCTACATTTCCCCTCCCCCACCTTTTCCGCTTCCTACTGGTCCCTTCTCTCTCCTCCCCTAACCCTTCTCCTGCACATGTCCTCTCCGCTCTTCCCCGACAACGCCATCCTGATAACGACGGCGGGGCCGTACATACTGTGAGTGTCCTTCCTTTATTTTTCTGTGCGTTGAATATTTTGTATCTGTGTGTTTGTGCGTCGCCGGAGAGCGTCAACTTCAAAGATATATATATATATGAAATGAAATGACAAGATTCTTAAGATGCAAGATAATCAAGAACACCGAAAGGGATCATTAATGGCAGTAGAATGAAAAGCTCATATACGGATTTGTTCCAGAAATCAGAAGAAAAACAAAGTCCACCCTGTTCAAAGTCCATCTCTTACGATGAACAGGGTTTTAACGAAGAGGTTTCTGTTCGAGCATCGACGTGTATTATTCTGCTAAATATATTATCTGTGCATTTCGATGAAAAATAGCACCTGCCAGAGGGTATCAGAAAACCTATAAAAATAATAAATTCAAAAAATTATACAAGAATTTTAGGATTATCAGTACGCAGCTTAGTAAACTATAAACTATAAAAAAAATTATAGTTTCTCAGTCATTGGTATAAGAGGAAAATAAATACAAAAAAACCCATTCCAGCGAAGGCAAATTATTATATCGTTGAGTGTAGAAGTGAAAGTTTATAAACAGGATTATGATGGCATTGTTCACCGTAAAAAGTATTAAACAATTGATCAACCATTGCTCCAAAAATGTTCGATTGTAAAGAATGCAAATCACAGTGCATAGTCATAATATGTTTTGCAAATTGATCAAAAAGTATATTCCTGTTTGGTGGGCTGCTTCTGATGATTTCCGTCTCCAGAGTGGACGTTATTGAATGGGTATAAAAGTTACCATAACTGTAAGATGGTCAAAATTTTCCTCATTTTTGACAATACAAAATCAAAAGTAAACACAAATGAAAATGCAATACATTAGAACAATCCTTCCAGAATTAACTGAAAAAATTTTAGCCAACAAATTAAAAAACTTAAAACTAAAAAAAAAATAAAATCCGAACCAATTGAAAATTGAATTTGAAATGGAGACCAAGCAAATTTGGGACTTAATATAATTTATTGAAATATTATTTGAAATACACGTATATCTAAAGGGGAAGAATTGCGCTAGGCAAAGAGGTTTTCTCAAGGAGGAGGGAGTTGATGGCGGGGACGTTGAGGAGGGAGGTTAAGAAAAGACTCGAAAAACTCTGATATGGAGCGTCGCTATGCACGGCGCGGAAACGTGGTCACTGAAGCAGGAGGATAGACGTAGATTGGAGGCTTTTGAAATGTGGGTGTGGAGAAGAATGGAGAAGGTGAAATTGACCGAAAGGAAAACAAATGAGGAAGTACTGGAGATGGTGGGTGATGAGAGGGGTTTGTTGAGAGAAATCCTATGGAGGCAGGAAAAATGGATGAAAGGCGTATTGAGCGGTAGTGGAATGTTGAAGAAGGTAATAGAGGGGAATGTTGGGTAAGCGAGGAAGGGGCAGGAACAGGATAGGGATGTTGGACGGGATTAAGGGAGGAAAGAAGTAGGCAGAGATGAAGAGGGATCTGATGCAGAGTGTGTTGCTGGATTGGGTTTTGTTTGGAGTTACGAAATGTTTATTTGATAGTTGTGTCCATCCAAAAACCTACCTTACCTTATAATAATCTAAAAGAAAATTTAGTTAGATAATAAATTGACTCTCCGGTCATGATCAATGGCATGGGTTCAAAATTGAGAAAGGAAAGGTTACTTCTCTCGTGATGAGCAAACTAAACATTCATCTGTTGAATCCATTGAAGAGGACATCTATCTCATCGCAAAAACACGTGCCGCATGGAAGAACGAGTCGCAAGAATGACCGAATCATGAGACGTTCTCAACGAAGACGAAAAATGTTTACGTTCGACTCGGAGGACACTACGGGTGTGAAAAAAACGACTCCGAATATCCGCAAAGTTTCGACTCCGCCTCTCAAGAGTTAGGGATTTTCATAATTCCATTCCAAATCGTCCTTCCCTCACCCCCACCATTTAGACTCCCCCCTATCCACCCCACCCTCACACCACCGCCCACCATCCTCCCGGAGAGCGGCAGCAGCGCTCCCCTTTCACTTTCGCCCGATTTGCAGAGAGGAGGCAACAAAACAGTCGACGCTCTTTTCCCCTCCGTCGAAAGAGGAGGAGAAAAGAAGTCCCACGGGCCACGTCACCCGCCAGCAGTGTGTGTGTGTGCGTGGCGAGGGCGAAAGAATGGCAAGTAGTATTATTACGCACTGCGCGAACTCCTTCCCGCTTCCAGAGCAGCCTGGGTGGCGGGAGGGGGGCGGGGTGGTGGAAAAGAGAGAGTGCGACTGGGGGAGGGCCTTGGGCACGTTCACTCTCGTTGCGGCAGCGACAAACGCGAGTGAAAGATGAAAAGGCGACTGCCCTTGCCGCCTGCAGGTCATACATATGGGTACAAATCACCTGTTCGAACGAGTTTGAGAGTGTCCCCATGATTTGCTGAACAACACCTGAGCTACTCAAAATTTCTCTGTAGTTCGTGAGCATATCGGTTCGAGTGCAGCCACGTAATGTTTTGGCTTCGGAGGATAAAATATATCATGAAACAGTAAAACATTAAATGTTAAAACATTGTAGCATACAGGCATATGAACATAGGTACCTTTTGCACCGTCCCCTTCCGCAATAGGTAGTGTGATAAGCCTGATTTCAGTTGACTTTTAAATCTCTTCTACTTGGTGATTTCCACCATGCTTCCTACCTTTACAAAGGCATTTCGATTGCGTCAATCTCTTACAATCTGTTGTACTTGCTCTTCGCTTCCTGAAACTCCTAATATCTCTTTTTGTTTATTTGTATTTAATACTTGTTGAGAAACGGTGAGATGCAAAGTGTTTATAGGTATATCATTCATAAAAATACCTTAAAATTTACAAGTCGTGCATTAGTTGTCAGGGAGAGTTGAAAAATGTCGTTACAACAAAAACGGTAGCATAACCGCAATAAATTGGTAACACTCAAGTCTTCAAATGATATTTCCAATCACTTATCCAACTGAGAAATGTCATGAAACAAAGAAATGTTGGGATTTCATTGCACAAATTAAAATGGCATGAATCGACCAAGATAATTTTAATTCATATCTACTGGAGATACAACGAATAAAGATACGAGTATTATTATTCAGAATGAGTCAAAATTCGTCTGGCATACCCAAAACCGCACGTCGCCACTTCAAAGCTCCCTACACACAGCTAGCAGGACGTCTGAATCAAGGTATTCCATACAAAATCAATGAGCACTTTCATTTGGGTTTCATAGCAACATAGACAAGCAGCTAGTAGCCTTACTAATAGACAGAACTGGCACCATAAACCTCCCGACACGTCGCCATGATATGAGACGAGGGAAAGGTCTTCAAATATAGTGAAAGTAATGTAGAGGAGATAAAGGGAGCGTTTATCCGATTGGATAAGTTATACTTTTCCGTTTATCTTATTTTTGAAGTAAGATGAAGCTATTTCGTATTTTTTTAAACTTCACCGTGGATCTTGCTATCATAACATGGTAAACAGTAAAACTGAACTGCCTTAAAAACCGACCTAACTGAGACTAGTTACTTAATTGGAATAAGTTATATTTTTCTACAGATTACTTATATTTATACGTAGCTTTAAAATGGATTACTTGTCGTAATGAGTAAATATCATGAACTGTCACTGTGTTCGATCTTTATTACCGTAGAATCGAGTTTCTAAAAAAACGGACGCCGTTCCATTGAGATGTGCCAAATATTTTTTCTTAGATTTTCATATAATATTGCAAAAAAGAGGTTTTCCTTCAACAGGTCTATTCGCGTTCAATATTCTTTGAGAAAACAATTATTACATCTCTCTTAAAATAAATAAACAGCTGCTTTAAGTCAACTTATGAGCCCAATTTAACGATTGGACGTAGTGGTGACATGAAAGAGTAATTAATGGAAAGGCATAGAGGGGTGGTAATAAATATTCTTCTGAAATTGCACCAGAACTCGTGGATGAAATCATTTTTCGGATTTATAATCAGCAATGTTATGCATGCTATTGAATTGAGTTGATTTAACGTAGCCTGATCGGTGCAGCTGTTAGAGAAGAGAAGTTCACATCAAGCCGTGGGCATAGCTTAGGCAGCGATTTACCGAGTCTCTGATAGTTGATGATTGTGCAAGTCGATTCCGGCCCAGCTCATGCCTTGTAACACTCATTCACCATGCCATATATCAGTAGCTAAATGGAACCAATATGCAATTCCAATAGGCAGGTTGGGTTTTTAAAGTGATGAGAGTAAACACGAAAATATACACGTAGCATATGCATAGAAAGATCGTGAAACATGATATGTAGATTAAAAAGAGAGATTATATTATCAACGAGTGAGTGTGTGCTATTCACAAAGGTCTAGCACACCTGAGTGATTGAGCGTTAACGTAATTCCTTTCTTTTTCGTATTTATATTTTCTGGTAATTGACAGGGTCACTGAAATAGAAGAAATCCTTGTAAACCGCAATAGTGTTTGTACTTGTGATTCACAAAGGTCCCTGTTTTTTAACACACCCGATTGATTGAATGAATGAGCGAGAACTTGTGTCCATCCGTTTTATATTTTTGTGTGCTTACGGGTCACTGGCTTAGGAGATTCACAAAATTCTAATACACCCGAATGATTTAGTGACTGCGAACGTGAGGTCCTTTCTTTTTGATTTTTAAAAATTTTGTTTTACTTAATTTTTATTCCTGTATGAGTACGACGAGTCCCTGACATAGGAGATATCCTCGCAAACCCTGCGTTTGTGTGTGAATACGATTCATGAGGGTGTCTGTTATTCCTTTACACACCCTAGTGATCGAATGGTTGTAAATCAGTTTACTTTTTTGTTTTTGCATCGTTTGTGTGTGACGAGGTACACGAGGGTCTCTCTTTCCCAAACACACCCAAGTGATCGAGTGTGTGTTTTCCATTTACCTCTGAATTGTCACCTTGTTTTTACGTACCCACCTAAAACAAACCCAGTGCCAATGAAGTTTACGGTCTTGCCCTTTTCGTTTTCCATTGTCTCACGACCGTAGGTACGTTCATTTAAAATTTACATTATCCCATGAAATTGACCAAGGGATGGATCTATTGAAATTTTATTTCACGGCTATAGTCAAAAAAATTTCAGGAATCTGAGGCAATCGAATTTTAGATTCAAAAATATATAGAACGTGTAAACTAAAGATACGCAATATAAACTGTATTGTATAATGTTTACCTTAACGCTTTTTTTTAAACAAAACCACTTTGCTTTTCCACATAAACTTTTTATCCATCAAGTTACGCCAGAAACTGTTTTATTTACACTGTTTAGCCTTTAGTAAAATATATACTAACGAATTTAATAAATTGATACAAAGTTTTTCCGACGAGAGAAAAAGGAGATAATTATGTAGAACAAAAAGTATTAGAGGGCTATTGAAAATTCAGCAATGAGGTCTGCATATATTAACATTACATGCTATATTATAATGGGAATGAAAAATTGGTTCATTAACAATTTCACTAACAATGGCTAAGCTTCGCCTTAATTTATGAAAATAATCAGGAATATTTAATTAAAAATGAAATATATAAAAAAATCGGCTAAACCTGCGATATTATTGTAATTGCTGAAGAGAAAAATAGCAGAAAACAGTTTTCCTATGAAGATGATTTACAACTAATAAAATACTTTTAAAACTGTTAATAATTTTCTATGCATTAAAACTCAACTTTTACTCCTCAAAACGTTTCATAATTTACACTGCTAACCTTATACTTTCATTTTATTTATACTACTAACTATGAAATACGTAACTGATGTGCTAACACTATATGGTCACTCCATAAATGGTAGTTTTCATGATATTCGCGTTAAATATGAGAAAAATTGATGAATTATCTCAGATTGGAGATTGAGAAAGCCACAGTAAAAAACCTGAAGGTTGTTTTCATAGGTGAGGTTAGAACTCACCTCGTAAAAAGCCTCGCGGCGTGTGAAATTCACACATTTGGGCCAGAGAGAGGGGAAGGGCCGGAGTAGGGGGGAGTTCCTTACTTTGTGCCGCCAGCGGCTACCCCGGAAGAATTAGTGCCCGGAAAATCACACGTCTTTATTTTGGCTGGACTGTCCATAAGCCGGATGTCACCCGAAATTTCGAAATGGCTCGTTGGCTGAAAAATGATTTATTTTTAATTTATATCTTCTAATCGGTTGCTCCATCTTTCGAGTGTTTTCTCCGAGCTGTGCTTCTCATTCTCGACGGTTCTGAAACTGCATTTAAATGGTTGCCGCCCGTGGCATTTTTCCCATAACCCTCCGCGGCAAGTAATTCAGGTACGGACATGTCTGCTTTCTCTGACCTAGAGTATGACTGAGCACACCAATGGGTATAATCCGATTCGCGGTCACTCATCAAAAGCACGGATCTCTAGGCATGAGTAAACTTCAACTTCTCCGTCTTTCTGCTTCATCTCCAACTTTAGGAAAACGCCTGACAAATGCGGAAGTGCATACAAAAAGTCGTGCAAAAATGTTTGTCTGGTGGTTCAATAATATCCTCAGTTGCACAACTAGATTCCTCTCTGCTGTCTTGGCAACCACATATTTGCCATAAATCGAATATTAACCAATTATCTGTAAATGTTAATAATGTTTAAATGAATTACTTGTGAATACCTTTAGTACAATTGTGACAACTGAAATTTGTAAAAATATATGATGAAGTTTCCAGATTGTCTTTGTGAAAGTGAACTGTGACTCAATTTGTATTTACAAATATATTATATATTCTTGTGAAAATACAACGAGTATGCATTTGAGTTTGTAAAAGCACTCCCTGTGAGTTCATTTTTTTCCAAAAAGATGTCTCACCAGAATCAAAAACATAAATATAGGATAAAATATTTGGGATGTACTATATATATATATATATATATATATATATATATATATATATATATATATATATATCGATGATTTCTTCGAAGTAACACGGAAGTGTTGAATAAAAAACTTAGACAGTAACACACAGCACGAGAACACATAAAAAGAAGACTCACAATAATATCTTGATAATTTCGACGGACTCGAACTCCGTCTTCTTCGGAAGACGTCATATCTTATCTTCCGAAGAAGACGGAGTTCGAGTCCGTCGAAATTATCAAAATATTATTGTGAGTGTGTTGCGATTGTGTTGTGTATTGTGAGGTTCAAAAGGAACAAGCATATTCGTCCTTTATATGTGTTCCTTTACCATTTTCCTTATCTCTATTTCAATGTGAATGAATATATATATATGGGTATAAGTCTCAGACTACTCAGGAGCGATTGGGGGAAGGATAGTCTGGATGGGTAGTATTAAGAAGAGACACGCTAGTAAGGCAGGAATGTCCATTTTCCATTACTCTGTTTCACATATATGTGGAGGAAATGATTAAACAGGCATGGGAAGAACTGGAGGTAGGAATGAAAGTCGGCGGGGAATTCGTAAAATCAGTTAGGTTTGCTGATGACCAGGCTTTGGTTTGCCAGTCACCCAAGGGGTTGCAAGCATTGCTGAATGAATTGGAAATTCAGTGCGATAGATATGAGATGAAAATAAATGTAAATAAAATTAAAGTTATGCGGTTTTCATGAAAGAGAAATGCTAACCTTAACATTCAAATAAAAAAGCAAAAACTAGAGCAGGTGGAACATTTTACGTACCTCGGAAGTATTTTGGATCAAAATGGTCCCAGTAGTAGGGATGTAAGGAGAAAAATTGCACTAGGCAAAGAGGCTTTCACGAGGAGGAGAGAGTTGATGATGGGGACGTTGAGTAAGCGTGTTAAGAAAAGACTTGTCAAAAATTTTATGGAGCATAGTTATGTACGGCGCCGAAACATCGTCATTGAAGCAGAATTATAAACGTAGATTGGAAGCTTTTGAATTGTGGGTCTGGAGAAGAATGGAGGAGGTGAAATGGACCAAAAGGAAAACAAATGAGGAAGTGCTAGGTATGGAGGGCGAGGAGATGGGATTGTTTGGAGAAATCATTAGGAGGCAGGAAAATAGGTGATAAGCATATTGAATGGCAGTGGGATGTTGAACACTGCGTTAGAGGGGAAAATGTTAGTAAAACGACGACGGGGCAGAAATCGGACGGGAATGTTGGACGCGATGAAGAGAGGAGGGAGGCATGAATAGTTGAAGACGGTATTATTGTAGAGTCAGATGTATAATGAAATATCAAGTTTTTGTGGTGAAGTGTAGTAAAAGTTATCAAGAAATTAATGAAATGTTGATAGCTGTTTACGGTGATTATGCTCTGAAGAAAACATCCGTTTTCAAGTGGATTAAGCGCTTTAAATATGGCCGACAAGACCGGGACGACCTTCAACCACCTGTTTGGCGACAACATTGATCGTGTGCGGTCTCCTGTTCTTACCGATCGTCGAAAAACTGTCGAATGGTAACCGATGAACTGAATTTAGAAAAATCAACAATATATTTTAACCCAACTTGATGGATGGATACTTGGCCATGATAATGCACCTGCCCATTCAGCATTGATTGTTCGCCAGTTTCTGGCAAAAAATTCAATCAGCATCCTTAATCATCCTCCTTATTCGTCAGATTACGCCCCGCTTCGACTTTTTATTATTCCCAAAATACAAAAATATGATGAGGGGACATTACTGGGAAGATGTGGACACAATAAAGCAAGAAACGATGAGACAACTAAAAAGCCAAACTGCCGAGGACATACAAGGGTGCTTTAAACAGTGGAAGAGAAGATGAAATAAGTGCATGGCAACGAATGAAGAGTACTTTGAAGGGGAAAAAATCGATGTGGACTAAATTTTGCAAAATAAAGTTTTTTATGGCATCCGTTTGCGTATTTATTGGACATAGTAGTGTATACGATACACGTATATACTACTCGTATACATGTATTTATGCATGCGCTAAATAAAAAAGAACAATACAACTCAACGGTTATTGAAGACTTAAATATTCGTGTCGTGCAACTTAAATTAATGAAGACAGTATGACAAATGCTCCCGGTGAATGGTTTTATTGCTAATTATATTATTCCTGGTATTTCCAATCCTATATGAGAGGTGACCTTAGCTTTCCATTTCACCGGTGACTTGCATTAATCTACGAATGCGATTTTTGCACCAATACGAAAAAAACTAAGACTAACCTTCGCTTAAGTATGCATTTTCATCATCGATCCTTGTTCAACCATGGCACATTGAACAATAGGTCTCATTTCGACAGAGGCTATCTCGAATTCATTAAATGCCAAGGGAACTTGTCATGAGAATGGAGTACTGGGGCACCTCGACTCTTAGACAATGGTAAAAGCAATACCGTGCTCAGCTCGGCATAATTAAGAATGCATTTTGATAAAACTCAAAGATTTTTCGCCAGGATAATGGAACGTCTCCTTTTTCCTTTCTCCTTATGTTTTAACATGATCTTAGTCATCTTTCAGCGAACGAATCATAAGATATTTGTGGCCCCTAAATCTATATTAATAATAATTACTTAACCCCCATTACGGTGATGCACTTAGTACAAATAGAGTATTATTTTTTCAGGAGAGTTTTATTAATAGAAATATTGCCTTATAAATTATATAATACGTGAGTTGTTCAATGGGTCCTTAGAAAAAATGGAAAAATAAATTATTATGGGTAGATTTTTTAACGTAACCTACTTTTAGCTTTATACGCTTTTCCCAGAATTCCTCGTAACGTTTTTAAGCCGTCCAAAAAGTAAAATTGTGGAAGGCCTTCAAAATAGGTATCTATGTTGGCGATGACCTCCTCGTTTGTCGTGAATCGTTTCCGTCGAGTCGTTTTTTCAAGTTTGGAAATTGAAAAACCTTTACTTTGGGTCAAATCAGGTGAATACAGTGGATGTTGTCATAATGCGCACTTTGATTATATAATTTTCGCCATCAAAATTGTGCAAGTGTGCACCCGTGCATTGTCTTGATAGAAGAGATTTGCTTTCTTTGATAAATAAGGACATTTTTCTTAATTTCTTCGCTCAAATGGGGCAACAAAGTTGCATAATACTTTCCATTTACTCTTTGCCATTGTTGCAAGTAACCGATGCTGATGATTCCGCGTGCAACCCAAAACACGGTGGCCATCAGCTTGTCGGCCGATTCCGTCATCCTCGCCTTCCTCGAAGCCGGATCCCCTTTAAAAATCCACTCTTCCAACTGTTCCTTGGTTTCTAGAGTGCATTAGTATATCCATGTTTCGACACAGAAGCTTGTTGCGACGGAAAAGCGTCAAACTAGACTCTGAATCGACCACACGAATGCATTTGTTCTTCACTGAGAACAAACATGGCAACCATCATGAATTTTTTCACAACCAATTGAAAGCACTCTATCTTGTGATATGCCTGTGGCCTCAACTATTTCATAAACTTTTATTCGTCGATCACTCAAAAATAAATCGTGGATTTTGTCAATAATTTCGTGGGAAGTCACTTCAACTCGACGTCCCGAACGGTGCTCATTATTTATGAATGTACAGCCACGTCTAAACTTATTTACCCAATTTTAAACAGTCGCAAATACAAGAGCAGATGTGCCATGAACTTGATTCAACGCACATTTAATCTCTTTCGGTGTTTAGCCTTTTAAATTGAAGTGTTCAATCACCACACGGAAATTCATTTTTTTTCTATTTTCCTTAATAAACAAAAGTGTGTCGCTTCAATCAACTATGAAACGAAACCGAGTGACGTACGAGTATTGCTGAAGCTCATATATAGCTGAAACTTTAACAGCAGTCAAGTGAGAGATAATACTCAATAAAATCAAACTTTTCCCGATGCTACGAGCACCATCTTTTGTTTTTTCTAAGGCATATTTAAAAGAGTAAGCCAAGGTGTTACATTCACACTTAGTCCTACCTTTAGTCACACTTAGAAAACCTGGTCTTGAATGCAAGACTTACAATGCTTTAGACTTAGAGACTTTGGAGATGTAGGTAAAGAAAAGCATTATGAAGGTAAGTGGGACAAGGAGCAGGTCTAACAATGAAGTGTTTTAAGTAGAGCGAGAGAGGAAGGCAAGTTGTCGAGTGAAGTAAGAAGAAAGGAGGAAATATGTATATGAAGCAAAATTGAAAGGTAGCAGTGCAATGCTTGAAGGGAGAAAGGCAAGAGTAGTAGAGGAAGGATGAGAATCGTTTAATTTTTTAACAGTTTGAGACAAGTAGAAGGTACTCCTGAAGTGAGCAAACAAGAAAGTTTACACGATACATAGTTCATGCATAAGATTTTTACGAACCATTCAAAAACTCTACCTTAACTGGGTGGATTGACTTTTATGGTTCACGTAAGAAAGCAGGCGAGATGTTCAATTTGGGGCTTAGAGGCTTTTAACCAAGTGACACAAGAAACAAGTATGAAAAGACCTTGCTATTTAAAATGTGTCCATAATATTTTAGCGACAACCTAAGATATTCAGACGCTTGAAAATTCAATTTCAACCTTTCATAGCTAATTTAGGGGCCGTCCAAAGACAATCTCCGCCGTTTCAAATAATTTGGGTCATTTTTGGACCCCAACACCACTCCGTTTTTCCGACATATTCCGTGTCCGTAAGTCCTAAGTACAAAAAAGGAATCCCAAAGTGATGACAGACCCAATTTGGTAAAACCTGATAAAATTTCCTCTGAAAGGCAATGGCTAGTAATTATCTCTTATAATTTCATTCAGCAAAAGCTCTGGTTACCACGGGTCAAAATTTAATGACTATGTAAGATTCATTCAGGAAACAGTTCAGTGAGTGAATTCTTCAGCCTTCATTCAAGTAGTAGGCGAACATTTTTTAAATTCTGCACGTAATGCAAAATAGACTAGCAATAATTTGGAAATTATTACTGCATGATAATTACCTGCATGAAATCCCCATCATTCCTCTTAACTTGGGAGATTTTTTTTTCTTCTGAGATGCTTATGAGAACTATTAATGCCTGACCATCTTTTTATAAAGTGTACACATGAATTTGCATCATTTTAGCTCAAGGAAATCGCTTATGAGACCGCGATAATTCCTCAACCAAGCTAATGTATAGTATTTGGTTTGTTTTGCTCACAATCAAACATCCATTCTACAACACGATTCCAAACCGATAAAATTTCAGTTTACACCTTGGTGCTCGTTAAAAAGACAAATTCCACGGTCTTTAAATGTTTCTTTTGAGTGCCGTTTCCAAGGAAACAAAAGTTCTACGATGATTTTGAGAGAGAGAGAAAGCTTTAAAGTTTAAACGGAGGCCTGAGGTAAAAAGGCCTGGAGAGTAGTGAAAGTGAAGCATTAATTGCCACCAAAGGTCCTATCCACCAAAGCAAGCTTGCGATTCGCAAAACAAGAAATCGAATGGATGATCTGAAGGCGTTGATCATACGCTTACCAACCATCTTCCATATGTTTTTTGGGGACACTTACCAAACAAGAAATTTCCGCGCCAGGCTGCCGATCGGAGATGACACCGGTTCTTTACCTAAAAGAATGGCAAACTCGCCGAAATTGAGAGGGACAGAACTTGAAACTTTGAGATACCCTCGGATACCGTAAATTTTATTAATTTGTTACTCTCGTATTAAGGGCTATCACGGCTCTTACAGCCATTACGACAAGGCTGCTGAAATTTAATAAATTCCGTCCAAGCAGAGGTCTTAAACTAGGGCGATTCCTCCTGGGCTAACACTAAATGTTAATCTAGGGAATCTAGCAGTCCACCTACCGTGTCGGGCATTTCATCAAGGGTGAGAGGCATTTTGATGGGCAGTATCGTTTACGTGGAGGTCGTAGGTCCGGTGGAGTAAGGAGAGGTCAGTCCAGGGAGAGGATGGGATTGGAAAGTTGCCCATGCCCGGTTTTTTGGCATTTTTATTCCACAACTCAGAAGAATACCTCTCCGACGAAAAAAAACGTCGCCATGTGAATGCACTAACAATGACCTCGGTCTTACCAAATGCTTGCGTATAAATTGCTCTAAAAAGTTTTAAGTGCATAATTATGGCATTTTAAATGTTGTCCCCTTGCCCAAGTTAAGAAAATTACCCAAGAGTTTGCTAAACAGCCGAGAGATAAGTACTCTTGGGTAAGACATCTAAGGAAAAAAACAATTTTAGGAACGTTTTCCATACTTGCGAAAAATTCCATGGGTGGCCAACCTATGACCTCACTGTTGCCAATAAATGTCAGCCTAGTTAACAGACTGGCTTACAAAAACTTAATTGGACTATTCTTTAGTGGACTTCAAACACGGACAAGGTCAAATAGTTACAGGGAAAGGTAGCTTCAAATTCCATGGCCGTTTCAACAAAGGCAGTGATTTTTATGGACTTAATTGCCCAAACGACCTAAAATTTGGAAATCTTTTTCCAACAAATAGATGTGTGTACGTTACAGTTGGATCCCTGGGAAAAAACTAATAAACAAAATTATTCATACTAATGAGCAAACATTATTATATTTCAGAAGCTGTAACAACGTGCGACAAATTCAAAGTTGTTCTTATTATTGCATGTTAACTGTTTAAGTTGGCACAAAACCCACCAACTTATCATTTAACTTAGTGTCAAATAGAAGATTACCACAGTCCATTATGTACCTATTTTCAATGAATGCTTAGGAAATTACATGCTGTTTTTACTGACTATGGCTGTATCATGTAAATATCTAGATAGAGAATCAATTGTTACTATCACTATATTTGTACAGAAAACTTTTTAACGGTTTCCAAATCGTAGTCGGGATATCAGTTTTTATACTGTATTACGACCAACGGATTTGATAGTTGCATAAATCACTAACAGTAAAAATTTGCTATTCCAGAAAATCCTTTTGAATAGTTTAAATTATTGATAAACCAAACTGGGAGTATCTAGCGCCCGTGAACACCAAATTATACGCTATAAAATCGACATCAGTACTGTTGGAAATGGGATTAGAAAATAGGACTATTGAGTTACCATCCTCAATCATATACTGACTTAGGATGACTGTTTGAACAAGGTGGAGTCTTATTTATAACCCTTTGATTAAGATTTTAGTGAAACTTTAGGTATGACCATGGCAATAAGTATGTTTATATGGTTTAACCATCTTCACAGTTGTCTTGTTTTCCTCCCTATGAGTGAATGCAGAATAAAGAAAAGAAGAGACATTCTAAGGCGGTGGTTAGAACTGATGCTCACCACTATACTAAATTCGTTCCTGGCTGAATTTGAAAACATGGTGCGTGAACTTGCTTCAGAATGCACAGAAATTCAGTTTTTTAGTAAAACCTCCATTAAACTATCAAATATGTTCATTCTGCACACGCAAGATGTTTGAGAAAGTCGTTGATCTCCGTCAACATGGCCTTTAAAAATGAAAAAAATCTAGCTTACGTCAGTCAAAGTTGTAGATATTATTCCATTTATTTCTGTACAATGATTCTCCGTTGAAATGCATGAATGCGCGAGGTTGGGAAAGCCATGTGGGTGGTCTGAATAGTTTCCGATCTCAGAAAATTTCAGAAAAAATATCTTTTATCTTTGTTAGGTCGGAAATTTTTCAAACCATCCTTGTAAGTAACACAGATGAAAACGCAATAGATAAACATAGCAGTTTCCTTAACTGTGTGCTATATTTAGCTTAACTTTGTGGAATTCCTTCATGATGAGGATGGAAAAATAAACTTTGTACTGCCACATAAAAATTAAATACTTAACACGACCATGGTTTTGATGCTACCACCTGAAGATGATGCGTAGAATCGAAACCGTGGTCGTGTGAAGTATTAAATCTCTATGTGGAAGGGTAAAATTTCTTTTTCTATCCGCATCATTAACATACTAGTCTTGAATTAGGAAAAGATTATACTCTGGTCACGTGAAAAAATTAATAGTTCATTTAGAGCGCAAGAAGACATCAAATCTGTTATCAGCACTCAGGACTTTATTTCTTGGAGAATTTGCGAATAATTAGCAAATCCTCTCATTTCCAATTTCTCTCTTTGTCATTAATCCATGGTCGAATAGGGCTGAAACTCGAGAAGATACCTATAGTGCCATAGTTCCCTGGTTAGTTATTTCCTCCCGGCCTAATTCCTCGAAATTCCCTTCGCACCTTTAAGAGGAATTATTCCTAGTGAACCCCAGGAGACGCGAAGAGAACAAGCGAGACTTAGACTTTAAGCAAGGTTCAGAGGACACCAGTTTAACTATGACGCAAAGGGAATTGTGATGGCACCACCCTACTCGGGCAGGTTAGGCCTAAAAGATAAGATAAGAGAGACTCCAATACATATAAATACGAATATTCGTACTTTCCTCAGACTAACAGGAATCATGATAGTAATAATTCAAATTCATTATAGAAATAGTGAAGATGTTTGATTCACAAGTGCGAGCAATATTACACGCTGCGTAGACAGAATTCGTAGGTGGATGTGTATTTTAGTTGCTAATATATGTTTTGCATATGTGTAAGTTAAAAGAATTTTGCATGAATATAGTATATTCGTCTCTGTGGGTGCGCATTAACATGTCTTTGCTTGTTTTGGATGTGGTTGCATTCTAAATGGTTTGTACAAAAGGTAAAGGTTTCGGAAAAATTTATTTATTTAAATATTGCTGGAATGCCTCAAAATTCTTTAAGGTCGACACACTTTTGCCAGCGTCTTTGCCACGACTCTAAGACCCCCTGGTAGGCTGATTCCGGAAGGGTGGGAAGGTCCTTAAGGTTGCGCGTGCAATCTTCTTTGAAGGGATTTAGGGCCCATGGTGGGATCCTTTGAGGGAGGATTTCACTTCTATGAAAAGGAAATAGTCTGCTGATGTCAAGTTGGGACTGTCCGAAAAGTCTCGTTCTTCTTCAACGCGTTGCAGATGGTCTTCTTTCAAGCAGGCAATCAACTCTTCTCTTCGTCGTCCGTTGAGACCTTCGGGACTAATTTGACTCAGATCTTTCACATCGCCAAATTTTCAGTGATGAGGTTGTGCACTGTCATCTTATCAATGCCAATACCATCCTCCGGCTTCATTGGTCAAGAAATGAGGTTGATTTTTCGCGAGCTTTTTTCTAATTTTTTTGTGCCCAACACGATCACACCGTGATCTTCAGGAAGGACACAAGGGGAAAGGGAATGTGTCCCCTTTTCGCTCTCCAACTACCCTCTCGCACCATCTCCCGACCAACACACCCCACCCCATGTCTCAACCACACCCCTTTCTCCCCCACCCCCGGGAGCAGAGGCAGAGCGAGAGGAATCGTGTGGGGCCCAACTCCCCTTCGCCCCACTCCGCGCGGGAAACGGCGGCGGTGAGGAAGGAGAGGGAAAACAGAAGATTTCTCTCCCTCGCGAATAAATCCTCTCTTCCTCCCGACTCCTCCTCCTCCCTCCCGGTTCCTCCTTCGCGGCCGTGCGGAGAGTCAGTCCGTCCGGGAAAGCGCTCGTGAGAGGACGACGCCGCGCGGCAATCGCTCTGCAGACAGAGACACGGAGAGAGGGAGACGACTACGACCACAGGGTGCTGAGAAGTGCCCGCCGATCGAGGACGAGCCGGTGGGAGTCACCGGGTGACCATGCCGCCGCCGTCTTTGGGCTTTAAGGTCAGTGCGGGAGGATCTCCCGTGCGTGTATGCCCGATATGTTTGCGAAGTGGAAGGCGCAGATTAGGGTATTACTCACTGCGCGACACCGCCGTCCAGTCCCTACCACTCTTACCGTGATTTTATGCAGGGTTGATAACCCCTGTTCAATCGGTAATCTGCGATTCTAAAGTGAACAAAATGGTCTACAACTCTAACCCGTTAGATTCCGTACCACAAATCATTCCACTTAAACAGCACTGTGCATGATAGAAACTCCTATTGTCCGTGTTTGGCGTAATATCAGTTTGGGAGAGCGCATTTAGATAGAAAAGAGAACTAAAAAACTGTTTTTACTCTTCATAATTCGGAGTCACTAATAGAACCCAGGAGACTGTAGCTGGAGAAATATTTAGCACGTTTTGTAAACTCGAGATATTGACTTTTTTAATGACAACTACTCTTGCTACGGTAAACATTTTTGGAAGTAAATACGGTTTACTCAATTTTAATATCCACATGGTTCTTCTAACGTCTTCATGTTTTAAAATCTCTCAACCACGTTTTAAATTTAAATCAAAATAATTAAAGTGATGCAATGTATTCATTCCATTCGCGCCATTCTCATTTCAGTTCCCCCTTAAAATATTCCTCCCATATTCGTCTTCGTCAAGCTGTTTCCATTCTAAATATATCTTCTGTGTTTATCGTAGGTTCCTTTCTTACGTTTCACTTCGCTTAACGTAAGTCATTTATCATTTAGTAAGAGAAAATTACGAAACGGGTAAATACTGTAACCTATCCTTAACATGTGGTTAATCGGTCATGGATTTTGCACAACGAGGTTCGGTTATTGTGTGCCGAGATTTGGCAATCGCGATCTTTTTACGCATGTCATTTGTCCCTTTAACATATTGGCTTAGTGAGTTGACGATTTGCCTGACTCGCGCCTCTCACATCCATTCATTCATCGAATTTCGGACCGGTGACCTTGCCCACCGCGCTAATTTTCTTGAACGTAACTTCGCCAGGCGGCACAGATAATTGATTTCATTTACCAGGCCACTCACCACTTAAAAGTAAATTATTTCCTTGATGCACCTCTTTGTAACCATTATTTCATTTGCTATCCATTATAAGAGGGTGAGTGGAATGAAAACCTTAAAATTTAAATAATTTTTGTCACATAATTTGTCGAATATTAAAGTTTTAATATGTAGTTTCTTCGCGTACCATAGAAGTATTTTACCTCTTCCTAATTTCACGTATATTTCTAGGAAAACCATAGCTGTAACTGCGCTATAAGTTTCCACCGTCAGCAACACGGTGTGTGCCCGATCTGGTCAGCGGGAGCCTGATACGGAAATAACACTGTTCTCAATAACACTGAAAGATTTTATTGTCCAGACTAAATTACTTGCGTGAAATTGGTGAATCAACATTCTAAACTTTCATTCGTCGATGAATTTAGACATATTTCACCCCCCTTAATACAAAACAAACGAATGAGAGAATGCTGTCCCTCTTTGGTGGATGTTGAAAGTGGGAGGGGCCACGTTTACCCTATTTTTACGCCGTCTTGATGCATTCTGGTATCATGCTGCCAGTTTTAGGCCACTTATCAAGCCTTGGCTATTGCTGTGGCAAACTAAAATTGGCATTGGCCACTTTGTTGTACAGTTTTATGACTTTTTTTATTTGACTCGCTCTCATAGTTGTTACAATTTACAATGTGTAATAAGAAAGTAGGCTGAAAACTAATGCACATATGCTTGTAGACCACAAAAAAATTACCTTCAGAAGAACTCATAGTGACATGTGGAAGTAACATTCCCCCAATGCGCATGCACAGATTTTAGGTCGTTAGATTCATCCAGTGCATTTTGAGAAGCGGGAATATGGAGACGTGTTCTAGTGCTATGTCAAAGCGAGTTAAACAGCGTGCTGTTATCGACGGTTGCCTTCACCTCATCGTCCGAGGTGTAATGATTACCCTTGAGGTGTCTCTTGAGTTGAGGAAAAAAATAAAAATCGCAAAGTGCAAGATCGGGGGAATAATGAGGGTGTGGAATCGGTTCAAATCTCAGGTTTCGCAGAACCTCTCCAGTTGTGCGCGAGATGTGTGGACAAACGCTGTCATGTTGCAAGATTATTGACCCCAGGCTGCTTTTAACCAACAAACTCGACCATTATGGTTTTCGATACGCATTTAAGTGATCCGCCGGTCATTTTTAATCAAATCTTCGACGAGTTTGCGATGTTTATCTTCCGTGGCAGCAATCGGACGCCCGCTGCGTGTTTCATCAACAATTACGGTTTTCCAAGGCTTGCAACCGCGAAATTTTACTACCCATCGATTTACAGTAGACCTATGAACAGCATCGTCATCATAAACAGCCTTTAAACGACGATCAATCTTAGTAGGAGTAACTTTTTCAGAAGTTAAAAATTCGATAACAGCACGCTGTTTAAATCGCGTTGACAGCACTATAACACGTCTCCATACTTCCGCGTCCCAAAATACACAGAATAAATGTATTGACCTCAAACCTGCGCATCCGTATTGAGGGAGAATGTTACTTCCACATGCCACTAGGGACACTTCTGAAGGTCATTTTTTTGTGGGGGATTGTGGTCTACAAGAATGTATGCATTAGTTTTAGCCTAGCCTCGTATGTATTTTAAATTTAAGGCGTGAAACCAACCAAATCCAGTTTTGTAGGGGTCCGCGTTTGCCTTTACGATTTTTACTACCACATCTTCTGTTGGATAAAAATTTAGGAATTTATTTAGCACATCTAGTTTTAGCTAATGAAGCATGTTTGCTAATCATTTTCTATAAATTATTCGCATGCTCGTATTTAGAATTTACAGCTATCCATTATCTTCTCTTATCCTAAGCTGAAGCATTTCAATAACTGCCCCCGGATATAGGAATGTAACATATGTAACATTTTCAGGAAGAATACGTCTTCCTTCATTTAGTTCTATATTTTAGAGTGTAAACCGTTTCTATATAAAATATAACAGAAGATACCATGGAATAACAAAAGAAGAAGGTTGAAATAACATCTACATAATACCCTGCACACCGCCGCAAGGGCGTGTGGCGGGGGATGATAGGTCACCACCCGTAAAAGAGAATAAAGCTATATGCAAAACCAAAATATGCATGCAAATCCACACCCACAGAGGAGAATATATTCATGCAAAAACCTTTTTAACTTACACATACATGCAAACACATATACCAACATCAGCCAACATACACGTGAACATACAAATTTAGTAAAAATCTCAAGAAACTGCGAGAGATGCCGCAACAGTAACTTTAACGGAGTCATCCGCTACGTGTGCATTACAATGCAACAATTGTTGCATTGTAGTAAAAATCTATTCAATAACGTGGAAATTAGAATTGAAAGGCAAAAAGAGTACATTTTACTATCACATGGACATGAAAGTTCATTCAGAAAGCGTGGCACGTAATCTCTAAAAATAAATTACAGATAAACAACTTGAAAAACCCTCCGCATTTCACGTTTATCGATATTAACCGAATATTTCCATTTCGTCCTCCGAAAAATTTAAGGGAATAACTCAACGCACGGTTCTCAAGCACCAATAAAAGCTTAATAAATACACTTTACGAGAAGTGGCAGTTTTTTACGACCTGGCGTCTTGCCAAATAGAATGATGATATCTCGAAGACTTACTTTTTGCGACAATTGGACTTACCTTTCCCGAAGATTTAATGAAAAGTATTCTGCCTTGGTTTTTTCCCTGGTATTTAATCCAAATTAATGGATATCGACCCGCTTACACAATAATTTACAGAACATCGGGACTACTGAAAAAGTTTCGAATGCTCTTCATCTCGCATGAAAGTGAGCGAGGTGACTTAATTAGTTTTCGTATTACGATTTATTAGACGGGGCAATGGTTTCATCAGATTATTATCATTTCCACTTCGAAAATCGCATATATCTGTCAAAACAACGGTTGGTGGTGAGAAATAATTGTGATTTGGAAAATAATTAAGTCAAATATAACTTTTATTTTTTATATATGTTAATAACGTCTATAATTTTAGAATGTGAACACTGCCAATGGCTCCTAGACAAGTCTTATTCGTCACAAGAATTATATTTTCCCAAATGCAACTTCAACTTTTTCGAAACGTATGTAATAAAATTGCGCACAAATAAAGAATCTAATCATAGTCGCAGACGAAAATGTACTCGATTCGTCATGACATTTACGTAGGCTAACATCTAGGACAAAAACGCATTGATTGAAACGTGATATATACGTACAAAACCAGTCTCGAAGATAGGGAACCATTATCTGACCTCAATGCATTCCAAAAGTGGTGCGAGATACGGTGGCTAGAATCAAATTTAAAGAAATGAGTATCGTTGAATTTTTGGAGGAAGAGCATTCCCACCCGAAAACACGTACAGAATACCGAAAACCATTATAACAAACGTAGAAAGGTAAAATTTTTGGGTGATACGATATTTAAGATATGCCCTGTCGAAGACACAGTCGTAACATTTACGGAATAGCAAGTAAAAAGTTTGGATAAAAAAAAAGAATACTTGGAAATAGTAACGAAGGGGTCAAGGATCTTTGCTGTTTCACCAACAGAATTATATTTGCTTCAATGCAACTTCAACTTTTTCGAAGCGTATATGTAACAAAATTTCGCAAAAATAAAGAATTCTAACAATAGTCACAGAAGAAAATATACTCTATTCGTAAGATAAAATCTTGCATCGTGGAATTGCATAAATTTCAATTTAGTTAGGCCCGACCTTGAGTATGCTGCAAGTGTATGGGATCCTAATGACGTAGGCTTAATGTTGGAACTAGATGGAGAGCAATGTCTAGCACCTAGGTTTAGGAAAAGTTGTTATGAACAAGGTAACAGTGTCATGACACTATTTGAAGAATTAGGATGAGAGTCACTAGTTGACCTTAGGTAGGCCACTTATCCGATGTTAAAGACACTAAAGGCCCCGACGTACTATGGTAGATCATATCATGTACGTCAAATCAGGGAGATAGTTAGCAGAACGGATATATTCAAAATGCCACTTTTCCTCGGACCATTAAGATAATAAGAATTGGCAGTGTATATAATTAGTCGATATTGTGGATGAATTTTAAATATTCCCATTTCTATAACATTGTATTCGTATGATTTGAACATATCCTGTAATTGAATATTATTGCATGTGCTCGTAAGTACCTTCTTTAATATAATTAACTTTATTCGAGTGCATGATCGAACTGATATTTGTGCATAGGTGTAATCATTGTGATTGCATATGCATGGCTGGTGACCAACCATACCCCGCCACACATCCTTGCGGCGGCTTGGGGGGTATTTAGTGGGTGTGGATGTAAAATCAAAATTTTATTCTTATCAATCACTCAAAACGTTTTCAGCATCCTCTTCTCATTGACGCGCGTAAATAATGTGGATTAAAAATTCTCCTGCATCTTAAAAAATCTATGGTTCCTCTCCATGAACAAATATTCTCGTCGAGAAAACTTTCGCATTATTATTAACTGAAATCTGTTAAAATGAGCAAAGTTTTTTCTCTCCATTTTTTTCATTTCCTTCAACTCTATTTATTTTGATTTTAAGGACATGAACGATATCATTCCGATGCCAGCAGACACGTTACCCTGATTAGTCCTCATTATAATTCCACATAATGTATTAAGCATAGTAGTTGTAGAGTATCATATTCTGAGAAGATAAAATCTCTTCAATTAGTGGTACCAATTAGTCAGAATAATTCTTAATTTGCCCTCTGGCAATGAAAAGTAGAATTTATTCTCTAAAGTTTAAAGTACAAATGGGATGAAGCTCTAATAATAGCAGCTAATACGTTTTCAGAAACTCCTCGTATCTTTCTTCATATTACCTAATTCAGACTCTCGCATTCTTGCCTTTCTAGGAAAATTACTTTAATTCCCAGTTCTAATTAGACTTTATTATGCTCGCTATATTTTAACTTTAGCAGGAAACTGCTTTAGGTAAAAATATATGTTTTTTTATTAGAATTATTTTTTCAAAAACCTATGTATTAAAAATTATTTTCGTTTGGGGAAAAGATCGGTAATAATAATCCCATGAATTAAATTAAAATTATCTACGTTTCTTATACAATTTCTATTATCCCAGAAAACTTCAGTCGCTCTATATATTTTCACTCCTCCCTGCTTGAGAATAACTAAAAAAAAAACAAAAAGTAAAAAAGACCCGCGGGGCGAAACGGGAAGAGAACCTCCGAAGCTTTCGTTCAATCATTTCAAGAGTGTGCCACCCGCGGCTATGATGAATTATTCGTTCCCAAGCGAGCACTTTCTCTCTGGGCCAATGGAAATCAATCGAATTGGCCACGTGAAGCACTCGAGGTAGGGCAGCGATTACGCGGGAAATATAGGTTGATACATGACTGTAGCGAGGCGATGTTCTCTACATGTATGACCTCCTCGAGATGATCCGTAAATAAGACCTAATCTTCATGATTCGCAACAGCTGAGTTTGCACAGCGGTTCTGTTGTGTCTCCAATGAAAGTCAGATCATATTCCAGTTGCGGCATTAAAGGCTGAATGATGTATGGGATAAAAATAAAGGACCTACATCAATGTAACTGTCATTTTTCGATGTAGTCTCCCTGTACACTAGTGATTCCAGCCTTGATCTCATCTCGAAAATTAGATTCCTTTAGACCTGCAAAATACCAGTCTACTTCGATTGTTAGTTCTTTGTTTGAAGGAAATCTTTTACCATAGAAATCTAATTAAATGCCGTACAATAATAAGGACGTGAACTTACTCGGCCACACAATTGAACTTAGCAACCGCTTATGTGAAAAAATAAATGCTTTAACTTTACGCCTGATTATTCATATAACTTTAAATCAAACATGATTTTATGATACATTTGCACAAATCTGTTCTGAAAAAATGGGCGATGGCAAGTGACTTTATTAAAGAGGTGGATCGTTTATACAATTACACTCGAATTGAATAAAATCCACGAAGCGAATCAGGTTGTAATATCAGGGATCTAATGAAAATACGGTAACTTAGAAAAGAGAATACGTTGCTTCTCTTTGTTTTAGAGAATACAGTTAGCCAGTCAATATTTAATTAATACCTATAAACAAAACTACGTATTTAACAATGAACAAAAATGGAAAATCTTGACACAAATTGTGTGGGACAAAAATTAACCGCATTGAATCATGCAAAACGTTATTCAAGATAGCAAAAACTTATGATACTAGTATTTTGGGCACGAGACGTGTGTCAGCGAAATTCGTTCCAAAGCTGCTTCCGTCGCATGAGCATCACTCAGGAGTTGTTGAATGACGTCAACGGTTTGCTCAAAAGGATCATAACTGGTGACGAATCATGGTTATATGGCTATGACGTCGAAACCAAAGCCCAATGGTCCCAATGGAAGAACCCAGAAGGTCCAAGACAGAAAAAAAGCACGCCAAGTTCGATCAAATGTCAAGGTTTTGCTCACTGTTTTCTTCGATTACCGTGACGTAGTGCATCAGAAGTTTTTACATTAAGGTTGTACGGTCAATAAGGAGTATTACCTTGAAGCTATGTGCCATTTGCGACTAGTAATATGTAAAAAACGTCCGGAATTGGGGAAAAGCAATGAATGGCTTTGCATCACGATAATTAATGGTTATGAATGCTATTGTGAATAGTTCAAACACGTATTTGAACTTCTTTAGCCAACATTTCGACAGTAAATCTTCCACTGTCGCAAAAACGTCCAACGCTCCTTGATTCCAAAGAGGGGCCAGAAACCTCAACTAGAGGTCCACTTGAGGGTCCTTCACCCACATTTGATTGACCAACTTTAAACCCATTAACCCACGGTTTATACAACTTTTCCCATATTGTATCATCATTCGATAAAGTATCTCCTATAGTTTTACACCTTCTGCGACCAAATATATAGTATAATGACAGATCGCTGTTTTCTAATGTGTAATCTTCTAATGTACTTGCCATAGTGAACTGAAGATTTTGGGAATATATTGACATAAAATATTCGAACATCTAATCAGAGCTCATTCTAAAGTTGGCAACTAATACCTCTAAAAAAATGGTAAAGATTTATTGAATAGTTCTAAAATGACAGCATTAGTCTCTTTACCTATCAAATGACCCTTATATATATATATATATATATATATATATATATATATATATATATATATATATATATATATATAAACACACAAACACTAACACAAAAAACACTACACACATAGAAACATAAAGAGAGGCATTCACTTATTCTTGATGAAGATGATTGGGAGCACCGATATTTCGAAGTGAATTGTTGCTCTTTCGATTGATCTTTTCCCTTTTTTTCTTTACTAAAATTAAATGCAAGTGCCCATCAAGATATCTATGTGTATACATACGTATATATATATATATATATATATATATATATATATATATATATATATATATATATATATATATATATATAGATTTTTAAATGTGGGTGTGGAGAAGAATGGAGAAGGTGAAATGGACCGAAAGGAAAACAAATGAGGAGGTACTGGAGATGGTGGGTGAGGAGAGGGGTTTGTTGAGAGAAACCCTATGGAGGCAGGAAAAATAGATGAAAGGTGTATTGAGCGGTAGTGGAATGTTGAACAAGGTAATAGAGGGGAGAATGTTGAGCAAGCGAGGAAAGGGCAGGAACAGGATAAGGATGTTGGACGGGATGAAGGGAGGAAGGAAGTACGCGGAGATGAAGAGGGACCTGATGTAGATTAGGTTGGTGGATTGGGTTTTGTTTGGAGTTACGAAATGTTTATTTGATAGTTGTGTCCATCCAAAAACCTACCTTAACCGGTAGATTACCTACTAATAATAGTATATATATATTATAAATTATTAATATTAATAATTATAATTGAATGATATTAAAAATTTAAATTTAGGTCAAACAATGGGTATTTCAAGCTTGCTTTTAAATATTTTTGCAATGTAAAAAATAGGAGAATCCATTGATTGGAATCTCACTTAGGAAATCACCTCGCATTTTTTGCAGAACCTCTAAATACTATAATAATTCAAACCCTGCATAAATTGCCAACTCAAAGTATGAGTCTGATCTCACAACAAAGAAAACTAGTGGCATTTCATTGCATCAATTTTTACTGCGGTTTCCATAACGTATAAGGATAAAATTTACAAATGTTCATTACCGTTAGTTTTTGATGATTTCCCATCCGATGGAGTTAAAACTATAATTATATTAGTTTTTCCCTTTATTTTTAGTGGGTAACCAATTTAAGGCAAATTGCTTGTATCTATTTTGTTAAACGTTAGTTCTGAGGTACGATAGTGATTAATTACACAAGTTCATATTTAAGACTAGGAAATGCACCTTCAAGTAATTATGAAGTACTACTAGATCACAGTAACCAGCTTTTTGATCGCCACGTTTAATTTCATGTCAATATGTGCCATCAATGCATTTCGTCATCAAAGTTTTGCCATTTTCATAACTCTTTGTGATTCTCAACAATCGGGGACCGAGAGCTCTGCTTAAATATTACCCAATCGATGATCAAACTCTCTCTCTCTCTCTCTCAACACAAGCATGCACATTGTAACAACATAGGTTTTTGTTTCGCATCGAGGTGTAATCTGCTATAACTTGTTTCCAAATTTCCATTCCGTTAAAAACTTAATTACTACATTGAGATCCAATTTTCCCAGACCAATACCTTTTTCGTGATCCATCCGCAAGAGGGTTAATGGATGGGTTTCGTATTTAGTCTATATTACTCAAAGAGACCGAGAACGCCGAAGTGAAATCCCACCTTGAAAGTCGAAGCTGGCGAAGAAAGTATGGTACAATGCAGAGTCGATCGGAGGATTGCCCCCAGTAGCCCATCCGCATCACCGAGACCTCTCCGTGCACTCCGGCGATTGTCCTTTCATCGTGGTTTCACGCCGACGTTGATCCAAACCAGGTACCATCCTGTTGAAACCAAAAGACTTCTTTGTCATATTCCTTCCTATACTCTTCCATTTTGGGGAATAAAAAGTTCTCCAGCATCTCACAATAGCGCATGGAGATCACAGTAACAATTGAATCTCGAGATTAAAAAAAAGGTCCGATAATGAATATGGAGGCCACAGCGCAGCAAACTGTCACTTTGAGGCAATGAAGAGGTTTTGGGTGAAGTTTACGAGGATTTTCAGTCGCCCAGTAATGAAAGTTTTGTTTATTTACTTAGCAAGACAGGTGAAAATACGCTTAATCGCTAGATCACATAATAGTGTCGGGTTGCACAGAGGTTCAGATTGCCTTGCAAAAATCTGTACGTTTCACCCAGCCTTCTGAAGTGAATTCTTGAACAACCATCATCTTGTAGGGGTCCATAGGGGTCTTGTAAGAGTGAAAGCCCGAGTGTGAAAATCGCCCTACCGTTCTTGCGATATTCTAAGAGCAGCAGCATATTTCCGCGAAGGGCGCGTTGGAGACTTCAATGGACGCTCTCAGTGCCACTATGTTTTCAGGTATCCGCACACTTTCAGGTTGCCCATCAGGAACCCTGTCATGTTTAACCAAACCGCCTACGAAAATCCCTCTGCATCTCCACCACACTATCCTTGTTTTTAAAGAACGCTTCTACGACAAAGTCTCTATGCTTACGAGACCACTGCATGCTAATTACTAAAAATGGCGTTGTTTTTACCAGCTAACGCCACCTCTTTTACTCCACTAATTTATTTTCACGCTCTTCAGTGATATTTTAGAACTATGGACTCCATTCTGCTTCACCCTGTATATACGTGGGTGGTCTGAAAAGTTTCCGACTCAGAAAATTTCAGAAAAAATTTCTTGTATCTTTATTAGGTCGGAAACTTTTCAGGCCATCCTTGTATATGCACATATTTTTATTAGGTAATCTACCGTTTAAGGTAGGTTTTTGGATGGACACAACTATCAAATAAACATTTTGTGACTCCCCACCCAGCAAACTAATCTATATCAGGTCCCTCTTCATCTCTGTGCACTTCTTTCCTCCCTTCATCACGTCCAACATCCCTATCCTGTTCCTGCCCTTACCTCGCTTGCCCAACATTCCACTACCGCTCAATACGCCTTTCATCCATTTTTCCTGCCTCCATAGGATTTCTCTCAACAAACCCCTCTCCTCACCCACCATCTCTAGTACTTCCTCATTTGTTTTCTTTTCGGTCCATTTCACCTTCTCCATTCTTCTCCACACCCATATTTCAAAACCCTCCAATCTACGTCTACCCTCCTGCTTCAGGGACCACGTTTCCGCGCCGTACATGGCTACGCTCCATATCAGAGTTTTTACGAGTCTTGTCTTAGCATCCCTACACAACGTCCCCGTCATCAACTCCCTCCTCCTTGAGAAAGCCTCCTTGCCTAGCGCAATTCTTCTCCTTACGTCCCTACCACTTTGACCGTATTGGTTCAAAACACTTCCGAGATATGTAAATTGTTTTACCTGCTCTTTTTTTCCCCGCCTATTTTAATATTTAGCTTAATCTTTTTCTTTCTGGAAAATCTGGAAAAAATATGCACATATATACATATTGAAAATAAATATACATATATTCATATATATGTATATATATATATACACATTTTTATTTATTTATTTATGTACCCTGCAAGCCACCGCTAGGGTGTGTGGCAAGGATACACCAGAATAATTTTTATCCGAACATGACCCTACCGCGGTCGGACAAAGTTAGTATGATCCCCTATCGTTCGTGGAAAAAATGACATCTTAAATCTATCTGTTCTACACTTAATCTCTCTAATTTTATTAGCATGATCTCTCCTACCGCAGAACGATGGGGTTAATAATACATTTTCAACATCACTTCTAAAGAGACATCCTCCCAATTTATGTAAGAGTTTCAAATCTGTAATTTAACCTTCGCTCCATGTGTTATTCCCAGCCTAACTGCTCTAATATTTTGGGTACGCTACTAAGTTTATCATAACAACGTAAAACAAATCTAGCTCCTATACGCTGCACGCGATCCAATTCGGCAACTAAGCGAACTTCGTGAGGATCCCATATATTTGTAGCATGTTCTAAATGAGGCTTAAGCAGCGAAAAATAGCATTTCTCTTTGACTTTTTCATCACGTTTACCGTAAATGTGTTTGAATAACTTCACTTGAACAGCCATCTGCTAATCTCATCAGATTCACATCTATCACTTTATCAGATCACCCATGACTTATTTCTTCAAATGCATTGTTTCCTTATATAGGGTGCGGCAACATAACTTACGTTTTTCAAACGCAAAAAGTTTTCAAAAAGGAAGTTCTGCTGCTGCACAGCGTTTCTGCCTTTAAATTTTCCTTCGTTTTATTATCTATAGCTCTAGTGAAACGGAAAGAAAACTATAATTTACGATGTAACGAAAAGTTGCCAACTTTTCAACTTTCGCAAGTATTTTACACATTTGTACCCGTCGCACAAGAACGTTCCCTCCGCGATATGTTTCGCTTTAGTATGAACTCCAAACAATTTGTCTCCCTAATTCTGGAAAAATAAAAGATTTGAGCTCGCATTCATTGCGAATAAATCTCCCGTTGGTTTACCATCCTAGTTGCTTCGCGTCAAGCGGCGCATACGCATCAGTCATTCCGAGAGCGTAGTCCATTTCCATTCCGGAGAATAGCAGTCCGCATATCATGCCGCGAATATAATGGCCTCAAGCATCCACATATAATATGGACGCGAGAACGGTGAAACGCTGGTACCAAAACAACCACAGGAATGAATCATCGGCATGCCTTTTGTCATTCATGCAATCTTGCGGAAGACTCGGGAGACTGGCTTTGCGGCGTGGGACGGAAGGGAAAGGCGCATTCGGAGGGGGAATTGGAAGGCGGGAATGCCGGGTCGTTGCGACGAATCGGTTCGGGGGCGGGGAAATGAGGCATGGCATTCGGGAAACACGCGGGGCCGGGATGCGCCGTCGAATACAAAACAACGCGATTTTTAGGGAACTAATCTCCTAAGCGGAAGAATGGTGTCGCGGTTTCGCAGTGACGATCGCGGTTTATTTTTATTTCCGAGAAGACACGCTGCTCCTGCGCGATTCTCCGTAATTGTTTAATCCAGCGCCGAGACAAAGCCCGCCTCCTTCTCCGAACAATTTAATCTTTATGTATGGGATGAATAAGCTACGGACCAAACGCTGATTTCATATTCACATCCGGGCTTCGAAGCCTTCACTTTGTCACCCGACCTTCGGCGCATCTTATTGTAATTACGATGGCTGCTACGTGTCGAAGTGCCTAAATCACAGGGGAATACCCAACCCCTCCCGCCCCTCCCTCAAATCGATACGAACGGCGTACGATCACGGGCAGGGATGACCGTGAATGGCAAATATTTGCGATCCAGGAGATACGAGAAGAATTTTTTGATTGCTGAACTCATTCGCGAACGAGTATTCGTATACATAATTTGTATAAGGCGCCCGTTAACCAAATGCTACAAATTATTATTACTATCAGTAATCTACCAGTTAAGGTAGGTTTTTCGGATGGACATACCATGTAAGCTATTAAATATAGTAATTCTCTTGTCTCTCCTGACGATACACAACCCAACATTCTACTCTACAATAGACCCCCCTTTCATCTCTGTACGAGTATACTTCCTTCCTCGCTTAATCCCTTCCAACATCCCTATCTTATTCCTGCTCTTATTCCTCGTTTACCTAACATTCCCCTTTCTATCTCAGTCTTCAGCAACCCACACCCAATTAAAAAGCTATGAATCCATCTTTCCTGCCTCTTTTTACTTCCTCCCAACCATCCCCTTTCTTCCCCCACCACATCTAGCCCCTCCTCGTTTGTTTTCCTTTCGGTCCACTTCAACTTTTACAATAATCCAAATATTGAAATGTAATTCAATACTTCTCCAGTAAGTGGTGAGTTCGATGTTTTCTGGCAATAATGAGACTGGTAAAAACCTCGGACCAGCCATACCCTGGATTGGTGGAACTCATCCTGCACTTTTACTACCGATAATCACAGGAATACATAAGGCTTGGAAGAACTTTTGGAGTTCTCTGCCCTTCAAATTAAATCTTAATGACTAAATTTTAATTATATGAACATCTAATCACCTCAAAATTTCCTAGAGCTATTTTAAAGATATATTTCTTTCACAATTGTCACGTTTTCTAATAAACACAAAAAATTCATGGATTTGCAGTATTATTTCTCTTTACTACTGATCCCATTTCATTTTGCATTCGGCCCGCCCGTTTCTTTTATAACCCCAAATCTTATATCAAGAACAGGTAAACATAATTTTAAATTCCAACGTTATCAATGTCAAGCCATCGTAATTTTTACACCAAATAATATCATTGAAATGTTTCTCCAATTGGAATAGATAATGAAACATCAGACCTGCACAAATATTTTCTCTGTTTGATTATAAGTGATTAACTTGGCGTCATATTAAATAAATACTATTATTCTAGTTACGCGAACTGTTTTATAGCTCTAAAAAAATCAATTTAAATATTTCCATGAAAAAATGACGCCATGTAGAGGGAAATGGAAGATTTAGAGTAGGGTTGATGCATAACCTGAGCCACAATTCTATGGAGGGTATCGCGATTAGTTGCAGCGCTTCTTTCAATAGATGCGACAATCGCTCCAGCGCGGAAACCGCTGGAGGGATCAACATCTCGGAGCAACCTACGTGATTTCTTGAATGCCGTTCCTCGTGCATAGATTTGCTCCGGTGCATGTCACGCCTCTACCAAGACAAAAACGTAGCTTAATGCATAAGTACTCGTAGGTTTTTCAGTCCAAGAGTTCTTTATCCTTTTCGTTTCAGTACTCCTACTTATTCTTCATCACAGCTGTAAACATTTTTCCTTTCCGCACATGTTTATGTTGATGCAAAAAATGGAAGGAGGTAAGGAAGCAAAATCATTAAAATCAACGGCATTAAATTTATAATATGGTTTATCAGCGATAATTAATAGCAGGATTGTATAATTTGGGCACTAAACTTCGGTGAATAATTTTCGTCACCCTATAGCCGGATTTCCTCCAGCGACTGCGACTTTCACTCGAATTAATGCGGCTTACATTAGCATAAAGGCCCAAATGATGAACCAAATCGCATTTACTGCCTTGTGAATTAAGCGATGTTTAGATTTAATCATTCTCATGTCTCTACACAGTCAGGAATCAACCATAATGTGTAATTAAAATTTAAAATAATAATTTAAAAAGAGGAAACTATTCAACAGTGATTTTTATTTTATTTTTTCAATGATATCGACTTTGATCACTGGTCCTAGACATAGTTTTTATGCAGATCGCCGCTTACTTCTCCTATCCAGAATCCTCTTTAGTCTTAGCTTTCACTTCATCCAATATTTTGAAAATGCATACATTCCTACCTTATTACCTTCGCATGTTCTTTCCGCCCACTTACGTTCAAACGGCGCGTAGTCTAGAATAAACCGTCTTTTCTAATAGAGTGCGCAGCTACCTTCAAGGTATTTCTCATAAACATCCTTTGCTTCTCACATTCCGTAGAACTTTGTTAGTTCTAGATTCGTCACATGGATTATTAGAGCCGCCCTTTCACTTTCTCTGGTCTCGTTTCCTTTAGTGCAACCACAGCAGATGGGTCGTACCTCCGGGGACTCTGTCGGGCGGTTTTTAATCGATCGAATCGGTAAGCACCGGTGATGCATGGAACCACTCCTCAGACACCTTCGATTGGCACCGGGTCACGTACGGGCCGTATCATGGGCGAAGAGAATTGAGAAGGAGGGATTTTTAGATGAAAATAAATTGCGCCAACGAGTTCGTAACGTGCGTGCCCTACCAAACTTCGTCCACTTTAATTGGGTTTTTCCAAAGCATGTTGAGCGCCATCATGGTTAACCGGTGTGTTGGTAACGAATGCCTACGCGATAGTATAGGTCGCCCCGTGGGACGAGGGGCCGGCCGACAAGCGGTCCATGGAATGGGGATCGAAGTGAAAGGATGAGGCGGGAGGTCACCACTTCGCCATCTTCGTGAGAAATACCGCGATCTTATTTCACCCGAGCAAATTATCACCGCGCTCAAACGTGCAATTCCTCACTCCGAACACGAATCCGCCACCTCACTCATTAAATTATGGTGCGCAGCGGTTGCAATTGCGAAAATCTTGGCAAAATCCTAAGAAAATAAGATCGAGGATAAATAACACCGTTGGGATATGAAGAAATATATTTCAGCTCGACGCGTAAAACTTGAAGCAGCGTTAATCGAGAAAACATTACGGCCCGAGTGGGAACGCCCATCTTATGCTACCCGATTCCGACGGCCATAGCCCACGGCGAATTTGTTTAATTGGGTAGAATATTGATTTCTCTTGAATTATTAAGTGGTAGGAGGAGTAAGGAGGTTTAGAAACAGAGTATGAAAGCTTGAAATTAATCTCTTTCGATTCATTTTCGTCCGCTTAACAGACGGCAATTGGCTGGACCACGATTCATCACGTGAGTTAAAAATTACTGTTTTGGTCATTTTCTCGTATTCTATGATTTCATGACTCCATAAAAACAAAAAAGGTTGGCATGATAAGACTGTCCTATTAACTTACAATGATAGTAAATGATTTGCCAACATTTTTATTTGGGAATCAGTATCCAAATCACACGAATTTAATTACTGGAATACGATGACATAGGTCCTCTACTATCTATAATAGATAATGGAATTATTATTTGTTTCATAAAATGACGTACATAGAGAAAGAAGTTATTTTAAAAATTCACGGCCATTCAAAAGTTTGGCTGCTAATTTATTACCATGGTTACCCAAAATACCCTCTCCTTTTTCTCCATACCCTACGTAGGTAATCTTTTTTTTATTATGTTTTTTTTTCTCGATACTTAATCGAGCGTCATATTTCATTGGTATCACAGGTGAAAATGTACCATTTTTGATAACACATATGAGTCTCGGAGTCAAATGAGTTTGAAAAGTCTCTCGGACCGCATTCCATGCAATTGAATCCAATAAAAGACATAGAATATAGAGGCAATGTGTGTACGTTTGAAACTACGCGTATTTTACATTGATTTATGACAATCCTGTCTTCAATATTCATGGTGATTTGACGCATGGTGATTACATGCATGGCTCACGGTGCATATGAAGATTTGTGTCCACATTTCCCACGAACGTCCATTGTACCAACCACAGCTCTCCAATGCAATCACGAGAAATCTCCAGCGCATCATATTTTATAACTGACAATTAGAAGCACCTACTATATAAATGCTGACTTCGTAAAAATAGTAAGAGTTGTGACTCTCTGAGCCCGTTTAACTAGAGTGGAGTCGTCGAAACATTTATAAAATAATGTCTTCTCATTTGCAAAGAGTGATAAAACTGAATTTACAGATCGCCCGATCGAATAATCATATCGCTAAAATACGAAGTGACCGATTCCTCTCGACTTGATGGCCTCAGTGTTTATTTTAATGAAACAGCCGGCGATTTAATCTTTCAGGTGAGGCACAAATGATCGATATTTCACCCGGATACGTCCGATACAGTGTCCCAACGAGCATTAAAAGTTCGCAGCCACCAGTCATATTTCACGGAGGCACGTCCCGCAAAATCCATGAAAATATCACTCCCCTCCCCAACAAAATCGCCTGAATCATTGTTCTTCGGGAAGAGTGAACGTCTGCGATTTTCGACCCCCGTGACTCAACTCCCGCCACATCGACATACCACATGACTGTCTCCTCTCAGCGAAAAGGAATAGATTCCCACGGGAGGGGAAGGACCCACGAAAATCTCCCACCCCTTTCCCTCCTGGCTAGGGTGTACCCCTCGATTGCCGCTCGCGGTCTCGGATGATCAAAACGCCATTTGCAGAGAGCATAGCAAAGTGCCGTGGACATCACTTTTGCTCACCCCAGCAGGAAATTGTTGCATTGGAATATAGTCGAGCAGAGACCGCCACTAGAAAGAGAGTCTTGTTCACGTGTTAAACTTATTGCCGCTTCAGAGCTTAATTAACTCCCTCAGCAAAGACCAAAATCTATTGGGATGAAATAGTCGTTTTCCAGAGCAAAAACTGTATTTTGGATATGGAACAGGTACGTTTCGATAAGTGGGGGAGAGAAAACGGATTAAAAATAATACCTACCCACCCATTCGATTCGGTATGGACCTTGTGAATGGCAGCGTGGGCATTTTAAGCGTGTCTTAAGTATGATTCCTTTTAACTCAGTTTGACATAGTTGACAACGCAATAACACGTCTCCCATGCAGTAGGAATTACACGAATTGGAGGCAACTGCTGAGCGCACCATTCCCTCCCCCGTCGTTAATCAGTTCGGATAAAGTTCTTCGTGGGATAATATTCAATATATAGACCAATAAAGAAAATAAACTAATTTTCTTCTTGTCTCAGGTAGCATTTTATGAAGGTACACAAAATGTATCCACAAATAAATAAAGCTGATTATTTCTTTTTTGATAGGTAATTTAAAAAAGAACGCATTCATTTAAAAACATGCTAATAAATCATAGTCATATGTATATCCAATATAGGGAGTTTCTCGAGGAATTCTCAAGGGATCTCCCTCTCTCTCTCGAAAGGTGGTATCGCCACCGAAAATTCGGAATACTAGTACGTGTGAGTTTCTTTTGCTTGTAATTCGGAATGACACAATTTTAGTAGTAAATGATTTCACGACATTGCTGAAAGAAAGTCGAAAATATTGCGTTGAATAATAGAGTGTCCAACATGAGCAACATAAAATTCAGTCATTAAAAAACGAGAAGAAAACGTAGCATAAAAAATTATTTCATTGGGGATTCACGAAGTTCTGAGTGCAGCAAAAGAATCTAAGGAAGGATTCTAATGCTGGGAAAAAAATAAAATGTTTATGAATTTTATTGTGGTTAATTTTGCATGGTATCACCGCGATTACCACGATACATAGCACCGCGATTTCAGGGATTTCACTGAAATGGATAAGAGAAAAAGTTAGACAAAGGCATTAAGATATCTGTACGTAAATCCACTAAAATTTGCTGATTTACAGTGCCAGTGGAGATTGTCCCTTTGAAGTCCTTCGAATTTTTCCGGTGGAATCAAGGATAGAATCCCAATTCCTCCACATGAACAGTATCACAATGCGCACCTCATTCAACGGGTTCCACCCCGCGAGGTACGACTGTGCACTCCAAATACCCTCTACCGACGGTCAACGAATCACAATGCGTCATCATGTCGCGAGAAATGCGAACGGTTGGCCTCTTATTCTTCCAACGAGCATGAAATAAACAACCGGATGAAATCCATCGACATCCGACTTCCTTGAGACGATGAACGAAGACACCCTTGAGATTAGATACAAACGGAAACCAAGAGATTCAACAGAAATGAGGAAGCGGTTGCTTTGACGGTCAGTAGGTATTCCGCAAATCTAGAAACTGAAAACAAGTTATGGTAGTTAACGCTATGTTCAATTGCGCTAATACGTTGAGGATTGCGAATGGATACTGCTTTATGACGTCAGTTTTCCTGAGGAAATAAGTGTCATTAGAAAAAAATGTGCATAATTATGTCTCAAATCTTTTAAAAACAAAATCCAAAACACCAGCGTGCTAACTACAGAACCCGTATCCGCTTGAAAGAAATTACGTAAACAGAAGTGCTCGGTGGAAGCTTCATTAAGTATAAAGGGAAATGCGAAAACAAAATCCTCATCATTTTTATTTTTTGACCCAAAGATTGTTACGAGGGTCATCCGGAAAGTAGTACCCGTTCGTGCCGCATGAAGTACTGACGACGCGAGTAGCCGCTGGACGAGGTCAGATAGCTTCAGTGGCTTGTCTGCCTTCTCTGAGCCAAGTTGCGTGACGCTAGCATTGCCTGTGTTGTTTCTGTGATTGTTTACAATGTTTAAAAAAATTGAGAACGCCGCCAGTTGTGAAGTGAGGGCAGTGATTAAATTCCTCAATGCAAGAAACGTTCGCCCATGTGATATTCATCGCCAATTAAAGGAGGTGTATGGAGACAATGTAATGGACGAGTCGTCTGTTCGGCGGTGGTGTCGACACTTCAACATGGGGAGGGGGAACACACACGACGATGAGCGTTCGGGGAGACCGTCTGTCATTACAGACCAACTGGTGAGCTCAGTTGACGAATTCGTGAGGAACGATCGGCGCGTCACAATTGATGACATCTGTGAGCATTTTCCCAATGTTTCTCGAACAATTGTTCATGAAATTGTTAAACACCATCTGCATTATGCAAAAATTTTGTGCAAGATGGGTCCCTCGCATGCTTACAGATGAGCACAAAACCAAGCGTATGGCTGCAGCACTGACGTTTTTGGGACGTTATTCTGATGAAGGAGACTCTTTCTTGACTCGCATAATTACTGGTGACGAAACATGGGTTTGTTATGCATCACCTGAGAGTAAACGACAGTCAATGGAGTGGCATCATGCTCATTCACCAAACAAACCAAAAAAATTCAAGACAGTTCTGTCCACCAGGAAACTCATGGCAACCATTTTCTGGGATCGACGAGGTGTATTGCTTATTGATTTTATGGTCCGTGGAGACACTATTAATGCCAATGCGTATTGTGAAACATTAAAGAAATTACGGCGGGCAATACAAAATCAGCGGCGAGGTCTATTGTCTACTGGTGTCATTCTCGTTCATGACAATGCCAGGCCTCATGCAGCTGGGATAACACAAAAACTTTTGCAGCAATTCAAATGGGAAACTTTCGACCATCCACCGTATAGCTCGGACTTGGCCCCTTCAGATTTTCATCTCTTTACAAAGCTTAAAGACTTTTTGGCAGGAAAAAGATTTGACAGCGATGAAGAACTTAAAGAAGGAGTGACCCTGTATCTCAATGAGATGGCGGCGAAGGACTATGCAGCAGGAATACAGAAACTTGTCACACGTTATGACAAATGCCTTAATTTGCTTGGAGATTATGTTGAGAAGTAGTTTAAAGTATCCTCTTTCAAATAAAATTTTTTATGTTTGTTAATATTTACTTTTGTGTCTTTATTTCACGAACGGGTACTACTTTCCGGATGACCCTCGTACAACAGCCTTTAACAAATGCGTGCCACGGACTAACCGTTCAAAACCCTTGGAGCTGGTTTTATTAGAATACTCTTTATTTGTATGTCTACCTTCGTCTCCTTCTCGCCGTCTCCTCCAGTGTTTATCGTCTCGCCATTCTCCTCGCGAATCCATTGTGCCCCGCGTTTACCTTTTCCATTTATGACCGTTCTCGCTTGCGCAAAATAATACCATGCCCCGTGCCGCACCGTGCGAACCCCGAAGTTCAACATCGCGGAAGGCGAGGACGGGGTCTCGGAGCGAGCGACAGATGACTCCGAAAGAATGATCCCCCTCGAGGCTCAAATGCCCAGACATTACGCCATGCCCTTCCGCAATTTTGATACTTGACCCGGCGAAGGGACAGGAGGGCAGAACCATTATCCAAAACTCCGAATATATAATTTCGCAGATATCGTGCGATATGACCGGCGAGGGTCTGATCTTTTAAAAAGGCAACCCTTCCCCCGTCATTCCATCATTCCACCCCCCGACCGGTGCCTCCCGCGTGATCGAATCAATCTGCCTCCGTCAGTTATTTGGGAGCGGCAGGCGCACACAGGAGAGGGAGATTAAAAAAAATATGAAGAAGCAGGTGGGGAGAGAGAGAGAGAGAGCGCACAACAGGGTCGGTCGCATTATGCTCTTAGCCTCGGTTCGAAAGTAAAAGTGGTCGTGGAGAGGGCAAGGGGGTGAGGGGAGGGGTGCGGCTGGGGACTGGTGATCTTTCGAGACGAGAGGGAGTGACGGGAAACCGTTACTAGCAGCGGCACGAGCGAACGCCGCCGTCCCACCCAGGGAGCGTGGCTCGAGAGAGGACGACGTAACAAAATGTGAGTAAAGCGGGGGAGGGGGGAGGAGGAGGGGTCCGATGGTAGGCCCACGGGGGGGGGGGGGAAAGGGATATTAATTGACTAGGGTGATCTCCCGAAAAATCCACTAATAATGAAGACGCAAGCCTGGAAAGACGGAAACGAGCTACAGTAGATCATAACAATGAAACCGGATGCAAGGCATTGGCACTGATTAATACCACAATCGAGTAAAAATTAGAAATTTCCAGAAGAATGAAAGGAATCAAAGTCACTGAGCGATCACGTGAATAAAGACGAGTGGACACCAGTGAAGAAACCCAAGTGAAGAATTGAAGTAGAGAACAGTCTGTCAAAAACGGTGCAATTGGGGGAGACAAACTTGATTGATACATTTCAGAGGAATAGAGTTCCCATTTGATTAAATAAAGATTGAAGTATCTACGAAGAAAAAATATTTTAAAGGAAGGATATCACGAAATGAATTATGTCAAACATACTAAGAGAAGTGTCAAATCAATACTTTACGAAGAAACTAGCTGAGAACAAGCGGAAATTATATTGATATTTGGAGTGATAATCGCTGATGAACCATTTTTTCTGTATAACTCATTTCTCCCGACAAGAGTGGTGCGACATATTGAATGATATATTTTTTCACACAGGTAAAGACATTGATAACTTTGAGGTAAAAATATACCAAGGATCGATAATTAACAATATGGCTTTAACTATCGACTCCGACGATATTTTAATGTGACGATGCTGACAACAATGAGGCGTACAAACTTATTATTAAAATGATTTCTAAAATGGTAACATGGTTATTATTAAATTATTAAAATGGTATTCTTGATTAAAGTACGTATTAAACTGAGTGACAAGACAAAATCCATGTAATGACATTGGGGAAGCCCCCCTAGAGTTGGTACAAGACCATACGTACAGGTATCCTGTATCTTAAGTAGACGATTTGGATAATATTTTCGATGTTATATATGGAAAATATAGTTGATGCATGAAATGAGAGGCATGAGTGTACGTAAATAAGAGAGGGAAACGATTTGACTATATGAAGATCATTGCCGTTACTGGTCGATATCCTTGATAATTATCGATATGGAACAATGCGTAAGGATTACCTCGGTTTATAAAGACAATGAATGTATTGGAAAACGAATATCTCACAGCTCTGGGCCCGGAACTCTCGCGCATGCCGTTCGCCCTTCATCCTTGGGTGCGGCCCGCAGACGCGTCGTCGCGGCGCGGCCTGCTCTTAGCTCCCCACGGGACGGCCCGCATAGCGCGAGAGAGAACACCCATCAGGACTGAAAAGTGAAGCGGGCCGCCCAAGGCTGCGCGCGGGGCTCATCGCGACTTGCGAGAGGGAAGAGAGAGAGGAGATAACCTCGGGAGAGGAGGCGCGGATTCCTTCCTATTCAGTCATCCTTTCCCCGCCCCACCCCCATCCGCACCGCTTACTCTTCTTCCCCAAGGCTGAGCTGAAAATGTAGCCTATATTCATGCTCGCGTGCAATGTGTCTACACACACACACACCTCTGACGCAGAGAGGAGGCGATCTCGATCCTCCCCCGCCGCATTCGCCCTCCGTGAATAACGACACGGTTGAACATTACCAGGTTGAATCAAGGTGAGATCGACTACCGAACAAATACATTCAAAGATGCGTCTCATTCGCGCTTGACTCGTTATCGCAGCGCCTATCGTAGCAGATCGCATTCGTGAATAATAAATGACGCTCTTACACATATGTTGGGGTCTATTTGACGTAACTCTTGAATTTATATTTTCCCAGTTCACATTGGTACCTTTTAGGGTTTTGCGTTGGACGATTTGAGTACTTAAATTCATGTCTAACGTAATCACTTTTGCCTCTAGATTACTTTTACGCTTTTACACTCGGCTATTCTGAACCCATAAATATTGGCATTTGGACAATGGAATGTGGGCAATAAGGGTGAAAGAATTATTTTTGCTTGAAAAATTATAATTTTCTCCGATGAAAGAAGCGAGAACGACAGTGTGAGCTGGTACCTATGCCAAGAGAGTCAGAATAAAATTCGAAAAACGCCAAAAAGACGTAATTTAGGATTTCCTTAAAAAGCGAACATAATTTCTTTTGGTACAAGGGTGAGTCAAAAGAAAACCTTTAGACTTAAATATTTTTTACCCCGTAATTTCTTTAATATTAAAGTTTCTTGCTCATACAATTTTCATATGTAGTTCTCTTGTCGTACAATAGAAGTAGTTTAGCGATTAGAAAGTTCACGAATACCTCTATGAAAACCATAGCTTTAACTGCTCTAAAAGCCTCTGCCGTCACAAAACAGTGTATCCCTGACCTAGTCGTGGGGAGGCTGATACGGAAATAACACTCTTGAAGAACTTATATGTAGTCCAGGCTTCATTGTTAAAGGGAAATAGGTGAATCGCCATTCTGAACTTCATTTATCGATGAATTTAAATAAGTTTCACCCCCATTACTGCTGAATAAACGAATGAGAGATAGCTATTCCTCTGTTGTGCATGTTGAAAGTGGAGCTGCCCTGTTTGCACAATAGTTTACCCGAATTGTTGCATTATGATATCGTGCAGCCAGTTGTATATCACTCATAAAACCACGGCTATCTCTGTGAGAATGTGAAATTGGTATTAGCACGATGTTTCAAAATTATAGTGCAGATTTAAGGTTTTCACTCGAATCAACCTCGTATTTATACATTTAATTGAAAAACGAGATATATTTCGTCTTTACCCCGTAGATATCCTTGGAACAGACTTTTCTGAGGAAGCGAGTCATACGCTGTCGAGAGAAGACATGTAGAAACATTTAAAGAACCTGAAATACGTTTTCACGAAGGAGCATTACATTTTAAATAGACGAAACGAAATATCAACGAAGATTTTCGACGAATAGTACGCGAAAGAATAAGTATAATTTTTAAATCTTCGAAGTAAAAATAAGGAATCTGTTTTGACAATTGGGAAAAACGGTCTGATATATATAATAAGAAGAAGATAGCTTAGATCCAGGCATACTCGACGATGAAATAGAAAGGGCATTAAAGGAGATGAAAGCAAATAAGGCTGTGGGGGTGGACAATATTCCTGTAGAAATGTTGAAATGGTTAGGAAAAGGTGGGAAGAAGGCCCTATGATTCGTAGTATCTATGAGGAAGGAATCTGGCCGGAAGATTTTGTGAGATCGGTGTTAGTTCCTATTCCAAAAAAGGCAAAGGCTTCGTCATGTGAGGATTACAGAACAATAAGTTTGATATCCCACGCAGCTAAAGTTATTCTCAGGATCATCAACAAAAGGATAGAGAGTAAGGCAAATGATTACTTAGGGGATGATCAGTTTGGGTTCAGGAAAGGAAGAGGTACATGTGATGCCATTGCAGTAATGAGATCACTAGTCGAGAGGAATATAGAATACAAGCAGGACGTTTTTGCCTGTTTTGTAGATTTCGAAAAAGCGTTTGATAGAGTGAATTGGGAAAAATTAATGCGTGTATTGCAGAAAATAGGAATGGATTAGAGGGACAGGAGACTGATCCGCAACCTGTACATGTCTCAGACTGCTCAGGTGCGAGTGGGGAACGGAGAGTCCGGATGGGCAGTGTTAGGAAGAGGTGTAAGGCAGGGTTGCCCATTGTCACCGGTACTGTTCAACGTATGTGTAGAGGAAATGATTAAAGAGGCATGGGAAGAACTGGAGGTAGGAATGAAAGTCGGAGGGGAATTCGTAAAATCGGTTAGGTTTGCTGATGACCAAGCATTAGTTGCTCAGTCAGCCAAGGGGTTGCAAGCATTGTTGAGTGAATTGGAGGTTCAGTGCGATAAATATGGGATGAGAATCAATATTAATAAAACAAAGGTTATGCGATTTTCCAGAAAGAAAAAGGCTAAGCTAAATATTAAAATAGGCGGGGAAAGAATAGAGCAGGTAGAGCAGTTTACATATCTCGGAAGTGTTTTGGACCAATACGGTCAAAGTGGTAGGGACGTAAGGAGAAGAATTGCGCTAGGCAAGGAGGTTTTCTCAAGGAGGAGGGAGTTGATGACGGGGACGTTGAGTAGGGAGGTTAAGACAAGACTCGTAAAAACTCTGATATGGAGCGTAGCTATGTACGGCGCGGAAACGTGGTCGCTGAAGCAGGAGGATAGACGTAGATTGGAGGCTTTTGAAATGTGGGTGTGGAGAAGAATGGAGAAGGTGAAATGGACCGAAAGGAAAACAAATGAGGAAGTACTGGAGATGGTGGGTGAGGAGAGGGGTTTGTTGAGAGAAATCCTATGGAGGCAGGAAAAATGGATGAAAGGCGTATTGAGCGGTAGTGGAATGTTGAAGAGGGTAATAGAGGGGAGAATGTTGGGGAAGCGAGGAAAGGGTAGGAACAGGATAGGGATGTTGGACGGGATGAAGGGAGGAAAGAAGTACACCGAGATGAAGAGGGACCTGATATAGATTAGTTTGCTAGGTGGGGAGTCACAAAATGTTTACTTGATAGTTGTGTCCATCCAAAAACCTACCTTAACCGGTAGATTACCTAATAAAAAATATATAATAACAGGAGAACTTTATGAGACCTTCCAGATAAATCCAAAAGCGGATAACATAAAGTAGATAATGAGACATATGAATGTCTTGATTTAACAAGAAGGGAAAGGTTAAGCGAGACAATAACTGCAGCAATCCTATCTTCCGTTTGATAGCTCCAACGAGGACGACCGCTAGTTCTCTTCTTTTACGACCGAGGATAAACTACTTCCACACTACGACCACACTAATGGCCAATGGTGATATGCGCGTGTAAATATTTTCATGCTGTATGATAAAATTCTTTATCTTCCCACAGCCCTTGTATACAGGTTCTCCCCCGCCCTCTCCATGGCAACTTTGTTTAATGTCACCGAGGGTTTGATCCAAGAACTTTAATTCTTCCTACATAGCATTCAAAAGTCTTTAACTAACACTTTCAAAGGTAATACGCTATTTTCAGAAGAAATAATGATTCCCTACGAGCATAAAAATATCAAACGCAATAAATAGTTTTGTTCGCAATCCTACAAAAATCTATTTTGTTTTTGGTTGCATCTGCTCTACAATGTGTCAAGCTTCATGCGACTTTTCTGAATATGACCACATAAGTATTCATCGCATTTAATCATACCGCTTCGCGAATTCTTTACACTCTACAACGAATTGACTTGGAAAGTGTAGTTCTTGAGATAACATACCATTGTAATGGAAAATGAGAGGGTGAATCAAACCCAACATTGTTTCTTTTTTGTTTAAAAAATTAGACTATTCATTAATATCCCTGTTGATCACTTGTAATTTTAAATGAAATTATGTAACAGCGTCTCGAATAAAACAAGTTATATATATATATATATATATATATATATATATATATATATATATATATATATATATATTCAAACTTGAAAATCCCGCCATACGGCGCACAAATATTCATTCAAACAGAAATAGGTATAAGGAAAGGGGATAGGAAAACACATAAAAGGCGAACACAGGACATGTGGGGAAGGCGGTTTTTGAGCAGATCACGAAAGTAAAAATGTATATATATATATATATATATATATAATCGGAATCGAACCCGGGACCCTCTGGTCAGTAGTCCAACGCTCTACCCTCTAGACCACCGCGACCCGCTATATATATACTATATTTCCAATAAAAATCTTTGCAAAAATTTTCCTTCGGAAGATGAACACACAAAGGCATTCAAAAATGAATTTATTATTTATATTTTCTATTGTTTTCGTTGTGACAGAGGATAATTATAGTCCAAATTCCCAACAGTTTTATATTGATTGATGACTAGATATGAATGGCTGACCTGTATCATACGCAAGAGCAATATGCAAATGGGAAAAGTTCATGAATGAATAATTACTTAGTTATACAAAGGAAACATCCGCATTTCTGTTCAGTTTCATTAAGAAAGTGGCAGGTGGTACATTTACGGAAATTAACCAGGAAGTAAAATAAATTTGGAAATATAACCGTTGAAAAGTTTACTGTTTACGTCAGAAGATTGAAACATTGTTATATTCCATCTAAATGATACGAAGATATATTTTACTTTTTGATGTGCAAGCCGTGAAAATTTCCTTTTTTTTAATTCCATAAAACCTGTGCAATTCCGCACAAATGTAATATCATGTAGGTCTACGTCTTAGGGCACATTCTATTAAAATTTCAACTTATAAATTAAAAAGCTAAGGGAAAGTGTGTAAATAACTTCACTTGACCTTCGATTTGCATATCTTTTGCATATTTATATATTATGCATTTGCATAAATGTTTAATTTCACTAACTCATTCTTAGTAAATATAATAAAAGTGAATTTAATATTATATAAACGTATATAGAGGCGAATGAACCATATTTACTTGGTAGTCTACCGTTTAAGGTAGGTTTTTGATGGGCACAAACTGAACACCCCTACATTTCTTACCCTCGCCCAAAACACTATCTGGCATCAGGCAACAAACCCTTCTTCAAATCCTCACACATTCTATTGCACCCATTCTGTTGCTCCATTCCGTCCAATATACCTACCCTTCCTCCTCCCGCCTTCTCCCACCTCGCTTACCTAATTTCCTCCCCTCTAACACAATCTCCAACATCCGTCACTAATCAAGGTACTCTGCATCCATCTTTCCTGCTTCCTTTAGATTTTCCCAACAATCCCCTCTCCTTCTCTACCATGCCTAGTATTTCTTTGCTTTTTCAATCTCTCTCTATGCACACATTTCAAAAGCCTCCTAATCTACACCCATCATCTTGCTTCATGGACCATATTTTCGCGTCGCTTAAAACCTTACTCCATATTACAGTAGTAGTCACTAATCTCTTCTTAGGATATTTACGCAACGTCCCTGTTGTTATCAACTCCCTCCTCCTGGTAAGGGCTTCTTTGCCTGACTGTAATTATTCTTCTGATGCGCTTGCTAATTTGACCGTTTTGGTCCAAAACACCTGCCCTAGTATTTGGCCTCCAATTTTAAAGTTTACCTAAGCTATTTCCCTTCTCTAAATCCTCAAAACATTTTTTTTGTTTTATAGTGACTCTCATCCCATACCTATCAAAATTATTTTTTAATTCGCTCAGCAATGCTAGTTCCTTGGATGACTGACTAACTAAAGCTTGCTCATCCGCAAACCTAACTGATTTTACGAAATGTCCGACTGACACTCCTGCTTTCAGCTCTTTCCATGTTTCCATTAGTATTACCGCTATACAAATATATTAGGAAATAAATAAATGAGAACAGGGCAACAGTAAACAGGGCAACTCCGACTTACTCTCCTGCCTATCCCTTCTCTCTATCCGCCACACGCACTCAATCAGCCTGAGAATCGTGCAGATTGCAGATAGATTGCCTATCCCTCCAATATACTCCTATTTTATGCAATATATTTATTATTTCCACCAAACTCACATAGCGATATAAATAGAGAAATCCAGAAAACTGATCCTTTCGAACCGCTTATCGTGTGAGTTTATCAAAACAAAGGGATAACTGAGGTCATCAAATGAAGGCTGATACCCGGAGCAAAGTAAAAAGAAAAATACAAACAGACCTAAGCATAAATAAGCGGGTAGGTTTCGTTGCTAAATAAAAATGGTACACTAACTATTCTCCTTTGTTTCGAAATGTTAGCCTCATTTGCTGGTGTTCACATCCTTAAGAAAACTACGTCAAAACCGCAATTTTCAAGGAAATATTTTGAAGCCATTAAGCAATGCAAAATTATTAATCAATCTAAATATGAAAACTTTGTGTTCCATGATATATTAATGGTCCATATCGTCGGCTGATTATTTTTCATGACATTCTCTTTAAGCGGAACAAATAAATTTCCCCTAGTGCGGTAATACGTACCCCTATTCTTTTAACTGCAAATTGAAATCACCTGGCACTCTGTCAAAAGTCATTTCAATTTAATCTGACTCAAAACTGATGCATCATCATCAATCTGTCATTTCAATGATATGTGTCTAGGAATTCCAACTACTTTGGTCATTTTCTCACGTGAAAGTGTCTTACTGTTCAACACACAATAATTTCTATTGCCAACACCACAAGGAACTAAACCTCAATCGTAAATGTTAAGGTCAAATTCTCTCGGGAGGGGTCACATGGGATGGAGCGCCAGGAATATGATTTGCTTCGCGGAGCCCGCTTCCCACGCTCATTCGCATACCGCACCCCCCTCGCCCCGCCCTGTCGGGGGGCGTGGAGCCTCCGGGGCGAGGCGGGGAGCCAGTCTAAATATTTAAAATTAACCGAATTAATTCCAAGAAGGAAGTCAAGCCATTCATTCGAATTGCACAAGAAAATGTTATTCCATTCCACAGAAAGGAATCCAATTAAGGGCGTTCATCTACTTTACAATAATTATATCGCCAATGATGCAACAAGATAAAAGAGTATCAAAAAATGGTAATGACAGTAAAAAAGAGCCCTTTTTTATGAATCGGTGCGACTGACAGTGATACAAGGACTGCCCCAAAAATAAGTAGCATAAATCTGGGGGAAAAAATTATTGTAGATCAAAATATTGCTGAAATTCTTCATAAGAAATACTTCGTTTAATAAATTACAATCGCAATCGTTACGAAAATAATCAGAGCAACAGGAATTGAGCAATTGAGAAAAAGTAAAATTTCACAGAAAGCAAAGGCAGAACTTAGAGTAGTCAAGAGAAGATCATACTCGTATTTTGGAGAAAATAATTAGCCCGAAGGTCAGCTTAACCATAGAAAAGGGAGGAGAACGCATGACGCTACTAAACAAGGTCTATCCCAAAAAAAAGTAGAACTCAGGGGAAAAATTTATTGCAGATCAAAGTCAGATTACTAAAATTCTTCATAAGAGCAACCTTATTTATCGATACACCAATGCCAGTGCCTCCGCCTGTTGTGGTATGCTTCCTGTAAGGCATCAACAGGAGCCTCGTTCAGGCTTCTGGTACCTTTCCTGGAAGTTGCTTAACCTGACGACCTGTCACGAATTGAAGAATGTGTGTCAGAGGCATGAAAGGCAGAACTTGTCGAGGTAATCTTACTAAGTGCTCCGATCTTTTCAAGATATATAACGCATAATAATAATTCGGCTGTATTTGGGTGAGATTGAGACTGTGGCAGTCCCTTCTTCCATTTAATCCATCGTCAAATACATTCAATGAAAATATAATTACATTTAAATGCTAAAAAATTTCAAAAAAGAACTAAATATTGACAATCGATTTACAATTAATATGCATGAATGCAAAGAGTCTAGAAAGATATACAAAACTTCAGAAATAGCATTGGGAATATGGCTTTTATCCTTGAAAAAACCCGCTGCAGGTAATTCGGAAATAACATTGGGAATATCGCTTTTATCCTTGAAAAAACCCGCTGCAAGGAAAATACACAGTAAGGGACGTGGGAAAAACCTGCGAAAACCTACGGCTTGAAAATTCTAATGTCATAATTTACTAAAATAAAAATAAATGAATGCATTAAAAATAAGAGAAGAAACAAAAGGACTGATATACACATATACGCATATGTGGAGATTTATGAAGCATTGGTCCGTAAGCAACTGTGCATATTTTCTCTTAACTCCACAATAAATGTAAAATTGTAATTGTTTCCGGAGTATTTACAGGTTAAAAGAGGGATAAAACCTCACGCGTGTATTGCATAATTGAATTATATTTACTTCTTTTAGTGAATAGGTTGAGAAGCAGACATAAACAGAAGCAAATATTGATTCAATCGCAAAAAAAAGTTCGCCCCTGGAATGAAGGAAAAGGAGAAAAGAGCTGCAATGAATAAAGATAATCAAGGAGAAGAAAATAGTCCTTCCAGTTTTTAACGTCTGATTCCAAAGATAGGGTGTTTACTGGGGGTTTCTGATTCGAATTCAATCTGTGGAGTAGATTCAAAATTTATCCAGCGGCATGCTGCATTTTTCATGTCTCTTTAATTGTTCGATCCCCGTCTCTAAATTGTATCGATTAATACAATTAGTTATAGTTCGTATTAGTTAGTATTAGTTCCTTCACTTCTTTAGCTGCGGCACTCTCACATTGTGCTCTAAATTAGAGCGAAGGACTTTCTCAGTGCCCAAACGCACCAGGTGGCTGAAGCACGCAGTAATGAGTGGTAATTAGACGACTTTTCACAACGAAAAGTTCATGTTGTATGTGAATGAGGCATTGTGTAACTTTTTTGTTGTACTCGACACAGGGAGGGTATAGGTAAATCTTTCAAAGCTGACGCCAATGATTATCTGCTCCATTCTAGGATATATATTTATATATATGTATATATATATATATATATATATATATGTATATATATGTAATAACCCTTGCCATCTCTTCTATGTGCCAGATATATAGACGATATATTCGTTCTCTGGCCACATAGCGTGGAATCCCTTGAAATATTCATTTCCTCTCTTCTCTCTCGTTTACCTCCATTTTCTCTATCTAAGAAATCACTTTCCTTGAATTCAATATGTCTCTTCCTTTTCGCAAATTCCACACCTCCGTTCACACCAAAAAACCACAAGTCCTCCCTTGCAACAGCCGGTAACGACAGCACAATAAACGTTTTCTTCCGTACTCACTCCCCACCTGCGGCGCCGTATCCGTTAAAACCCAAACTTCCGGGGCACATTCCTCCACAATTTGCCTAACGCCTCCACCACGGTTATCCTGAGTCCCTTCTCAATAAAAAAAATTCCGTCGACACTTTCACCCACCCAAACCTTCCAAGACACCAATTCGCACCCCTTCTCTATTTGCGCAACATACTTCCCAGGTATTCAGCCCCTCAAGCATAAGTATTCTCAAAGGTCTATTACCCATTCCGACAAACCAAAAAACAACGGTAAATATTACGTAAATGTCCCCCGGTTACTTATAAATGACTCGCCAATTTATGGGACGTACGAAAATCCACCACGTCTTTATGCAAATCCTCCGCCATCCACACCAGCGCCTTGCAATAGACCTAAATGTAAACCATGTCTAACCTTTATGACTCCTAGCCTCCTTTCTCAATTCGCCAATTCTCTCCCATCCGACAGTACTGCCTCATTCACAGCTTGCAATATAATCTATCAACTTAACTGAAAACTCGCTCGGTTCCTCCTTCCACGTTGGGCCGTCTACCACACCCCTCAACATCCACATCAACAATCACCACACCTCATTTCAAACCTTCTTCCGCGTAAGTCTCTCTACCAATGCCTAAACATACCTTCCTCCACAATGTTTTATCCCATATAGACTCTTCCTCCCACATTTTCCTAAATCTTTTAGTAGTTCCGCAGGAATGTTGTCCACCCCCATGGCCTTACTTGGTTTCATCTCCCTTAATGCCCTTTCTATCTTATCGTCACGTATGTCTGGACCTAATCTACCTTCCTCAACGGCATGTTCCTTGTCTATGTCTAACTTGTTGGCCTAAGTTCTTTACCATAGAGTTCTTCTATATATTCCTTCCATCTCTCTTGGATCTTTTCTGTGTCAACTATTACCTTATCCGAGTTATCTCTTAACTGTAAGCACACGGATCTTCCCTTCTTACTTCCCGATAGTGATTCAACCTTGCTGTATATCGCCCCAATTTCACACTTTCTCTGCAAACTTTCCGTAGTCATGTATGTGTGTGTGTGTGTGTGTCTCCATTTTCAAAGAAAATATTTGAAACATTTTATTCGGTGTATAACCTTTTTCTGATTCACAGAGAAATTCCTCATTCCCCTCGTTTTCGTTATTTTTAATTTAAGAATTCGATTTATTTTTTAAAGTTCATTAAAAATTGTTAAAATAAAAAATAATCATCAAATATTTCACTGAACATAACCCAACGCGTGTTTTACGCGAAAATGACGGCAGATAGAAAACAGATGGAAAAACCAACCACCAACCAACGTCCTTGGTCCACATAGCACGACTGAAGAAACTATGGGCTTTGTAGCCATACGCGTGAAGTTGTTCTCCGTTTCCTGTCATATCTAAAGCTGTTCCATTCGCTAGAATTCATATTTTCTCGCGCAAAGGGTCAAGGAGCAAACCAGAGAACAGGTGCGTCAAAACACGATCGCTTCAGGATCATTTATCTCCCGGTGCCAAACCCTTTCTGTACGGCGGGAAATAATGGGCCTGGGTCTCAGACGCACACAGTGACTCCGAGATAAGGATTTGAAGCACTGAACGACTATTTCGTTGCCTTCTTTCGTGTAGTCGTGAGCGAAGGCTTCTCTGTTTCTTCTCCCCTTGCCAGAGGGAGACTCAGGCTCCTGAATTGTCGTGCGTCCCGAGATCTCAAGACGTTTCTGACTCGCCCTTCACATGCTCTTTTGGTTTGAAAAATGCGTCTCTCAGTCGCAGCCCCCTTTCCTCTCTTAGTCCTTCATATAATTCCCATCTAACAGATATGTCTGCCACTTTCTCGATATTATTTATTTTTTAGGCATGTGTGGGGTCTTGCTCCTAAAGCTCCTAATACCGAAAGTGGAAAGAGATGACGGTTCTTTGGAATAAAATTCCTAAGCGCTTAATGCGCTCGCACGACGAGTGCCCATCATGAAAACAGCCAGCATTCCATATTCAAATGGCAGGCTTCTAAATTACCACTGCCTTGGGGTTAAGGAATGGTTTCAACATGAACAATTGTTCATGTAAAAACTTGAATTAAAACTCGGTATCCGTAGCGTGTAATGGAAAACAACGTTCTTCGACGTTCGACACACTTTTGTCAGCGGCTTTTCCACGACTTGAAAGCTCCCTGGTAGACAGATTCTGGAAGGTCCTTAGGGGTACGCCCGCAGCCCCTGAACTACCGCGCTCTACATATGTATGTTTGTGTGTATATAAATATATATATATATATATATATATATATATATATATATATATATATATATATAAAGAAAAATATATATATATATATATGCGGGTCGCGGTGGTCTAGTGGGTAGAGCGTTGGACTACTGACCGGAGGGTCCCGGGTTCGATTCCCGGGCAAGGCACTTTGGGCACCTGCAGCTCCACCCAAGCTAGTTGATTTTTCGGGTACCAGATCTTCCTGGGAAACCATAACCGGCACAGGGAAAGGAACTGGCCCCCCTACCCTGATGTGTGAATATTCACACGCCGTCGGGCTTGGTACACGGGTAAGCTCTACCATCACCTACCAAACCGACCTTCGGGTTGATTACTGTGTTTATGGTTATATATATATATATAATATATATATAACCATAAACACAGTAATCAACCCGAAGGTCGGTTTGGTAGGTGATGGTAGAGCTTACCCTTATATATATATTATAAATATAAGAAATATAAGAAATATATATTAAGAAAAAAATATATATATATATAAAGAAAATATATTTAATATATATATTATATATAGTATTTCTATATATATATATATAATAGCTTAGCCTATTCCATTCTGGAAAACTGCATAACCTTTGTTTTATTAATATTGATTCTCATCCTATATCTGTCGCACTGAATTTCTAATTCACTCCGCAATGCTCGCAACCCCTTGGCTGACTGACAAACTAAAGCTTGGCCTAAACAAATCAGCAAACCTAACTGATTTTACGAATTCTCCACCGACTTTCATTCCTACCTCCAGTTCTTCCCATGTAAAATCAGTTAGTTTCGCAGTATATATTTATATGCTGACTGCCTTTCATCTAGGTCCTACCCTTTGATCTATCTGCCCTGAGTGACCCTACCAAGAGCAAATATCATTTCTCCCATCAACACAGCTCTAGGTGCCATCAGAATGCACAAGTCCTACCATTACCTCCTAGTTCCTTCCATGTTATACAGGTAGTTCATGGGAAGGGTGTGTGTGTGTGCACATACTATTTTGTTCCATCAAAAACTTTCTTTCTTTTCTGTTTAATCAAAATTCATCTATCTTTTCCATTCATTTCTTTTGAACAGATGCCTCTACCAGCATTGTGCCTGATTGCTCTGATCTGGATAAGAGTGCTTTCAGCTGAAGTCCAAGTACAGAAGGCAAGAAACAAATATCTCTCTCCAGTTGCCATTCCTGCATCATCAGAGGCTCACTTTGCAGTGAGGAATGCTCACGATGGCACATATCACTTCGGATATGATACAGGTGAAAATATCTAATCTTAATTGAAATTTAAATAAGAACTGTGAAATTAAAAAATAAATTCTGATAAACTTAAATAATAATGAAGTTATTATTAATTGAATTTTGTATATCAAATGATTTATAACCATATACGAATTATTATTCAAATATTTTCAATAAAAAATATGTATCTAATATTTTATGCAAGTTTTTTGCTGAATACCTCTTGAGGCTTATCAAATTTCAAATATCAAATAGGAAAATGTATTTCCTCATCTTTAATACTAAGTACTCATATTGCATTGCTTTAAATAAGAAATGATTTTGTAAAGGAATTTAAAAAGATACCATGGAAGTAGAGTGGAAATGAAATGATTTATGGGAATAGACTGGAACAAAAAAATAAGAAAGCCAGAATTTAGCCAAATATTCCCCAGAGTGAGAACATGGGGAACACTAGTTAAATGATGGGAAGATCTTTACTACTAGGTAATGATACCTGTAAAGAATTGTAGTAAGGATTTCATTGGACAAAAGGAATGTGGTGGGATGAAAAGTTATAGGAGATGGAACAACCACAGAGACTGTACATGTGTGCACTACAGAAACCAAAATGGGCATTAGAAGTTGGGATGGGAAAATCTGCACACACTCTCAGGGATAAAACACTAAAAATATATGGTACACAATTAGAGGTTTAGGAAAGTTGGCAGGAAATAATGATAACCCTTATGGCAAAGTATTACAACAGTAATAAATTGTAAAGAAAGGAATACAATATTTTCTAGGATATTTTTGGACCCAGGAATATGAATACATTTATGAAAGTGAATAATGGTACATAGGTTAGAAAATTATTACCTTAGCTAAAGAAATATTTGTAAACAGTTGGTAACTGGAACTTTAAAATTAAGGGAAATTTGGTAAAAATTCCTTTTGTTGAGAAGTTAATTGAATTTTTATATTTATCATTTATCGTCTATTAAATCACTTTAACTCATTAATCATCTTTTTTGTTGTTGCACTGTAACTTATAATGTGATTATTCTGCTTGTGAAATACTACTAGACACAATTTTCTATCATTTCAATCTTTTTTCTATTTATTGAAAAAAATATGTAGAATAGTTTTCACGTTCAATAAAAGTGGTGATGGTGTAGGTGTGTCTGTTTGATTGGAGAGAATAGAATGACAAAGTACAGCATTGTAGTCACAGATATCCCTGGCTAGAAGAGAGGAGATTTTTTCAAAACATTTTTAAAAAATAGGAAAATTGTCAGGGGATTGACAACAATCTTAAAGATTGTGATGAAGGGGGTAAAGTGAGAAAAGCAAGACAGAAGAATGAAAGGATTAGATAAGATTTTAGGTTGAATGAAAGGAGGTTTAAGGTATGTTGGGATGAAGAATATTTTAGGTCAACGTGTATTGAGTAATGCTAAAACATGCCTCAAGTTCTTAAGAGGTACTTTAAATTTCCTTAAAGGGCTAGTGTATCATAGGCATTGAGGAATATGAAAACATAATCTAAAATCTGCCTTTGACCAGGTAAGCAACAAAATAAAAAAAACAACCTAAAGGTTGATTTTAATAGGCAAGAGTAAAGCTAACTTCATACTAAACTGTTGTGGCATGTGTAATTCTCATGCCTATTTACCAGTCAGGGAGCCACATCCTTTCCTTATTCAGCCTAGTATTTTCCAGAATGATAAAATGCTGGAAAAATTGTACTACTGACTGAAGCAGAGGGTATCAAACGTTATCAGGAATCAAACCCTTGCCCATCAGTTACTTCCTGAACATTCAACAATTTAAATTGATCAGCTCCTCAGTAGAGTATAGTATGACAAATGATATAAAACTTGGCAAAAATCTAATGCTAGCAAGGAATTACATATTCTATAAATGGTACATGGGCATTATAGAATGTTTTTATGTATGAAAAATGGTAAATTTTACTCATAATATTTAATGATACATTATTATTACATCAAAAATACACATTTTGAATAAAGCTGTAATTTGAAAATGCATCAAGGTGAAATAATCATGTCCACTCAGGTGACCATTAACAAATAATCATACATCTGTGTCCATTATCCCCAAAATATTATAATTTATGATCAAATAATTATTGCACAAACTTTTATGCTTGCAAAATTAGCAATCTTTGGACCAATATTTAACTAATAATTTCACCCGAATGATTTATCACCAAAAAGTGTCCCAAATATTTGAATAACATGCTTATTTTTAAGTCTGACAGTATCATAGGTATCCTGTTGAAATAATCAACCAACATCTCCTCATCTTTTTAGCAAAAAATTAATTGTTTTAGGTAAACTTTTTTGATACTGAAAAATATTTTTAAAATAAATGCTCAACCATTTTATGTGAATAAGAAATGTTAAGAATAATAAATACCATATTCATTATACTTCTCAGAAATTAGTCTACATTTCATTCTAAGTACTGTTTTTTCTCAATAAGGAAACGAGAATCCCAAAAATAATTAATATCATTGCCTTACTTAACCAGGAGGGAGCTATCATCAGTCATACAGAGAAGAGAAGAGAGATTCAAAAGGAAGAGTTAAGGGAAAGTATGGATTTGTTGATCCATCTGGAGTCTTACGAGTAATTGAGTATGAAGCTGATGAAAATGGCTACAGGTAAACTTTCTCTTGCAAATTTTAGTCATCCTATATGTAAATTCTGCATGTAAAAAAAGAGTGCCTAGTTCACTTTCAGAATAGAGACCGGTTTCATGTTATGGATGGTGTCTGTGACATCACATGTTAACCTTAGACTTGCACTTATTTTGTGTACCATATCTATCTGGAAATTGGTAGTGCATAGTAAAAAAATGACTGGCACTTCTGCTCTAACGGTAGTTTACCAGACTCAGTTAAATTTCATCTCTGTCCTCATATCCTATTTCATCAATCTAATCTTTGGATAGATATATGCAGTTGTTTCAGAAATAGCACCTATGTGACTACTCCCCTGGAACAACTAATAGCACTGTTCATTGCCTATCATCATGGATTATCAGTCAAAGGTTTGGTTTGTGCCTGCTCTTCAAATTATTACGTCCTTCACTGGCTTTCTCTGCTTCATGTAGTTTATCCTGGCCTCCCTTCATAATTTTCCCCCTCAATGTTTCCTTCAGTAAGCTATCATGACTCAGGATATGTTCATTCAGTTTCCTCTACCTTATTCAATAAATGTCCTTCATCAACCTTGTTAACCACTGTCCTTCACTCTTAACCAAATCTGATTTAATTCTTCATTTTTTACTCTGTTTATCCATTTTATTGTCATTCTCCTCTAGCTCCACATTTCCATTGTCATTGATTCCATTTCATTACTTTTTCCTGATACTCCTATCATCCATGTTTTTTCTCTTTTTTGTGGAATCCTATATTTTGATACATCATACTGATAGCGACATGTTCGGTGACTATGCTTTTACATTAAGATAAAAATTTCAATATTCTCTTGGCAATATTATGGCTTACTTTACTTTTACCACTACATTAAAACTCAACAAATTTGAGGCTTAAGGTATGATGTACCAATTTGAATTTGTTTGATTATCTATTTGAATGAAACCAGCATCTTATTCACTCTTTCAAAATAAATTTCTTGCTCGGTTTTGAAATTCAGTCATCAGGAAAGCAGGGAAGTCACCAGTTTAGCAGGGAAGGGCAACAAAGAATATTCTCAAATATTTAGAATTTCATCGTCTCTTTGTTCTCATCAATGATAATTACAATGATGTAGGGAAAGAATCCGAAATCTAAAGTGGCATTTATTTGATATTAATATTTACCCACTTCTTATTAATCAACAATATTTGCTACTGAAGGAGGAAATAACTAAAACAGTTTTTCTTAGAATCTTAAAGGTGTACATCAATTTTGATATCCATATCTAATTTTAACTTAGTGGGAAGACCATCCAACTGAAGTTAGCTGGAATACGTCCATAAAGATGAAATGGATTCAATTAGCAAGAAAAAGTTGAAAGTTTGATAAAATACAATTTTTTTCTCTCATATAAAGATATCAACTCCTGAACAGCTCCCCCTTGTTCTCTCAGCAGTCCGGTATTTTTGTGTCAAGCAACAGTTGTTTGCTCTACAAATAAATCAAAAATAACCATTCCCTTCAGTCTTAAGCCTGGAAATTTCAGTTTTGTGATTCAGAATTTGAAACAATTTTTTTAAGAGTTGAATGGTTTATAGGATTAAAAAAATTGATTTAAAATTTAAGACTTAGAAAATAATTCATAAATAGCTCCCGAAGTAATGACCATTTTTGATAATACCCAGAAAACATTATGTTAAAGTTTATGTTACAGTGAAAAGAAATTAAGATAGTAGCCAATTGTTGCTTCAACCAGCTGATAAAAAAGAAGATGCCAATAGATATTACAATAAATTAAATTGGATACTTATACACAAATCCAAGATTACCCCCTGCGAATGTATTGAAAAAAGTTATCATATAATGAGAAATTATTTCTCACATATTAATATGAGAGATATTTTTCTGCATATACTTGTTTTAGGAACAACAAGATTAGTTCACACAGTTTCCTGAGAGCTGATAAAACTGCTGATAACATAAATGTGCTGACTAATGGTATTCCTTTCCTTTCACTCCAGATAGGCATTCTATATTCAGTGTCCTTAACCATCTTCCCTGTTTCATGTCTTAATCTGATGTTACACCCTATTACACATAGTACTAAATTATGAACTAAATCTACATCTGCTCTTGAGAAACTGTGTAAATTGATTTTGCACCCTCTCCTAAATTGTGGGTAGCTATAGTATAGTCTATTTGATATGAATCCCTGAATCTCTGGTCATTATTTTATGTTTATCCACATATTTCAACCAAGTGATGATTACCCCCTGCCTCTTGTGAATCTCTCCACTTCAAAACTCTAGGCATCTCACATTGCATAGTCCTAAAAAAAAGCCTCGCCTCTCTTGCTGCAGGGGCTGATACAGAGCCCAGTGGGCTGAGCCCCACAGTTGCCAAGATAATAAAATCTATGCCCATCATTGTTTCCTCATTCATCATGTCCACCAAACAAAAAACTGAATACCTGGTTGTTACTCATGCTGGCTCTAACATTATTTGTCTCTCCTTGATGTTTGGTACTATAGGCTAAGCAAGTGCTGTTTCTAACCAGTGTACTTTTGGACTATAACTGAGCTCTTCTTTTTACTTTGCAGGTCTAACCTGATTTCACATTTTCCAGTCAGGCCAAGCCTTCCATCCTTCATTGGACCAATACCTACACCACTTCTGAAACATATATATGCTGCCGGATTGAAATAATACCAGAATCCCTGCTCAAGATGAAGAAATATAACTGTGCCATCAAAAATAAACAAAAGTGTGTGAATGCATCAAATGAAAGTGCATTGGACAAAATAGTGAACCAAAAATGAACACGAAATATGAAATATCAGTCAAAATTGCAGGAGTTACCTCAACAATTTTGTAATATTGAAGTCAAATCTGCATAAATTACTGCTTCATATAAAATGTTTATACTGCGATCTCATAAAGTATTTTTATTTCTCTATCATTATCACACAAATGAGTATGAAGGTAATGCAGTAAATAGGTCTGAAGGTAGATCAGTAAGCTTGGTACACATGATTGTGGAGATCTGAGGGGATTTCAGATTTAGCGCAATCCAGTCAGTGCATTAGAAATTTTATTACTGAGAAAGTCAAATGTGTGTCTGTAAGAGCTTAGAAAAATGCCACAAAATCAAAACTTTAGTTGAATCACTCACTGTTGTGGTCACAAAAAACTGCAATAGTAAATGGCAGGCTGGATTGATTGGCTAGAGTATATACAATGGTATCAAGCAACAAAACTTAGAAATTCAGACATCTGTGGGGGAACAAGTGGGGGTAGTTCCTATGCCCCCATGGCTTCCTAGTAAGATCACACAGAGTGAAGCTAAGGGCAACCAAAGCCACTGGAAAACAAACTTGGGTCCTCTAGTCATTAATCAAACACTGCTCACTATCACACCATTTCCCAATGAGTATCATTCACAGTGAGTGATACCACATATTAATTAGCTTAGACCAGAAACCAAGTCAAGATGAATGATTTCCACTTAGAAATTTTATATATTAAAGGTCAATAAAGCAGAATTATAATTTTGCAGATAATATACAAAAAAAATAATTAACTGATGAGTTGGACCTTACTCATGATAAAAATGGTGCTGAATGAAGATAAGGTATGAATATATTCTACATTTGATCAAACCCACCCTCTTGCACCTTCCATTTCTATCAATAATTTTCCTGACATATATTTGACAGTTTTCATAGATTTTTCTTACTTACTGTATGGTAATGCCTTCACCTTCTTGTAAGGAGCACCAATTTCACCCTTTCTTTGTAAAATTTCCATATCCTCACACTATGTGTTCCACACAATGGAACACACACTTCTTTCTCTCAAGTTTTCTCCTACCTTGGTTTATTATTTAACTCTTTGTACTTCCTTCTAACAAACTTTAAATTCACATTCTTCATACTCATCTTCTTCCCTCATTTATCTTTCTACACATTGCAACCGTAATCCTTGTTATTCTTGTACTTTTCCGATGGTTTCATTTGGGGTTTTCTATATCCCTTTTCTATAGTTACCCATTTTCTGCTATTGTATTCAGCACCCTTTCAGCACCCAGTCATGACTTGCAATATAGCCTCCTGGTATTCTTTCTTTTCATCCAGGCTAATACTTCTACTTCACATTTCCTAAACCATCTTCCCTGTTTTACCCTCTCTAATCTGACATTACCCTTCATTAATCCTAAATTAAGATATGAATCTCCATAAGCTTTCAGGAAACTGTGAACACTACTCAAATTGGTCCTAAATTTTTGTCTAACCACAATAGTAATATTTCTCAATACTTGGGTTTTTTTCCATGTTTTCCAAAAATTATTGTTGTGTTTAAACCAAGAACTCAGTTTGTCCTGCCCTGTCTCCTCCAGAACTCCTATTTTTACTTTGGAATAACATCCTTTGGTTACATTATTTTATTCACACCTAATATTACATCCCAGAATCATTATCTAAATTAATATAAATATTAACAGATTTCAATTGATACTGAAAATTTGAAATAATTATCATATTTAATTAAGAAAAGGACATTTCTTGATTTCAATTGCAATCACGACCTTTCTAAATGCCACCCATGAAAACCATCTAATATGAAGACAAATTTATTAGTAATTGATTTTATAGTAGATTTAAGAAATCTGACAGATAAGAACCCAACTCATATGAAATGATAACTGATACAAGCCTGAAACATTTCTCATCACCAATTGCATTCAACATTAAGTCATCTCAGCTTAACTTATGACAAGAAGATATTAAGTATGAATGCCTAATTAAATCTTGAAGTTTAATTTCCATCAATTGCATATTAGAAACTAGAGCATTAGACACTCTAGTTTCAACAAGGTGACCGGTAGCAAAACAGAATATTAATTGCTAGATTGGAATAGATTCATCAAAACCTGTGCAATATAGATGCATTTACATTGAATGTTATCTAACAAAAGAAAAATGAAAAAATTTAAAGAATCTATTAATACTTTTTGTTGTCCCGCCAACACCACATTTAAAAAAAATTATCAAATTTTGTCAATTCTGTCTTTAATGGGTGGCTATCGAGTATTATTATCGATGAAAAATATTGTAAGGAGATAACTATCATAATATGAAAAGATTGAAATATAAAATTATGCCACCAATACAAGGATGGCTTAACCTATACAAAATGTGTGCCCCTTAAATTCTCATTCAATTACCGTCATGACTGACCGACAATTCAACTTCAAGTAACCCAACCCTAGCCGTTTTCCTACTGTTCTCAAATATATCAAGTTTCTAAGGGTACCTAGCATTAACATAGAACAAATATTACTGCCAACTCGTTTAACAGCAATGATGAGAGAAGCTTTCCTTGTGTAACCTGAATAACGAGAAACCAAGCGGAGAATGTGAGAACACCATGTTTATATACTTAGATAGTGATCTAAAGATGTTATTTATATATATATATATATATATATATATATAAACCCCATGGACTACAACCTTGTCGTGGAGGAAGGGCTTGTGCGTTCCGATGACCCCTAGAGTTGTGCTGGCGGGAGTAATAATAATTGCGGTCACCCATGCCAGATAGGTCAAAGGTTAGAAGCCAGACAAAAAGTAGTCTACCCAGCGTCTGTTCCTCAGTGAGGCAGCTGCAAAGGCATCTGACCCCAGTGGGGCGGCCATTAAGTGATGGTGTCACGTTAAAAACACTATTGAGGAAGGCAACAGGAAACCACCTCAATTATCATTCACAAGAATGTAATAATGGGCACTATAGAGAATATGAGTCCTGGCAACTATGGGACTCGGCCTGAGCGGCCGTGTGTTGTTCCCAGCAGCGGGGGAGGCAAGGCTTCTGCGGTTGTCATCCCATGAAACCCTTGCAGGGGAGAAATAAGAGCAGCAGGACAGAAGACGCCGAAGAAGATGAAAGTAGTTAGAACAGGAACATGGAACATCAGGACAATATTGAGGAAAGGCAAATTAGAGAATATTAAGCGAGAGATGGAAAGAGGTAATATAGATGTGTTAGGTCTATGCGAGGTGAGATGGAAGGATAGCAGGGATTACTGGAGTGACAATTAGAGTGATATACAGTGGAGGGGACGAGAGCCAATGAGGGGTTGCCGTAATATTAAATAAAGGGGTAGGAAGAAGCATAGTCAACATAGAGCAAGCAACTGATAGAATATTACTCGTAGAGATTAAAGCAGAACCGACAAACTTGGTCATTGTTCAGGTATTCATGCCACCGAGCAACCACAAGGAGGAAGAAGTCAATAGGATGTACAATGAGTTAGAGGACATAATCGCGTGTGTTCCTGCAGGGAAACATTTGATAGTGATGGGGTATTGGAATGCGACGGCAGGCGAAGAAGAGATGGTGGCGAGGTGGGGGACTATGGGTTAGGCACAAGGAATGAACACCGGGAGAAAGCAATTAAATTCTGCAGGAGACAGCAGTTAGTCATCACCAACACATGGTTTAGACACCACAAAAGGTGTAGGTATACATGAAAAATGGCAGGGGACTCAGAAAGGTATCAGTTAGATTATATTATGGTTTGGCACAGGTTTAGGAACAGTGTGATAAATTCGCCCAGTTTCCCAGGAGCAGATGTGGACTCAGACCACATTTTAGTTGTTATGAAGTTTAACGTCCATTTCAAAAAGCTAAGGCAAGGGCAGCGCGTTAGGAAATTAAATGTAGAAGATTTAATGGATTAATGAGGAAGGAGTATCAGCAGGCTGTAGAGAAAATGATGGATGATGGTAAAGAACTGAGTACTATCGAAGAAGTATGGGAATGTATCAAGCAAGGGATATCGGAAGCTGCAAAAGACACTATAGGAACTGTAAATGTGAAAAGGATAAGGAAACCACAGGTAACGGATGAGATGATTGCAAAGATGGATGAGAGAAGAAGATGGAAGAATGTAAGCACAGAGTTAGGCAAAATGAAGTACAAAGAGTTAAACAATAAATTGAGAAGGGCCACAAATAAAGCAAAAGAAGAATGGTGGAAAACGCAATACGAGGATATGGAAAGTTTACATAGGAAGGGTCAAATTGGTGCGCTATACAACAAGGTTAAGTTATTATCAGGAAGTAAGAAGGCAAGATCTGTGCTAACAGTGAAAGATAAGTGGGGTAAGATAATAGTTGAACCAGGAAAAATCCAAGAGAGATGGAAGGAATATATAGAAACACTGTATGGTAATGAACTTAGGCCGATAAGGTTAGACATTGAAATGGAACATGACGTAGAAGAAGATAGCTTAGGTCCAGGCATACTCGACGATGAAATAGAAAGGGCATTAAAGGAGATGAAAGCAAATAAGCCCGTGGGGGTGGACAACATCCCTGTAGAACTGTTGAAATGTTTAGGAAAGTGTGGGAAGAAGGCCCTATATGGACTGATTCATAGTATCTATGAGGAAGGAATCTGGCCGGAAGATTTTGTGAGGTCAGTATTAGTTCCTATTCCGAAAAAGGTAAAGGTTGAATCATGTGAGGATTACAGAACAATAAGTTTGATATCCCACACAGCTAAAGTTATTCTCAGGATCATCAACAAAAGGATAGAGAGTAAGGCAAATGATTACTTAGGTGATGATCAGTTTGGGTTTAGGAAAGAAAGAGGTACGCGTGATGCCATTGCAGTAATGAGATCACTTATCAAGAGGAATAGACAATACAATAAGGATGTATTTGCCTGTTTCGTAGATATCGAAAAAGCATTTGATAGAGTGAATTGGAAAAAATTAATGTGTGTATTGCAGAAAATAGGAATGGATTGGAGGGACAGGAGACTGATCCACAACCTGTACATGTCTCAGACTGCTCAGGTGCGAGTGGGGAACGGAGAGTCCGGATGGGCAGTGTTAGGAAGAGGTGTAAGGCAGGGTTGCCCATTGTCACCGGTTCCTGTTCAGCATATATGTGGAGGAAATGATTAAAGAGGCATGGGAAGAACTGGAGGCAGGAATGAAAGTCAGAGGGGAATTGGTAAAATCGGTTAGGTTTGCTGATGACCAAGCAATAGTTGCTCAGTCAGCCAAGGGGTTGCAATTGCAATTGGAGGTTCAGTGCGATAGATATGGGATGAGATTAAATATTAATAAAACAAAGGTTATGTGATTTTCCAGAAAGAAAAAGTCTAAGCTAAACATTAAAATAGGAGGGGCAAAAATAGAGCAGGTAGAACAGTTTACATATCTAGGAAGTGTTTTGGACCAATACGGTCAAAGTGGCAGGGACGTAAGGAAAAGAATTGCGCTAGGTAAGGAGGCTTTCTCAAGGAGGAAGGAGTTGATGACGGGGACGGATGTTGAGTAGGGAGATTAAATCTCTGAAAACTCTGATATGGAGTGTAGCTATGTACGGCGCAAAAACGTGGTCGCTGAAGCAGGAGGGTAGACGTAGATTGGAGGCTTTTCAAATGTGGGTGTGGAGAAGAATGGAGGTGAAATGGACCGAAAGGAAAACAAATGAGGAGATACTGGAGATGGTGGGTGAGGAGAGGGGCTTGTTGAGAGAAACCCTATTTAGGCAGGAAAAATGGATGAAAGGTGTATTGAGAGGTAGCGGAATGTTGAAGAAGGTAATAGAGGGGAGAATGTTAAGCAAGAAAGGAAAGGGCAGGAACAGGATAGGGATGTTGGATGGGATGAAGGGAGGAAGGAAGTACGCGGAGATGAAGATGGACCTGATGTAGATTAGATTGGTGGATTGGGTGTTGTTTGGAGTTACAAATATTTAATTGATAGTTGTGCCCATCCAATAACCTACCTTAACCAGTAGATTACCTAATAATATAAACAATATATATGTATCTATATACACACACAAACACACAGATATAAAATATTCAACACACAGAAACATAAAGAAGGACAGTCACAGTATGTATTGACGTTTCGATGGCTCGACTGTCGTCATCAGATCAAATCGTTATTCTGATTGGGGGAGTGGGGCAAAATTAGGAGAAAATTCAAATCCCTAAATTTCTCTTTGATGTGAATGAATCCTGCCTCAGAGGCCTCACGTAACAGTGGCAAAAATTTTCATTGGATGGGTGAAGTGGTGACTGGCATCTTTGTTCATTACGTATTATTGAGTACCATCTTCTTTTTGTCATAAGAGAACATCAAATTGCTCATTCAGTAGATAAACTTATGCTATTTCCTTTTCGTATTTACATAGAATTAAAGAGATGTGATTACAACCTGTTGATCCATGAGCATGTAATAATTTTGGGAAATTTAATTGCAACAATTTCAGAGCATAAAAATCATTCGCCTTGACCGGGATTTTTTCGCTCTGAAATTGTTGCAATGAAATGCATGTTAGCGGATGAATCCGTCAAAAGTTACTGTTGCGGCATCCCCCGCAGTTTCTTGAAATTTATTTATGTTGAATGGATATCCATTCAGATGGACCCAAGGACGGACTACATATTAATTCACCCAGTTCCATTCATTTGGAAAATTATATATCTTACACAAATAGCATAGAATAAACCAAAGGATGACTTCAACTTTAACTCGATTTCTCTCTCTGCGAATTTAGATGTCAGCTTGGTGTTATGAACTTGTGCAAGCTCCATCCACAGGACTGCATAGTTTGGAAATATTGAAGTCTCAAGTGAACAACATATAGTGGGACTTTGAATAAATAGGTCTTTTATTAGTTCCTAGCTGGAAATATATGTTGTGCAGCAAGAGTATGAATAACTTTGCTGATTCCCCCAAGAGATCTTTTCAGAGGGAAAGATAGAAGAGATGCACATTTCTGGAACTTTGTTCAAAAATAAAAAATAATCAGAGGATCGACCACAGTTTTCAGAAATTTTATAAACTTTCAATTTTCAAATAAAGTTTAAATTTTTAATATAAATTAAATTGTGTCCCTAATTAACATTTTTGATTATTTAATAACTCCAAAAGGTAAAAGTAATCCCCTCCAAATATTTGAATCACATAAATATTGCATGATGTTATTAGGCACAACAAAGCTTAGAATGTAGAGGTACTAAATAAACTAAAACTAAACTAATAAAAAATGCCCAAATATCCAATTGCCTGTAAAACACATACACTTTTTAATCTCAGACGGATAATGTATTTAGTACATACTTCACAATCGAACACTTCTTCATCATGAATAGACACATGAGTAAAAAATTTTCATCATCCTGCCCTCCATCAAATATCTCTCACACTTCCTCAACCTCCTGCTCTGTCCTTCATCCCTAAATTTGCAACTTTCTTTGCTGAATGCTTAGGGTTGTAAATACGTGTATTTTACTCATGCAGACTCTAATCTTAGAGTCATTATGTATTATTTATTGCACAACCAGTTTCTTCATCCGACATTCTGGCAACTGAGGGACTCACGTGATAAGGAGTCACACCCAACAGTTTCAATAGTGTTTTTCTAAGGTGGTTAAATGTAGATGGTGGCCAAAGACACCCTCTTTCAATGAGCGGGTTAGCACCCACCATAAGAGGTAGTAATTAGACTATGGTCAAAATGATTTGGGAAATAAGGTTCAGTAAACAATATATAATATCCACATTTAAGACTATGTAGATAAATTTCAAGAAACTGTGGCAGATGCCGCAACAGTAACTTTTAACGGAGTCATCCGCTATGTGTAGCATTACAATGCAACAATTTCAGAGTGTAATTACTTAAGATACTTTAGAACACAAAAGCCCAAACTAGATGAATAACTAATAGCATAGAATCTTTAAGTTTGAAAATTTGCGCAAGTGACATAACCACTCAATCGGATTTCCAGCATGGCCTTTACATGAGGAGAACATTTAACTAGAAAGAATAGGAAGGGATAAAAGCGATAAATATATAAATATGAAATCTTTGGATCCTCCAATATGATAAGCTATAAAAACTGAAGGTAGAGATGGAGAAACACAAGTTGCACATCATTAGGTAATCTACCGGTCAAGGTAGGTTTTTGGATGGACACTCTATATCAGGTCCCTCTTCATCTCGGTGTACTTCTTTCCTCCCTTCATCCCGTCCAACATCCCTATCCTGTTCCTACCCTTACCACGATTGCCCAACATTCTCCCCTCTATTACCCTCTTCAACGTTCCACTACCGCTCAATACGCCTTTCATCCATTTTTCCTGCCTCCATAGGATTTCTCCCAACAAACCCCTCTCCTCCCCCACCATTTCTAGTACTTCCTCATTTGTTTTCCTTTCGGTCCATTTCACCTTCTCCATTCTTCTCCACACCCACATTTCAAAAGCCTCCAATCTACGTCTATCCTCCTGCTTCAGCGACCACGTTTCCGCGCCGTACATAGCTACGCTCCATATCAGAGTTTTTACGAGTCTTGTCTTAACATCCCTACTCAACATCCCCGTCATCAACTCCCTCCTCCTTGAGAAAGCCTCCTTGCCTAGCGCAATTCTTCTCCTTACGTCCCTACCACTTTGACCGTATTGGTCCAAAACACTTGCGAGATATGTAAACTGCTCTACCTGCTCTATTCTTTCCCCGCCTATTTTAATATTTAGCTTAGCCTTTTTCTTTCTGGAAAATCGCATAACCTTTGTTTTATTAATATTGATTCTCATCCCATATTTATCGCACTGAACCTCCAATTCACTCAACAATGCTTGCAACCCCTTGGCTGACTGAGCAACTAATGCTTGGTCATCAGCAAACCTAACCGATTTTACGAATTCCCCTCCGACTTTCATTCCTACCTCCAGTTCTTCCCATGCCTCTTTAATCATTTCCTCTACATATACGTTGAACAGTACCGGTGACAATGGGCAACCCTGCCTTACACCTCTTCCTAACACTGCCCATCCGGGCTCCTCACTCTCACCTGAGCAGTCTGTGCACATAAGTCGAATAAGTATACTGTGGTGAGAAGGTTGTTGTGTTGAACAAAGTACATGTGCTTCATTTTATTTCAATGAGGATACAGTCTCCACTCAAAAACTGCAATTCTTAACTACATAAAAGTAAAAAAATATCTTGAAAATTTGCGCAAATGACATAACCACTCATTTGGATTCCCGTTATAGGTTTTACATGAGGAGAACATTTAACTAGAAATAATAGGTAGTGATAAAAACAATAAATATATACAGGTATATACTGTCCTTTTTAAATGAAAGAGAGAATAATGAAATAATATCTCTTACCTTTCCATTAGGACAAATATCATCTGATCATGAGCGGACCTTTAGCGCCCCCTCTCTGCTCGCTCTCTCTCTCCTCCCCCTTTAATTTTGGATGCCTTGTTGTGAATGGAAGAAGGGAAAAGTTGGCATTAAGAAACGGTTTCCCTAAAAACAATTATGCCTTGATAAATGATTACATGCCTCCACCCATCTGATCGGACATGATAATTGCTCTAGTTTCAGAAACAACTTGCTAACAGATATGGATTGTAAAGTTAATGTCAGCAAAAATATCCATCAGCCAACAATTAACAAAATAAAATAAATGAGTCTCCCAGCCCAAATTCGTAAATCACAAAGTTGATGATCATCAAGTAGTTGATGAGTATTGCCACTTGCTGCAAACTTAAAGCGATCATAATGCCTACATTGCAACAAACAAGATTGCAGCCAATGTAGATGAGGTGGATACTGTTATATTAAAAATTGTTCTTCACCTAGGTAATCCAGGCTCCAATGTGAATGCCTTTTTAGCACATTTGGATAGATTTGTGCGGTAATCTATTCGTCTGTGTATAATTGATATAGGTTGGTTTTGGCCGAGGTGTTTTTATAGGCATCAACCAAATGCCTTCCTACATTGATGTACAGACACAATCAAACTCTATAAGACAACACAAAGGAACTTTTTTAATTAAATTTTGGAAAACTCAAAACAACTAAGAAAATTCAACACAACTTCTTAAATCTTTTGCACTAAATAAATATTATTACTGTATTGTGCCAGGTTATATGCTTATTGACTCTTTGTTGTTCAATTTTTTTGTAAAAATCATGATAGGGCTGTATTAAATCATTATGCCAAAACAGTGATGAATTTACATGCATAATTGAGTATCATAACTTGTTAGAATTTAAGTTTCCAACATCCATGTAATTGTTCTATGAATGTAAACATACGTTCGTAATTTCATTTCATTTGTTCATAAATGATTGCGATTTTTATGAAAAAATAAAGTTTTCTAGGAAAATCTGATACCCAATAAATCACATAGCTTGACTTGAGATGAGGGTTCTCGGAGAAGCTTTCCCGGGAATGTAACCGAGGCCCTATGTAGACTATATATAAATTTTTGTACATTATAATCATGTGTTTACATAGACCAAGAGAGACCCATTTTTTTCATTAATTGTTGAATAATCAATATTTTTCGGTCATGTACCTAGAAAGATAAGTTGGCATTAGAGTTGGAAGTCTGTTTCTAATCTCCACTGTTATTGATGTATGACTATTTAAAGGTAAAATATTATTCTGCATGCATCTTGTAAATGTGTACTTTTGGACAATAACAGTAATTTTGTGAATCTGTTTGTTCAGACATTATTTCATATATAAATAAAGGTGAGGATGAACTACAGGTATACCTGTGCATTTGTTTGCCATATATTTTGGAGCAGGAATATAAAAAAATGGCATTAGCAAGCAGAGAAAGAAATTGTGGTTTTAGTTAAAATGTAAACTGCTATTAGAATTCAAAGAAACATGAAAATAACACATTTATCTATACACAGCTGAAATACTAAACTGAAAGCTATTAAAAATACTAAAAATATTGTGGAAAGATGGATTAGATATTTTATATTTTTTATGGAGTTGAGGAATGAAAAGAAATCAATTCTATAATTATCAATGTCCTTAAAAATCTATCAAGAGCTTCAATTGATTGATACCTTTATACTTCTAGAGACTGATACCTTTATAATTCTATATATATAAATATATATATATATATATTCATTCACATACAAATAGAGATATGGAAAGGGGAAAGGAATACATATAAAGGACGAACGCAGTAGAGGTGGGGAAGGCGGATTCAGGCAGACCACTAATGTAAGAGGAAAATATTTTTACATTAGTGGTCTGCCTGAATCCGCCTTCCCCACCTCTACTGTGTTCGTCCTTTGTATGTGTTCCTTTCCTCTTTCCATATCTCTATTTCTATGTGAATTAATATTTGTTCGCCGTATGGCGGGATTTCGTGTTTGAATGTGCATATATATAATACACACACACACACACACACACACATACATACATATATATATATATATATATATATATATATATATATATATATATATATATAATTAGAATGTAGTTTTATATATTAAAAAATATATATTCTATTTTCTAATTTCACTTAAATTATCTCTTAGACCATCTACCTTCGTCACAGATGAATGTGTAGTGATCAAAACTGCTAGTGTCAGGTCAGGTTGCATTTGTATTATTATCCGCCTGTACGAAGTTTGAAAGGCACGAACGTCGATGAGGAATGAGATTATCAAATTTCCTTAATTTTGAATTTATATAGTAGAAAAAATGTTCCGTGTCATTCGTGCTCGTTGAACAATCCATCCACCCTGTCTGCCGAATAATGACTTTGGTCATTTCAAATCCGCCACCAGGTGTCTGTAGAGACGGCCCAATCTGGCAACTCGGACCAATCCGCTTAATTTTAACAATTGTCGAACGGTTTCCGAAACCTGCCGAAAAATAACGCGGTTTTCTAATGAATAATATTGTGTCAGCCAAGTATTTTCAGTTTCTTATCTTTAAATATTGCGTTTCTTGTTGTTTCCTAATTTCCCTTCCTTGTAATCGACTTATCTTTGGAGCTAAGTAAATATTTGTTGAAGGAAATTCAGGCATGTGAGTTGCGTGATGTGAGTTGTGTTTTTCATTATATCCTCGTTAGATTGAGTTTACAAATTTTAAGTATAAGTTATTTTATTATCAAGTGCATAAAATGTCAGAAAATAAATGTGCTCAGAAAGCTAGCCCCAGTCTCTTGAGTTCATTAAGAAAGTTTAGGTTTCAAAGGTCGACAGTTGTGAATGGAGAAGTGAGAAATTCTACAGAAAATATTCCCGAAGGTAACATATTGTCTTGAGATCACTCTGGTTAGTTATGTAGCCTGAGGTAACAAAAGTTTTATTTCATTAGAAACGAAGTCTCCATCAACTGATAATGAGGGCGAGACTTTAAAACTTGCTGTTCGTCGGACTATTAGCCGCATAATTGATTCGGACTCTGACGATTCCGGTTCTAGCAAAATTAAAAAGAATGCAACGCCTTCGAATACTTCATCGGAACAGGTCAGTATCTCACATGGAATAAAGCAATATTGTGTTGTCTTCCTTGACTACATCATTGTTCTCCCCGATGTGGAGCAAATCAAGTTGATCAGATTCGCTAACTTTGGAAATTCCAGTGCAGTTTGTAATTTATTAGTAATCATAAAATTCTCTCGCAGAGCTCAGGTGCCAATTCTACTGATGGCATCAAGACTGATAGAAATAACATCGTTGATTCTGACAGCGAAGATGATGTTTCTACCAAAGAAAAGAGTTTGCAGCTTTTAATCAAAGCCTATCCCAAGGTGGATGAAATGGTATGCTTCGACAAAATAATTTAGCATGTTTGAACCATATTTAACTTAATAAGTTTATGTTTTAACAAGTGAATACAGAACAAGCCATCTTGTTGTACATTGACAGGTCTTTTTTCTTGCTTGGGGAAACTATCTAAAAGTATAAACAGGAATTTTATTTGTTATTCGTTTAAAAATATATGACTATGTTTTCAGATCAGATCAATCTGACAAACAAGGTCTGGGTTGATTTCAAACATTGGTATGGCTATGTGGTAGTTGTTAAGTAAACAGCTCATTTTGTTGATTTTTTGAGACTTGATTAATAGACTGCAAAAAAAATACCTGCTTAATTTCTCAGTTATTGGTAGGCGATAGTAATTTTTATCGCAGCATCTGGAATTTGGGATTATTTCAGGTTTTGCGTAAACCTCTAGGTCTTATTAATTAAGTTGCATTTATCGAATTAGTTTTGCTTTGTTGAAAAATAAATTTCCGACTAAATATAATAACGTGGTCTGAGGGTAACTTGGGAGACTATTTCATTATTTTACTTTGGAAAGTTTAGAAAGAAAAAGATTTGAAATAGAACTGTAAGAGCTTTCCTGTAATAACTTGATGGAGACACTTTTCTATAGGAAAGTAATGACACAAGTGGGACTAATCTTGCTTTTGAAACTGTCTTGACAATTCTCTTGTGACAATTGTAGAGTGTTGACATTTATAAATAATGTTGGTTGGTCTACGATTGTCATATATGTTATTAACGATTGTATTTCATTTTTAATAATCAATATTTTGCATATTGATCATAATGAGTTTTCTAGTTGGATATCAATTATGTATTTAAGTAATATTGTCACTGACCCCACAGTTAGTTCCTTCATATGAAGATTAGGTAAACCAAATTGGAATGTGGGTCAGACATATTATTTAAGACTCACTTATTTGTACAAAACAGATTTATGTGCATCAAACACATTTAATTCAGCCTCATTATTATGTTATGTTTTTCAATCCACAAAAATTCGTGAATTAGACAATTCAAAATGTTAGTTGACTCTACAACTCAATAATTTAACCTTTTTTTAATTATGCAAAATATTACAAGATGTGGAATAGTAGATGGGCATCCATGAGCTGAATCTTCCACATAAATGTTCTATAAGCCCTCATTAAGTAAAATAAAATCAATAAGATAGTGCTACATTTTTTTATTTTTTAAAAATGTGGTAAATTATTCCAGCAGGATTCTGATCAGTACACAGTGCCATAATAAGGTTCAGAGTACTGTGAGCCTTGCCATGATGCTGCTTCTCCTCATTATCCTGGATTTTTCTTAGATCCTCATGATACATAGACAGTGGTTGTATATGTCAAAGGCTTATTCTTGCTCCCATTCTCTCCTGCCTTATCTAAGACAGTTTTTATAGTTATATATTATTTTTGGAAAAAATCATTAACTGTTCTTCATGTGAAAAGATCAATCTCTTCTCTTTTATTTTAGTGAAACTAAAGCCTTTTATGGATTGTTGCTTGAGAAGGGTCAATCTTATTTTTAAACAATTTTCTAGATTAATTAAAGTTGGCAATTTTCCACAAAAATATTATTTCCACAAAGTATTTTTGTGGAAAATTGCCAATTTTAATTAACCATGATATTCCACCATGTCACACCTGAAACATATCTTTTTAATTTTCTAGATGTTGTATCCTACTCAGCAGATAGCAGTATATTTTCCCCCATGGTGCTTTCTTCTGGAATGTACAGACATAATTATAAATTCATTGGAAACTGCTCATTAAAATTGGAAAATTTTATTGTCGAAGAAAAAAAAAAGAAAATTGTGTTTCGGCCCATTTTTCTACACAATAAAGTTTTGAGACTGACTTCCATTATATCTAGTGGTTGAAACTTGCTTGGTATGCACATGAGCCTGAAATGCTGTCTAAGTACATGTCCGCATCATGGAGCATAGTTTCTCATGAATTTTCATTTTCCCACCGCACCTCTGATTCTGCTCCCACTGACTCCATTACCTGAAATCCACTTTCATAGTGAAGAACAACAAGTGTATAACCACATCCCAAGCTCCCCTCAGATATTTTTCAGAGGTAGGAATCCACTGGTGTGTCCTTAATCATTGTGACTGCACTCATTCAAAACCTATTTACTTAGATTGTCACAGTCTCTTTGCTCATTCTCAGTAGTTACCAGGCAATGGCCTGCACATCAAATGTAAACAGTTCAGGAGGTATTAAATGTCCTCTAGTTAAATATGGGTTGGTCATCAGGGAAAGAACGTATGGATTCATTTGTGATCATGTCTTCCAATGCTTCAGAAATATTAGCGAATAGTGATTTTTTATGCAATTCAGTATATTTCAGCAAATCTTTGTGACAATTATGGTATTTTTTTTTTCAAATTTATCAATTCATGTTGTGATTTTTTTAGAAGAATTGTCAAAAGTGGAACAAAATCGTGGGAAAATGCCAAAATCGATAGTTAGCTTTGACTTTTTACTGCATAACTGAAAATATGCCTTTATTGCTCATCCTTATGTACCTTGCTGTCTCTTGGCTTAGCCACACTTGTTCTACCAGTGTGCCCATTGTATTGACCTTGGAAACAGAGAGCATAACTGCAAATGGCATGTGCATGATGTGTTATTAAAGTCATTCACTTCAAATCTTTGAGTGTAAGATAGCTTAACTGGCTAAAGAACTCAGCTGGGCATTGAGGGGTCCAGGTTCGGATCCTGGTCAGGGCGAATGATATTTACACTCTGAAATTGTTGCATTGTCTTCACTTAAATTTGTACTCTACCAACCTCTTCTTCCTCTCAGTTTCAATTATTGTCGGTAAAGTGGACCAACCCTTCACTAAATTCTGTTCCCTGGATCATTCAGTTGAGGAATTTGATTAAATTTCAAGTGTAAGAAATCAAAAGAATCATGTTAAAAATTTTGATGTTAGCAGCCATTTATTTCATTATTAAGTACTTGGATAAAGTCGGCAATTGGAATCTGGGAACAGAGGAACCAACTAGTTAGTGATGAAGAATGAAATGTTTTATGCATTTCTTCAGGAACTGCTTGATGTTTTGGCTAGGCATGGAATGGATCTACAGAGAGCCATGCAAGCCATGGAGGAGGATGATAAATTATTGAAGGCTAAAATTCCTAGATTCAAGAAGTCACCAATTCTTAAAAGTACATCAGAAGATCTTAAGCAAGAGTTGAATGGATGCATTCGGCAGAAATGGAAAATACTCAACAAAGGTAAACCTCTTTATTTTTTTTGAGAGATAGTTGAGGCCGGTACTTTGTAGAAATCCATTTGTCAAGCATGAAGAAAGAATCAGACTTTGCGTTTCCACAGAAAAGAATTTATATTACTCAATCAGTCCAGATGATTCTACAGTGTTGGAAACTAATCAACAATAATGAATTCTTTCTTCGTGCTTTCACCTCTTTTTTTCATTCAATTAATTATTTGGCTATTGCGTCAGTTTTATTGAATTTGATAGCATTTCAAGTATCAGTTAAAGAAAGGCTAAATCTAGTTTTAAACGAGTGTGTGTTTTTGTATTTCCATGTAAGAATAGTAATTTCAGAAAAGCCAATGATATGCTATCATATTTTACATATTCTTGTAGTTAAGTTCTTCATGCTTGAAAAAATTTATGTGGTATTTATAAATTTACTTGCAGGCCTGTTCGTCCCTCCTCAGAAAAAAATTAAAAGAAAAAATGAAAGCGAGGAGGAGGAGGATGATGAAGATGATGATGGGAACCCTTATTCAGAAAACAAGGTCTATGAAAGGTATTTCCACCATTACAAAAACCCATTGAAGGTAGCTTTCTTGTTTTATCATAATGATAGAAGTGTGACAGGGATCATGGATGTTCAGGAATTTCTTTATAGTTCATACCAATGTGTTAAAGTCAACAGTTAACAACCTGAAGGTTAGAATGGTATGAAAAAGGTCTTTCCCAAAAATAAAGCTGTTGCTTTAACAATCTTCAAGTGAAAAACATATTACACTTGCAATAAATTAGAAATCTTTCAAAATAAACTCAATGAGAAGTAAGCACTTGCTATAGTACTTTTTTTGGATTTTCATAAGATATAGCCTGAGGTAGTAGCAGAGAGTTCATGTCATCCAGTGCAATGGTTTTTGGGTACAGGAAATGGACTTCCATGCTTTGAAATACTTCCCTCTCCTCATTCTTAAACATGAAAGCATTCAGCCATACAGGTATGGCACACCTGTCCCTAGAAACCCCCAAATAAATTCTCTCAAGGTGTGGATTGATATATAAAATCCTTATTCTCTGTTGTTCCTCTTACCATTATTTGCAATAGGCTATCTAATTTCCTTTTCCTATCTAATTTCCAGTGATGACTCGGAAGAAGAGATGGAAGTTGACAGGATAACAATGTCTTCAGATAAGCAAGCAGTGCTGGATTTTTTCTCAAATGCAACCCTGCTGGAGCTCACTGGTGTCCCAACCTGTTCTAAAAAGAAAGCTGAAGTGATAATTAGCTTAAGGCCTTTTGAATCATGGGCTGACCTGGTGAGTTTGGAAGTGTTAAAACAGAGATAAATGAAACTGAAATACCAGTTTGAGTTTTCAACCAGTTTTCATTGTGCAAAGCTCATAAAAAACAGAGTTATATGGAATTTCTATTTATGAATTTTATGCCATTGTTCCCAGATATTCTAGTTGTCTTATATACTCGTATCTAATGGTCACCAACCCTGGTGGTGGCAGGGTAAAGTCCTCATTGGTCATTCCAAGATTGATAACAATCTGATGTAAAGGCTAAAATGTGCTGTTTTCAGACTAATGCTAAATAAGTAAACTTAATTGAACTGAAATATCTTGCTTGATATGCGATCTATCTGCCAATAGTTTTGAGAAATCATTCCCCCTGTAAAAACGTTGTCATCTATTTAAAGGTAGCCATTCTTTTAATAAATCTAATATTTTGTGCATGGTCCATGATTTTTTAGAGAATATTTTTTTATTTTGTCAGTTGCTATATATTTCTTTCTTGGGTTTTCCCAGAATTCAGCATGCCCTTTCTGATTTCATTTTAGGTGGAAAAATTGCAAAAAAACAAAACTGTTGGACCACAACTTCTAAATTCTTCTCATACTGTACTCAGACTTCGAGCTGTCATAACACGTTTAATGCAGCAATGCAAAAAACTTTCTGATGGAATGAAAGGCATTGTTAGAAGCATTACTTCTGGAGAGCTGAAATCAGTCAGCATTAAAACTCAACCGAAACTTATTTCACCTCAGTGAGTATATAAATATAAATTTATTTTTGAATCATATACATTCAAGTGATGGATTGTGGACTTATCATCATGAGATAGTATAATTTAAATATTGAAACCAAGAAACCTAAAAAGGAATTAAGTTAATGACTAATGTAGCTTTGCCCAAAGTTGAGACGGTAAGCATACAAAATTAGACCAATTTAGCCTAAACAGTGTTGATTCTTTCTGTGGATTCATTGAAATTCATCATTGGATTTATATGTCTTTTTAGTTTTTAAAAATATAGGTATCATGGTGAAGTCCATATCAATTTTGGAAGGTTTAATTGACAGCATGAAACATTAAAAAATTAAAGTTAACGGAAATTATTGAAACATTTACCTTTTTTAAATTTGTACTGAAAAATGTAATCATCTGTAAGCAGAATGAATGATAAAAGGCAGAGTGAAAGATAATTTATGTACAAAAGCATAGATCGGTAACCTGTTTTTAGATTTCCTTCAAGTGTTCCTAACTCTAAGAAAATTGATCTCCATGTGTTCAAAAGTGTATATAATTTTCATTCTACCAAGTATTCTAAGCATTATAACACTTCCAACTATATTTGAATACTTCCAATTATAATATATTGTTCTCTTGCACTTTTAAATTTCTGCAAGCATGGGGATATTGCATAATAATTAAGAAAATTCCATTTTGATTTGTTAAAAATTATTTTTGCATAGTAAAAAATTGGATTTTTTGCCATTTTATGTATTCTGTTTTAATGTTAAAATTATATTATAAATACTGATGGCTGAAGATTCAAATTTTGATATCTTCATTAAATAACTCATCCATATCTTGAAAAACTAGCTTTATAACAGTTTACACAGTTTTGTTTAAAACTAGTGGGGAAAATAATAGATTTTATCGATTTGTCTAAGTCTTTTGTAAATTTGGGAAGCAGAGTGGTGAGGACCTTGCATAGAACAGATTAGGTTATGACCATTTAGATGGATATTCTCCCTGTCACATAATTTGCATAATGTAATTATGGAAAGTAGTATGTATCAGGAACATCAGCCAGTCAAAAATTTATTTCCCAATCCATGGTTTTAGCTGTCACTCAACTTGCCCATGTATCGCTCCTGTCGTAGTTTCTTTAGCATAAAAGTTAAAATAGATAACTCCCAATTTTAAAAATGTCATTGATTATTAAAAAATTATTCATTATTGTCCATTTTTTATTGTACAATTACCCATTTTCCTAATATCTTATCTTCAAATGTATCTCTCTTTCTAGTCTAAAACTTGCCAGCTATCAGATGATTGGTCTTAACTGGCTCTTTCTAATGCGGAAGCAAGGCTTGAGTGGTATTTTGGCTGATGAAATGGGTCTAGGAAAGACAATACAGGTAATAGCATTCCTGGCTCACTTGAAGGAACAAAATATGTTAAGGGAGACTGATGCATTATGCGATGAAGAAATGGACAAGTCAGCAAACCAAGATGATTATAACAAAGAAGCCAAAACTCACCTGATAATTGTACCATCTTCCACTTTAGGTAAATTCTCTTAAGATATCTAAACTGTGTGTTTGCGCATGGGTTTTTTTCTTCAAATAGTTCAAAAAATATTTTTGCAGTTTTATTCATCCTTCAGAAAATTTTGTCAGGGATTTTATGTTTTAAAATCATGGTGGTATGTATGAAAATGGTTGAGGAAAAGGAAATGGCCTTGGTGGGAAAGATTTGGAAATTTCTGGTTTAATCTCTTTTTTACTGAATTGTTATGCTATTTACTCTTTCCTTTTCAGAAAACTGGATGAATGAAATTGATAGGTGGTGTCCTTCCTTGAATGTTGTTGCATATTATGGATCTCAAGAAGAGCGTCAACAAATTCGATACCGTTGGCTGCAAGAAGGATTTGATGATTTAGACGTCATTGTGACCACGTAAGTTAAGAAAAGTAACATACAATTTTCATTTTTATTCCTCTTTCATTAACATATTAAAGGAGGAAGAAGCAAAATCATAATTATAAGTTGCATCATTTTGTTTTACCAAACAAGACATGCAATAAAATGTGGAGCGCCAAGTAATTAATTATTAACCATCAATTAATTGATAGATATCAACAAAAGTGACAACATATCTGACATCTATCAGAAATCAGCATCTCTTCTATGTGAAACCATCCATTAGACCAATGAATGCCATGTTAATAGCTAAGAATAAGTTTGTACCAAGGTTTGACATAGACAACACCTGTTGTTTGAGTTCCTTTCTTGGCTCTTCTACTACTACTAAAGATTTTATTGCTTTCCTTGCATAAGTTGCTTTTTGTACAAGGGAGGATGCTTCACAGAGTGGCAGATCTTAATCCTATTTTATCCGTATTTCAGATACACAAATGTGACACTCATTGGCAATGGTTCTTAATCCTGTCTTCATTAGGTTTATTAAAATTTTTTCATTAAATTTCCACCATTGAAATTGATATTTCATAATTCATTACATATTTATTAAGGCTCTGCTCATCATCTTGATTGATGTAGTAGTGAATATTTGCAGTATTTGATTCATGCACATTTGTCATGTTATGAAACAGTGTAAAATCAATGATATTTGTCACATATTCTACCAAGTCACAATGGTTCTCTAAGCAGTCTTAGTTGGTTCAGTTCTGATTCTACCTGGATCTCTTAGGTTTAGCCCAGAATGAACCTTAAATTATTTGTTTTGTTAACATTTATTCTCATCCCATACCTATTGCAGACTTCTACTAGACATGTACTTAGCAATGCCTGCAGCCCCCTGGCTGACTGACAGACTACAGCTGGATCATCTGCAAACCTAACCATTTTATTAATTCCTCACCAAATTTCATTCCTATCGCCAGTTCTTCCCTTGCCTCTTTAACCATTTCCTCCACATATACATTAAATAGCCCCAGTGATAATGGGCACCCCTGTCTCATGTCTTTTCCGAACACTACACTCTCCGTCCCCCTCCCATACTTGAGCAGTTTGATACATGAACAGGTTGTGGATTAGTCTCATATCCTTCCAATCTACTACTATATTCTACCAAACATTCATCAGTTTTTCCCATCAAATGCCTTTTCAAATATACGAAATGAACCAATACATTGTGATTATATTCTATGTTCCTCTCTATTAGTGACTTCTTTACTTCAATGGCTCAGGCGTGCCTCTCCCCTTCCTAAACTCCAAATGATGATCCCCTAAGTAATCATTTGGCCTGCCCTCCATTCTTATGTTGATGATCCTGAGAACCGCTTGATGTCACATCATGTCGGCTAGTATGTATTGTTACTAATCAATACAGATCATAGAAGCCCTGAAGTCTGAATGGGTTGGGATAACAGAAATGATGTGATAACACCTGCAGGCCTATTTAGTGAGTTAAAAGTTGGACTTCCTGGCAAGAAAAAAAATTCCATTGCCTGCAGTGGAAAACACTGTTTGAAGAGGTCTAGGTCCCAAACTGTATTCATAAATTGCAAGAAAGTTGTGCAAAGGATTTGCCTGGCCCAACATAGGTGTTAGATGATCAGTCTAATGGTAGAAGTTTGAAAGAAAATGGGAAATTAGAAAATGACAGTGTGCAGGAACCAACAACAAGTCACACATTTCAATAAATGTTCATTATTTCTTTTTCATTTTTTGGATAGAACTTCCAAATTAATTTCTGCATATAAAACTAGTAGGTTTGGTGTATGTGACGATTAATGTATAAATTTGCTGCCACAAAACAATAATTTATTTGTTTGCAAATTATTATTTACACTATTATTATTGTAATTATTACTTTTAACCTTGATGCAATTTTCCAGAGTATTAAAACCAGCAATCCATTTATGGTAAAGTAAAAAGCATTGCATTCATGTTTAAAAAATAAATTTTCTATCAATTTTTTCCCCCAAGATGTTGCAAAACTTTAAAATTCTTGCTGGTGCATTTTACTAGCTGATGTATCATTCCGTGACACTGAGAGGTTGAATAGCGAAAATTTGTAGTTTTTACTCCCCTCAATTAAACTTATCACTGGATGTGCCCCTGTAGTTTGTTATTGTTGATTCTTTAGTTGCAATCGCAGCCTTCATTTGATGCATATATATTGCAAGTGCATGCATGTATAGAATGGAATTCATTTATAATTGCTTGAAATAAATGAATGAAGGGAATATTGGTCAAAATTATGTTATTGAAGCTTTTCTTGGCAGAGTGATTTGATAAGAAATATTTTCATTTTAACATTCAGTGATGTTAGCCGTGTACATAATATATACACGTAGGTTTAATGTCAAATCCATTAATATTTTTAAAAATTTTTCTTTTTCAGTTACCATATGGTTGGTGGAAGTGCAGAGGGAAAAATATTCAGGAAACTTCCTTTAGATTACGTGATATTTGATGAAGCCCACATGTTGAAAAATATGGCCACCCAGCGATATGGGACATTGATTAAAGTTAAGGTAACAAGAGATGTTTCATGTGTTTTTTATTAACTGAAATGTACTGAGCCAACCTATATATGTGGGATGATCTCAGATAAATAAATGGTAAAAATTACTGTCCCAGAATGTTTAGTACTGTTTATGGGAACTTAAAAAATTTAAACTCTAAAATAATTATGTGATGGTATGAAAGAAGTAATTCAAATAAATGTCATCAGTTAGTCATTGGAGGAATTAAAATCACGTCAGTCCATTTTCTCCTAAACTACCAGTAATATCTTCAAATTGCATTACATATGACTGTGTATTGTTTGATTCTTTCCGTCTTTCATTCTTGAGAGCAAGAGTGAAATGGAGGAATTTTTTTTCTTACATTTTTCTTTGCATATTATCCTAAAAAGATTATGATCTTAAAATATGATCCATAAGAAATCCTTTGCATCAGTGCTATTCAGTTTCCCAGTTTCTATTACTATTCTCTTTATAGATGTTCAGTGGTGTTTCTCGTGATCCATTTAATTATTAAAATTCTACTATCATTACCATTTCAGTATTGTATTTTTTCTTTTGATGTTATTGTCCATTCCTCCCTCAGATAAAAAATAAGTTTTTTTTGACTACCCTTATGTACTTAATTACAATTTTGATATTAGAAGTCTTGATCCATTTAAAACCTAATGGTGCATAGCAGTACTTGAATTTAAACCTATTTATGAATACACTTGATGCCTTGACCACTCAAAACGCAAGCCACTTCTTTGGATCAAATATGTCAGCTGGTATGGTAGAATCTCTCAATTTAGTTTATTTGGTCTCTCATGTATTTTATTGAGCTAATATGAAAGGCTACATTTGGGAGTATATTCCAAGCAGTAACATTTAAGATTCGTTAAGTGCAAGTTCATGCTTTTATGGGAAGCTTTCCCATTTTCCTTGTTTTAGTGCGTGTGTAGAACTTACAAATTTGTAATACAACAGGGTAATATTTCACAGGTAGTATTTCATTTTTACTGGCATGAAAAAAATGAAATATTTTTCTATCATGATCGATCATATTTATACTTGGATGCTTTTTGGTGCTCTTAATGTGCTTTGTGCTCAATAAAATTTTTAAGGTCAGATTTCATTAGAATGTGGTAATTGCAAATTGAGTTATCTTGTTTAACTAGCTGTATTAATATTCTTCAAAATGGTTTGATGCCATGGAATCCAAGCCATGAAAACTAAGGTCTTCATTTTCAACATGAATGGGATGCCACGGTACTCATTGAGCTCTGATGTTGCTACACATAGAAAAAATTAAGAATTTTGGAATACATACTCTGTACTTATGAGTTTTGGAAATTATTTTCTTGGCATGAATTTAGTGGCATTTCCTAATGCCATAGTTCAAGTGTTTGCTAGTCATGGAGCTACCATTACAACATTCAGAGGAAACCCTGAAGAATAACGTGTGTATAGAACATGGTGTTCACCAACCTGAAAAGTCTGGAAAACTCAGGGTCACTTGCCACTATTGGCATTCAAATTCAGGTGTAACAATCCATCTCCATTCTTTCAGAATTTAGGTTTAACTTTGTAGGAAATCCATGTCTCTATGTGACCATATTTTTCTTCCTAAAAATACACTTGCGTGAAGGTATAGAATTTCCTGGAAAAAAATTATTAATCAACCCTTGGAAACTTCAGAGAATTTTTTAATGGTTCAATTGCAGACACCCTTATCCTAACACAAGTCTAATGGAAAACTAACTTGCTTCTAATATAGGTTTCTACTGCTCTCGCCAAAGTTTGGAATATTTATCAAGTTTTCATAGAAGTTCACTTCATTTTGACCTTAACACCTGCAAATGAGTTTAAAGTCACTAAGTGTGCCTGCTTCGCATGATATAGTATGGGCCTGTCAATGTCCCACAATGTGGTCACTAGTTACGGAGTTACCATTATTTACGATTCCTGGGAAATATGGGTATATTTTATGTGTTTTTAATTATGCATTGTAATTTAACTGGCATTGAGTTTGTTACCTTGAAAAAAGAAAAACATTAATAAAGTCATCATGTCAAAATTATCTGTAATTAAAGCAATTTGTGGAGGAATTTGTAATGACATAACAGTGTCATGAAAGTGAAGGTACGGCTGCATTTTAGTGAAAAACAGAGTGATATTATGTGAAAATATCAGTAAAATAACAAATAAATGACTCTCCATTCTCGGGATGTCACCGCATAGGTTGTTTTTTGGGCAACAGTTTCCCCTGTGTTCCAACAAGTGTCTTCAGGTCAAAGTGCAGGGACGTTGTTTTGGCCGCATTTATATATGTGTCAAATCTCCCTCCCTGCTCTGTGATTGGTCAACAGTTTCCCGCCAAATCCTTTTCCAAGCGCCTGCTAACAACGTCCCGGTACTTCGATTTGAAGATGCTCATTGGAACATGGGCATAACTGTAATCCAAAAAACAACCTACACGGTGACATCCCGAGAATGGAGAGTCATTCGTCTGAACGCCGCGAATATCTATGATCTAAATAACAAATAATGTTGGCATTAGTGGGTTTAAGTCGTAGTCATATATATCTGAATAACTTCAGACAACTAAAGAGGGAGATGCTTCCAGTATATTAAAGACAAAACTGAATATTTCATCAAAGGAAACATTCCACTTGAAAGTTTGAATCTTCTGAATGTTAGAAGAGGGTTAAACAATTTTAAAGCAAACCCTCTGTAAAATGAACTCAACATAAGTCAGACAGTCAGGACTTTGTAGTTTTGGTAGCACGTTGTAGCATTGTGTGAGACAGTGCTGCTGAACTCTGTTAAAAAATGAATCTTGCTTGTAAGTACCTATAGATGAGGTTGAAAGTAATTATATTATTTCATGAAGTTATCAGTAAAGTAAATCTTTGATTATCCACACAAATGGATGCATTACGAAGCTCGAAAAATCTAAAAAAAAAAACAAGATAACCAAAATACACAGAAATATGATCATCATAAAAACAGGTTCAATTTGTATGAATCAAAATAGTTTTTAAAAACAAATGACCATTGTTAAGAAATAAATGAACTCTCCTTTTGTTGTGATTAATTTGCGTTTTCGTTACTATATTGCATACAATTTAGTTGTTTTTCAGTTATTTTTATATGTTTGGAATTATAGTTTTACATTGCTTGGGTTAACAAATGCTGGGGTGACGATAATGGGAAAGTATGAAGAGTAAAAAATTTTTTATATGAAAACATTATATACATACTGTTGACTACTTTTGATTTTGTGATAAAAATTGAAAACTTCTATGAAAGCCTAGGTGTTTCAAAATTGTATTTATTAAAAGTATGCTGAAGTTTCAAAGTATTTGTTAATTATCTTTGAGCTCGTAATTTTATTGAAATTTCAAGGTGTCAGAAAGAGAGAATAGCACAGATAATCTGGGCATTGATAATCAAGAAATTACTGTATTTCAGTTGTACATTTTAAATGATCAATGAACTATTGCTGCATTAAATGAGTAATTCACATGTTCAACGAAATGTCAAGATTTCATAGATTTGACACATGCGCTTGACACAAAGGGAGAGTTATTTCCATGTGGTTTTGTCATTCTGCGTGTAAACACTCAATGATTATAGTCTCTCATGGAAAAAAACTAAAGCTAGTTTTTTAAATATGCACCAAAAAAAGGTGAAGATATACTGGAATTGTTCATAATTCTTTTTATAAAATGAGTGCAGTTATGTTATCAACTTAAGTTGTGACTGTAAAATTCTGTTTCATAATAAGGAAGTTCTGAAGCTGTTTTAATTGGTATTCTCCTTAACATGTTACCAATTGTCATCTTTTTGGCTCTCCCAGGGGAATCATCGAATTTTACTCACAGGAACTCCGTTACAGAATAATCTCGTTGAACTCATGTCTCTCCTAGTTTTTGTGATGCCTGGAATATTTGCTGGGAAGAAAGATCATTTGAAACAACTCTTTTCCATGTACCCTGTAAGTGTCTTTTAATATTTTATTAGAATTTAGAATAATTTGTTCTGATAAATTGAATTTATCTGTAAAACACTGGACAAATTTTACGTGTTCCATTCAATCTCTCAAGTTATACTTTATCCCCAATTATACACTAGTGAAAAAATATTGCATTTTCATCTTTAAGACATTAAAGGGTTGATTAAATGTGATTGGTTGTGATTTCTTATTACACTGTGTTAAAGTCCACTATAATCTAAATGTATGTTTATTAACTTCATTGCATATCCACTTACTTGATTGGTTCCTGTGGAATTACTGGGTATTAAAATGTTAGGAAATATTTCAATAGCTATCAAGACACTTGTTATTTGAAATGGCCAGTAGGCTATTGCATTTTTAAAGGAATGCATTGAAAAGTGCCAATGATGATTTAAAGTGCTGATAATCCTCATAATTTTTTTTATCATTCACAACCTCATATGCATGTAAATAATTCTTATGATAGTTCTGTTCATGATAAAACTAGATTGTTGTTATTTTCAGCGTCAGTCCGCATCAAACAATCCAACCAGTGCATCTAGGGATGAATCCAAGTTTGAGAGGGAGCAAGTAAGACGTGCCAAAGAGATAATGAGGCCTTTCTTCTTGCGACGGTTGAAGCAAGATGTCCTTCAAGATCTTCCCACCAAGACTGAGAAAGTTATTTACGTCCCATTGGTGGAATCGCAAAAGGGGCAATATGATAATTTAATTGGCCAGTATTCGAAGAATGCAGAGGAAATTGTAAGCTGGTTTGAATTTTACAGTCTTAGAATATTTTACGTTGGATTCTGTTTTAGGATTTCATTTTGAATTTCAATTCTTTAAAAAAAAAAACATGTGCAGTCAGAACATAGAGCTATTACATTTTGCAAAGATCATGTGACTTTAATGCATATTATAGTTTATAGAAATGTATTAGTCTTGTGGGTAGAGTGCTGGACTACTCACCAGAGGGCTCAGGTTAAATTCCAGGTGATGCCTCTGGGCACCCCGCAATGCTACACCCAAATGGTGTGATTTTTGGGTGCTAGATCTTCCTGAGAAATCCTAGATATCACAGGGAAAAGAGTTGGCCATCCTGATGACCCTCTTTGGGTGTGAATTTCACATTCAATTGGACTTAGTATTTAATGAGCTCTCCCTTGTTATCAAACCGATCATTGGGTTGATTACGAGGTCTGTTTAAAAAGTCCCGGAACTTTATTTTTAAAAATACTTCCATAGAAAATTATTGGTCGGGGCCCCCTTCAAAGTAGTCTCCTCCCCAATGTGCTATCCCAAGGGTGTTTCCACTTTTTGAAACAGCCATGGAATGCTTCTTCAGGAATGCTCATAAACTCCTCTGTTTAATTTCTCTCTCTCCCTGGAATGGTGGCAAATGGGTTTTCTTTGACTGAGGTTTTTAGTTTGGGGAAAAGAAAAAAGTCACTAGAGGCAAGGTCTGGTGAGTAGGGTGGGTGGGGAAGCAGAGTGGTCTTGATATTTGCTAAAACCTCATGAGTTCTGAGAGATTAATGAGCTGGCACATTGTCATGATAAAAAAAACCACTCACTATTCCTCCAAAGTTTGGGTGATTTTCGCCTAATTCTCTCTCTTAGACATTTCACAACCCCCAGGCAGTGCTGCCTGACCTTAAGGTGGGTATACATGATGTGCAACCCCCGTCGCATAAAAAAAGTCAACATCACCTTGACATTCGAGCAAACTTGTTGAGCTTTTTTGAGGTGTGGGGATGATTCACCAATGCATTGTAAAGATTGCACTTTTGTTTTGATTTCACATTCATGAACCATATGAATTATACGTAGCATCATAGCGTCCTCACCCTAAGTCTGGATAATCTACTAAAAAGTTTCCATGAAGGATTTGGAGAGTTTCAGATAGACTTTCACCGAACAACACTGCACCTTCAAAGATAGGTGATGTGATCCGGTTTTTCGCCACACTCCAGAAACACCCTTTCAAATTAACAGCTATGACTAATCAAAAAAAACAAGATATTAACAAAGTGGTTAAAGGTGGTTTTTTGGGAAATTACCACAGGAACAACGAATCCAAAAGAATTTAAAAATAACTAACTGAATGTGTGCTATTAAAAAGTTTGGGAACTTTTTGAACAAACCTGATACTGTGATAGTTTGATCCTCTCCCATAGGTCACTGACTGCATGAGTTGATGGGTCAGCAGTTCATGATATTTGTTTGTTATGGATGGCAATAGACAGATTTACTTGTTTTGATCCATTAGAAGTATTTAGGATTTGATTGGATTTGGAGAGCAAAATGCAACGGATGAAATTATATACATAGGCGAAAAAATTGAATGACAAAGCAGATTATTTTTTTGAATTGTTACAGTTCAAGGTAAAGGATTAAAAAAATTGAAGGTGTGATGAAACAAAGAATCACAAGTTAAAAAAAAGCTTAATAAGAATCCAGAAATGTGTGACTCTTGGGAAGCCAAGACACTGGAAACTCTGAGGACCAATGAGAATTAAATGATGGTGGACTACTTTCACATTACAGAGAAAAAACTAGCAGGTTTTTAGGTACATGACCCAAACCTGAAGCATTTCGAGAAGGCATCCACAGCAGTCAAAGACAATATTTCATGCTGTAAAATGTTGAGTTCAGGAAAAAAGAGTTTTTGTGGAAATGTCACTAGAAAAAATATGTTATGAATAAGATTGGCCATTTCATTTTTGTTCAAGTGCTTTAGCCACTGAAGCTACCCAGGCATCCTATTCCAGTAATAAATTACTCATCTACTCTGTAAAACAACTTTTGCAACAGTTTACACCACTCTGTTCAAAAAGTAGTTGAAGAAATAATATATTTAATTGATTCTGGATGTTTATTGTAAATTTGGGATGCAGAATGGAGGGGACTTAGGGAATCTGGTAGGTGGTGGTAGCAATGGTGCTGGCTTCTCTCCCTGAGGGCCCAGCCAAAGGGATGGCTTATCATTATCATGAATTGTAGCAAAAACAGTGGCTGAAATTAGGGCAAATATTTTGTATGGTTGAACATTTTTGTGTTCATATTTGGGAAAATTTATTTCAATAATTTATTGTCCAGTGCACTCATTGAATTGCTTAATCTTCTTTTTAGGTGAGTCATTTAGATGAGGAGCAAGTCATCAATGGTGACCTCGATGAAGAAAAACCACCACCAAAGAGAAAGAGGCAGGAGCAGTCAGGAAAAAAAGACAAAGAAAGTGTAGCTTCAGGAATGTCAGTTATGATGCAACTCAGGAAATTAGCAAATCATCCCCTGCTAGTGAGGAACATTTATAGTGATGAAATTGTTCACAAAATGGCTGTCAAACTTCAGAAAGATTCTTCCTACAATGAGACCAACCTTAATTATATTATTGAGGATCTTAGTATACTGTGTGACTATGAGCTACACAGGTTGTGTTTGGGTTACAGGGTAAGTCATATTTGAAGAATCCCTTCCCAGAAGAAAGATTGCTAAAAAGTAATTAGTGCTAAGCTAATGATGATTTGAAATTCTGCCCCTAATCAAAGGTATAAATGGTTGACCAGAACTCTTCCATAATTTGCAAGAAAGAAATATCGTCATGGCATTGGCTTGTGTAAGGTCCCCTTGTATCAGAGACATAAGTGTGCTTATTATATTTATTTTAAACAAAAAAATCTTCATGGATTACATTGTTTCCCCACACTGAATCATCCATCTATATTATTTTTCATCATTTGATTATTCTCCCTTGCCCTTTCTTATATCAGTTCTTATACATTTTGCTAACATATTAATAGATTTTTTAGGATTGCTTTTAATGTGTTGTCACTGGTATTTCATTTTAAGTCAGTATGATAAAGGAATCCTTAGTTAGTGATAGAGTCATTGTACTATTAACATTCACAGTTCAATGTCAATTTTTTTCTTGGGTTATCCAGGGCTTATTTTTTTATTTTCTTTTAATAACATTTATTCCTACTTCATCATTGCCATTTCTTCCCTAAAAATGAAATGAAGAAATGTAAATGTGATGACCTGAAGCAAATTTTTTCATGTAAATGCAACTCCCAAGTCAATACAATTTTTATTCAATGAGATAATAGGAGTTGACAATCAAAAGCAACTATGCAGAGAAATTTTGTGAGAAAAGGTGCTTTAAATTGTAAGAAGATATTTTTGAAGGCATTGGGGCTTAGTGGATGCAGCAGTCATTGAACAGTAATTTCTTTTTGTACTTGAAAAATCACTACCACATCAATCATGGAAGTCGTGATTGGATTATGCTGTATCTTTCCTGATCTAGAATGCCCTGCAGATTCATTCAGTCTAGTGGATCCTTACACCTCCAAGGTATCCTAAATTAAACAACTATTCTTGCTTCATCATCAATCACCATTTTATAAAACCTACTGTAGGTGGGCATACTGTAGCTACTTAATCGATTTGTAATATCTTTATGGTAGATTTATGCTATATGGTGAAGGAATGCTATATATCATGGAAATTTCAGATGAATTAGTCCCTTTTTGTACCAGCTGCTAATACCTGACAGTGACAAACAAAACGCCAGAGCTTTTATGTTGAATGTGTACAGGGTGCAGTGCAAAAATCCAGACATATTAAACAATTTTTCCAAACATTTTTTATTAAAAAATTGAAAATGTTTACGCATTTTTGATATTACTAAATTGTTTGTGTGATTATAAACAAATCATTTATTCAATTAATCCCCGACTTGCTTGAATCCCAGTCTCCATTCTTGGTCTGAAGTATTCGCAGGCCTATTTCAACGTGCCACAGTCCATTTTGGCAAATGTCATTTTAATAATGGCTCTCAATGTTGCAACATTTTAATGTCTGGACTTGCTGATGATCCTTTCGACCACAGTCTATGCATAGTAGTCCAATAAATTTAAATCTGGGCTGTTGGGAGCCCAGAATTCTTTGGACCAAAACACATTGATGTGTGACAACCAATTTTGCTCGTAATGGCTTGTATGGGCTGGTACACCTTCCTGCTGGAAATTCTGGGCCTTCCAGATTACACAGTTTCCATCCACAGACGGCTTCACTACATTTGTCAGAACACCCAAATAAACTTCTTTGTTGATATTTTCCAATTTGTTAAAGAAATGTGGTGGCATGACATCACCCTCACTGGGCACAACTCCTAGCACGCGGAAATTCACCAGAAATTTCATTCTGAAAACAATGTGGACATCTTCATGGTCGTGGGTGAGTTAGCTGTTGTTCCTACAATTGATTTTAGCATCCACAGGAATAGTTTTTTCATCTGAAAAAAATCAGATTCATCCAACAGCATTTTTTTTTTAAGGAACCCAAAAGCGGGTTGCAACATTCGACTCATTTTTCCCTGACAGCTTCAGAAAGTATCTGTCTTATTTTAATAGTTTAAGACTTGTAGAGGAGGTCCTCCTTGACAATTCTATGCATAGTTTTATCACTCACACTGGCTATAATTTTCATATTGACTGCCCTGGATCCTCATAAATGAGCTCCTGAGCCTGTTGGATGATGTCAGGCTTCCTGACAATATGTTCCTTCAAGTGATTTTTCCTTGCCGGTGTTGCAAAACCATTGTCAGATTTTTCCAACTCATTATACTTTGCAACATCTATACCGTTGTTCTCAGGTACCCAAATAACCGAACAATTTCTGTGGCTAAGTGATCAGTGCATACCCTCATTAATCTCGGCTTTTCAGTTATACTCTGTTCTTGTTCTCAGCATTGCGACTGTAATAAGGTTGACTGTTCAGTACATAGATCAAACTTATTTGGGTGCCAATGGCGACCTCTACATGTGGTATAAAATTGTCGGAGCTTCAAATTGAATTTTGTCCGGCCACACCATGTACATTCTTAGATGTAGATTTATGCATAATCTAATATTAATATTCTCAAGCCAGTTTTTTAGTTCATGCTCTTTGAACTTAAAGAATACGTAAGACAATTCAGGTATGTTGTTTTTACTCAATCTACATTAGGTAAAAAAAATAGTTTCAGAGTCCGAACAAATGCTGCTGCATGATCAGTCCAGGCATTGTTTGCTCATACCCTTTGGTTCAACCAATTGACCTACTTGCACTTTAAGGTTTTTCAGTCACGAATTATTTTTCAGGCATTCAATTGTAACTTTAGGCAATAGCTCAATTTCTAATGTGGCGAACATTAATATCATTATTTTAGATTTCTTGCCTAGGAATTTCGCATTAGAATTAGGAGCATGCTTCTATTGTTTACCATGTCAAATTTTTTTCTGAATCAAAGTCTTTTTATTATTTTCTATTGAAAAAGTGAAATGTGGGCAGCTATAATCCACAGTCACAGCATATTTACATTGATGCTGAGGTGCTGCAAGTATGTGATATGTTAAATCAGGAGTGGAGTTTTAATTATTTCATTTAAAGGTTTGTTGGGATTCGATTGAGTGCCCAAATCTTGCCTCAATTCCTAGATTAGAGGTTTTACTGACATATACGTGGACCAATATGAAAGTAATGCTCATGACTTTATTGTGATGCAGTCCCCCAGCCCCCATACAGTCCCGACTTGGCTCCATGCAACTTTTTCTTGTTTCCCCGACTGAAGAGAGAGCTTAAAGGAAGGTATTGCAAGACTGTGGAAAACATCCAAAAGCGTGATCACGGTAAAAAAGAAACTTTACACTTCCATAATAAAGATTTTAATATTTAACTTGGGAGGAGTTGGAAATTTGGCAATCCCTTCTCTCTGTGAGGTTTGAGGTGGTCAATGAAACAATACACCTCTCCCGTTCACCCCTCCTAAAATTCTTAAAAGACTCCAATATCTTTCCGCACCAACCCCATCCCCACCAAGGCAGTGATGATCATCGACAGTCCCTTAATGAAGGTTAAACCAGTGTAGACAAACAACCCCCCCCCTCCCATAATTGAATATTATTATTAGGTAATCTACCGGTTAAGGTAGGTTTTTGGATGGACACAACTATCAAATTAACATTTTGTGACTCCCCGCCTAGCAAACTAATCTATATCAGGTCCCTCTTCATCTCGGTGTACTTCTTTCCTCTCTTCATCCTCTCCAACATCCCTATCCTGTTCCTACCCTTACCTCGCTTGCCCAACATTCTCCCCTCTATTACCCTCTTCAACATTCCACTACCGCTCAATACGCCTTTCATCCATTTTTCCTGCCTCCATAGGATTTCTCTCAACAAACCCCTCTCCTCCCCCATCATTAATTGAATATAGAAATGTGTTTTTTGTTTTTTTTTCCACTGCTATTTCTAAGAACAGTGAAGTTTTACATTGTGTTCTTCATTTAATGATCATTTAATGTACATAAACTTCCACAAATTTGAGCCAGAAACCTTCCAATACATATCCTCCCCCTCCCCTAGCCCACTAATAAGTTGCTGCACCTGCACTCAACTCACCCCCTCTCCCTTACGCCCCCTACCTTCTCCTCCTCTTGGAGCCAGACTATATAAGTTGAAAAATTTTTAATGTATGTTACCTGATGATGATGCGCAGCATCGAAACCATGGTTGTGAAATATTAAATCTTTATTTTGGAATTGTAGTTTCTTTTTACCCTCATTATGAAGGAATTCCACAAAGTTAAACCTGAAACTGTTATGTTTATCCAACAACATTTTGCAATAGGAGAAACATTCCCGTTGAGGAGTTTCAGGGTGCATTTCAGGCCTGGCGGACACATCTCCGAAATTGAATTGATGCAGGGGGAGAGTATTTTTTTTTTATTTTAAGCATTCGTACAAGTACAATCAACAAATCTATTTTTCCCAGAGAATGAAAAGTACTGTAATAGTGGACCCTGTATATCTGAGGAGTATTGAGCTATAATTATTAGTGTATTTCTTTGCTTGATGTTTTACCTTAAATTGGCATGAGCAGTCAAAGTGGGATACACCATTTATGAACATCAAGTTTTATAATGTTCTTCTTTCATTACAGAGTATCCTTGACCATAAACTCGATAAGCAATCCATTCTCACCTCGGGGAAATTTCAAAAGTTTGATGAACTTTTTCCCACGTTAAGAAAAGAAGGCCACCGGGTTCTTATATTTAGCCAATTTATTATGATAATGGATTTAATTGGAGATTACTTGGCTTGCAATGGTTTGAAATTCCTACGGCTGGATGGCTCAACTCCAGTTTCTGAACGGTAACTATGAGAGAATTCACTACATGTTATTACCAAATGCTGATAGGTTACTATTAATATATACCCTAACATTTGGAAACAGGTTAATGCTGAAATCAACAATACCATATTTGACACTCATAACTTGATATCAACAGATTTTGGAAGCCCTTGTTCTTTATGTAGCCTGTTAAAGAATCCACTCATGTATTTCATTACTGTTTCTGTTTGGCAGTTCATTTGAGAAAAGTTATTTATTTTGGTGCTCACTAAATCAGTGATATGGTTTGTTGCCTGTATATTTACTAGATCAATAATTATCCCTTTTCCTTTTGTTTACATTTCAGACAAACATTAATTGATACCTACAATTCTGATGAAGATATTTTTGCCTTCATTTTGTCAACTCGCGCTGGAGGAATGGGTATTAATTTAACAGCTGCAGACACCGTAATTATTCATGATCTAGACTTCAACCCATACAATGACAAGCAGGCTGAGGACAGATGTCACAGGGTTGGACAACAAAAGTAAGTGATCATTGCTTCAAAGCATTCATCTTAATAGAATAGTGTAATGCTCATATGAACCTAGCGCGGAACCATTATAATTGACAAAATGATTATTAAACTAATATTGAAAGTTAACTCATAAATTTAAGTGCAGTAAAACCTCATTAATCTGGATTATATGGGGCTATAAGGTGGTTGGTGGGATTGGGGGAAATCTGGGTTATCCAAGATTTTGACTCACATAGCCCCATAGAATATTTTCTTCCTTTAATATTGTGTGCTGTTTATGGCCTATGACAACATCCAATCCACAATTTCAATAGATTTTTCCAAGCTTCCATGAATGAATTTTGTTTATTTGATGTTATTTGTTATGACTTAGTCAGTTGTTGACTAAGTATGATTTAAGTGTGAGAGTGTTTGTTTGTATATTTTGTAATGTATCATTTAGGTTTTCAATTATTTCTCTGGCACTTAAAAAAATCTTTAATTACTTCCTTAGGAAATCAATTTGGTATTTCATAACTAAAGTGAATGAAATGATTATAGCTCCACTTCGTTGTGATAACCAATAAACTTGGTATATGTTGAATTTTTGTATGCTAGAGAGAGGTATTTTACTATCCTCCTCAGAGTTCAAGGGTGATTGTGTTTTGCTGTGGGAACATCCTTTAACTTATGTGTACAATCTGCATCAGCACACAAAGTTAGACACTCTCAAAGCTCTTCAGTACCTGTCCATTTTATCTTTATTATAGATCTGAGATTACTGTAAATTATATTGTGAATGATCGTTAATGTTCTGTAAATGGTTCTCAGGCTTTGCTATTAGCAGTCATGATTCACCATTATCTGAAATATTATACCTCATTCTAAACCCCCTTTGGATTCCTTAAAGTTTCAACCAACCATTGAATATATGCAATGAAATTGAAATTTGAAATATTTCTGTGAAACTGCTACTCTAGTTAAATTAAGATTAGAAAATTAAGGGAATTATTAAGTGATTGTTTTCAATATTTCTCATTCTTTCCCAAGGGATGTGACCATAATACGCTTAATTGGAAAGGACACTATAGAGGAAGGAATATACCAAATAGCTCAAGAGAAGTTGAATCTGGAAAGGGAAGTTACTACTAATGATGAAGGTAATTATCCAATTATATTATAGACATACAGTGAAGTCTTCATAATGTTTTCCTAATTTCAAGTATTTCATACTCTTATTGCAACTTTTTGAAGTTCCTGCATGGATTTCATTACAGTATTCCATTTTATTCTTTTAAGGTTGCCCTCAATTTAGTGCTTTGCCCAGATTAAATCTAGGCATGGCACATGAACAATTCAGTCAAATTATATGGTTACTTCTGTGTGATTTTGTAGATTCTCAAGCAACAATCATTGGGTTACTCGTATTTTTTAGGGTTACATATTTTTTGCATATGTAAATGAAGGTTTGAGCCTCAAACAGATTATTTTTTCAAACATTTTAAGTATCAGTAGTTTGTTATATTTAATTATGAGCAATTCATTCTCCTATCCCTAATCAAGCTGTGCTTTATCGCATTCAATTTGGAATTTATCAAAGTTGTATGGTCCTTCAATTGGCAGTTTCCAGCTTATAATTAGTGTACCAGTGTGTACCACTATTAATGTTAAAATAATTATTTGCTAAGAATTAAAATTATTCTTTTGCTATTAAATAGACCTGAAAGAGAGCTGAACTAGCATTAGTAGCCGGAGTTTAAAATGTTTTTTTTTCTATTTGTCATACAGGGACAGAAAGTGTTTCTGAGGGAAAGAAGGAAGGCATTCTTCGTTTGTTAAAACAAGTTTTAGGTCATGATTTCAGAGGAGCCTCCCAAGCAACATAGTTTCACGTGGTTCACAATTGCATTTTGGTGTAACTCTATTGTTCGCAATTTAAAAGTATATTTATTCAAGTTTTGAATTCAAATCTCTTTGTGTCTCCTGATGAAAAGGATCTCATCCAGCAAGAATCGATGTGGAAATTAATAATGGTTGTTCACTTTATTGTAATAATGTTTTATTGTTGTATATCTGTGTTATGGACTTTGTTTTATTCATGTTTACCAAGATGTGAGCCACGTGTTGAAATGATATAAGCAAATTGGGCCCCGATATATTTTAGGCTGCATGTTTTTTATACAATTTATTTTCCATGTTGTTAGAACCTGTCAACATGTAGACTTGTATGTGTGTCCTGTTGTTTGAATTTGTCATTATTTCTTTCCTGAGTATTGATACATTTAGCTACAGAAGTTTTAAAAGTATGATTAAGAAAGTGCTCAGTATCGGAGAAGTATTTCCATTTGTGTTTGTAGTAATAATGATTTGCGTTTATCTTGCTTTTATTTATTGTGTTAGTTGTGTTATAAAGAATAAGTTTTATGTATTAGTATAAATTAATAATGGCATTTATCCAATTATTATGAACTAACGATTATGAGGTGTAAATTTTGTGCTGAAGTTCATGAGTAATAGTTAATAGATTGTTTTTTCCTGTTACATTGATTGTAAGCAGCTAAAAAGAGTAGGAACTAAGGCCTCGGTAATTATTTATTGCACAAAACTCCAATATTCTTTTGCAGTGTTGTGATATTAAGAGAATATTTTCAGTGAAGATTAGTTTAGAAAACACATTCCGCACTCTCACATGCCATCCTTATTTTTTCTATTTATCTGTTCAGTGTGTTAGGGGAGAATTATATTAACGAAGAGTGATGACGATGTGTGTGCTGATCTGTTCCTGTAAACGTACAATTCTTTTCACCAAATGAGGGCAATCTGGGAATACTCTTGATGAATATCTGTGTTAATGTAACACAATATACCGTTGTTAGTTGCATTTGGTACTGATGCTGTAACATTAACCATACAATTTGGAAATAATTCTGAAGAGACCTTAAGACTCTTGTCAATTTGGCCTAATTTATTATAAATAAAACCGTGTGTGAAAATAATAGATTTCAAGCATGCTCTTGCCCTATGTACTTATGATGAATTCTTTTTTCATATCTGCTCAAATGTCTGATATTCAAAATGGCCATTATAAGGTGTCACATTGCTATTTGCTTGAAGGTGTGACTTATTAATCTGAAGTAACTCCAGCATCATTACAGTGCAGAAAATTTTTCTTTGTGGTAAGAAACTAATAAGTGAGATGGCATAATGATTGGTGTCCATATTGGATTCCAAGTTGCATATGCTTTGTCTCTGACTGGATATCTTGCCCAATTGGATGCATTTTATAAGGCTATAACATCAGTGTATAAATTCCAGTATGGAGTAGACTGATTGGTATTTGTCCTTCCTGCCATGGTTGATAATTGTAATTCAATTTCATGGGAAATGAGTAAAGGTGAGGTAATTAGACTAGCTGATATTTTGTATCCCATCGTGATGCTCTCTAAGCATATGTAATTTAATATGTTTATAAAAATCAATGTGCACATTGACAAATGAATTACAGAAATAATGTACTTTTTATATGACTCTCTTTTATATTTGGATTTAGAAAAATGTGATAGAAATGTTTGTGAGAGGAGATAAAAAGAAATCATTTAAATGGATTGCAGAGGGCAACTTTTACTTTTGGTGTGGAAAAATTCTTGTTTTGTAAACTTCGTTTTTTATTCATTGATTTAAGTGAAAATACATTGTTGTAATGGATTCTATTGGGTATTTTATTTGTGTGATTCGCATGCTCGTATTTGGTCTTGAGATATACTATGCTAAGTGTAGCAGTCATTTGGTCACTGAAGTGCACTAAAATATGTAAGAGATTGAAGGCCAAGAATGTATGAGGAAAACCGGAAAACTTTAGGGAATTTGTGAAATTGGAGTTAATTATTAGCTTATTTTATATTGTTTTTAGTGGTTAGGAATAGGAATGTAGGTAGCAGGGGTTGTATCTTCAAAAAAAGAGAGTTAACCGACAAATAAAACGTGAAAGTATTGGAATGATTCAATAAGGTCAGTGTTTCCCCATATGCTTCCACTGGTGTCTCCCACTGATAGTGTCACATTTTTTTTTTCATTTTCCGGCATGTTCATATCAGCTGATATTAAAAATTGAAACTGGACGTGGGTAAAACAAGATCCATTACCAATCCATTCAGTTTATTTGAAGCTGTATGTTTTGTTTGTGGGTCGCGGTGGTCCAGTGGGTAGAGCATTGGACTATTGACCGGAGGGTCCCGGGTTCGATTCCCAGGCAAGGCACTTTGGGCACCTGCAGCTCCACCCAAGCTAGTTGATTTTTTGGGTACCAGATCTTCCTGGGAAACCATAACCTGTCACAGGGAAAGGAACTGGCCCCCCCCTACCCTGATGTGTGAATATTCACACGCCGTCGGGCTTGGTACATGGGTGAGCCCTACCATCACCTACTAAACCGACCTTCGGGTTGATTACTGTGTTTATGGTTTTGTTTATGTAAAGATTCATTCTTGAGCAATGTTTTAAATACAATTTCTATGATTATTCAAGCTCCAAAGCCTGAAGTTGACTGTAAAAAATTTATGAATACAGAAATACTACGGGATAAAATTTTGGTTATGCTAAGGCATGTACAAAGGTAGGCTGAAAACTAATGCACACTTGCTTGTAGACCACAAATGACCTTCAAAAGCACTCATGGTGGCATGTGGAAGAAACATTCCCTCTCAACACACATGTACAGGTTTGGGGTTGTTACATTCATCCAGTGTATTTTGATAAGTGCAAGTATGGAGACGTGTTCTAGTGCTATGTAATGAATGAAATGGATTCCTCAAGAAATAGGAAGGCAGAGATAAGCATTAAATCTGTAGAGCATGAATTAGAGAAATGTAACATTTCATCTGAAGATGTGGTTTAGGTGAAATTGTGCTAAAAAATAACAATAGTAAAATAATAAATTAGGGTAATAAGTGATTACCAAGAGAACTGAGGATGACTCTTTCAAAAGCCAGTTGACCAATGGCTTACAATTTTTTTGCTGAGTACAATAAAAAAGCAGTGTCATTGGTATGGAAGATAATCAATGCAAACAAACCAAAGGTAATGAGGACACTTGAAAATTTGAGGGCATGAACTATAGCAGATAGAATAATATCCCAATATAAAGTGTTTTGCGGGTCGCTGTGGTCTAGTGGGTAGAGCGTTGGACTACTGACCGGAGGGTCCCGGGTTCGATTCCCGGGCAAGGCACTTTGGGCACCTGCAGCTCCACCCAAGCTAGTTGATTTTTCGGGTACCAGGTCTTCCTGGGAAACCATAACCGGCACAGGGAAAGGAACTGGCCCCCCTACCCTGATGTGTGAATATTCACACGCCGTCGGGCTTGGTACATGGGTGAGCTAAACCAACCTTCGGGTTGAATACTGTGTTTATGGTTTTATAAAGTGTTTTGGACCAAGCTGCTAGGGATGGAAGAAGATTTGCACCAAGTAAAAAACTTTCACAAATTGGGGGTATTTGGTGACCAGGACTGTGAATAAGGATATAAAGAATGAACACATTTACATGGAGTATAGTTGTATATGGCCTTGGTTGTTAAGGCAAGGGGATAAGGGTAGATGGGAGACTTTTGAATGTGAGGGAAACTGGCAGAAAGGAAAGCAAATAAGGAAGTACTAGGCATGGTGGAGTATGAGTGACGGCAGCTTATTACCCAAAGTGGATGCAGATTATTTTGATTACAGATGGAATTTGGGGGTATAGAATGGGATGGTGGATTGGTTTGATGTAGGATGGGCACCCTTTCTCTTTGCATATATTTCTACAAAAAGTAATAAACTTTGATTAAAATCAACAGTAATATTTTATTTCAAGCCTCGGGTAGTGAAAGTAAATTAATCTCCCAAAAACATTAATGACACACCCAATATATAAAAGAAAGGTTTTCTGTAACTTGGAGAGAATATATGAGGTGTGCTGAATTTTACAAATGATATTGATGCACCGATTGTTGGTTGAGAATCTACAAATTCTCCCTGAAGTAAAAATCAATAAAAGTTACCATTTAAAAAATTAGAATGTTGCACTGGGCGATTAAATCAGCAAATGACGCAGAAATTGACACGGGAAATGTGATTCTCATGCTATAGTCACTGGGTGGACAATAACAAAATATTAACCAAATCAGAAAAATAATATTCAAGTACTTATTAAGGTATTCGAATATCAACGAGGAACTATGAAAACATCTTTCAAAGATTTTTCTTAACAGCCGCCACAATTCGATATGCATTCAATTGTTTATCGATATAGCTCTCGAAAACTGGTCGAGCAATTATTTCAAAATCAACAGGTGGATTAGTTTCACTCATAATTTAGTCTATTTCTGAATGAATATTGTGTGCGCTTCGCTTAAGATTGAGGCAAAGGAATTTTCGTTATATTGCTAATATATAGCGATCGATAGTGAGGGGACAACATTCTGATATCACTCGCGAAGGCTTGTTATGATAACCCAGTGTTTGTGGTAAAATGTAGGTGATCCCCTTTACGCGTTGTCCTCCTTTTAAAATTCCTTTCAAAGTATACTTATATCATCATTAATGGATACATTTAACCATTCACCATCGTCATGTGACTTTTATGTCACATTTTATTTATGAATGGTGATTTTACAGGAAAAAATCAACAATTTATCATGTGCAACCATGGATAAATATCTTCTGAGCCTCCTGCAAAGAATCACAGCAATTTCAACGAGACTCAAGCAATTTGGATTTTTGTATTGTATTATGTTTTTGATTTTGTAACTATGGCAAGAGTGGAAGTAAACTGCTGCAATGGTAGGATTTCCGTTGAAATAACAATGATAAGAGAATAGTGACTCGAATTGTAATCCTGAAGTGTACAAAAATTTGATGAGTCACGAAAACATTTTTCTATTCACAGAGTGCCACTACTGTTAACAGGAATCACCATCCACCCCAAATTGTCATTTGGTCACGGTCAATCATGTTGTCTTGGAACTAGAGGTATTTTCCGTTTTGGCCAACGAATATTGAATCTTAATTGCAAGAGGAATGTGTTTTGGGATTTTAACACCCGTCTATGACATCCAGCTCATCATAAGGTTTAGACTTGGCTCTTTACTCCATCGTTCGGAATGACAATTGCTATTAAAAACTTGGGCATCTTTCGTTTTATTGAGGTGCCATGTAGAATTTCGGAGTACTTAGTAGTAATTATATTAAGCTTTCGTGAATGTTCATCTGTCGAATAGCTGGTATGGCATGCAAGTAATAATTTTTCTTGTTCTTTTCTGACCCATTTGCTAATTAAAATTCTCTGTAAAATACTGTGATTTTCTGAAATTTTTTCAATAGTTAAAGACTACCGTTGTTTTAAATATTTTCTCTACCAATATTTTACGTTAATTTTTCTAATAAGAATCCTGACCAGTGTTCACTATATTCCATTTACTTATAGTGCCCTGATTGTTTTTTGTCCTGCTTCTAATGTGTCATGAAATATCCGGTTTTCTCACTCAGAATGTGTTCTTTGGTAATCTAATCCCAAATTAAACAAAAGATAATATTTTGAAACCCACACCAAAATTTATAATTGTCATCTAAGGTTATATGAATTGATAAATTTGTACAACTCGGCATCCTAGATACGTTTTCTGCAAGTTTTAGAAATTTTTTTTTTAATTGCAGGAAATGCCATTCATTATTTTAGCGTTATATATAGAGATATATGTTTTGGACAATGGTACCCACCCCACAAAATCTATGATTTATGCCACAATCCTCACCTATACTAACCATCTCTTCCCCCCAAAACTCCAATGCCTACTCAATAGAACACATATTACCTTTTTAATTTAATATTTTGAATGAATTATCAGCATTTAAATTGAATATTAATTGTATACATTAGTAGGGATTGTGAAGGCAGTATTATTGCATATGGAGCTTAAATATGAATTGAAATTATTATTGATGTAAAGTGTGATGTTATTTTTCAAATGCTCCATTTCACAGAAATACATTATTTTTTAATGTTGTTAATGGAAGTCTTTACAGATAGGTTAGGTTTTGAATGGACTCAAAATTCTAAGCCTCACTCCACATGGATTTAAACAATGAATAAAGGACGTTTTAAATGAATATACTTTGTAACTTCCACACAATTGTGTGGGAGTTACAAAGTATATTCATTTAAAACGAACATGAGCCTGAGACCATAGAATTCATGAATAAAGGAAGTTGAAATTGAAGAAATAAGGAAAGGGCTAGGAAGCCATATATTACAGAGGATATGTTTAGGCAGTAAGGATAAGAGAAAGAAATGGAAGTACATTACACACAATTATGGAGACCAAACCACGAATAGCTAAACAATAAATACATATATGCGAGAAACTAATTGTAAAGTAACATGCTGGAAAGAGTGGTGGATGCAAGATCAAAAGAAGGATGTGGAGAATTGACAGGGGCAGGGAGAAATGGGCACACTATACAGAAGAGCAAAGGAGCTTCAGATTCAAGAAAGGAAGGTCTACTTACACTCTTAGATATGCAATGAGTAGAATATTAATCAAAGTAGAAGAGTTTCTGACAAGATGAAAAGGATGCATACTATAGTAAGTATGTGCATGATAGAGATGAGTTTATATTTAGAAAAGTGGATCGCAGTAGCTAATGTACTGGCATCCCACAGAGTGGGGTTCAAATCCTGGAGACAGCAGACATTATTCATTGGTGTCCTGATCCCAACTTGAGGTCCTTTGTGGAGGGCACTTTGAGTGAGTACGACTCCCTTCAGATGGGTTGTTAAACTGTGGACCCCTTGGCTCCTTTCATTAAAAGTAGGCTAATTCTGATGCCAGGTTTCCCTCTCACCCTTCCTTCATTCCCATCCATTCCTAATGGTGCAAATGACCTCAGTTATCGGTCGCCTCCCCAAAAACTACTATTACTACTTCAGACATTGTATGATGTTAATGAGAAGAGAATAGGACCAGGAATAGTTGACTGCAAAGTAGAAAAGTCAATAAAGGAAATGATATCAAACAAGACTGTGAGGATAGATAAACCTGCTCAAGAGTTGACCGAAATGTGGAGAGAAAGATTTTATGGGCTCATTAGTAGCATTTATAAAGAAGGAATTTGATTGAAAGACATTGTGAGATTAGTATTAATACCATTAAAAACAGTAAAAGCAGCGGTATGTGAGGACTATAAGTTTGAATTCACATTTAGCAAAGGTAGTCCTTATTATCAACAAAAGAATGGAAAAGAGGGCAGTTATGAGAAGGTTAGATTAGAAAAGGGATATATACACATGATGCCATAAGAATAAAGATGTTAACAGCAGAAAGAAGTATAGAGTATAAACTAGATATAATCTCATGGATAATGAGAAGACTGAGTAAATAGGGTACAAGTAATGGAAATATTTCCAAAAACGGAAGTAGACTGGAGGAATCAATGACTTAGGTAGATCCTCCACTTGATTCTGAGTGCACAAGTGTGGATAGCAGATAGAGATTTGAAGGTTAGTGATGGGATATCCATTGTCATATGTTCTTGTCAAAATATGTATATGTGGAGAAAATTGTGAGAAAGAGACTGGAGTAGACAGGATCATACTTTTTCCAGCCAGTAACCCACAGGTTTGCACACATTCCTAGGTGGATTAAAGAATCACTTTGTTTGGTATGGGATGATGACACAGGCCAACAGTGTTTTTGGTGCCGGAGCTTTTAATGTTGATTTAAAGAACGATTGGGGTGCTGAATCCAATTATGACACTAGTTTTTTCCTATCAGCTATAGTTTTCAAGATATAGATATGTTGTTACTTACATAAAAAAATCTTCTACATGATGATATGGGAATATTATATTAATAACACAGGCCAACAGTGGTTTTGGTGCCGGAGCTTTTATTGCTGATTTAAAGAACAATTGGGGTGCTGAATCCAATTATGACCCTAGTTTTTTCCCTATCAGCTATAGTTTTCAAGATATAGATATGTTGTTACTTATGTAAAAAAATCTCCTACATGATGATATGGGAATATTATATTAATAATTATCTCATTGGCCTACAATATAGAAATATACATAAAACTTATTGACAGTTTATTGAAAATAAAAGGAACACCGCAGAGTGGTTATAAATTAGTATACTTATAGATTTATTTAACTTTGAAAATTATTTTCCGGAATATATAGTATCAAATATTAAAACAACTAATCGTAAGATGTGCCATATCTAAGAAAGTAGAGCTGTTAAATAAAAACGGATTTCATATTTGGATTCAGCTCTACAAGTATAGTTAAAATCATCACAAAGATTCCTGGCACCAAAAAAAAATTTTTTTTTGTAGGCCTGTGTAATCCATTATAATAAAGCAAAGGTAATGAAGTTCTGGTTAAATGTGAAGGCAGAAATAAATATTAAATATGAGGGATATAATTATACTATAATGATATTATTAACCAGTAACACCATTATGTCAGAAATGCTTAAGAAGAAAGTGAGCAAAGTAGTAAGAGCATTCAAATAAGAATTGTGTGGGTAAAGGATCTTATGCAGAGAAGCAGGAATTGATGGCAGGTAATTTTAGAAAAGATTAGTGAAGCCATGTAAAGTTTCAAGATTATTTACCCAGGAAGAGAAAGGCTTAGCTAAACATTAAAATAGGAGGGCTAAAACTAGAGCATATGGAACAGTTCACATAACTTGGAAGCATTTTGTACCAAAATGGTCAAAGTAGTAAGGACATTAGGAGGAGAGGAATTGCACTAGGCAGCAAAGCTTTCACCAGGAGGAGGCAGTTGGTGACAGGGGCATTGAGTAAGGATGCTAAGAAAAGGCTTGTTAAATCTTTGATATGGAGCGTAGTTATTTAGGGTTTAGAAACATGGTCATTGAAGCAGGATGATAGGCATAGATTGGAGGCTTTTGAAATGTGGGTACAGAGAAGGTGAAATGGACAGAAAGGAAAACAAATGAGGAAGTGCTAGGTATGGTGGGGGATGTGAGGGGATTGTTTGAAGAAATAATTAGGACACAGGAGAAATGATTGCTGAATATCTTAATTGGCAGTGAGACCTTAAAGACTGATAGAGGGGAGAATGTTAGGCATGCAAGGAAGGTGCAAGAATACAATAGATGTTGGATGGAATTAAGGGAGGAAGGAAGTATGCGGAGATATAGAGGGACTTAATTGTAGAGTAGGATGTTGGGTTGTGTTTTGTTAGGAAAAGCAAGAGAATTATTTGGTAGTTTGTGTCCATCCAAAACCTACCTTAATCGGTAGATTACTTATAATTGTAATATGTAGCTTAGTGATTGAATTCTATCGATTTTTACAGAAATTCTGGCATAAAAATCTTTAGAATATTAAATGTAAGGTGTTGTGATATTCCAGCCTTTTCCAAAACAGGTTTCAGAAAATGAAAGGGACTTAACAAGGGGAGAGGGGTATATATGGTGACCTATGATACCCAGAAATAAATATAGTAGTTATTTGAGACTTTCCAAAACCTGCCTTTAAAATAGGTAGAATATCTTGTTTGATTGATCTTTGGTGCTCATAGTAAATATTTCTTGAACACATTCAAGAATTGAAAGGTACATTGTCACTGTAAAGTTCTTTTGGATTGCCAATTGTGGCAAGTACAATTTTAAAAGCTTGCATTATTGTGTCAACTGTTTTTCCTGTATTGGAAATTATTTTCAACCCAGTGTTCAAATGGGAAATTCTGAAGGAAGCAACATTTCAAATCCTTCTAAAATTGTGTAAATAAGTCATTCTTTGTTAAACTTTTAATTTTTATGTCCCATTCATCAGATTTTCAAGTCGAACATTTTACATTTATGTGGAAAAAAGTTAAACTGGACTACTTAGAAAGCCTTGAAACTTCAATGAATTAAAAATGTAGACTTTGCTTTCTCATTTATCCAATGGGCACATACCTATTTGAGGCATAAGCCTGTGAGAGAATCATAAAAAGTTGAAAATTGTAAATTATTTTCAGGTGTATATGCTTAGGATGGAAAAAGGATAAAATATGATAATTAATGAAAGCATAGTTTAGTCTGTATTTTTGGTCATATTAGAATGACAATAATATTTCTCTTTTTTCTTCATGTACTGATTAGCAAGTTTGTACAGGTATTTGTACTCCAGACAAAAGTCTATAGTAGGTTCTACTGTGCCTACTTGCATCTCCTGTTGAGTGTAGGGCAGTTTACTTAAATTTTTTGAGTAGGATGTACGGGTTGCATTGACAGTTTTTTTGTGTATATAGTTTCACCTTCATCAAAATTCCAATCTTCTAGCAGAAACATTAGTCATTGTTTTTTAAATCGACATGACAGTTCATGAGATTCCACAGCAAATCGTGGGGTTGAGTAGATATTTTGTTGGGGGACATATGATTACTCATGCATGCCAATAGCATGTGACTTAACACTCATCAGGGAGTATTTCAGACAGACACGAACGAAATTAAAAAATCGTGATAAATAAACACTTCAAATCTTCACTGGCAGTATTCCAGGAATAAGTTGTTCCTTAGCTTGTTATTTATTTCCATTGTGCCATTTGCTACTGTTTTCATTTCCTCAATTAGTTTCGGTGATATACATTTCCCGGTTGTATGTGGTGTGCGTATCGAACGGAATTTTGAATGTCCTTTCCTTTTACCTAGTACAATACGACAGCCGGTAGATGGAGTGAAGTTGCGTGAAGGAGTGGAACTGGAATCTGGAGGAAATAAGTAGCATAGACCCTCAATTGGTGCGCCCAAAATTTGTTAGGGTTCAGCCGAGTCAACGCTTTGTTGGAGGGCTATGTAATTCTTCACTTGGTAAGTCATAAAACTTACGACTCCTGGACGTTAACCACCGAGGGAAATTGTAACAACTCCCCGCAGTACTTTTGTAAGTCGCTAGGGCTTGCGTGTTTTTTATCGACTGGAATTTTGGCTATTGAGTTTTATTCGAGCTCTTCTTTGTCCAGTATTCATGCCTGACGAGTGGACGGAAGGCAGTGCGCCTGCGCTTTTATGCTGAATCCGCATACGCGAAATGGAGAACCCAAATCCAGATGTGGTCACCGAACAGCCGCGGAGGAGGCAGGACGGAGACCAACCTGGGGAAGTACTATCGTGTTGTAGTGGTTGTCAAGGCATCGTAGACTGTTGCTGGTGTCTGACTGAATGTGCAGACACCTATGAAGCTTGCTGCAATGGATAATACTACAACGGCCCTTTGAATGGTTATAATTTGCTGGATTTAGTTATGAAAACAAGAACATTTAGAAGAATCGTTGGCTGTGATTGTAGAGGCTGGAATAGCTGCAGTAACAATTTCTGAAAGAAAAAGGAAATTTTTGTGATGGTCTCCTCGAGGAGGTAGAGTGGTGAATGTCTAACATTTCTGTCACGAAGAAAAACCTAATGACAAAGGAAAACACAACTATATTTTCTTAAACCCAATGGTCTGTATAATTGGTGATCTCGCAATTGCAGTTTATTATGATGGTATGCAAGTATCTTCAGTTAGCCACTTGAATGAGATACTTTTATTTATTTTTTTATTCGGCACAAACTAGAAGGATAACCTAATCATATTTTTGTACGGGGAATTGACAGGTGTGATAACAGATCTCGAATTCTACTCAGAAAGCCAATTCCTGCGCGTGATTTATTATTCGATTTTGTATTGATATTTACAGAAACGCTTATCCACTTTCCACTGGATGTGGCGTGTAGCTCCATGGAAAAAATATAGACAGGTTTATTAAGAGTGTATGGTGCCGAGGTATTTATCCCTCTTCTTTTACCCCCCTCATTTCAAGGAAAATTCGTCTACAATAATAAGGATAAAAATTTAACCTTTTACCCCGGGGAAACTATGAAGAGTTCACAAAATGTTGAATGTTTATAACGACCAGATAGCCCAGGCGAGCAAGGTTAGAACCGAAGGAGGCACAATTTCTGTTCGCAACAAAAATCCGAGCCCCAAACTTTTTATCGGCGGTAAATGACGACTCTATGTGGTGAGACCATGGCGTTATTCCCTAACGATGGCGCCCGATGCCTTTACGGCATCGGAAGCCATTCCGTAAAATTGCCAATGCCTTGTGAATGTCGATCAGCCGAGTCCGTGACATAATGGCATTTCTGTAATAGCATCGGCGTGTGCAAATAGCATGCATATTCTGTGGCAGTTATAAGTCAAAATCCTCGTACAAAAGACAATGTAAACATGAGAACTTAGGAAGTTAATGTGGCTGATTTTTATTACTTCTTACAGGCTGTGAAAAGAGTTTTAGTAATTCTAAAGAGAAGGCTTAGGGATCAATCGAACCATTTTATAGTGTGCGACGAAGATTTTGTCCGTTATTTTTGAGTTTTCTATGAATATTGAAGACTGTGATCGAGGGGAGGACGTTAGATAAGCGAGGCTAGGGAAAGAAAAGGATTGAGTTGTTGGATAAAACTAAATAAGTATGCGCTATTAACGGGGGGGGGGTTACGAGAAAAGTCCCAGAAGAGCCCGGCCTGACCTAGAGATGGTGGTAGTTGTTTGAAAAATATCACTGTATTAGAAAGTACGCAATATATAAAGCAAATATTTCAAGTTTAAATATGCTACGTTGTTTAGCATTTGCTTGGCAGCCATCAATAGTGAACGTTTTCAGTGAATTTGTGAAAATGGAGAAAATTGGTCATTGTCATGTGATTCAAAATACTTTTATTTGAAAGCCCTCAACCCAACCAATATAAAGGGTGAACTGGATTCTACTCTGGGTGAGTCTGCTCCTTCGTTTACAACGTTAAAATATTGATCAATAGAGTTTACTCAACTTTACTTAGAGTTTAACGAGGCCGTACGAGCTGTCAAGACGAACATCGCATTGGTCGACCTAATGAGCTGACGAATCCAGGAACGGTGAAGAGAATCAACGAAGTGATACTGGATGATCGTCGACTATAAGTGCGCCAGCTAGCAGGTAGGCATTTCAAAAAGTGCGGTACATCGCATATTAACTGAAAATTAGGACATGAGAAAGCTGTGTGCAAGATTGGATACCGCGTTTGCTCACACTAGAGCAAAACCAGTATCGCGAAGATGTTTAAATTGAGTGTTTAGCAAAGTTTCACGGCAATAAAGCAGAAGGTTTGCGCGGCTTCATAACGATGGATGAAACATGAGTCCATTACTTCACACCCGAGACAAAAGAACAATCAAAATAATGGATTCAAAAGGGAGAATCGACTCCAAAGAAAGCGAAGACCGTTTCATCTGCAGGCAAGGTCATGGCGTCAGTTTTTTGGGATGCGCGTGGGGTGATTTTCGTTAACTATCTTGAAAAAGGAAAAACTATCAACGGCGAGTATTATGCAGACTTATTGCAACGTTTGAGCGAAGAAATCAAGCAAGAGTGACCGCATTTGGTTAAGAAGAAAGTGTTGTTTCATCAAGACAATGCACCAGCTCACAAATCCGTTATTCCAATGGCCAAAATTCACGAATTAAGGTTTTAATTGCTACCTTATTCGCCACGTTTAGCCCCCTTGGATTATTTTCTGTTAGGAAACTTGGAAAAAATGGCTCGGTGGTCAAAGATTTTCCAATCTTGAAGAAGTGATGTCGGCAGTTAATGGCTATTTTGAGGAGCAAGACAGTTGTTATTATAAAAAGGGTATCGAACTTATTGAACATTGCTGGGAAAAAGTGTATTAGGCTTAAAGAAGATTATGTTGAAAAATAAATATATTTTTTTCCAAAATTTTTGTTTTCTTTGTTGGGTCGAGTAATTCTGGGATTAACCTCGTGTAACTGTATACCTACTACCTTGATAAAAAAGTTCCCGGAATAACCACCGTGTGGCGCTCCCATCGTTCCGATTTGAGTTCTGTTTTTTTTGTTAAATTGGTACATCTGTTGTTGATATTCCCTTTAAAACTTAGTGTCATAACTTGACATTTGCAAAAGTTACGTAGCCAAGAGTACATCTATCTCTGTGTGTGTTGGCGATTTTTTACAATTGCAGAAATGGATTTAAATTTGCAACAACGAACTTGTATTAAATTTTGCGTAAAAAACGGATTTAGTGGTGCACGGACGTTGGAAATGTTGGAAAAGTGTTTCGGCAACAAGTTTTCTCCAGAAATTCACCCCCTAAACAGTGGAACATCACGTTCCTAGAAGGGATCGAACCCGCGGCTCTTGGGTAAGCCGGTACCAAAGGCTATTGGAATTTGTTAGGGATAAAGTACGAGGGGTGGTGATCACAGAACGCAATAATCCTCGGTTGGCCACGAGCCGTTTTACCCCAACATTTGAATAATATATCTCTTCCTCACTCGAGTTTGTTGTCTCTAGATCAACTTTGTTTTTTTGGGTTTAGTACAAATGAGTTACGTTGGCATTTTTTAAACATATCGTTAATTACCCAACGACCACGTGTAATTTAGTTTATGACTGACTATGCAACGATCGCCTCTCACGGACTAACACGAGTACCCGAACAGCTAACGTTGAACATCCCAAAGTGCTTGCCACCTAATAGTTATGAAAATTTGACCACCTCTCAGTGTCACTTAAAATAGAAGTCCGATTTCATGATGGCGTACGAACAGAGTTCATAATGCCTGTGTCATGTGAACAATAAACTGATGAGTTCGTCTGAAATTCCATCATCTACTGCGTGAGAGCTTTCTTATGGCATTCCACGGAATAGCGTCAATTGGTCAGTTTAGAATGCCTATTGCCTTTACGGGTATCATTATTTTGCCTCGATTACGTATTTAAATTGATATAATTATTGCAGAAGGGATATTGTAAATATATAGTATTCAGTTATCATATTCCAAATAAAATGTGAGAAATTTGTTTTTAGCCAGATGCTTCTAGTCTGACGCTTTCAGCTAGTCTGGCAAGATGACTCCACGACAGTCCCAAAAAACAACCGGCAGGCTGTTCCCCACTGACTTCTGCACCTTAGCCCTTCGTGGGGGGAGGTGAGTCGCTGTGCTTCAACTCCTTGCTCACCTCGTTGGTCCCTGGATCATATTGATAGATCCAAATTCATCCATTGTTTACAGGCGACCATAAAAATCCTCCTCGTCTTGCTCCAAAAGATTCAACGTCTCCCTTGACAGGTCGCACCGTGCTTGCTTCTGAAAAGGAGTCAGTAGTGATGGAACCCAACCAACTGACGCCTTTGTCATGTACAATTCTTCGTGAATAATTTTCCACACACTGCCGTGACTAATGTCAGTCTCATTCATGATCATTTGGACGTTTGCTCTTCAGTCTAATAGAATAAAGTTCTCCACTTTATTCACTTTTGCAGTATCTCCCGTGAGCGATGGCCTTCCACTTCTTGGATCATCTGTGAAGTACATGTGGCCAGTTTTAAAATTCCTTTCCTACCTTTCAACTAAGTCATATGATGGGCCATCATTTTATCGTGGATTTGTCGGGCAATGTAACCTTTCCAATGAAGGAACTTAATCAAACTGCGAGTCTCTTATCTTACCCACACTGCGAGTCACTTCAATCTACGGTTTACTGAAACAAAACAAAGCAAAATTAATTACTGTCATTAACAATATTATGTACATAAGAATCAATTAATATGAAGAAAAATTTTATCCAGTCATCTAAGTTATTTCTTAGTAATAATTAAAACTTTACGATAATCCCTCGTACATTGTTTATTAATATTGCAGGTGCAATATCTATTGCTACACTAACAAGTTTATTTAAAGGCAAATCAAATTGTTTCAATATCTCATCATAGTTCGACACGGAAAATAGAATTATGCATAAAATTGATTACCAGTTTGCAATGAATAATCAGCATTGATCGAGAAACTGAAGAAGAAGTCTATAATAACAATAACAAACGTTTAAAAGCCAGACTGTTGTGGCGTGCTTAACTCCTGTAAACAATAAATCTGTTGCTGTTAATGAGATGTACCAGACCCGGGTTATTTTTCTTCAAATAAATTTAGAGCAATATTTCAATCACTCCGCCACTTGTTTCATTCAGGTGAAGCCATGCAGTCTTTCTTGCGCGGCGAGATTCAGTTATTCCAATAAAAATACACGTTCTTAGTAAATGCAATGACAATAATCCAGCAATAGGTTCTTCGTTAGTGTATTTTTGCTTCCTATGTGAAATGTTGCCACTTTTCCCGTTCGCCACTTTTTTCCATTCCTTCAATTGCCTTCGTAATTGGTTGGTCGTTTGGTTTCGGAGGTGTATATTCCCCGATTCTAGTGTCAATATCGAAAGGAATTTTGAACGTCGCGTTGTTTCTGGGGTGGAAAGTCGCTATCGTCGTCATGATACGAAATTGGTAAACGCTTGTTCCTAGTTCTGGTTAATAGCCGGTAGATGGCTCGTGAAGGACTGGAGTGACAGGGGCATGGACAGTAAGTGGTAGTTCTATCCATTGCCTCGAGGAGCGGGTGCGTCGGAAGGCTAAGAGCCGTATGCCCCTCAATTCGGATGACCTAAATATATAAGGACCCAAATGCGTAAACGCTTATTTTGGAGAATATTATTTGCTTGAAGAGTCCTAAAATACAGGAGTTGGTGAACGAGAGCCACCGAGGAAAGGAAGTGAGGGTTTTTTTTAAGTTTTTGTAAGTTCAAAGGACTTGCGTGTGATTTACCAATGGGAATTTTTACCGTTGAGTTTCATACGAGATCCTCTTTGTCCAGCATGCACGCCTAACGAACAGAAGGAAGGCAGTGTGCCTGCGCTCCCATGCGCTATTGAAGCCGCATATGTGAAATGGAGAACCCAAATCCAGATGTGGTCTCTGAACAGCCGCGGAGAAAGCAGGACGGAGACGAACCTGGGAAATTGTTAACGTGCTGTTATGCCTGCCAATGCATCACTGACTGTTGCTTGTGTCTGGTGGCGTGCTTGGAGTCATGTGCGGCTTGCTCAAATGGTTAACGCTAAAACAGCGCCTTTGATTGGTCCTAATTTGCAGACAGCAGTTATGAACACAAGAACTTTTGGAAGAATCGTTGGATGTGATTTTAGCAGTGATTGGAATAACTGTTGTGACGATTCATCAAAGACTCTTTCATGCCAATGTTGTACAGTCTCCTTAAGAAGATACGAGTCTCCTATAATACTCCACACACCTAAATTCTCTGACACCAAAAAAGAAAGACATTGATTTCATTACAATTATGTAGATTTTTGCTTTTATTTCAATGATTATTTGATTTTCACTCTGTACAGAACCCATTAAATAACAATGAAATCTCTCTAATGCAGTTTCTTATAAAAAAAATCTGGCTTCAACAACTAAAATTAGATTATTCCTATTATTTATATGCTACCGGTTAAAGTAGCTTTTGGATGGACACAGCCAATGCAACGGGTACGACAGAAAATTTTCTTTTTCCTGGGGTTCCTTCACGTCAGGGCATCTCTTATCGAGAATTTTCTCCCGACACCCTGCTGTCGTTTTTAGGTTAGCAGTGACGATGCGATGTTCAAAGGATTTTTATTCTGCCATCGTAACTGGCACAGAAGAATGAAAGTAACAACAATTTTTACTATGAAATAACAATAACGATCGGAAATCCCTTTTTAGAAACAAGTTCCTCTTCGGGATCGGGAGGAAAAATGTCGAGTCCACAAAGAATATAGCAATGGCGGAAAGATTTTAGCGGTCCTATCAAACCGACCTACGGGTTAATATGTGTGTTTATGGTTTTTCCACATGGGGGAATGCTATTCCAGGTTGGCCTTGATCGGACGAGATGGGTGTCTGGTCGTCAATGTTCAATACACTCTTCCAGCTATTAGCTAGCGTATTACCGTCCTCTCGGTTGTGATTTCCGGATTTTTGTTGATTTTCATTGCCCCCTGGATTAGTCTAAAATCTATGCATCGCAACTTCTGACTGGAAGACACCAACAGGATGACTGGAGATAATGTCGCCACGAGTCACCATGACGCGGAGGATCTCCGAAATCCGTTACCATGGTGGATAAACACTGCGGGAACCTCTGACTCGATACATTTACTTTCCTCACTAACAACGCCACCTAACATCCGACACTGCGCTAAGCCCCTATTTAATCCCGTGTACTTCTTTCCTCTCTTCATTTCTTCGTACACGCTTATCGTATTTTCCATTCCTCGTTTGCTTGGCCTTTTCCCATCTATATCATCTTCTTCAACATTCAATTTCCGATCAAAGTACCCTACATCCATTTTTCGTGCCTCAGTTGCATTTCTCCCAGCAATCCCCTCTCCTCCCCAACCATGCCTTCTTCCGCTCTTCCTCGTTTGTTTTCCATTCTGTCCACTTCACAATTTCCCTCCATCTCCACACGAAAATTTCTAAAGCCTCCAATCTACGTCTATCACCCTGCTTCAATAACATTTTTCCACACCGTACAAAACCTTACGCCATATAAAAATTTTGACGAGTCAATTCTTAACACCCTTAGTCAATGTCTCTGTATTCAATTTATTCCTCTTTGTGAATGCCTCTTTGCCTTTCTCAATTCTTCTTATAACCCTACTATTCTCAAAGACATCTCGGAAGTGTTTTGGACCAATATGGTCAAAGTGGTAGGGACGTAAGGAGAAGAATTGCACTAGGCAAGGAGGCTTTCTCAAGGAGGAGGGAGTTGATGACGGGGACGTTGAACAGGGATGTTAAGACAAGACTGGTAAAAACTCTGATATGGAGCGTAGCTATGTACGGCGCGGAAACGTGGTCACTGCAGAAGGAGGATAGACGTAGATTGAAGGCTTTTGAATTGTGGGTGTGGAGAAGAATGGAGAAGGTGAAATGGACCGAAAGGAAAACAAATGAGGAAATACTGGAGATGGTGGGTGAGGAGAGGGGTTTTTTGAGAGAAATCCTATGGAGGCAGGAAAAATGGATGAAAGGAGTATTGAGCGGTAGTGGAGTGTTGAAGAAGGTAATAGAGGGGAGAATGTTGGGCAAGCGAGGAAAGGGTAGGAACAGGATAGGGATGTTGGACGGGATGAAGGGAGGAAAGAAGTACACAGAGATGAAGAGGGACCTGATGTAGATTAGGTTGCTGGAGTGGGTTTTTTTGGAGTTACAAAATATTTATTTATTTGATAGTTGTGTCCATCCAAAAACCTACCTTAACCGGTAGATTACCTAATAATAATTCCCAAAGACACACACTTATTATATATATATATATATATATATATATATATATATATATATATATATACTGATAGTCATAACAAACACAGAAACCAAAACACAAAAGAGGAAAAACTCACTGGTTCTCGAATTTTCGGTGGTCCAACCACCTTTCTCAAGAGGAATTCTGAGAAATTCTCTCTTTCTCAAGAGAGTTCTGTTCCTAATTCCTCTTGAGAAAGGTGGTTGGACCACCGAAAATTCGAGAACCAGTGAGTTTTTCCTCTTTTGTGTTTTGGTTTCTGTGTTTGTTATGACTATCAGTGAATTTACATTACACGTTTGTGGGTTTTCCAAAAAAGTGTATATTTCTATATATATATACGAGACCCCCCAAAATATGTTTATGATATGTGTGTGGAGGGGGGGGTCGCGGTAGCCCAGAAGAGCCTTGTTGGACTACTGACCGGAGGGCTCGTGTTCGATTCCCGTTTAAGCCTCTCTGGGTACCTGCAGCTCCCCCCAAGTTATGTGATTTTACGGGTACCAGATCTTCCGGGGAAACTATAACCGACACAGGAAATATATATATGTAAATGTATGTTTTGTGTGTGTATATAAAAATGCGTGTAGTCTCGATCTCGCCCCAAAATTAAGAGCAATCTATCTACTACTTTGATCATTTTGGTCCAATGTACTTCCGATAAAAGTAAACTGTTTCACCTATTCTAGTTTATGACGACTTAACGTTGCTTTACTTTCTTCAAAAGCGTCATAACCTTTATTTCGTTTACATGTATTCTCATCCTATACCTTTTGCACAGACCACCAATTTACTCATTGATGCTTGCAACTTCTTGGCTGACTGATAAACTAAAGCCTGATCATCCGCAAACCTTATTTTGTGAATTATCCTCCGACTTTATTTCCTCTCTCCTGTTCTTCTCATGCCTCTTTTACCATCCTCCACGTATACGTTGAACATCAGAGGTAAAAATGGACACCTCTGCCTCACTCCTCTTCGTAACACTGCTCATCCGGACTCTCCATCCGCCATTCGCACCTGAGGCATTACAGGTTGCGGATAAGTCTCTTGTCTTTCCAATCTACTCCTATTTTCTGCATCGCATTCATTCAGTCTCCCAATTTAATCAATCAAACACCTTCTCGAAATTGCGAAACGCATTAATATATCATCCTGATTGTGCCCTATGTTCCTTTCTAATAGTTAACGTAATGCTGATATGGAACCAACATCACGCATTCCTACGTATTCCTTTCTTGAACCCAAGCATCATCCCCCAATCAAACATGAGTCCTCCTCTCAATTCTCTTTTTGAATATAAATACCATCTTAAATAAGTGCAAAGTCAAGATTATCCATCTCTCTATACATAACACTCCACACCACTTCTAGGGTTTACGGCAGGGGGTAATTACACGATAAACTACTTATGACACAGAATACTTTTCCCTTCTAGCACGGCCGGATAATGCTATTCTGTTCCCATAACTTTCGTGGAAAAATTTACATCCTAAAATTATCTGTTCTACTCTATTATTATCGACATGAACTCTCCTACCGTAGCACGATGGAGTTAGTCATTTTCAAAATCATCGCTAAATGGGCCTTCCCATTTTAGCGAGAGATTTAATCTGTAATTTAACCTTTGCTCCGTGAGGGCCTGCCAACCTAGCTGAACATCTCTGACATGGGACCAAAATGTATATTGTAATCATGAATGATCTCATTCCGTTTGGTATCGTTCCTTATATATTTTATCTAGGCATGACATAAAGGCTACATACCTGTACCCTTTGATGTCCTAACGATTTTCTTACTCCCAAATTGTACCACCTAAGTTCCGTGTTATCTTTTATATATTTACAATTAATGATGCTGTTGACTGCTGAGTGCGTGATGTCAATGAAGTGATCCCACGTATCCTCAGGATTTTGGTGTTTGCTGTATTTCTTGAAATTTGTAAATCAACTCTGTTACACGCACTTTAAACCTTATTTTAAACAAGTAAATTATTTATATAGCCTCCTCTATTCGGTTAATTAATATAGGGAAGGAAAACTTAGCATTTACTGCTCTGTGGTCGCCAAGTCCTTTAATAGTTTCTGTATTTTAGGCTTCTTCGGGAATGTTCATTGCTAATTAATCAAGAGTAGTGTTGCCCCTAGTTGGTGAAGTGACAAGTTGATGCATTGAGTCCCATGTTAAAAAATGTAATAACGACTCGCCGGTATCTTTGTCTTAGCCCCGTTTTAAAACTATACTATATGTGCTCTCTCGGACGGGCTGTCTAACAGGTACAAGAGATATTTGTTCCACTCAACACAGGTATTCAGAATGAAAGAAATTCCTATGAAAAATTAATAAAAATAATAGTAAAACAAATATGTCTTCAGCAACTCCGGCGTTCCCTGCGTGGGAAATTGAAAGGAATGCTATTCCCCTCTAGTTGGGATATAAACCGGTAGATGGCAAAAGTAGGCTCGGAGGGGCAAGTCGGACGAGATAACCTAACGGAAGGGGTGGAAACATGTTGGTGTCTTCCAGTCATTCCAGTGAACTCGATGAATTCCAGTGAGGAACGCCTTCGGGTTCAAACTTCACGAGAATCTGAATTAGCGTTGCTTCAGCGCTCCAACTACACGCTATGTATCCCATTCCTACATTTGACCCATGAAACTTGTTCGTGAGTACACTATTCAGTCAGTTTCCCCATTTATCTGTTTATCTTTTTAAATCTTCAAGAATGCATCATTTTCTAATATGAGATTTGTGCCCTGTCGAATATGGCCACTTGAACTGAAGGAAGGCTGATCCTCAACAGACTCGTTACCGTGACGTTCATTGAAATGAGTGCCCAAACTTCTGGTGTGGTCACCTCACAGCCGCGGAGGGCACCGAGAGGCAATCTGTCGGCCAGGACTGAAGATCGTGACTCATCATGCTGTGCCTCTGTCGATGAATGCTGCAATTCTCTGTGTCTCTGCGGGGTCACATCTCAAGGCACCCGGAAACAACGCCAAGCCAATGGAAAACGGCGAAAAGTGCAAAACACGCGGAAGTGGGACTCAGTAGACACTGATGCAGGTGATATCGTGCCTTATTTTAGCACAGACTCTGATGCACCGGGAACCAACGACTGCGACGACACATTAGGAACCACAAGTAATAATACTGCGTGTGACACTACCTACACTGAAACTTGTGACACAACTTGTGCCACAACCTGTGACACAACTTGTGACACAACTTGTGACACAGGCTGTGACTCAGGATTTACCGGAGACTGACTTTGGCGACTGCAGAGAGCATTATTAAAATGTTACCATGTTGCTATTCCACGAATAAAATATAGCACTCTTACTTTTTTGTGTTTTCATAATCATCATCGTGTCTTAATTATTTTAGGCGTCTCTCGTGATATGCCTTCGTCTTAAGTATGCTTGGAAGCTCAGCTTAGTCTAAAGTTATACCTCGTCCCAGTTCTGCTTGAAGTAACATCTATGAACCGCGGGCAGATCACTTTAACCTAAATAATCTACTATGAATCCCATCCTAGTACTAATAATTTTCCCATGCAAAATTCACATTTGAATTATTTAATAGGGTGCATAACGATGGAAAAACTGTTTTAAATTCGGTTTTCGAAAAACCGCATGGTTGAGCTACAATCTGAAGGGCATGGGTTCGAGTACGATGGTGCCTCTGCATGATCCTCATAATTGTACATAAACACCTGTGAATGTTATTTGGTAACAGGGTTTTTGGGATATGGTAGTTGGCGAATTAAGGGCAATTCCTCCTACTTGGAATGAGTAAAAGTGTTTACAGAGTAATTACAGACCTCGAGAGTTTTTACTGACTAATCTGTCGGGCATCAATTTCATGTAAGATTCTAGAACACAGACCTGAGTGTCACATCTATTGTGGAACATCGATAGCCAGGATTTATTTTTAATGAATAAGCATGGGTACCGAAAAGATAGATATTGCGGGACACAACAAGATCTTTTGGTCCACGACATGTTGGTGTCGGGTGAAAACAGTATTCAAGTTGCTGCGATATTTTTGGATTTAAAAAGGCTTTCTACAAGGTGCTCCATGAGGTGCTAATTATAACGTTAAAAATATTTGGAATATACCATAAAGTTATATGCTGAATCAGAGGATTCTTAAATAGTTGCGCACAACGGGTCGTTATTGATGGTGCGTTTGTAATACAGTTAAGGAAACTTCGGATGCCCCACAGGGAAGCGTCATAGGCCCGCTTATATTCATAATATAAATTAATGCACAGTCAAGAGTAAGATCCACTTGTTTGCTGATTATGCAGTAGTATATAGGGATATTGGCGACAATTCCGATATAGACAATACATATTCATGCATATTAATTAATGTAATCAATGCAAATTAAAGCGAAAAACATAGTCTGGTTTGGATGCACCCCTGTCATACACCTTCCCATGTGGCTTGCAGAGTATTATGTAGATATAGATGAATATGCCCTGTAGGGCATATTATGCACCATAGAGGGAATACGTTAGTGTAGAGTGGTCTCAATCCCCACTCACCAAACCGAACTTCGTAAGAAGACGAATTGATTGGGTAGAAGCAGGCTCTTTTATTACGCCCACTGCATTTGCAATAAATAACTATAGCCCAATGGAGGGGAGGAGAGGACGGAGAGGGGTATGCCTCGCTTTTCATGATATGCCATTTCTTTTATTTGGTTAAACATTTGATTGGCATTACCAATGTCCAAAATATCAAAGATTTTACAGAAAGGTGAAACCACCGTCAAGAAGTTGGGACGATAAATCCTTGCAAATGATCAAAGATAAGTCTGGAAAATTGTTAAATGAACCAGGTGATATCCAAGAGAAATAGAATGTATTATGTGAGAAGCCCTTCACTTTCCTCTCTCTCGTTCCTCAACGTACCTCCCCCTCTCCCAAAATCCACTGGATTTCCCATTTCCCTATCGTTTCTGTTCACCCACCGGAATCCCACTTTTGACGTTCGACGAAAATGGCGGGTATAATGTCTCCGTAACCTTTATTCCTCCCGAAATAATAACATACTCTAAATAATATAACATGAAAAAATCTAGATTCACCGTTTATTTAATGGAAAATTTTCATTAATTTATTTTGACGAACCTAATTTTTATAAAATTTCAAAGTTAATAGCGCACCACAGAGGGGGTGAAAAGGTACGTTCACAGTGGCCTACCGAGCGAATATACTTGAGACGTCAGTAGCAGCGAAAGGGTTGAGCTATGACCTTGACCATGTAAGAGCGGTCAACAATAGCAAACCGCTTTCGCTGCCCGTGCGCCCTCCTTGCAAAACTCTCGCGGATTTCCATAGCGCCGTCAAAATCGAAGGTGACAAACTTACTTTCCATATTGTGCAGGTAGGATTTAGAGAAATAAATAGTTCTTTTCCCTCTCTAGTCCTTCCTCACACTGCTGGTTCCAGACTCTCCATCCTGTAATTCTCAAAATTTTAAATGAAAATGGACACAAACTTAACTCTCCCACATTTTTTACCTCTCCCCAGACACACCCTTTCACCCTACATTACCGTTAAGTCCCTCATCAATTCAGCATACTTCCGCCCTCCCTTCATTCCGTATAAAACTCCTAATACTTCCTCGCTTGCCTAACGTTCTCCTCTCTTTCAGTGTAAATCCCACATCAATCAACATCCCACCGCCAATAAAAATGCTCTGCACCCATTTTTCCGGCCTCTCATTTGGTTTTCTTCCATAAATCCTCTCCTCCTCCACCATTCATAGTAAATCTTCTTTTGTTTTCTTATTCGTCCATTTTAATTTTTCCGTCCGTCTCAAAGATCCACGCCTTCTTCAACAACCCTGTTTCCGCATAGCTAAAAAACCATGCTCCATTTCGAAGTTGTGGTTAATATTTTCTCAATGTCCTTACTCAGCCTCTCTGTCATGAACTCGCTCTTCTTCATGAAGTAACTTAAAAGAACTCTTTCCGCCAGCGAATTCCCCCTATTTCATTCTTTAGGTTTCTAGGATTTATCGTTTAAGGGTCGTAGAATAAGTTTGAAATACACATAGAGTATTTATTTTTTAATTTACTCGTTAATGCCGCAAAAATATTGACATTTATTTTCTCATTTTCTTGTAAGCTTGAGGCGTATTTACGTTTTATATTTTGAAATTACAACATACAAACATTGAATAATAAATTTCGGGCCGTAATACATCTAAATACTCATTCTCAAATACACAGGTATTGACTACATAGGTTATCGAGACAACGGTAGGCTCATTAATAACTCTTCATAGGTGTCTACCAAAAATTCTACTACTAACTACAAGAAGTTGCAGAGGAAATCCTTATGATCAACATTTTTTGTTCCTCAGGTTACATGAGTTCAATAACATGCGTCACTTCTAGTCACTGGAACCGGCGAATCCGCCCATGCTTAAAACAAAATTTCGAGAAGAGTGTATCGGATACGTGTTGAGACTAATTTACTCCCACCCCGAGGGACCAGGATTCGAATCTCGGTGGTGGCAGGATTTTTTTAGTGGTATCCCTATCCTTCAAGGTGTCATGTGGTGGCTACAAGTGAGTACGCTGTCCATAGGATGGGACGTTAAACTGTAGACCCCTTTTCGTTAAGAGTTGGCGGATACCGAGTATTTTACCCAATTTCGTGAATATCCTCCTCCTAGCAAATTACCCACCTATCCCTAATGGCGCAAATGACCTCAGCTGTTCGCCGCCTTCCCTAAAACGATTACTACTAAAGGAATGAAGGAAAACCCTTGCAACGAAGTGCTAGTAGCAATAGCTATGTTTGCCACGCATCTAACGTTACAGGGAGCTGTTTGTGCCCACCAGGGTGCGGATAGCAGGGCGAACCATTTAAACGCACATTAAATGGTTTCCACAACCACTCCCCTCCCTTTTTCTTAGTCTTTGGGTGCATGAACGCAAAAAACATCGTTATTAACGCGTCTGGAATTTATAGCTGTACCCAATGATATGTTTCCGCATCTACAACTCATTTCTCAAATGTGTCGAGGATAACCTTCATGCATCCCGGCCTTTTATTATTATTTATAGATACGACGAGCTTGCAAATGGTACAATAACGGATGAAATAATTGATTCAATATGGTTGAACAAACCATGCTCCTTAAAAATACTGATATTTTTGTAACATTTCAATACATTTTCGAAATTACACGCCCGAGAAGTCGTTCCTATCATCCCACTGCCGTATAAAAGGGTCCATTCTTTCTCTGAGTGTAAACTACAAATATGTCTTAAGTGTGTTTTGTTCTCTTTCGTGTATGGAACATTCTTTTTAAATTAACATTAGGCAGGTAGTATTTTAGAGACGAAACAAAATCGTGTCTTAACAATTTTCAAGTCTATTACGATATAGTGCCAAGTGGAAATCGGTCGATGTTTAAAATTGCTTTGCCTTGTTAATACATCTCCGTCAACAGAATACACGAAAATCACCTTAAGGGCGAGTGAAGTTTTCCGGAAAATCAGCCATTATAAATTAGGGCAAAAGTCCGATGGAGGGAAACTTGCTTTTTTAGGTATGAGTGAAGTTTACTCTCTATTACTTCAATCGGCCGCCACTTAATCGAGTCTTTTATTCCGGGAATAATTACGCATTAAGACCGGGTAGTCTTATAAAAGTTCAACAATTAATCAAAGAACAACCGAAGTCAACGCTTTGTTTATTAGCCCAAAGAGCACACCATTCAATATAACATTGATTTGATTAATTAAACCTACATTTCCAGGGCGTTCCAAGGATTTTCCGAGTGCTAAGAGAAAGTCGTGCATAGAGTGAATTTTTATTTTCCCCGTGCCACTATATTTCGACATGCCACGGAACTAGAACGGGACTGGTATTAGCTTCTCGATGTCGCTAGTATAAACGCAAAACTAACATCGCCGAATCTAATCTTGCATAGTTCCTTGAACTTCAACAGTGGTCCCGTCCCAAATACGTGGAGATTGTGTGACGCTTTGGGTCCTTCCATGACAAGTCCTTGACGAACCGGCCGGAATTCCACTGCATTCCTTCCAGTCTATAGGGGCAGGTCGGTATTTAAGAGGATATGGGTGATAAGCCCATAGAGGGGAGTCGGATAAAAATAATTTTCCCTCCTCCAAAAAGAAAACAACTAGTACATAGCGGTGAGTTTCCCACCAGCACAGGTTACTAGAGTGTCGTCACCGCTTTAACTGGGCGATATGTTACTTTCACTCTCGACATTCGATTTGGCAAGTCGGTCTCTTCGTCTGATGGCAATGAAGAACGAAGAAGTTGAGACGACCTAATCTTTCCGGCGAACGCTGAAAATAATATCACTGGAAAACCCAAACGAGGTTACGTAAGGACGCAATCTAAGTTCACCTGGTGGGAGCGATTCGTGTTGTACTGTCTAAGCTGCCTTCGTTCCAATGCTTCCAGTTCGCACAGAATGGACTCACAAACGGGGTCATTGATATTTTGGCTGCAACGCCAATGTTACCTCTAATGGAACTAATGTCTTAGATAGTAGAGAATGGGATTATTGCGAAGATGAGTCCAAAGAAAAAAACATCTTCATAGGCTCAGTACAAAAAATTGGAATATTTAATCTTACCCATATTCAGAGAATAAATGCAAAAATAAATGTATCATTGTTTCCAAGAATTTTACCAGTGTGTTATTTTAATTCCAAAAAGAACTCTTAAAACTTAGTGAAGAACATTTGTAGGAAGGTTACAAAAAACTGGTGTCTAATTGTGGATGTGATGGGGTGTTTTATGATAGGCTCTAGAAGTGGTATACCCAATATAAAACTACATTCTGCCAATGTGGTACAAACTGCAGCCTAAGCTTGCAAACATTCACTGAATATGCTCATTTCTTTTATGAATGCACAAGTTGCATTCAAGTTGTGAGGTATCAAAAATTTGTTATAAAGACAAAGAGTATAAGATAAATGCAATGACAGCATTGCACAATTCACTGAGTTTATATAGCTGCCGCTTCAGTGGGGTGCGTTTTTAATATTTAAAAGTGCATCATTCAGTGCACTAGAACAGCAAGTAATCTGTCATCTGCACTTGTGTGGTTGAACGCCCATCGAAATTAACCATCAATCAAGCCAGCCATGCAGTGATTGTGTTCTGGAAAAAATGTATTCACAGGTATGATAGTTCAAAGAAGGTGTCGTGCAATGACGAACCGAAGAAGCCTTGGCAATAGACCGTCGGCAATTTTCCTTTTTCAACCATCAGTTGGCTAAATGAACTCCTACCATTGCACTCTCGACAGCAGTGGAATTTTGGTGTTGACAATGTGAAAATTCTTAGTTCAACAGGAAGATTAAAACTGAAGTTTCAGGTTTTTGGTGCAGGTAGTTGGTCAGAAACGATTAAAGAGATCTTAGAACATAATGCACCTCATGCAAGAATGGTATGCAATGGTGAAAATATAATTCAAAAAGTTATTTTTGTACTCTTATTGTATCTATTTTTTAAATATTGTAGTGGATGTTATTCACCTGAATTTTTTAAACACTATGAACTCCTTCTCAATGGGTCACTTCAGGACAGAACAGTCAGACAGACAGGTAATTCAAATACAAAATCAGTGGCATCAGCATCATGTGAAGAGTGTGACCTATCCCTGATGGGGAAACATATGTATTCTTTGACATATTTCGTGCCAGAGTTTTAATTTACCCGCCTCAAATCTACATGTGCTGATTCTGTTCACGAATTTATCTGCGAGTTTTCATTCTTCACAATCTTTTTCCTTTTGCTTCCATATCTTCGCAAGGCAAGTTTTATAGCCACGCTGCTCTGTTAAAATCTGCAAAATTTTGCTTGTGAGTTGTGGTTTCATGATTTTTCTGGAATTTAAATCAGGAAATATTGCAAAGGTACTTCTTCTGACTCAATCTGCTCCTTCTCCCAGTTCTTTTCAGTGATGGCTCTTAGTGTCTTTTAGAGTGCACTAATTCTCAGGTGTTCTTCACTAGAGTTCAGATCCTAATTAGGTGGTATAATTGCCCCTTTTCAACTTTTCTCTCGCTTCTTGCTCCAGGATTTAAGCACTTAAACGGTGATTCCAAAGCAATTATGTTAAGAACTGCAGAGCTTACCATATTATAGCAGTGTGTTGTCGGAATTAAGCAGACCCACTGGGCCTCTTTAAATTTCCTTTTGATTCTGCTGCACAGAACGTTTTACCCCAAAATCATGCTCCCATATGTAATTATTAATTAAATTCCCCTACACAAGACACTCTGGTACATACAGAGTGAGTCAGAATGGACTCCCTGATTTGACGGGTAAATTGTAAAAAAAACGACCAAGATAATTAAAAAAGGTTTTCATTTCTGAAGACTACATTCAATGCCATTTATTTTATTGGGCTTTGAAAATTATTTTATCCAGGTGATGACCTTAGTGAGTGACGCAAATGTTGAGTCGTTCAAAAACTCTTCTCAGTAAATCTTGCGTTATTCCAGCGATGATATCTGTAATTGCCTCCTTAAGAGCTTCCAAGATCCTTGGTCAAGTTTTGTACACCTCAGCTTTGAGATATTCCCACAGAAAAAAATTACATGTGCTCAAATCCAAGTAGCGAGGGGGCCATAGAATATACCCTTGTAAGGAGATCAGGGGGCTGGGAAATTGTTCTTGCAGGATTTGTCATGCACGACGGGTGGTATGAGCCGTGGCACCATCCTGTTGAAACCAAACGGCTTCTGTGTCATATTCCTCACCATGCTCCTCCATTTTGTGGAGTAAAAAGTTCTCCAGCATCTCAAAATAGCACACAGAGCTCACAGTAACAGTTTAACTTCGAGATTCAAAAAAGTAAGGCCCAATAATGCCTGTGGAGGACATAGCGCACCAAACTGTCACTTTGGAACTATGAAGATGTCTTGGGTGAAGTTCACGAGGGTTGTCAGTCGCCCAACAATGAAAATTTTGCTCATTCACTAAGCCGGAGAGGAGAAAATGCACTTCATTGCTAGACCCTCTGCTTTGCCACCACGCTATCATTTTCCTTAAAGAACGTATCTATGACAAAGTCTCATTACACACCAGCATGGTAACTACTAAAAATGGCATTGTTTCCCCAGCTAACATCACTACTCCTACTCCACTAATTTGCCTGCGTGTTTGTCAGTGATTTTTTAAAACTAAGGAGTCCATTCTAACTCACCCTGATTCTCAAGCACTGACTTTTTCATACTCTGGCAGTATCTCTTCAGGGCATCGAAAACCTTTATTAATTTCACTATGAAGTCATTTATTTTGCAGTAAGAGGATAGTTTTTCTTCTATATTTATTCCTAGATATTTGGATTCGTTTGCCCTTCCAATTTGCTTCCCATAGACTTTGACTGAGGGGTTTCTTTTTAGAAAGTTTCTGAAGACCACAAAGTTGCTCTTAATGATTGATAGTTTGAGTTAGTTCTCTGAAGATGTATAAAATGTAACATTGTAATTCTCATTTTCTAATAACAACTATACATTAGCAAAATGTTAACGTATTATGTATTTCTGGCCAGGGCAAAACCAGAAAGACAGTAACTACTTACTGACTTAATAAAGAAAAGGGTTTACACATTTACAATTACCTTAAGGTATTTAACTTTAATAACTTTTCACATTGATATAAAAATATTATTTACATGTCTTGATTAGAATACATTACTGTCATTTAACCCATAAAAGTAGGGGAAAAAATGCATAAAACAGCATAAAGTCAAATCACAGATGAAGTTTAACATAAATTAGCCACCAGTCACTTCAATAATGCATGTTGTGAGTCTTCATAAAGGTGATACAGAGGAAGGGATGAGGACTTCTTGGTTGACCAGTTTTCTCTTGGGGACTCATTGTACATTTTGTTCCTAAGAGTGGTAACACTATTTTCTAATGCCTTATCATTGTTTTGAACCTATAAATAAAAAATAAATAATTAAACATATTGAAAATACAACTGGCTTGAACTTTCAACGATTAAATTTGCAAGAATTCATGAGTAAATTAACCAATGTCACCAGGTCTGATCTGCCATACAAATAGAATGGTCAAGCACAAACGAAGAATCAAGAAGTTTTTCCACAGTGGTTCTTAGGTATGTATTGTGGAATGTATAGGAGGGGGGAGTGGAAAGGGAAAAAGGTGGTTGTAGGTGAGAGTTTCCTTTCTCCGTACACATGTCAGTATGCCCAATTGTTTGTGAATGTTCATCTTTTTTATTCTTCCTTCGTTCTTTACTAATGACTTTCCATAAATTATTGGCCTCAAATATCTCTCAAATAAATTGAATGGACTCATTCCCTTCTAAAGTCACGGGATGAGGAATAATCTTTGATGGATACATTAATTATTTCTGCTGGTGCAAGATCAATATGTGGAATGTGTTGTGATTTCATTCTAAATGAAAAAGAATGAATTTGAATCCCATATATTTTCCTCTCTTCTATGTGTATAAGGGTGAAAATAGGTGAATGAATGGCAATAGGAAAATGAACAAAATCAGTTGCTGGAACTTAAAATAATAAGTTAACTAGAACCATCATTACAACTCCCATTCACCACCTGGATGAATTTTAACGGAGTTTCCTTTAGCAGCTTTTTCAGCCTAAGCAATAAATATTTTTCCCAAAAATGTGACCAAAACTAATTTTACAAAAATAATAATAAGGTATAATTAGTATTTCAAGTATAATTAGCTAATGCATTGTTGGCATTGTCGAAATCATTGGGATTTGGGAAAGCAAGACTTAAAAGTCAGTTATAAATTTTATATCACAGAAGAAATCACTCTTTTGCACAATGGGCATACAGTATGTAGTGAACAACTTTGGAAGCTATGTTTGCTTCCAATTTAAATTTCAACAAAGAATTAGAAGTATGGGATCAGTTAGTGTCACAATATTAAATAATAAAAGGAACCTTGATGTTGGATCACAAAAGGAAATAACTATTTTGGGATCTCCTAACTATCACATAAAACAGCAATCAAAGTGAGCAAAATGTAATTTTCATGAGACAACATAGGGAAGAATGTTATTAAAACTTTTGATCCATCAATTTCACTTCACTCTTCAAAAATCTCCACCTATACTCCTAGCTTGGCTGAAATTAACAAATAAGGACTATTCCTTCTCATAAAGCATCGAATCAGTAAACAGATGAGATCAAAAGAGAAAATGCTTCCCTATACTCACTTGTAATAAACACTCCAGTTTCTGAAACAGAGAATCAACGCAAGTCAACTCTATAGGGTCTGCAACATCTACTGGCAGGAGATCTTTAAGCTCAGTTTCAAATACATTTTTCACCTCCTGTAACAATGGTGTCCAAGACTCAACCAGCAGAGCAATCTTATCACTTAAGTCCTCTCTTTCCTTCTTCAGCTGTTGTATGGCATCAACAGCGGTAACACCATCCTCCAACTGAAAGGAAATGCAGAAATATCATGGTGATTAATAGTTCCCCATTATGGACCAGAGTTGTTGATTATCATATTAATCCATAAAAACCTCATCATCTCGAAATTGAAGGGACTGAAAATATTGTAACTTATAACTAATAAACTTTTAGAATACTTACATTCCAGTATTAGGCCATGAAAACCTATACTGGGATTTTACATTACTCATTGAAACACTGAAATTTGGTCTGGCAAGTATGCAATTGATTTAACTATTTTCTGTGTTTAAAAAGGAATACATGACTGTTGTACGTATTAACTAAACATTTGATTATCCATGGGGTGAAATGGCTAACAGTGTAATATTGTCTGTAGGAATATGCCCATGAAATCAGTGTATTATTGATTTCAAGGCAGATATTGAATATGAAATTAGCATACGTGTTATTCGTGGAGGCCAACATTTTCAGTGAGCAATGAGGTATTATATATAGTGCAAACACAAGAAAACTAAGAAACATGGAGAAAAGTTCTTAGTTGTGACCAGAAAAATGTGAATAAGGGAGTATTACATTAAAATATTAGGGAACTCGTGGGTTATACCCCCAACAACTACCCTGTAAGATACTATATGACAAGGCAATTGAAGTTAGCTTCTTTATGTATTCTATCCTTATCTCCTGATATATTTTCTCAGTCAATTAATAAATTTCCTATTGCATATCTGATATAAAGCTTGGTCTTTACCATCTTATTTCCACTATTCCTTTGTGAACTCTTCATATCCTTGCATGTTTCATCCATTAAGTTTCTTTAACCCAATTAGTTTCTTGGCTGTTTATTAACATTTATCTCTCAGTACCTTCTTCTACCCGATACTGTTTACATTCATCCATAACCTTCCCTTGCCTATCTCCCTAATTATCTCCTCTATAATTCATGGTTTCCTCAGTCTTTCCCTATCACCTGTTTGGTTTGTAATGTTTTTTTAGAGGCTTTCAATATCCCATTTGAACAACAATTTCACCTGCATGCTACTGTACCCATCCCCTTACTCTGACTCAGAAAATTTTCCACTACCTTCTGGCACTCCTCCTTTTCATCCTAAATTAGTCAAGTTTAATTTCAAGTTAAATTGTCTGCATTCCATTTTCTCATCTGCCTTCTCTTGTTAGCCCTCCTTAAAGTTGACATTACACTTCCAGAGCACTAAATTATGAAGTGATTCTACTTCTGCTCCTGGAAAACCTTGCACATTGACCATACATCCAGAATTTGTACATATCAATGAATAATCTGTATACTTTAAGCTTTCAGGCTTCACTTTATGGAATTGTATCATGTCCATATTAAAGGAGTTTGAAATTTTCCACAGGCTTTATGAAACAATGCATTTCACTGACTAGCCACCCCACTCTCCATTGTCCTAAGGACACATATTCAACGGCTACATGTGAACAAAATTTGAACCTGATGATGTCGCAAGTCGGTGAAATGCATTGTACCGTAAAGTCTATGGAAAATTAAAAACTCCTTTAATATGGATCTAACTGATATCTCAATGAAACCCCCAGTTTTCCACTTTTTAAAATTTAAAGGGAGTACCTTTGCTTGATTGGATATATCTATCCTCTTTATGATAACACCTATCAGTACATTCAACAAGAAACTCCAAAAATATGAAAAAGATTGGTCTGCATCCCTCACCTCAAGTTCTTTCCTCAACCTTTCTATCTTCTCTTTCACTTGTGCCACTCGCTCTTTGCACAAAGAATTATCCTCTACATAAGATTCTATTTTCCTCAGATCTTGAGGTTGCTGTGCCACCTCTTTCTTTTTCATTTCTGCTGGCGTGGCTCTCTTTTTCATTTCTGCAGGGCTGTCTTTATGGTCATCCAATGGTCCCAGAACCTAAATGATCACAATTACATTACCAAGATTGAAAATCTGCACTCACTCATTGGATTCCCTTCCACCATTAAAACTGTAAAACAAAAATCATTTTTCACAAGTGGGTTTTTGAGGAAAAGTTCTATTGGGTTTCCCATTAGAGGGAAAACACATAAAAAATTACAATATCAACAAAAAGTATTTGTTGAAGCATTAAAAGAAGTGAAAAAAGAAGGTATGCCAAGGAAAACCTGATAAAAATCTTGATTAGGATAAAGAACTTGAGGAATTAACTATTGAGAAAGAGTTGGTAGGTCTTAAAAAGGGCCATTTTACAATAAAAGCTATTGAAATACTTCTTTAATATCTACTCTAACCTGAATTTTGCTATGCATCTTATCAACAATTATCAATAGAGAAACTTAATTTTATGGAAAAAATTGACTGCTTCAAATTATTTTGTTAATCAATAATTATGTAACTATTGATTCATGATTCCATTCCCCATAAAAATCCTGCTTTGGAAATACCAATCCTTCCAAACGCGAGATATTGATCCATATATACCATCTGGCTTACACGCAAGAGTATATTACCCTTTGTTCCCATATTGGGCTAATGAGGAGAGAAGCTGAATGTTAATTATTGGAATTTGATTGTAGGGTCTGGATTTGTATTTGGGGTAATTCAAAGTAAAAATACACACAGGGACTTTTTATATTTTCAATAAAGCGTATCTCTCCATGCCATTTCTATATTTTGCAACATACGCCTCCATCAGCTTTGTTCATTCCGTTAATGTTTTCACAAAATTCATTAAGCATGCAGAGACTCTTGATTATATTTTGCATTAATTTCTATTAGCATTCCCATTTTGGCAATGATGTCACAAATCCTCTTTCCCTTTTTATATCCAAACTGATCTTTGCCTTGGAAGCTGTTATTGCTATTAGTTATTGTTATTGCTATGTTCCTTGTGTATTTAAATTCCTTTATCTTGTCCACCTACTGTTTGAGAAGACTTGGCTTTTGTTTCAGAGTCATAGACCCATGACTCATCTCAGATTATGATCTTTTTTTAGAAAACCTGGTTCAATATTTGTGGCTTGGAGCAAGTCCCATGCAACTGCAGAACAAAATTCTTAATGCTAATGAGCTCAAAGAAAATGTGGCGAGACAGCTAATGACAATTTCGAAAGACTTTGCAGATTGTTTCAAAAAGTGGAAGAGATCCTAGGATAAATGAGTAAGGTCCCAAGGAGCACTTCTATAGGGACTAAGGCCTTATTGTTCTAGGTAGGCTATTTTTCTCAAAATATTATTGCATGGCTGAATTCGTTACAGACAGACCTTATAGTGCTTCCCTTTCTAAATCAAGATGATTCCCTCCTTGCATGGTTCTTCTACTTTTCCCAGTTTTTGAAATATTTCCATATCCTTTCACTCCTTCTTTGACCTCTTTTCTTGGTCCAGATGAGGTCTCACTTAACTTTATTATTCAGTTCTCTGAACTTTTCTTCCAATCTCTGTTAACTCTATACATCAATATTAATCAACATTATTCTGCCTCCTCTCTTTCACCTTAATAACCATTTCTCTGATAACCCATGACTATTTCTTTTCATGTTTATCTTTCCTGGAGTGTCTTTTAGCTTCCCTTTCTATTGCATTTTAAAGGCCTATTCTCCTTTTCTTAATAGTTCCCATTTATTAAAATTTTTATGAAATTTTCATGGTATTCCTTCCTGTCTACTCCTATTAATACTTCAACATTCCACTTTCACTCTCTCTAACTCCTCTTAGTCCTTAGCAATTTGGTGGACCCAACAGACTCGTACAATATTAGTTGTCTTGGTTGCTTGTGTCACAGTATCCTTGGCTTCTACCCAAACTAAACTAGAGATTTGTTTCTACCCACCATTTTAGTCACCTCATAAGGAAAGCAGAGATACTGTGACAGTATTATCTAACACCATACAAGCAGGGGTAATGAAAAGAATATTTGCTAACAATTAATGAGAGGAATAGTAAGAGTAAAGTTACTAAGGCATACTGGAGAAACCCTTCACAATATGAAACCATATCTGTAATATGTTAGTTTAGAGGGCGAAGACACAATTGAATACTAAATATGAATTTATCATAAGCCAAGAGCTTAAGAAATTCAAGAGGGCTTGGCATCACACTTTGGGTTTCTTTATATGGATAAGAAGATAGAATTTGATTTCAATAGCAAAGGGTTAAATAAATAATTCTTTTGGAATTAAAAAGTTAAAGTGTTACCTACCCATAAAAAATATAAAAACATAGCAAATTTAGTATATTCTTTATTGTTAATTTTCAAAATGTAGCATACAAACCTCTGACCATGCATGTAAAATGTGGTCAATTCTTCTTGCCTCAACATCGTTAATATTTTCTATGTCATCTTCAACACTGCTTTTAGCCTCAACCAGGCTGATAAGTTGAGAAAGGAGTTTTATTTTCTCCTCAACAGTTAATTTTCCCTAAAAATAAAAATCTTTTATATTAGAGGCATTAAGAAAATAAACACTGACAAACATATAGCACTATTAATTATAACACTATCAATTAATCATTGTGGAAATCTAATTATTAAAAGGAGATGGTCCCAAATAACAATAATGTGAACTTCCTACATTTCACCCTCTTTCATCACCAGCTACAATTTGAGCTTTGGCATGATTAGCATTTGCTTAATTGAAACATCTATTATAGGTGGAAATATAAATGAATAAAGCCAGTGAATTGGGAGGAAAGTATTGAAAACAATACCTCTTTTTACAAAGAAAACTGCAGATTACATCAACCAGGAAATGATGAATCATGGAAATGATGAATCATGGAAATGATATGCTGAACTTGGAACCAGTTCGCATCAGACCCATGTGTTTTCCATTAAGTAACAGTTCATGCGGACTATAAGTGCCATAAATAAGTGTATATATGCCATTTGAACAATGTAAGAGAACAGCAGTGAATTGTGAGGCTACTACCTCTGAGTTGAACATGCTTTATGTATTTAGATATGATAGAAGTAAACTAATACCCCATGGACTAAAACCTTGATGTGTTGGGAAGACTTGTGCTTACTGATGACCCCTAAATCTATGCTGGAGGGAGCAATGACATTTGTTCCTGATAGGGTGACTTATATCAGATAGGTTGAAGAGTAGGATCCTTATGAAAGGTAGTCCCTGCAGCATCTGTTCCTCAATGAAGTTGCCGCAAAGCCATCTGACCCGAGTAGAGCAGATGGTTTTGCAGCCCCAGCTATTTAGTGATGGTGCCAAGATAACATGTTGGATGGAAGATGGAAGTATACGAAATTGAAGAGCTTATTGTAGTGTTGGATATCAGGTTATTTTTTGTTAGGAGATGCTAGGAAATGAACCACTGTACCATTGTATATTCTGTACCCATCCAGAACTCATCTTAACCAGTAGAATATGAACTAAAATAATAGAAGTCAACCAGCCACAAGGAGAAGGGAGCTGGTGCCTTAACAGGGGTAAATACAGGTATTAACATAATGCTACAAATCTTCATTTGGAAAACATTATGGTATAGTATTTGTAGGGGGCCATCGAATGCACTTATTAACACAATTTATTTTTTATTTAACTCGGGTGCTAAGAATTATTTGACATTACCACATTATTGAAGAAATAGTTTAACTCTGTTTTTTATAATGTCAATATACTCAGAGACTATTAGTAGTTTTTATGGGAAGCGACCAACAGCTAAGGTCATTTAAGCCATTAAGGATGAATGGGAAAGGGAGGTTGGAGAGAAACCCAGCATCGGCATTAGTCTAATCTTGTCAAAAGGCACCAAGAGGTCCGCAGTTTAATGTCCTATCTGACGGACATCGTACTCACTCAAAGTGCTCTCCACAATGCACCTCAAGTAGGGATTGGGATACCTCTGAAAAATATTTGTTATCTCCAGGATTTGAACACTCTTGGTGGGAAGTCTGTACATTAGTCACCACACCATCCTGATCCCCTCTGACACTATTATTAGCCTAATTTTAAGAAATGGGAACTTTTGCAAGATGAATTTCTTGCTAAAGATATTACTATTTCACATCATACAAATGACAGAAGAGGTTTTTTTTTCATTTGCCGAGTTCACATTGCTTACACATGTATGTATTTAATTTTCTATTGATCTGACTATCAATCAGTTCCATTATCTTACAATGCATTTCCAATAGTAGATAGTGATCCACACACTTCTAGCATCAAAGAGTATTAAAAGTTGGACAGCAAATTCTGAAAACTTTAATAAATTTCAAAGTGGCCCTAACCTTGAATGAGGGAATACTAAAATTGGTTTCGGTGAAAAATCAAATTACCGAAGATTCTCTCTTCTTTCAGCACTCAACAAACACCAGACCATTAGGCCTGAAGTATCTATATGATGAACTGTAACATCGCAAACCTTGGTGCGAATTGAAGACAAACATGTAAATGGCTCATCAAAGCTGTAACCCAAGGTCGACTGCAACTTGACTGCCATATAATTACGATATTAATATAGTGACCGAGAACTTAAATAATGTGGGCAATTTAAAAAATTATCATAGAGAAATATTTGGGCTAAATCACGTCCACAATGTGTTGTGAATTAGCCAACTGCCTTCACAATACTATGCTTTTCCTTGAAGTCCACGCTACAAACGTTGTAATTAATACAAATTGTACGTTACTCAGAATTGTAACGGTAAATATATCAATTAGATCGTATTCAGAACATTTGTGGGCACCATATTGTTATCCTTTCGGCAAATGTTTGAACATTAGCTTTCGATGCCCCAATCTTAAAACACTGAAGGCCATTCTAGCCCACTGATGTATCAATTATTATCTGTTATTTCTACCGTATGGTGGATTACAAGTAACTACTGTAACGTATAGCTATACAAAACATAAAAAGAAAATACCATACCGATATAAGATTCGTCGCTTTCACGTTGTTACAGATTCCAAGCCCCACAATAGTTTTCTGGATTCCTAGATTAAAATGAGAAACTCGTTAAAGCTGTTCAAAGACGAAATGAATGCATAGTCAAAGTCTTCCCTAGAACTTACCCAGTTGTATATCTTTAGGCTCAGCTATTAAAGAGTCACCGCACAATTGCTCCAGCAGCCAACTAATTAACCCGAACCACAATGACGAATTTGAAAAAATAATCTCCTGTAAATCATCATCTTTCCATAGAATTGCTTCTTTGAATTGGATAATCACTAAGCGATCCTTCAGCCGATTAATGTCATTACGCTTTACTCCAGTCATGGCTCTTAAATATCATGCAGCACTTAATAAATCCAGCTCAAATTCAAACAAAAAAGGCTAAAACTTTACCGATATAGCAATAAGTAATATCCGAGACTAGTATCATGAAAACTTATTACCGCCAAAATCACCAAACTTTGAGCGGAATATCAACTGACAAACGATATCCACTCCCGTCCTCTACCGGTGGATATAGAATTACAAAGTCCAACCAAGAAGAGAAAATGTAGTGGTGGTTCTGGTATGATGTTGCTTCACATTTTAATACTCTTTACACAAGTTACGTAATAAACTAGTAACAATTACTTTTCAGTTCAATTACTTCAACTACAAAACAATTATTTCTAAGATTTTTCACGAAATAAACTCAATTGATACATAAATCTTTGCAAAAGGTATTAAGCACAATATAATTTATTTTGTCAATATTTTTCTTTCCTTTATTGCAATCCTACCTTATTTGAATGGGTTCGCAAGTGCATTAATGTCGAATTTTGCTTCAAGGTGTCAAATGTCTCTTCAAGCAGTTGTACAATATAATTCTCAAATATTAACAAGAACTGTATATTAAAATGGAAAAGACCCGTCTGGTACATTTATTTTATGAAACTGCCAGTATCCCTTAGAATAGATAATAATGCATTTAGAATTGTTATATTATGTGAACGTTTACATTCATTACTTCAGAAGTAGTGTTCAATTAAAACTTATTTTATCCATAAATTTGAATTTTACTTCACCGAAAAGTAGAAACAACTTATTTTCTAAATATTTTGTAAACTGCATGACGGATCTCCCTTGCATTTTATAGTTTAGGACTAGCCGGGTAGGCTGAAGGAAACTTCTGTTGGTCTTTTTGTGAACTTTTGGTAAACTAATCGAAAAACAGCTTCCAAATCAATGCACTAACGCCAAAAGCAGATTGAGGCCATTGTCAAGCCCTCTTTTTAGGGCAAAAAGAACCTGTCACAATTGAAAAGTAAAATTTGTTGCCTGGTGTAAAGTGAGCAAAATACAATGCATTCTTAAAACTGGGCTAGCATGATATCTTCACAATGAGGAAAAAGATCTACGGGGATAGTTGCATCTGCGCTTGGCAAATAAAACTTGTTATTTTTTTTAAATTTTGTGACATAAATTATGTTGCATTCGCTCTGGAAGTCCTTACAAAATAGGATATAATTACATTGCGTAATACTCGAGTCACATTCCTCCAAATATGTCGAAGGAATAATTTATTGAGAGGTGACATCGATCTCTTGGTGTAGGTAACAAAAGCTTTCTTTTCCAAATTTTGGTCCACATTTTTAGAAAGAAATGAATTTACTAATATTGTGATTTGGCTTTTAGTACGCAACAATGGACAGAAAAAATTACTTGTTTTGACCACATAAACTAAACTAAAGATATTTGGATTACCCAGGGAATGTACAAAATTCAAGAGTTTTTTTATCATGTTATTGATTTTGAGCCAACTAGATTGAATTCTCAGACTGGAATTCTTTGTAAATTAGGAACAATTTGGATGCACGTAAGCGATACCTAGCACATTGTTGTTTGGATTGTTCATTTTCAGCATTTCAAATTCATTGCACGAGCACTGCTTTCCTGGTGACAAATGAATTTCCCAGTGTAATAAATTGAAATTTATACTGCATTTTTGGAGCTCAAAGTAAGTAAGGTGTAGTGTTGTGCCCTTTCGTTAAGCTTAGGGAATACATGAGTCATTATGTGAATTATCCACTTTAACTTAAAACATTTGGGTCGTTAAATGCGGGAGATATATATTTGAAAGGGTTTTGTTGGTTTTTCTTATTTCGAGATATACTGTGGTCAAAACGCCATTCCTTCGACATGCTACTTGTCTAACAAATGTGAAATTGCCGCGGTTTCGGAGGCATATTTTCGTTTTTCGATCTGCTCGTCCTTCATAAAAAAATGGCCGCCCCCAGAGTATCAAAAGTTAGTGTCAGAGAAATACTAATATTTATGGACTTGAAATAACTTAGTTACATAGATTATGCAATGTATTAGTTGATTTTAGTAATATTAACTGGCTATGAGTTGATTGAAGTATCTTCTAAAGTTGTTGGTACTGTAACTTGCATAAGCTTCCCGGGTTGAATCAGTGGTTCCATAGTTTTGGCCATAATTTCCTTACTGTTCGGGAATGAATTGTGAAAATTAGAAGATTGAAAAAATATTATTATTGCCATCTTCCCAATAAAGACTTTAGTGTAGTAATATCTTCGCAATATGTGCACATAGCGGTGAATGTGCAGTCGTTATTAGGTTTGTTAAACGTTGGGTTCGCAATTTGGCTATTCTAATTTGTTGTTTTGCTATCTACAGATCATGAGAAAGTTTCTGATACCCGTCTCTGTAGCGGCAATTTGTCCTGCTGCCACAGCAGTAGTCAAAGCCGCGGAAAAACCTGAAAAGGTTGCTGCGGCCCCTTCAGAAATAAAGCCGGCGGAAGGAAAGTGCCATATAGGTCCTCTAAAAATTAAACCGAGTGAATTGCCAATTTATGACCATGCAGATCCCCCATGGTAAAGTAAACCAACATATAATAAAATATGGGTTTATTTGTATACATATCACATTTACGTTCTCGTGCATATTATTTGCAGCTTTACGGCGGAAGAGAGGTCTAGGTCTGATTTAGAAGCAGCAGTATCTGTTGTTAGAAAAGAGCTGTGGGTGTACGTTGATGACTTTGATCGGTATAAGCAGAAGGTGGTGGAGTACGTGGAAACAGGGAAAGCTCATTCAGAGTGTATGTATTTTAAGTTAATATTTTTGCTATTATGGATTTAGTTTCAATAGTAACGTCAGACAGCGGGCCTCACCAGAATTTTCAATTTATTGGAAAGAGGATGTGTAAATTTGGAATTGTTAAAATTCTGACTCCTGCTTTAAATGGTAGGTCCTTCCGTTAAATCACCACCATCCAGAGTAATTTACCTTGATGATGATCCTTCTCCTTTTTGATTGGAATGGTGACTTCTCACATACCTTCCAATGATATCAATTCATTGTTGGCTGCAGCATTTTTACTAAAAAACTGGAATAATGTACTCATTGAGTCGTAGTTTTGGTAATGTGGACATCACTTTTAACTAATACAGGTATTTAAGAATAGCATTAATTCGTAATCATTAAAAGGATAATTTATGGATTATTATTGTTTGTTTCAAGTAATTTTTATTAAATAATTCCGCTTACTCATAAGTAATATTGAAATTTTAATGCAGTGGTGAGCAGCTCACTGCAATTTCATATAAGCTCATCTTTTTTGTGCTATAGATCAGTTTTCCTTGATGTTCTAGTCTCATGGTGTGCATTACTTCCCTTGTTTTCATTAGTTTTAATACAAAAAATATTATCAAAGAGATAGTGTTTTATGTTTTTTTTTAACCAGGGATTATGTGTTTGCATACCTATTCATTGCTGGTGAATATAAAAATTCACAGCATGTTAGTAACTGTGTATTTGAGAAAGCCATTAAAAACTGAGATTTTACTTCTGTGATTGGCAAACAAATTACTTGAGCTCTATAAGATATGCCATTGGAAAAAAACAGCTATTATAAGATTAAATTTGTAAATTTTGAATTGTAAAAATTATTGTAATTACTAACTAAATTTTGTATTTTATTCCTAATTTTTTATCTTTTGTTGCCTGTGATCAGTTCACAACTGTGAAGTTTTCTTTTTTTTCAGTTATTATATCCTTCCTAAAAGAAGAAAATAATTATTTACCTCGTGCTGGTGCCATTGGCCTTGGTGGTCTTACTGGTTTGGTGCTTGGTCTCCGAGGAGGGTTTTTCCGTCGGCTGCTCTATGGCTCTACTGGTGCTCTCGGTTAGTTTGAAAGTTAATTCTCTACTACAAACATCTGTGGCCCAGTGTACTAGTATTACTCTAGTTGGTAAGCTGTGGATCTCCTTTTGACAACTAAATTAACAAGTGTTTGAAAACACTATGCATATATTATCAAAGCCTCTGTAAAACGTGTGTTTTGAGGCCTTGAGAGGTCACAGGAATGGTATCCAAATTTTATTAGCCCTGGTGAGGCAGCTGACACAATACCTTCTGTTGATGAATGCATGCCTTAGGGTAAGTTTAAAGCTCCAATCTCCTCTGCTCCCACCATATATCTTGTCTCTCTCATACCCTACTTTTATTATGTTGAACCTAGTTGTATTTTAATTCCTAGCCAATATTTTATGTCTCTCTCAGTCCTGAGCTATAATTTCTAATGTTAGGATTGACATGAGGTTGAGGACAAGACGGATAGATACATTCCACATTACCACAAAAAAGTTTTTAGGATTTTCAGTTTCAATAGAAAAATTCTTTTACCTATGTTAACATTTAAAAACCGTTTTTATCAAATCAAATCTTTTTATCAAGTATTGAATGATATCTTTATTAAACTTGTACCGCCTTTCATTTGGTTGCTTGTGAAACTTTTCTGCCCTGTTTAGGATGTAAAGTTATTTAGGCATCTAGATAAAAATGTGTATTTTTCAAAATCCTTCAAAATATATTAAGGAAAAATCCAAAAACATAATGCAATTAAATTTATCATTGTGAAAATTAATTATAAGTTGAATAATAAAAAAATTAAGCCCATCACTGGTACCATAATACCAAAAGTATCATGAGATTTTTGTCATCAAACTTTGGCATTGTAATTTATTCTATTCTATCCTTTATAGCAATGGCTTCATTGTGCTACCCAAATGAAGCTGCCATTTACTCCAAAGAAGCTGTTCAGAATGCCAAGAAGTATGCTTTGATAGGATACAATTTTATTAATGGAGGTATGTCACATTGATTAATACTCTTTTTCTTTTAGATTGTTAAATAGAGCAGAAGAAAAGAGTTATGGCTCATTTTCAAATTGGTATTCATCAAAATTGGACTTTATGAATCTTGACCAGAGCCCACACTTTACCTTAATTTATTTCTGTTAAAGATAGTTGACAGAAGGGCCTTGGTGGGTGCTTTCAGTATGGAAATGTAGCAACAATGTCTTTGAAACAACTTTCTTCCATGCATGGGGTTGTATTCTCCCTTGTGAGCATAAAACTTTAACACATTTAAACATTATATGATTTGACATGGAAGAACTTTTACACATCTTCATTAGGACAGCGTGTTTTAGGCTGCAGCCCTTCCGACGGTGCAGTTGAAAGTCTGATGGCACTCAAATCGAAAGTTCATGTATCAATTAAAAGTTAAAAATGATGTTTTCTCCAAAAAATGGTGTTAAGATGTATGGCTTATTTTTGAGAGCACTGGGGCTTTTTTTTTCAAAAAATTATTCATTTCTGCCTTCAAGCTCAGTACTATGTTTGCTCCTGTGCAGTTCAAGATATTTTATTAAATGAATCATATTAATATTTGATCCCTTAATACATTTATAAAAGTTTGAAAAAAATTAATACTTTTCATACACAGATTCTATTTTTAAAATAAATCCTTACATGTATGTATCTTTCTAGATAATTTTATCCTGTAAATCATAAACCAAGAGGAATGGAAAGCTGAAAGTTGATACACATATGTACATGGAATTGGGTGAATTTTGTACATGTCCAATTATCTATTATTTGAAATGTTTTCTAATCTCATTTTTTCATAAGCTTAACAAAATATGTTAAATAATAGTGGGAATATTTGAGATTCCTTTTCCTACATACTTACATTCTGATGCAAACTCAGGAATCCTGAGTTATTACAAAATCAATGATGTTCCTTATTTTGGCTGCGAAAAAAATGTTTAATAGATTGATATACGTTTGAAAGATTTTGTGTAACAACCTAACTACCTATCACTTTACTAGGTTGAAAATTAAACCTTAGATCACTCATGAAATGCAGGGTGAAGTGGGTGTGCTTTGAAGGAATGTGAAAGAACTTTCTAGGAGTAAAATAAGAAAATCCATTCTCACCATCATATGAGATACGTTAGAATAATTATTGATTGAAGCAGAAAAGTGTTGCAAAGGTGGAAAGAGTGCAAAGAACTACATAGTAAAGATATTGGGTAAGAGAAATCAGTTATAACATAGGAAGAGAACATGAAGTTGATAAGGTTAGCTTAGTGCAGGCATACTTGGTAGTGAGATAGAGAAAGCCCTACCATCATAATAATCATCACCACCCAACCTTGCATAACTCATGAGTATACATGTGGGTGGAGCAGATTTGCATTACAATGCAGTTGGAAATTATTGCATCCATGTCTGAGGCAAAATATGGTGGTGGTCACTTTTCAACAATGTTTGCACATAATTGATAGTGGAGTAGTGAAATGCTTGAATGAAGATCTATGTGTTAACATTTATAACATTTAGTGTACTGACTTCAGGTCTAATATTGATGTCATTTTTATAATATTTGAGCATGATACCACTCAAGAAGAAAACTGGTTGAAGTGCAGTAAATTTAATAATAATAATTATTATTATTAAAATGCACACATCCAGATAGACCATGTCAGGTGGAACACAAGTCCCAAGTATGAAATCAAACTTGCCTTGGAAAATGACATTGCATCTCAAATCCAATCAATATCACAAAAGATAATAAATAAAATCAGTCAGAAGAAAAACAATACACTTAAAGGAAATATGCAGACACCAATCTCTAACACAAGCATAAAGAAAATCCCCATCTCATTTACATCAGTTTCCCAATCGGCATGAGAAAAATCAAAACTAAGCTGTTCCATACAATTTTACACAACATATCAATCAAATTATTATATAAATCATTTACATCTTGTCAAAAAAGTGTTTACCCTGTTAGGAAAGGGCTTGAATAGTTTTGCATGTAAACTGTTCCGATCAGCCATTGTTTTGTTAAGAAATGAAAGTATTTTTTATTTGTTCTTGGTGCCCGGCATTTAACCTTGAATCTGTGAACATTCCTTCCTAAAAAATTAAGATTTCACACCTCTTTTCTTAGTTCTGTCCCAGCTTGCTCTCCCTTCAGAATGTTGAACATTCCAAAAAGTCTGCTTATTTTTCTTCTACTTTGTAAAGGTTCCATCCCAGCATTGTTAACATTTCACTCACACTCTCCATTCTTCTATGCATTATCAGTACATATCTGGCAGCCTTTCTTTGTACCTTCTCCACTTTTATAATATGTTCTTCTTTGTGTGGGTCCCAAACAAGTGGTCTTACCAGGGTCTTATATGCCTTTTCCTTAGTTGCTCTATTGCTCCTTTTGAGATTTCTCATGACCCAATGCAGAGTTTTGAAAGCTTTCTTAACATTGTATTTTACTTTCAGCCCCCACCCTAAATCTTTGGTTAAATATACACCTAAGTATTTACAGCTATCACTTCTAAGAATGTCATTTTTTGAGAATTTGTAGTCCCTATTGGTTCCATTTACCTTGTTGCTAAAAGTGATGGATTTGCATTTGCTAACATTAATATCCATTCCATTATTTGTTACCCAATCCACCATTTTATCAACATCCCTTTGCAGCAGGTCAGCCTTAAGTTATCACATAATCATGTGAGGTATGAACTGATGAAGCTCAAAATTTAGTGCTAAAATACAAAAATAAAGTTGGAATGTGTAGATTGTCATTATCACACAATACACTTAAAACAAATGTGATTCTTAAGAACACCTTGGCTGCTTTCAGACATTTCATGTAATGGTTTTTATGCATGTATTTGCTGTGTGGCCATAAGTATACAATTTTTACTTGTGAGTGTACATGCATCATTTTGTTTGAAAATGCAATTATCAAAAGTTTTAAATTACATACGAAAAATATATATTTTCATCAATTATCGTCAAAATTCAATGAAAGAAAACTAATAAAAAATTTTTTAATTTGTCAATTTTAAACAGGTTAATGTTAACATTTTCAATATTTCCTTAGATTATACCTAGCACTAGTGCCTAGTAATTTTCATACTTTTTTTTCAGGAGATTCCCAGTGTGTGTGTTGTTCCTTTTGAATCTTTTGCTCCAAAATTATGTAAATTCAACTGCCTTAATATCTTATCATCATTTTAAAGAAAGGAAGTTCACTGACTCATAAAATACTTAAAAGTGACACTAAGTATTGAGTCTTTTGAACCTAGTTTCTTCATCCATTCTTGTTGTTCTCTTTCCTTGCATGCATATTATTCATGCAACTGATAAAATCTCAATTCCCCAAGATTACATAATTAAGCAAGGTTGCCTCTCAGCCACATGGGAATTTACGTGGAATGACATAAGCATAGGTGTTAAGAACAGCTGATGGTATTCTTACTCTTTTTCTGTCTCTGTGAAATATGACAATATGCACTGTTAAATGTACAAGAGTATAGTTATTTAAAGTCCTTCAGTAGTTCAGTTTAGTTTCAGTGATGGAGGCCTCTTCAATGTTGATCATGGTTAATGTCCAAGGTTATAGGTAGATTTATGCAAGTGATGCAACTACTGATTCCTTTCTCTGCAAATTTTTTCATTTGAATGTTAAGTCAATTTCTTCTTGTTCATATGTTTTCTGCTGTTCACACCTCTCTACCAATGAGATACTGTATTGAATTTCAATTACTTATAGAATAAATTACCTAGATCCATTGTGTTAGATGAATAATTGCTTTGATAATTTGTGGGTGTATCAGGAATGTCATTCCTTCCTCATATCAATAACATCGCTGTTGTCATTGATTTCCATTGCTCCATTTTGAAAATAATTTTGATTTTACTCAAAATTTGGAAATTTTTCGAGTCTTGTACTTTGGACAATTGCTCGTTTTCTTGCATAACAACAGCATGCATTTTGCAGAAATCAAGTAGAAGTCGCATTTATTGTGAAAGTAGCTTATTACCCTAACCTTTGGCTGAAATTTTGTTCATATTCTTTCACCAAACCATCTTTGTTTACTGTTCTCATATGACCTGAATTCTACTTTATACCTCATTTGAGACATTCCTTAATTTCAATGTGTACTGTGAAGTTCAGACCATCTGAAAGTACAGAGATGCCTGAACAAGAAAACCAATATGTGTAGAAGGGAAAATGTACACAATATTACATTGTCTTGTCTATAATATAGAAGTCATTTATTAGTTGATATATTTCCTTCTGGGTAGATATTCAGTAGTAATCACATTTAATTTTTGTCTGAAAATTCTGTGCCGTTCTTTATTCATCTTCTTTTATCACCCTGATTAGAGTTTGCAGCATGAATCATTGGGAAGTTCGTGGAAAATCCTGCTGTCATAATTAACTCAGCAGTATTGTTTCTTCCAGTCAAACCTGAAAGTAAGGCTGTAGTGTTGGATCATCATCCTGAGAAAAGAGAATCTACATCTAACACTCAATCTCAAGCCCCAAAAGATGATCCCAAGGGTCCGAAGCCCATGGTAAATACATCTTCTACCACTCCTGCATGCCCCACTAAGGAAGTGGATGCTTCAAAAGAGAAGTTCATTGATACCCTACCTCTGATGAAAATATCCAATCCCTTGACCTCCAGATCATTCACTTCCTCTCCAATCCTGCCAGAAGACCTTAGGAGCAAGCACCTCAAACACGTCCCACCTCCAGTTGTTGAGCCACCCACTAAACTGATTCATTACCTATCTCTTCCTGGATCTTCACCTCCTGCTTCCTGCTCCTCTTTAACTCCCAATGGTAACCTTGTTTACTTGTTTAACACATTTATTTAATATTTGTTATTGGATTGTCTTCAGGCATTATAATCAATCCATATGGCATTTGCAAATGTGACAGGCAGTTGTGTGAGCTTTCAGTGTTGAAGGCCCCTTTATGGAACATTGTGAATGTGTATTATGCTGCATTATCTGCTTTGCAGAGTAAATGGCTACTAATTCCTTTGATCACAGTCTTCTATGTGTTTGGCATTCATGTGCTTTCTTTTATTTTTGCATAATTGGGAAGAATGTAATCATTAGTTGCTTTTTCTTTGACATGCTTGCCTGAAATGTTGGAAATCCTATGAAATTCAAGGTGTATGGACTGGGTAATGACAGGTCTTGGAAAAGTGTAATGCACAGGGTAAATTTCACTGCAGTATTAATAATGAATCCATTTCAGTCATTGCATGAGGGACATATAACATACTGAAAAATTCCATGGGATTATTTGTAAACCTCATTTTATCTGAAAGAACAACTATTTATTCTTGGTAATATTCATGAGGGAGTCATTTTTAGCATGGCCTTTCTAATTTCTATTTTGGATGAAGTCTGTCTGCCTTAATTCTTAAAATACTAATTGATGGTGGTCGGGTGTTTCATTGAGAAAAGAAAACACCATCTCGCAATCTAACTCCGTACTTGCCTTCATCAGAAGACCACTGGAGATAAATATTGTCTGGACCTTTACCTTAATAAGTTTTAATATTGACTGTGAATAACATCAAAATAAATGTGATTGTTCTTTTTTCCCTAGTTAAATGTATAACAGAGGCATAAAGATAAGTTAGCAATCCCACTTTAGGTGATAATTTGGACCCAAGTGTTATTAGAGACACATACCATAAATTTCTCAAAACCCTTCAACAGATACTTGAAATTCGTTGCCCATATTTCATATAAAACTTATTTTAGTTTGTTATGATAAATTTGTTTAATTATTTCTCCCATAATTTATTTTAGCATCATATTTCTTATTACAATTGAAATTAAAGAGAATTCTAGGCAAAATTTTTTTAATCAAAAAAATGTTTTCTTATGTGATGAGACAAGTTTTAAACAGAGTTGCAAGATAAATGATTTATTTTAGAGGTTATCTTGATTGTTGTTATACATGTGTAACAAACATTTATTTTGGATGGTGGAAAAATTTTTTGATGAAAAAATTTATTTATAATTGTGGACTCACAATTCATTCAGACATTAGAGTAAAGCCAGACTCTTTTTGATGTAATGAAATATGTTGGCATGTATGTAAGACCTCATGGTATGTGAATTATTAGATACTCTTAAGACACACATGTGCAGTTCCATGTGGTCTTATATAAATACAGTTGATATGCATTTCTTTTGGTTTTATAAGAATGTCTGTACTAACTGAACTGCAGAGTCCAGTAAAAAAGGTAACATAGTCAGAAAGAATGTGGGATCTTTGAGGACTGATCAGGAAATTGAACTTCTAAAAGTACATAGAGTACATGGTCACGTACAAATGTGCAAGTATTTTTCAAATGACACCATCCCTCTCATATTGCACCAAATTTTCAGTTTACTTTTAGGATTATAAGATCCTGTTATAATTGCCTAGCAATGCCATTTTATTTATTTTTGTTTCATATTTTCCACTCTGATACATTCATTGAACATGCACATTCTGCGATTTTATGAATCTGTAAATGTTGTACAATTTTTTTCCTACTAACATTCTCTTGCCTTCTTCTATGTTTTTAACAGCATTTATTTTACATATATTTTAAACTGGGGTTATCTTTTATGCACTTGCTTATGTCAAAAACTATCAAATAATTTGAATTGTATAAATTTTATTTCACTTACATTCCTTGAATTTACTGTCCAATGCCAACATTTTGTTTTATTTTATTGAGTATTTAAATTTTACTTGCTCTTTTGTGCATATATGGTCATTAATGAGTCTTATATTTGTCACATTCATTTCTTTGATTTCAGCTTTCCACTTCATTTAATTTTATTCTTTGTTTTTTCATCTGCTAGCAGCAGCCATTATTTAAAACATATTGGGTTGTGTGTGGTAACCTAGTGGGTAGAGAACTAGTTTATTTGATTTTTTGGTCATTTGGACATTTGATGACCAGGGTGTTCATTCATCGTGTAAATAAGATGTCTGCTAAGGATATTTGGTATTTGCTGCGAATGATATAGCTTGGCCAAACAAGTGTGTCACAATTTATCTGTGAATATTTTTGATCAGTTCATTTACACAGTTCTATAAATTCAGTGTAAGGAATATGTACATTAGCATTTAAGACTCACCTCATCATGGTAAATTTATTTAAAAATCATATAGGCATTTAAAAATCCAAGTGAATTGATGTGGTAGCTAAGTTATTTAAAAAGCAATTTATTCTCAAGGAAGTTTTGATTTAAACTAATGGTTTTACTTTTTTCCAGAACAAAACAGTGATAAAAAATGATCAGAGCAACCCAGCAGATAAGGACATGTATACAACCAGAAGTTAGGGTTTTATTGTTTTGGAGTTTATTCAGAATTACATTAGTCGAGAATGTTAACTTCTATTTCCTTGGGTGTAAATTAATTGTGTAAATAGCCGATGTCATTGAGTCAGCTAAGATGTCTGCTGAAAGACATTGTCCTGACTGTACAGTTATGTTGCCAATAAACTATGTTAAATTACCTGGAATTTGATTCCATAATAATGGAAATATTTGTAAACAAAAGTATAATTTTTAATTAAGTGTGTGCATGCCCCCTATTTGATTCCTTGAGAATAAAAGAGATGATATCAAATTTTTTGCAGGGTAAGTAGGTCTTATCATCTTTTCTTAACTCTCAGAAAATGGGTAATTTATTAGTAAAAACCCATATTTACTTAATGTTTCCTCTATTACTGTACTATATATTTTCACTAAAAGCATTTATTTATTTGATTGTTCTTTTTGTCAGGCATGTGACATAAGTGATAGTCATAAAGATATATGGAAAATAGAATTAGAACAGTAAATAAAACTACACACTTCAATCGAATACGATTGTCTTGATGAAACAACACTTTCTTCTTAGCCAAATGCGACCACTTTTGCTTGATTTCTTCACTCAAATGTTGCAACAAGTTTACATAATACTCGCTGTTGATAATTTTTCCTTTTTCAAGATAGCCATTGAAAATTATCCCACGTGCATCCCAAAAACCCAACACCATGACCTTGCCTACAGATGAAACGATCTTCACCTTCTTTGAACCCAGTTCTCCCTTTTGAACCCATTGCCTAGATTGTTCTTTCATCTCGGGTGTGAAGTAATGGACCCATGATTCATCCATAGTTGTGAAACTGTGCAAAAATTCTGCTTTGTTGTTGTGAAACTTTGCTAAACACTCAATTGAAACATCTTCATGACACTGGTTTTGCTCGAGTGTGAGCAAACGGGGCACCCATCTTGCACACAGCTTTCTCATGTCCAAATTTTCAGTTAATCTGCAATGTACCGCACTTTTTGAAATGCCTACTATTTCTGCTAGCTGGCGCATTTTTAGTCGACGATCATCCAGTATCACTTTGTGGATTTTCTTCACCGTTTCTGGATTCGTCAGCTCATTAGGTCGACCAATGCTATGTTCGTCTTGACAGCTCATACAGCCTCGTTTAAACTCTGCTACCCAATATTTTAACGTTGTAAACGAAGGAACAGACTCACCCAGAGTAGAATCCAGTTTACCTTTTATATTGGTTGGACTGAGGGCTATCAAATAAAAGTATTGTATCACATAACAGTGACCGATTTTCTCCATTTCCACAAATTCATAGAAAAAGTTCACTATTGATGGCTGCCAAACAAATACTAAACAACGTAGAATCTTTAAACTTGAAATATATGCTTTATAGATTGCGTACTTTCTAATACAGTGACATTTTTCAAACAACTCAAGGTCAGGGTGGGTACTGTCAGACCCATGTAAAATTCAGAAAAATACCCTGAAACAGTACATATACACCCTTTCTTGGTACACACATCATGAGAACTAAATTTGGATCAGAGTATGCGTCCACTCCCGAGAAACTGTGAATTGATCACATTGTTTCTGACTCTGTTCCTAACCAGAATATAATGTAACTGATACCTTTCTGAGTCACCTGGCATTTTCCATGTATACCTATGCCTTATGTGGTGTCTAAACCAAGTGTTGGTGATGTCTAAACCCTTTCTTTTACAGAACTCAATTGCTTTCTCACCCCAGTTTTTCCTCGTACCTAAACTGTAGTCCCCCACCTCATCATCATCTCTTCCTTCATTCTCTATCTCTCCTTCCTTGCCTATAATCACATTCCAATCCCCCATCCCTGCAGGAGCACAAAGGATTATGTCCTCTAACTGATCGTATATCTTATCAACTTCTTCCTCCTTAAGATTACTCAGTGACCTGAACAATGTCCAAGTTCGTTGGTTCTCCTTTAATCTCTACTAGTAAAATTCTATCCACTGCTTGTTCTATGTTGACTATGCTTCTTCCTACCTCTTACCTCTTTATTCACTATTAATAACTTTAATGGAACTTAATTAATAGTAGCTTCTCAAGTTCAGTTTTAAACCTATTAATAGTGGGTTTATTTTGTATACTCATTGGCAATTTGTTAAAAATAAGTGAAGGAGAGTTATGAGGACCTTTATTAGATACAGCACAAGGCTAATGAATCAAATGTATATTGTTTCTCCTATGAGATAAGTGACAATGTATTTTGGCATAATTGCTAATTTTAGGAAAACTGAAGAGGTAGTTTAGACAAGTTTATGAATAATTAGGGTTCCCATTGCCATTTAATTGATCATGTCCACTATGTGAGATTGCCAGTTAAGAGTATCATTAAATATAAGTCCCAAAACTTGTGTGGAACGAGATTGTTGTCTTGATTATTAGTATCAGTTCTGAGAAGGGGGATCGAAATTGGAGGACAGATTTTATTACTGCAATTCAGAAAACTGGTTTTATTTTAATTCAATTGTAAGTTATTGCTCTTACACCTGCCACTCTGCTTGTTATAGTCAAAGGTGTGGAATCATTAACCTTTGTGAATTGATCACCAAAGCGTAATGTTGAAGTGTCATCACATTACTTTTAGGAAGACAAGACGAGTTCATTTATAAATTAGATAAATTTATCTAAATGTTAACAAGGTTTTAAGTGGAGCAAAGGATACATATTAACTTTACTTGAAATGGATATCATCAGGAACTAAAGCAAGGAAAAAGTGAAATAAATGAGTAATACAATATGTAATGCTTTACAAAATTAAATGTTTATTTCAATAAGTTGTGAAAAACAGATAGTTGTTATATCTTAAAGTCACTCTACTTAAAAGAAGAGCTGCTACAATCAACCATGGATTAATAGCCCATAGTATTGATGATATAATGATATCCATTCATATTCAAAGGCTTAGTTTAATGCAATAATTTCAGTGTAAAAATCATTTACCTTGACTGAGATTTTTACAGACTGAAATTATGGCATTGCAATGCACACTTAGTGGATGACTCTGTTAAAAATTACTGTATATTCCGTGACAGTAACTTTGGAAATTTGGCTTAATTTGATGTTTATATCATGCTGTATTTACCTGAAACTTTTTAATTGTTGATTTTTTGTTATTGGAACATAAGCCATTATTTTATGATGAAAGGAGAGAGTACATGCAATGATTGTCAGTGTTAAAATCTGGCTTTTGTATCTATTTGATCATCTATGAAGTCGCTATTCTACCTATGTTATGTTGATCCTATGGCATAATTACTACTGCTGGGCAATCAAGCAATGAAAGCAAATAATTTCCTTGACAAGTATGACATATCAATGAGGTATAGGTGAATCTTGTCGAAATTTGTTCTTCCATTAGCATTGGGAAATTCTAAACTGCTGCAATGAAGGCACATTAAATTTTTGGTTCGAATTGATATGTTAATGACAATATTCTGTTTATTAATGCACCCCATTAAATGTTGCCACACTGCTGACAGGATATCCCTGACCACATATGTACCGGCATGAAAACGTTACCCATATCCAATTCACTGGTGTGCTTCATGTAGAAACTCTCGTTTAACAATTCAGAAGTGCAAGCTGGAGCTAATTATCATTAGTAATCGACTTACTACCTGAGCTCTTATATGTGGGTGGTCTGAAAAGTTCTAACTCAGAAAATATGTCTTGTATGAGTCTCATATCTTTGTTAGGTCGGAAACTTTTCAGACCACTCTTGTACTGTTTATCTCACCTTCAACCACTAAGAATAATTGAGACAGGTTAAAAAACTTTAACATTGAGAACACTAGTTAGATCACAAGAACATTACATTTTAAAATAAATATTTATTGGTCTAATTTTTTGTCTATTTTTTGTAATTCAGACTTATCCTTTTGCCTAAAACACCATTAAATCAAATTTATGTGATTGCATTAACAGAAATTTATTTATTAAATGTCAAATTGATATTATTTTGTCAGAAAAGACATTTAATGCCAAATTTATATCAGTCCACTGTCTTCTATTACTAGGTCTCTGCCAGTAAATGTTATCTTTTTGACCACCAGCAGGCATTGTCAGCTGATATCATTATGATTAATGAATTATATGTGCACAAGTATGTTAATGTAAAAATTGTATTGGGCCAAATCAAGATGTTGCTTGAGACATTTGAATAGGTTTGTGTAATATATTCCATTGCAACAATTTCAGAGCGTAAAAATCATTTGGCGAATGATTTTTACACTCTGAAATTGTTGCAATGAAATGCATGTTAGCGGATGACTCTGTTAAAAGTTACTGTTGTGGCATCTCCTGCAGTTTCTTGAAATTTGTGTAATATACTATATATATACTTCTGTTGCCTTCATTCAGTGTGGCATATGTTACCATTCTGTGAACCATTCATTTTTTAAGTTTTCTGCGCCAGGGACGATTTTGATAACACGATTCTTGCAATTTCCAACATTTCGCATGTTCTCATACCTATTGTTTGATTACACATGAAAAGAGTCCTTGATTGTTGGTGGTTGCAGCATGCGTTTGGATACTCGAAGATGTTATTGAACATGTGTGCCCATAATCTTTGTGCTTATCATAATGAAAGTCTACTTCTTTCGGGGAGCCCTAAAAAAATACTACTTTGAAAGCTAATTTGTAGTTATGTACCTACATTTGAGTCTTTTCATCATTTATATTCATCTTATTAACAGTTTTGTCCCCAAATTTGTGGCAAAAAATTGCATGAATCATCTTTACAATATTATTTGATAGGCGTTAGTTAGTTTAGGTTTTAATAATAGAAAATTACTTAACACGCTTGAGTGTGTTCTTATTTTGGGGCAATGTCAAAAGAAAAGTTATTGACAATCTCGATTCCCTTGTTTTATTTTCAAAATTTGATCATGAGGCAAAATTTCACTATGCTGTTTAGGTGTTTAAAAATATATTTTCTTCCATATGGTTTAGAGGTTATAATAAAATTCTAATGATATTGTTGTTGCAGATTAATTCAATTGTCCAATTCCTTTATTTCCCCTTGAATTTTTGTCATAGACAAAACCAAAAGAGTGTTGCGAGGAAAAGTTTTTATAGGAAATGCTCATCACACCGAATACCTCCTAGAAGGTCTTGTCACAAAGTGCTTGTGACTCTACGACCGGGTTGTTAATTTTTATTGACGGTATTTATTTTGTTGTCAAGAAGTTTGAATTCAAGTCTCCATGATCATGATACGGTGGGTGTTGCTCTAAATATTTATTTAATTACTATTGATCTGCATATTTGAAAACTTCAAGTATCTTAAGATTTCAAAATTTCAGGTCCTAAGCTAAATTTATGCTTACGTGTATGTTTAGGTGAATTTGGACATGCTATTCCAGTTATTCGGTTGCTGGACTATTGACTGGAGGGTCCTGTTTCCATTCACATGTACTTTTCTGGGAAATCAGCTTTTCACCCAAGCTGTGTGATTTTTCAGGAAACCAGTTATTCCTGGGAAAAAATGGATGGCATAGGGAAAGAGAGGAACTGGCCCCCCTCATTTTGCTGATGTATAGTATGTTCACACGCCGTTGGGCTCTGATCCCTGCAATAATTGCGCGAACTGGTGCAATCTGACGGCCTTGACGCGGATTATAGCCCCGCCCATTAGCGGCGCTAGTTGCCTGTGACCCAATGAGCCGTCTCCGCTTGGCGAATCGTCGAGCTGTGTGTCTATGGTGTCAATGATGTTAGTTTCTGTTGTCCTTGTTTTTACTATTTGTCGAAAATGGAAATTGGCGAAATCACGGAGCAACGAATACGCATCAAGTTTTTGGTGAAGTGCTATAAAAGTTATCAAGAAATTACTGAAATGATGACAGCTGTTTTCGGTGATAATGCTATGAAGAAAAAATCAGTTTTCAAGTGGATTAAGCATCTTAAAGATGGCCGACAAGACGTCACGGATGATGCAAGGCCGGGACGTCCTTTAACCACCTGTGTTGACGACAACATTGATCGTGTGCGGTCCCTTGTCCTTACCGATCGTCAAAAAACTGTCCAAATGATAGCCGATGAACTGAATTTAGGAAAATCAACAGTGCAGACTATTTGAATCGAAAATTTGGGTTTAAAAAAAAGTGTGTGCAAAAATCGTGTACATTCAGCATTGATAGGTCGCCAGTTTCTGGCAAAAAATTCAATCACCATCCTTGATCATCCTCCTCATTCCCCAGGTCTCGCTCCCGGTGACTTTTTTCTATTCCCTAATTGCAAAAATGCGACAAGGGGACATCATTGGGAAGATTTGAACACAATAAAGCAAGAAACGACGAGACAACTAAAAAGCCTAACTGCCGAGGACTTCTGAGGGTGCTTTGAATAGTGGAAAAGAAGATGGAATAAGTTCATAGGAACGAATGGCGAGTACTTAGAAGGGGACAAAATTGATGTAGATTAAATTTTACAAAATGAAGTTTGTATGGTCTCAGTTTGCGTTTTTATTGGACAGACCTCGTAGTACTAGGATAGCTCTACCCTCACTCATCAAACCAACCGTCGAGTTAACAACTGTGGTTGGTGTGGTTGAGGTGGAAATAATGCGTGTACAAAACTTAGCACATTAATTTTTTCTGCTCTTTGTTATTACTCAGAGAATTTTTAGCGTAAGGCCCAGACAGGTTATTTAAGGGGATATGTTAATTATGAGGCGTTCTATTAGGTTTTATATTTTAACGAGAGGCATAAAATTCCATTGTATACAAGGTGTGATCAAAAAAAGACCGGACTGATTTCATTCTGCGGAAAACGTATGACGGATCGAAACGAGACACAGTGCGCCATCAAGCGACACATCTGATGAGTAAAAGGAGAGGTGTTGCGTTTGTTTTTGTCGAGTCGTTACGCAGCAGCAGCGGTTCGTGTCTTAACCTGCTCGTCGCCGCGTACAACGGCAGCAATGGACGGCCAACGTGAATTTCACGCGCCGTTGGGTTTAGTACTATGGGAGGTCAACCAACAACAGGTTGGTGTTGGCCTTCCCTCAACTATGTTCGGCCAGATCAACGTGGTTTAAGAAAGGCTATATATAAGGACGCTCGCAAAGGGTCATGATAGTCCAAGACAGTAGTAGTACGACACAAGCAGAAGCTTAAAGACTAAGCTGCGTTTTAAAATTACAAATCTCGCATTTTTACTCGCTGATTGTATAATACTAGGCCTCTGAACGAAAATGGGAGTCCATAAAGCTTAAGCTCAGCCTTCAACTCGGAGTCAAAATATTCTGCATCCATATTTCCAGCCTCCTTTGGATTTCTTCCAGCAATCCCCTCTCCTCCCATCTTACCCTGGCTAGCACTTCCTCATTTTCTGTTCATTTCACCTTTTCCATCCTCCACAGCGAAATTTCAAAAGCCTCATTCTATGTCTGTCGTCTTGCTTCAAACAACATGTTTCCGCGTCGTACAAAGCAGCGCTTCAAGTCAAAGTTTTCACTAGCCTTTTATTGACATCCTTATTCAACGTCCACGTCGTCAATTCCCCCCTCCTCTTGAAGGCTTATTTGCCCAACATATTCCTTCTTCTTATATCCCTACTACTTTGACCAACTTGGTCCAAAACACTTCCGAAAAACGTAAACTGTTCCGCATTCCCTGGTTTATGAAATCATATTTTTATGAATGATTTAACTTTTTTATTTCTTGAAAACTGCCTAACCTTTTTTTAGATTGATTCACATCCCATACCTATCGCACCGATTTTCTACGACACTCATGATAATTTGCAACCCCTAGGCTGACCGACTAACTTAAGTTTGATCATCCGTAGACCTATCTGATTTTATGAATTTTCACCGACTTTCGTTCCTATCGCCAATTCACCTCATGCCTTTTTTACCTTTGCCAATCCCGTCACTCGTACCTGAGCATTTTGAGTCATGCAGAGGTTGCAAAATCTACCAAACAGACAAATATATCCTGATTTTATTTTATACGCCTCTCTCTTAGTGACTTCATTACTTCTATGGCATCACGCGTGCCTCTCCCGTTCCATAACTCGAACAGAGCGTCCCCTAAGTAATCATTTGCTCTGCTCTACATCCTCTTATTGATGATCCCGAGAACCACTTTAATTGTGTTCGAAATCCAACCTTTTTCTAAAATCCTTAAATATGGCGGCCTTTCCCTTTTTTGTGATCAGAACTGACAATATCCGGAAAAATCTTCCGGCAAAGTTCCTCTCTCATTAATTCTACGAATTAGTTCATAAATATTCCTCCTTCCGCATTTCCCTAAACCTCTTAAGAAGTTCCGCAGGAATGTATTCTGCCCCCACGGCCTTAGAAGATTTCAATTTACGTAATGCAGGTATTCTTTACATTACGCATTCAGTATGCCTGGAATCAAACTGTCACTATACACGCCATATTCATTTTCTATTTCTAAAGCTTGCTGGCCTAATGTCTTTGCCATAGAAATCTTGTGTATTCTTCCATCGGTCTTGACTCTTTCCTGATTCCTTTAATCCTTTTTTGACGAATCTTTGTTAGTTTCACGAACGTTTACTTATTGCATGTCAGTACGGATCGTTTCTAGCGTGACGAACTGTGGCAATATGGGAGAAGGAGTTTAAAATATTGAAAGGTCGACATGACGTTATTTATGGATGGCATCGCAGCCGTGTGTCAACTTCACGCTGCCGTATGTGTTGATTTTAATAAAGTATTTAGATTGCGTGCAGGTTAGGAAATTGAGGTGTTAATGAAATGCAAAATCTTTGTAGAACCACTTCTTGTTAAGATTCAAGGAGCCAGATTTCTTTTTTTTTAATAATCACCATTACCAAAATTTTACCAAGTGAACTGATGTAAGAATTTACATTTATTTTTAATCGGGAAGAGTACAATCAGAAGTGAAATGATTATTATATATAAATAAACTTAAAATTGCCAAACTAACGGCTGATAAATGATACACATCAACGATCTACATACTTTTAATTTCCTCAGTAACTCCTTAGCAACCCATGCTTCTGCTGTTTAAACTTCCACTTTGCACCGAAACCTTTGCTTCGAACAATTATGCTTGAATCGCTCCAATGCGAGCCAATGACCCACTGTAAGGTAGTGCCTTTATTCCCTTGAATCTCGATTAACCATGTACGAGTCTAAAGTCATCTTGACAATCCCAAAACAGATAGGCGAGAGATAGATGCGTAAGAGAGACGGATAAAGTTGCTGCAAGCCGAAAAACATGGGGAAAATAACCAAAATCACAGAATTTATCCACCCTCGGTTCAATTTGAAAACGACTGTTTCGTAATATTCACAACTTTCCATGTTGCTCCCAAATTTGAAATTGGTTTTGTTTTTTCAGCGACTTTGAAAATATATAACAAACAAGGGAATGTGACGGATATTATGGAAAAATCGGTGTTGAGCTCAGTTTGCCTATGAAAGTTTCTCACATGTCGTTTTGAGATGCCACCAGTTTTCGCCCTGGTATCTCTTATCCTTCTTCGCCTGTCTTGAGATTCCATTAAGAAACCTTAAATTGAGATTGCACAAATTTAGACAGTGGTTCATACCTCCCCAGAAAATGAGGGTCTAAACGTTATATTCTCTGCGTATTTTTATTTTTGCATTCGTTTTATTTCATGCTCATATTTACTGTGCCACCTGCATTTAAGTCATTTGTCTAAACTTTGAGGAAATATTTAATTTTATTCCTCAGGCATCTAGTATTCAAGAAGCATTTTCCTTTTGATCATGAGTAACTTTCAAACTTCTTATATGGGGATGACCAATTTTTAATGCGAATGAAATAAAGCTTATCGAGCCACTTTTGGCGTCATTTTTGAATTAGGTGAAACGATAAATTGCTATTCTTTCAGACATTAAAATTCGTAAACCCAATGGCGGGGGTGTATGAAATTCACACATTCAACTAGGGGCGCCAGTTCATCTCGCTTTGTTGCCTATAGTTTCCCAGGAAGATTCGGTATCCGAGAAACAGCTCAGCTTGGGTGAGGCTAAGGTGAGGGAAGCTAAGCCCAGAGGAGTCATCCGGAATCGAACCCTTTGGTTCGTAGTCCAATGCTCTACTAACTGGACTGCCATGATATGATACGTAGAATAGAATGTTAGGGACAAACTGGATGTCTCGCACCTCACCTTAAAAATAATTTCCTTAGGTGTCTATATTGAAATTTGGTTTCCTTTTTTCGGCACTATACATGTATCACCCAGGGAAGACCAGCAACACCCACATTCACGATTGCTCTCCAATTAGCCGAGTTGGTATAACTGAAAAACCCTACCAAACCTCCCCTTCGTTCGTTGTTCTTCGATGCGGAGTCTGTTTGAAGCTAAATAGTTTGCGACGTATTTTCGTGGAGTGAGTGCTGGATACATTTGGAGATCACTCGTTCTCCGTCGAGGAAATCGTGATGATGTGTGATGAGAATATCAAAAAAGAGAGGTTTTCCGCCTTTTTTTGGTTTCTTTTCGCGTGAGGTCGATATAAATGGCCGAGGGTATTGAGCGGTGGCCGAATTTTCCCTCAAGGAGAGGGGTTGGCTCAAAAATAAGTTATCTGTACGGGCCCCATTGCCGTCTAAGGGTTTCAGGGTGAGTTACTGTCTCCTTCTACTTCCAGCCTGTCACCTTCATCACCGATCCTGAAATTCATTATGCAGATCTTCCTTCGAATTCACTTCAATGTCCATCTATATCTCTAAATTCATAATATGATAATAAAAAAATTGAATAGCTTTTCGAGTTAGGAGAAGACCAAGTTAAATTTCAAAATATGAGGGGAACACTTGATTAGGCGGAGCAGTTTACCTATCATGGCAGTGTTTTTGACCAATATGGTTAAAGCAGTAGGTACATTAGGAAGAATTGCGTTAGTCAAATAAGGGTTCAAGAGGAGGGAAATAATGAGAGGAACGTTCCGTAAGGATGTTAAGAAAACGATCTTCAAAACTGATATGAAGCGTGGTTTTGTACGGTGCGGGATTGTGGTAATTGAAGCAGTATGATAGGTTTAGATTGCTCACTTTTGAAATGTGAGTGTGAAGAAGAATGGAGAAGATGAAATGGACTGAAGGAAAACAAATGAGGAAGTCCTAGGTATGGTGAACGAGGAGAGAGGTTTGTTAGGAGAAATCCTAAGGAGACAGGAAAAATGGATGAAGAGCGTATTGATCGGAAGCGGGGTGTTGAAGACTGTGATAGAAGGGAGAATGTTAGGCAAACGTGGAAAGGGCAGGAACAGGATAGGGATGTTGTTTGGAATGAAGAGAGGAAGGCAGTATGCAGAGTTGAAGAGGGTCTATTATTGAGAGGGTTGTCGATGTGTGCCTTGTTGAACGAAGCAAACAAACGAAAAGATGTTCAATATGTGTCAATCTGAAACACTCCTGACACAGTATCTTTATTATTAGGTAATCTAGCGGTTAAGGTAGGTTTTGAATGGACACAACTACTATATTAATATTTTTTTCTCATAACAAAGTAAAACCCTCCATCCTACTCTAGAGCAAGTCCCTCTTCATCTCTGTGTAGTTTGGATGTAATTAAAGCAGGAAGTAAGTATGCGGGGCTAAATAATGAGTTATTTTAATATGTAATATTGAATTTACGGATATTTATGTCATTTTAGTTATGGCTTAGGGGTGCAGTAGTGTGTAATGCCGCGGACCATCAAAAATCAACCCTAATCCGGTAGACCACTGCTAAAGAAACTTTTCACATCACGAAAGATAAAAACCACAACCAACGACTCAATGGCCATCGTCATCGTCTTCAGATGCTTATCATGAATTGATATTGAAGATTGGTCATGAGTTTTATTTTATTTTTATTAGTAGTGTTATAAGAGTTTTTAAGAATAGATAATTGAAATGGTGTACCTTAAAGTTACCAAAGAATACGAATATTATGAACTTACAAGTAATGCTGTTCCGGTGACTATTTTTCACCCAAAGGGTAAATGACGTAGAGTTTTGATGTAATTGGTGTAGAGTGCCTCCTGGTCACCGGGCTTCCCCAGCGCTCCTCGATAAGGTGGACATGATCCATTCTGTCTGTACTCCGTGCATCACCGCTGCGCGATTCAGTGTTCCGCGTCGCCATCGGATTTCTTCACCGGTGATGCTCCTTCTCTGTTGGGTTGGACGGATGGCTACTCCCCCCAAGAGCGATGGCTCAGTACTCATATCTCACGTCTTACCTCTAAATCTCACCGCGTGCGCATCGCATGCCGCTCAGGCAGATGTCGTCCATCCCCATTAGCCCAGCGGGCGGACATTAAAGTTTTCAGGTTTTCAGCGGCGGCGTCGCCAATCGGGTTGCGTGGCCTGGAGTTGGGAGGGTTGGGCTGGCGTGGGAGAGGGATGAGGACCGCCCTTCCTCCCCTCTGTGCAGAGCACGTCTCCCGAAAACTCGCCTTCCTCCTCCATTAGCACGCTTCGATCGGCCCTTTGAGGGACGGGCGGGAGTTAGGGAGGAGTTGGGAAATGGAGAGAGGGTAAGGATCATAACGGGGGAATACAGGGGAGGGAGGGTGGTTTTTTGTAGGGGGGGGCGGAGGTTTGATGCCCTTCGCCCCCGCGCTAACCCGCCGCCCTCCGCTCAGGTTCTCCTCCTGTCCCCCTTTGCCCCTTCGGGTTTCGAGGAATCCTCCACGGCCTGGAAGGCAGGATGTAGAAAAAAATCAACAGGGGGAGAGGGGTGGGAGGAGACTGGAATACTCCCTCCCTCTGTGTGAACGCCGATACAAAAACAGATTAAGTTGACCCAATTGTGATGGTACGTAAGAGACCTTTAGTCCCATGCCCGTCTTAAAATGGCTAGGACCGGGTTTTAGCATTTTCGGTCAAAATCTGCGACTCCGATCGAAATATTTCGCAGAGTTTCGATGGCATTAAATGCAGCCAGACTCGAGAGTCGACTAAACAAAAAAAATTTGACGATGCAAAAATCTTCTCGGAGTTCAAAATCGTCAGAATAGATAGAATCTAAAAAACGCCTAAAATATCTTAAACCTAAAAAATGTATATTTGGTAAAATATCTAAAATCTTTTCTGAGCCTTACTTATATTTTCGAAAGGCATTTTATCTAAATCCTTCCTCAGTTTTGTGAATGATTGTAGTCTTGACCTCCTGTTGTATCTTACCCCATAAAAAATTTCTTCAAACATATTTTTGACGTGACTTTAATGCCCTAATAAACGCCCCAGTAGCTCTGCTCTTCTTTTCACTATGCTCTACCATAACGTGCCCTACTCTCCAACTCCTCCAAACACCGTTGTATTTGCAACGGTGTCTACCCAATATATTTCGAACATCTGTCGATAGTATCAAACTTCGTAGGCATCCAGTTTCCGTTTCTCTTTCTTCTCTATGGTCCTGATCTCCAGCCCATATTAGGCGACGATTCACAAAAAGACTTAAATTATTTCCTTTTCTAATTATATGCTAATGTTCTTTACTGAATGAAGTTGTTTTCAATGGCCTTTCATGCATCGTGATTTAATGTAAAGGCAGATTTACATAAAAAATATGCACACAAAATTGTGTAGCCAGGTTTTCGGGGTTGTTGATTCCGAATCCGGGTAGTGTTTATGCATATTCAAAACTCGCATAAGGAATCATTTATAACCGTTATCTTCGATCGTGTCATCGCACTAATCGTTTGCTCCGTAATGGGGTTTATCACTTGCACGTCTACTGCTGTACGAAGTGTTGCGGGAGAAATAAAAACGCCTTCCAACAGTTATTACTACTAATTACTTTAGCAATCTCTTCAGAGATTTCCATTTTGTCGTTGTTTCTGATCTACAGATTTGTCAAATTGGTCGGTAATACAGGATCGAGACAGGTTTAGGTTTCCGCCATACTATCAGTTTCTGATTATCTTGAATAGAATGGAATAGTTGCGAGTGAAATGTAGATGATATGCCATCATAGTGTCCGTCTGGTATTAACTTTTCTTGTTTGGTACAATTCACTTGAAGGCAAATCTATAATTATGCGTATTTCAAATCGTTTCAAAAGTATGTTATAACATCGTACTTACGCACGTGTATCACGGTACCTCAATATTTTTCAATTTATTTTCAAAAACGTTTTAATAAAATCCCTGACACGAAGAAACGTTTTAAATACGAATAAAAAAACTAAAATTTCAATGGTAAAATACAAAAGAAATTGGTGAGTCATGGACTCTAACAAGAAAAATGTCCTTTCAATTACCCACTAACAGCATGACATGCTCTTTACAATATTTCATGTACCACATATGTATGCTCCGTCAATTTATTCTCTTGAGAATGGTGGTTAGACCACCGAAAATTCTTTGCCTAGTGAGTTTCTCTTTTTTTATGTGTTTCTGTGTTTTTCTCTTTGTCTAATAGAGCTAATTCCATTTACATTATTATTGACGTCCGTGATACTTCGCAAAATTGAATGTATATATAATATATATATATATATATATATATATATATATATATATATATATATATATATATATATATATATATATATATATATATAACTTTTGGACGGCACAATAGAGCACAGAATAAAACAGATAACACGTAAAAAGACACTCACACTGTAGATGATTTAAGCTTTCGGCCTACTCCGAGGCCTTCTTCAGGTCAGACAAACACGAAATCCCACCATACGGCGAACGAATATTACTTCACACATAGAAATAGATATAAAGAAAGGGGATAGGAAAACACATAACAGACAAACACAGGAATGGTGGGGAAGGCGAATTTGAGCAGATCACAAATGTAAAAATATATGTTATGTACATATATATGTACGTATGTACTTCTTGTAATCACCTATGTATTTAATGTAGGTACGCATATGCATCGGCAGTGAAAATATCAGCATTAGACGTTAACGTCTCTAGAGGGAGAATAATAATATAATAATAACAATAACAGTATATTAGTCGGATGATTTAAGTTCTGTCAGGAATCATAAAAAAACATCTCTAATAAGTTAATTAGATATATTTGGATAATGTGAACAATTGGGAATAGGTTTGAGTCATCCAATTCAAATTTAGAAAATAATTTTAACAGTTTTAAGTCCCTTTTAACGTAAATTTTATAGTCAAAGTTATGTTTGCGCTTTGACTTGAAGCTAAGAAGTGGCCCTCCAAATTTTTATCACATGAGCCCCTCCATTTCACGTGGTTAGTCCTTATGAGTTACTCGTAAATACGGCGTCGTATTTAGGACTCCGTCAGAGCTGAGGCAAATTTAAACGTATTCGGTTCCCAGCCCTACATGAACTTAATAATGTGCAACCAATTTTGTAATTAAAACCGGGGTTTCGTTTTCATCCGATTATACATTTATACAAGGTAAAAATAAAAAGTTTCGGAAAAATAGATTTATTTCCGATATTTTTGCAAAGCCTCAAAATTCTTCAAAGTAAATTCCTTGAGCGTCGACACACTTTGGCTGGCGGTTTTTCCACGACTGGAAGGCTTCCTGGAAGGCGACTTATGGAAGGTCCTTAAGGCTACGCGTGCAAGTTTCTTTGACGGCACTTAGGGTCCCATGGTAGTATTCTTTGAGAAAGGATTCACTTTTGGGAATAGGAAGTAGTTTGATGGTGCCAAGTGGAGATTGTAAGAGGGTTGAGGAATCGTCGCGATACCGTTTTTCGTCAGGTAGTCAGTTAATTTGGAGCAAGTGTGGCTGGGTGCATTGCCGTCATGCAATTTCCAATTTACGACGATGGCTGGCCTCGCCCGGTACACCCTCTCTTCAGTCTTTTTAGCACTTCTTGGTAAAATGTACCATTCACTGTCTGCCTCTCTGGTACAAATTCGTAGTGGACCACCCTCTTCTGGTCGAAGGAAACGATGAGCATAGCACTCTGGATTCGCTCATTCGTGCCTTTTTTGGACGAAGTGATGCCGCAGTGTGCAATTCGGAACTTTTCCGCTTTGTTTCCGGGTCACATTCGAGTATCCAACTTTCATCTCCCATGATTGCGTTGTCCAAAAAGTCGGAATCTTCTTCAACGTGTTGCAGAAGGTCTTCGCAAGCAGAAATTCGACTCTGCTTTTGGTCGTCCATCAAGGCCTTCGGGAAGAGTTTAGTGCAGATCTTTCGATCCGCTAAATTTCAGTGATAATGGTGTGCACTGTCATACTATAAATGTTAATACGGTCTGCGATCATGCGCACACTTAAACGACGGTCTAAATTCAGCACTTCACGCATACATTTCACGTTGTCGTCGGCTCTTGACGTCGGCGGTCGTCCAGCGCGGGGCTCGTCCTCCACGCTCTCTTGGCCCTATTTGAAGAGCTTGTGCCACTTAAAAACAGCGGTGTTTGACATGCTTTCATCTTTGAACACTTGGCGAATCATGTCCAACTTCTCCGTACCCGATTTCCCTAGTTCAACATAAAATTTGATGGCGTATTACTGTTCAGTCGTTCGCTGTATTTTGCGCTTGTGCCAAGTCACTCGACCGGGATCCACTAAAACACGATGTAGTCTAAACAAATGGTCGCAGGCGATTGGCGTTTGGCAAGTTTTGGAGGTCAGAGTTTCCACTACCGAGCCTGTACAGTGCGAGCGTACTGAGATGTACGGTCATGCCAGGAAAAAATTAGAAAACTTTTAAAACAAACCTTGTACGAGCACCCTCGGTGAGTTTTCCATGCTATATATTACTTTTGAACAATCTTCTATGCCAGCGAACAGATTTTCATGAAAATATTCATTCTCTGCCATTGTTTCAGTGCATAATTCATGCGATACGTCATCATTCCGAACCAATACTTCAAGGTGTTTTCAATTCCACCGTTTAAATTAATTAATCGAAAATGCTTGCAGAAATACAAAAATGACAGACAAGTTAGCTGTATTTAGAAATGAGAATTATTGCATGCTTTTTCATGAAATATATGCTACTTTTATATTTAATTCCTAGATGCTACATTGAGGTGAAAATTGATGCCTTAACTTTTAAGAAGCAATTTTTTATTCAGAGGACTTTGTTTACGTTTAATGCAAATACTCAATAAATTGATGTCGTATCACGTTAAATTCAAATAGGATTCAAAATAGGCTTCCTCATAGAGGAAATCCTTGCAGACGAAAGATCCCATTCAAAAGAAATTTCACTCTAATATTCACGACAGTTTATATTCTACTTTAATAATTGATTTCGCAATACCTGTTTCTATATTACTCCTAAAAACGATCGAATTAACATCTCAACCTCTCCTCTACTGATTCTTCTGTTGAAAAATTGATGTTTGTGTCCAGCTACTTGAGACGTTTCTCCTGAAAGTGACTCTGTGACCTGTTGCTTATCTCCCGACTCGCCTTTAAGTACAATATCAGAATATGCGATTCTTTTTCTGTGCTGTTTTTGATGTCATTCCTACTCTTCTACGCATTTCGGTGGGTACGTGATCGACTGAGTTGTCACGTGCGCATTTCTCTGCAATATCGCGGCTATAGTCGTCGGTTGCGGGCATCAAAAAATGGCGCTAAATATCTGGTATCTTCTGTGTGCTGTATTAATTTTCGCCAACAAAACGCTATTAGATTTGTACCTCGATTTTTGAAAAAATTGGAAAATTCTAATCTTTTAAGACCTTGAAGATAAATGACGACAGAAGTGATTCAATTATATTGATCATGCTTTCTCATCAGATATTATTAACAATATTTTTCCTTACTTTACATTCTATTTATGCAAAATTGTGACTATGAAAGTGTTTTAGTTGAATATGTCGTTAAATAGTATTCAAATATTGTGTAGTAGTTATAGATTTTAACAAAAATACTCTGCCTTAAGCTAAGGAAGTGATAAAATAAATGGCATTATTGAGTGCTACTGAAATGATAATAAGTTGAATAGTTAAATAAATGGTCGGTTCCAAGTGCTCAAGCAGTCGCGCGAGTGGGTACATTTTCTATTCTATGGTGGAAGCATTTTGAAAATACATTATATCAACGGTGAAAATCATTTACTGAAGTGTTATGGCTGGAAATTAATTAAAATGGTATTTATACTTCATATACGATTTTTTTCGGCGTGTATTTTATATAAATTGTTCCCCTAAGTTTTTTTTTTTACGTTGACTATCCTATTCTTTCCATTTGGCAATTCCTTATCATAGGTTCAATTCGCCGAAGGGGTTTTTCAGGTGTAACTGAAGGGTCACGGATTTGAATGTTTTGTGCCTCTTAGCGTATAAAAGTTTTAGTTTAAGTGCATACATGAATACGTAACAAATGATGTCACATCTCGAACCAACTCAGCCCGAAATAGATATATTTTAAGTTTTGAAAGTAAGTGCGGAACTCTTTAAATAAGTTACAAATGTATCTAGGCCAGTGCAGAATCAGTGTGTTAGGTAAAGGTTGAGAATTAATCATTAGTAAACGAAGGTAATTTGATTCTCAAGAATTAAGAAGGATGAGGTAATCATTAGGCATCTATTAGGGATATAAAAGGAAGAATTGCATTAGGTAACAAACGTTTACAAAGAGGCGTGAGTTGATGACAGGCATCCTATGTAAAGACGTAAAATAAAGACGAAATAAAACTGCAATTTGGAGTTCAGTTTTGAATGTCTCGGGCACTTAGGCATTGATACAAGAGGATAAGCGTAGATTGGAGGTCATTGAGATGTGGGTGTGGAGAAGGACGGGGAAAATAAATGGACAGAAAGGAAAACAAAGAAACAAAATAATCACCATTTTAGGGGAAGAGGCTGAAATCCGAAGAGGGCAGCACAAATGGATGCAGAAGGCGATGATAGAGGGAAGAATGCTGGCAAAGCGAAATGGATGGAAGAAAAGAATATTCTTTTAGGGAGGTAGAGAGTATGCTGAGCTAAATAATGAGTAATTGCAATGAGTAGTATGGGCAGTGTTAATCTAGTCGAGGTCCAATTGATCTACACAATCCGGTAGACTGCTTTTAATAATTAATCCTCACTGAATTAGAATTTTGCTGATGGTGTTTCATCAATAACTAATAGGACGAAAGAATCGTGGTGACACGACGCAGTGCGAGGTCAGGGAAAGTAAACAAAGGAAGGGTGAAATTGTATCGGAAGGTGAAAGATATATCAGGAGGTAAGAAGTGAACCTCCGTGCACGCTATTATTGAACCATGGAAGATTTGAGAGGAATGGAAAGAATACATATAAAATGCACGTGGTAAAGATATTAGTCCAAGTGAAGGCATAGGAGGAGGATGTGGAGAATACCCTGGGTCTTCCTGTGTAATTCATTTCTTCATGTGTCCTTCAGTTACGATCTTTAGTTATCTCTCATGTTTCAGGATATGTCCAGTCAATTTCCCTCCTCTTCTTGTTAGTGTTCTCCATAGACTTCTCTCTTCACTCGAAGTGCGTTCTATACCCCTCTTGCTTCATCCATCGCTAGTACTTTTACTTCTTTTTCGAGGGTCGTTCAATAAGCCCTTAGGAAAAAAATAAAAATTATTATTTGGGGTAGATTTTTTTTCAACATAATTTTCTTTTAGTTTGATAAACTTTTCCCAGAGTTTCTCCAACTTATTTAAGCCGTCCAAAAAATAGGTTTTCGAAAAGTCCTCAAAATTGGCATCTATGGTCGTGATGACCTCCTAGTTTGACGTGAATGATTTTCCAATGAGTTTTTTTTCAGAGTTGGAATTGATAGAGTCACTATGGGTCGAATCTGGTTAATACGGTGGGTGTTGTAATAATTCGAACTTTAATTCAATAACTATTGCCATAGAAACTGCGCAGGTGTGCACCCGTGCATTGTCTTTGTCTTGATGGAAGAGAAGTTTTTTCTTTGCCATAAAAGGATGTTTTTTCTTGATTTGTTTGCTCAACGGGTGCAATAACAACACATAATACTCTCCATGCATTATTTATCCTTTTTGCATGTAATTGATGATGAAGATTTTGTGTTGATATAAAAAACAGTGGCCATCACTTTGTCAGCCAAGATCTCCATCTTCATCTTTTTCAGAACAGGTTCGCCTTCAGAAACCCAATTTTTCGACCGTTCCTTTGTCTCTGGAATGTAGTAACGTATCTATGCTTCATCCAAAATAATGTATTGACGCGGAAACTCCAGTCCAGGATTGCGACGGAAAAGCGCTAAACCAGCCTCCGAATCGACCGCGCGATTTCATTGATTCTCCACTGAGAGCAAACGTACCCATTTTACCGAGATTTTTTTCACCTCGAATTTAGGTGCAAAATTGAAAACGATGTACCTTGTGACATGGCTGTGGTCTCAAATATTTCGCGAGCTTTGATTTGTAGATCATTCAAAACCATATCGTGGATTTTGTCAATCATTTTGGAGGAAGCCTCTTCCACTGGACGTTCCGAACGATGCTCATTATTTGTGGATGTGCGGCCACGTTTAAACTCATTTATCCTATTGCAAACAGTCGCAAATATAAGAGCAGATGTACCATGAAGTTCATCCAACTCGGCTTTGATCTCTTTCAGCATTAAGCCTTTAAATAGAAATGTTTATTCACCGCACGAAACTCATTTTTTTCCATTTTTTCAAATAAACAAAAGTGTTTTGCTTCACTCGACTAGGAAAATTAAACCACGTAATGGATATAGCTGAACATTTTGCAGCAGTCTAGTGACAGATGTAGTTTACTAAATGCATGCCTTTTCCGAAACTGCAAACGTAATCTCTTTGAGTTTCTACGGATTTATTAAACGACCCACGTAACAAAACTCTTCCACTTATTCCAGTGAGTTTTTCCAAGTCGTGTGTTGAGAATTTCAACCCTTCTTTGACTGCAGATCATTTCCAGAGTTATAAACTTTTATATATTGAGTTTGTACGTTTTAGTTCCCATCCCTATATTTGCAGAGTTATGGTAAGGTTCCCTTTCCTCTGTTCTAATAAAGATATACTATATCGTCCGCAAATCGCAGCCCACTCATCCTTTCTCCTTGAAATCGTACACAAACTGTTATCTTTTCCTTGATATCGTTAAGTGCCTTTTCATTATATTATGCATGTTAATTATCAATGGCGATAATGATCGGCACTGCTTTGCTCCTTTCAGTATTTTAGATTCTTCCCCTCTTTCACCGCACCTTATCTTTTTATCTAGTTTGTGTCAATATCGTCGCAGCCGTACAATACAATTTCCCTTAGGGTTCGTGATATCATATTCCAGTCCTCGTTGTAGAAGTTAAAATCGGTTGATTATTGTACATGCTCGTCTCTACTAGTGTTCCGAGGGTGAGAGTAGTTTTTCTTGTTCTTCTGATTCTTCTTAATCATAATTGGTCTTCACTTATACACTCTTATGTTTTCTCTTCCATTCTTTTATATACTATATGATTAAATTGAAATTATTAAGTAATTATTAAGTTAATTATTATTATGCAATTAAACGAGGAGGTTAGCCCGTCGGCCCCGGTGGTGGCGAGGTGACGTCCTCGCCAGCCAACCCAAAGGTTGCGGGTTCAATTTTCCAAGGTGGATTTTTGCTCCACCTTGGGCATGGGTGTAGGTAATTGTCTTCAATGTCATGTCTAAGGGTTAGGACGTAGAAGGGACTATTAGTCTCAATACCGTCCAATTAAGTCGATAAATAAATAAATACATTATTATTGCCTGTTAAAGTGCGGAAGTTTTTACATTTTTCAGTCATTTTTTTGTATAGGTGCGATTGGATTTTTCTTTAAGTTTATCGGTAATTATCCTCTCATATTGCAGATTAGATTGTATTGCTGTGTTAGATTCTTGTTTCCTGAATTTTCTATTAGTTCCGAGAGTTATATAGTGATATATGGTGTGTTGCTTGTTTTGAAGTCCTTTACTGAAGATTTAAACTCAGAACTAAGATACAGGTATAGTGTCCTTTCTTATTATCTTCGATATTCTCTAATTACAGTGTCCTTGCATTAATTCCTTTTCCCGAATAAATGTTCCCAAAATACTCTTTCCATCTCTTCAGTTTGTTAGAATTTCACCATTGCTAAGCCGAATTACATTGACTCGTATTTACTCCGCATTTATTGAAATGGGGTAACACGGTTCTGAACGCTCGTCAACTTTACCCTGGACAAGGTTATGCGGAACCTATTCACTGGGAGTCTTCATCCATTCTTCTCTGCGCCTTTGCTAATTTAATTTGTAAAATTTCTGTAGAAATTATGTTCCTAATCATTCTTTGTGTTTTTGCACTTTCTTCTCTCGTCTATTTGGTCCAGAATTTTGTCAGTGATCCATGATTTTCTTTTCCCAGGTTTCCTTCTACATTTTTTCTTGCCAATAATATAAGCCAAATCTTCATTTCCTACCATCTGACTTCAACTTCCTGTGTTGCTACATTTCTTCATTATCTTTCCCAATTTCTTTTGGAAATCCAACTGTGGCGCAGTTTCTTCGGTCCGTCTGACTTCCATTGAGTCTTAAATCTACTTAATTTATCACCATCATCATTCTACTGGTTAAGATAAGTTTTAGATGGACGAAGACTAAACAATGGTTCCACGACACGTTTCTCTGGCTCTCCTAACAAAACACAACTATTAGCCTCTCTTCAACCCCATATACTTTCTTCTTTCCTTCATTCCATCCAACAACCCTATCCTATTCCTGATCCTTCCTCGCTTACCTAACGTTCTCCCTTCCATCACAGTCCTCGATAACCCATCGACATTCATTATGCTCTGAATCCATCTTTCCTGCTTCCGTTGAATTTCTCCCAACGATATTCTTTATTCACCCGTCATCACTAGCGCTTCCACGTTTGTTTTCCTTTCAGTTGACTTCACCCTTTTGGATTCCTACAAAGTTATGGTAACTAGAAAATTGGACTATTTGGATTCTTTTAGATGGCGTTTGAACCTAATGGGTAGTCAGATCACATACTGTCTTGATCAAATACTAGATGTCAATTAATTCTCTGAATGAAACTTATTTTTTGCCTCAGTTTCTTTTCCATTGTGTTACGTTCCGTGAACGTCATTTTCTCTAGCCATGTACATGTTTCCTTTATGTCACTTTATGACTCGATTCCTCACAGAATCTCTCAATTCTTCCTCGCCTTGATAGTTTTTATTTATTTATTTACATTATTTAATTGTACTCTGAAAGCCACCGCTAGGGTGTATGGCAGGTGGTGGGTGATCACAAATCAGACTACTTTTGGCACAAAATGCTTTCCTCCCATGGCGCGGTCGGAAAACGGTATTCTGATGCCTTGTTGTTCGTGGGCAAAATGGCACCATAAATATCCAATCCATTCTACACTTAATCTCTCTAATTTTATTTACTTGATATCTCCTACCGTATTGTGATGGACCTTATACTACTCATTCAACAACATCGATAAAGAGATCCTTCCAATTTATGCAAGAGAGTTCATCTGTAATTCAAACTTCGCTCCGTGTGTGACTGCCAACGCAGTTCCTATAATAATTTTGATAAGCTACGAGTACTCAGTTTATCAAATCAATGTTGTAAAAGTCTAGCTCCTCTACGCTGCAGGCTAGGTAGTACAAGGACCGTAGGACAAACTGTAGGACTTTGTTGTTTCCCGGGCGCACGATTCCAGTGTTGTCTTCGCGGGTTTTCCCCTGGGACAGCCTCCAAAGTTTCGATGACTAACTTCGCCATCGTCTTCAGTTGTTCCGTGCACCTTTCAGTTGGCATCCTCGCTTGTTTTTTGGTCCCCTTTCATCACTGGGAGGATCTTCCTTCGAGGACCTCTTACCTTGTCCCTCTCCTCACCCGCAACTCCCCTTCTTCACCTCGCTCTTCCCGGTCCTACGCCCAACCCCAACATCCTTTCCTCCTGGGTTCCCTCCTGCTTTCCACGAAATCTCCTCATCCCTTCGTCCCCTCCGTCTTCTCCCCACACCCACCGCCACACTCCCGAAACCATCCCGCGCCCACCGCTAATGAGCTCTCCCGAGACTTTAAGTCCCTCGGAGCCTCTGTCGATAGCAACGACGGAGAGCCCCGCAGCGCCACCGCTAATCAACTAAGGTGGAGAGAGAGATAGGAGAACCTCACTCCCTCCCCCCCTTTACCTTCATCCCCCGCACCCCCTAATCACAAAAATGGACCTGGCGGTGGTTGGGGGAGGGGGCGGGGCGGTGGCGTAAGGGACGTTAGACTTGTAGCGAGTGAGCCCCGCCCCCTAACACCCTCTGTCCCCCCCCCCTCCCCCATCCCCACTCCGACGCCACCGCCCTGCGCTAGGGCGGAGTCCGATACGCACCACGTGCGCGGGAGTGCGTCGAAATCCGCGGAGCTCTCTCTCTCCCGAGGAGAACGAGGGATATTTCGTGGGGCTGTGATAAAAATAAATGACAAAACAAAAAGTTCATCGATTTGCCCTCCTCAGGCAACGGAGGGGCCTACAAAGGATAAAAAAAACTGGGATTTTAAGCATGGGTCTTGAAAGAGTAACACAACTCCGGTCGACAAAGGTGACGTGACGGACAAAGTGTCTAAGCTTAAATGAGAATGTCCTTTTTTGTGTTCCCTATATTTAAACAAATAAGTATTGTATTAAATATGTTGTCCTCTCTCTCTCCATGGCGTTAACGCGAGTAGTAATAACGGGGTGTGTAGTAGGGATATGCCATACGCCTTTGCGGCAGTTTGCGGCGTCTGATCATGTAGAGCTGCATATATAGAGGTGCGTGATTTAGAGAAGGTTTGTCTTTGAGGGAACAGGAGAGCGAGATGTTACCTATTGCAATAGGTTAAGCCAGGGGGGTTGGAAAGGGAACCCAAATAGTCAAATACGAGCTAACTCTTTTGTTCTTCATTGGTTTGGTGTGGTAGTAGAGGGGAGTACGGGAATAATGGGTACATTGATACAATGACCAAAACTATTATAATTTTGAGGGAAGTGGTAAATTTGCCGATATAAAAACTTGGATAGAGTATTCATTTTCGAAGATAAATGACAAATTTTTAAGTGCAAGATTAAGTCAAAAGGGTCGGGACATATTTCAGAAAGTGCTGTCACGGAAGGATGGAGCAGGTTTGGCATCGGGAACAGTTTCATGGATTGGATATCACATTGCCAATCAAAACACCCTGCCACCATTTTTTCTACCTCCTTCGGATTTCTTTCAATAATCCTCTCTCTGTCCCCATCTTGCTTAGCAGATTCTTGTTCTTTTCCTTTCTGTTCATTTCATCTATTCCATACATATCCACAGCTACATTTGAAAACGCTCCAAGCTACGCCTATCACCTTGCTTCATTGACCATGTTTCCACACCGTACAAAACCATGCCCCATATCTATGTGTTGACGAGCCGTTTCTTGACATCCATTCCCTCTTCCTTGTGAAAGCTTGGAAAAACGAAATAGCCAAGACCGTAAACTTGATTGGCATTGGGTTTATTTAAGGTGGTACGTAAAAACAAGGTGACAGGTTAGAAGAAAATTGAAATTCACACACTCGATCACTCGGATGTGCTTGGGAAACAGGGGCCTTCGTGTACCTCAATTACATTGTGTGTTAGAGCATCAGCCCGGCAAGTCGAAGATCCGTGGTTCGAGTCTCGGTCAAGGAAACTTTTTTACACTTGTAATCTGCTCGATTCCTCCTTTCTCACCATTCCTGTGTTCGTTCTTTATGTCTTCCCGGTTTGACTGTATTGACCCATTATGAAACCGATGCCAATCGCCTTTCCAGCCGCCAAGGCTACTAAGGCGAAGAGAAATCCTCTGCGTTGTCAGGGCGATCCAATTCCTCTCCTTTTCAGGGAAGCCTTGGCCTATTCTGCGATGGAAGGACGCTCGCAGTACCCAAGCTGGGGCGCTTGTGGCGGTCCCACGACTAGACTTGGATGTCGATGGCCCTTCGGATGAGGGAAGCCTCCGACTCCGCCGCTCTCTCATAGAAGGTTCCCGAGATTCTCAGCAGAAGGGTGTCCAGGGGCTCCAAATTCTCGTCTCCGTGCATTTCGGCATAAGGACCGCGCCCCAAGATGCAGCGAAGAGCAGAATTCTGCACCACTTAGATTCGAACGAGACTCGTTCTCGACATTCCTGACCATACCTGCGCTACTTATTTGACGGCAGGCAACACGCACGCGCAGCACAGTCGCTTCGTATCCATGCTCAGGACAGGCGGACGAATAATGGGCCTACTGAGCGCCGCGAATACCTTTGTACGAAGCGTTTGAGAATTTCAAAGGATTTCCGGTGGCTCGTCTCCTTCTTTTGGCTATGTGTGCACTCCGAGGTAGAGAACCTTGGATTCCCACGGTGGAATGACTTCATTCCACGATAGGTCCACTCCTAGCGGCCCTCCACCTCCCGTGTGGAAGACGATCGCCTTCGTCTTCTGAGCGTCAACTACAAAGCACCATCGACGGTACTACAGCAGCAGTTCGTCGACGGCGCCCGAAAATCTTCGAACTGCGGTCTCCTTCCTTCAGGATCAAATATGTTCCTATCCCTTTTCCTCATATCTATTTCCATGTGAATGAATATTTGTTCGCCATATGGCGGTTTTTCGTGTTTGAATGTGCTTTTGGCCAATGCGGCTCGTCTCCTTCTTCTGCCTATGTGTAAAATGGTGGTGGTGGGTAAAATAGCTCCCAGATGCCATCTTCTGGCCAAAGAATCGGGGCAAAGTGTTGCATAAAACCCCCGCAGGTTTCTGTGTAATTTACGTTTCCTCGATAGCTATGACGTGCCTACATTTTCCGAGTGCTTATTTTGCCGGCGACCAAAGCCTCAGCCGCCGGGATTTGGAGAGCAGCTCTGCCGGACTCTGTTGAAGATAGAGGTTTCGATCGTGTTTCTTTTCCTGCGGCGGATGGCCGCATAGCTATTCTTAAAGCGTGAGGTTTGACTCTTAAACTTTCTTCCGCCGGGAAGGCATTGCTTTTGTTTTGTGTACTGGTTTAAGACCGGCCTTATCTCAAGATGTAGATTTTTCACTCCTTTTGTTTTGTTACTGCTGGGTGCATGTAGCGGGGAGGGAGTGTACACAAGTGTTTTTTTTCTCTTTAGAGTGCTCGTTCTTTTGGTGATCTTCCCTTCTTCACACAAGCGTGGTTAATTTGATTTTTTTAAATGGCTGCGGGCCGCATCTATTCTCGCACGACCTCTGGCCCCCATCTCCGTGACCTCGTCAAAAGAATAGGGATCACCTTTTGCCTCTCCTTCCCCCGCCCCCGTCATGGACGCCCTCACCTCGCAACCCTTGTATCACGGCCTTCAAACACCCCGAGAACCCCTGATAACTTGTGAGGAGGATGTATCTGAGTGCGATTGTTTCCTATTCCCAACAGCTCGCCCCTCGACCCTTTTATGATTGACAATAAAGGAAGTGTCACCGACCCCAGAAGTCGACGCATATATATATATTTCCCGACGTCAAAAATCCTAAATACCCCATCGTCCTCCATTGAGGACTGCCGAGGTGTCGACCATCTTCCCAAGGCTCCTCTAGAGGCTGAGCACATCGAACTATTCACCCCTTTGGCAGATGACCCCCAATCAGCCACTACAACCCTCCGCGAGGCCACCTCCTGCTCCTGCGATGCCCCCCATCCGTGCTCTCTCGAAGAAGGCTCCTCGTGGAACGCTGCCGAATTATCCACTCATGGTAGAGACCACTGCTGGCTGTTTCTCTTCGGATGAAGTCGGGTGGGAGGAATGCGGCGACATGCCGCGGCCTCGATTGTCGACCCGTCGGACGAGGCGTCCCAGGAAGCAGCGAAGCACTCGTCGCCCGGGACGAGCCGCGATTGGTGAGACGTTAGCAACGACCAGAACTCTGGTAAGTGATTTCCAGTACCCACCCTTTGCCGGATACTCTTCGCTCTTGGTTGAAGAGTTTTTTTCAGAAGGACTATGCTATCATTGATAATTTCAACCCTATCATCGATAATTTCTTAAAATACATAATGTTTCATTGCTAATTAAAATCTTCCTCGTATTATCTGTGAACCTCGCTTTCTATTCTATGTTTCCAGAGTATTAATGGTCATATGTACTTTTACGTGTTTGTGCGTAATATCTAATGTATATGGAATTAGCACAAGTAGACAAAGACAAAAACACAGAAACGCACAAAAAAGAGAAACTCACTGGAAATCGAATTTTCGGTGATCCACACCACCTTTCTTAAGCAAAAGAAGGACTGTCCTTTTTCTCGAGAAAGGTGGTGTAGACCACCGAAAATTCGATATCCAGTGAGTTTGTCTTTTTTTGTGTGTTTCTGTGTTTTTGTCTTTGTCTACTTGTGCTAATTCCATATGCATTATTATTCACGTCAGTGAGACTTTCACAGAAGTGTAACATATATATACATATATATATATATTTATATATATATATATTATATATACAGGTATATATATATATATTTATATAAAGGAAAAATATGATGTACACACAATCTGTGAACTGACATTATGCATTATGCAAACAAACTCTGTCACATTCCGGACGGAATGCAATAATTCATATCATAGTATGGTTAGAGCATCGGTCCGGTAAGTCGAAGATCCGTGGTTTGAGTCCCGGTCAAGATACATATTCCTTTTCTTTCTACCGTTATCATGCTTAACCCCTTCTCTTGGGAGGCGAATGCCTATCGTTTAAGTCTTTTTCGCCCTCCATTCCCTGGCCGGGTTCGCACGCATCTCTTTCCCTCTTATAACATTCACGACGTAATCGCTCGTTACTTGAGCAGATGTCGGGCCGAATACGCAGAGACCGCGGTGCTCTCACGCTTCACCCTTACTACCCCAATAATGGCCTCGCAGCGTCATTAAACTTGCGGAAACGTGACAGCCTTAAATGAAGTATTTGAGCGCCTTTTAATACTGCAGCTGCATTAACAAAATGACTTCTAATTTACTAATAATACTGTGGGAAATGTTGAAAATTTTAGCGTAATATTCTAGCGGATAGCGGTGTTGCATTTGAGCGGAGGCTCCTGTACCAAAACCCGACTGATGCCTCTCGACATGTAATTTACCCCAGCTATATAATTTTCTAGGGACTGGAGTATCACAACACTCAGCCCAGCCTCTGGTGGTTTCCCAGGACCTCGCAGTGGGTAAAGACTAAGGAGCTAGTCTTGCAACCCTAATATGTAAATTCGAAAATATCGATAGGAATGGGAGGCTCCCTAACCACCTACTTTGCTATCAAACCAAGCTGCTACTTAATTATTGTATCCTTAACAATAAATGAAGTATTCTTCCGGAAACATTACGTAGTTATACTGGTGAAAGCTCTGCCATAAAAAATAGATTGAAGGTTATACTGTGATAGATTTTCAATGCGTAATGAATTTTTTGGAGATCGATAAATGTATCTAGAGTTCTCTATTACGGACATAAGAGGAAAAATGGATATCATAAGTTTAGATTTATAGTTGTTTGGTTTTATTTTTATGCTCAGCCAACGAGATCATGTGGTATGGACGATATTTCTGATTTCATTCCAGTCTTCGTGGGATTGCTACTCTAGTGGGCAGAGCGTCTGGCTACTGACTGGAGGTTTCGGGTTCAAATCTAAATGACATCTCTTGGCAGCCTAATTTTATCCGAACTAATTGATCCTTACTGTACGAGAACTTAAGTACACTGAAGAAATTGATCTTTCCTGAACGTCACGGCAGCACAGGTAAAGGAAATGATCCACATACTGCGGGCAAATAGGCCTTCTTGATGTGTTAATTTCACACGATTTTAAGTTTCGCATGATTTGAGTTTCTACCGTGAACAAATAAAATCTAGCAATCTAGCGATACCTGATGATGTTGACTATTTGTGAGAACCGGTAGTGGTGTAATATAATTTAGTGCGACAGAATACAAAGCATACGTATTCAGTGAATCAAATCTACCTTAGATTTTATTTCTTTGATTTTTTATTGTTCTTAATGCCTATATTTTCGCCAAAGTCTGATTAACGACGTCTGCTACGTGGGTGGTCTGAAAATTTTTCGACTCAGAAAATTTCATGAAAAATGTCTTGCATCTTTGTTAAGTCGGAAACTTTTCAGACTACCCTTGCATATATCCAACTTTTAAGAGTTGGTCAAGTATTTTTTTCATGGATCCGCTGCCAAAGCACTATTATATTTTTAACCTTCAACTAACACAAAATTAAATAAACATTCTAAATTATGGATTGAAATTACCCTTTATTCAATTCCCTACACTCCCTGCTTCCTTTCATTCCGTCCAAAATGTCTATTATTTTTCTGCCTCTAACTCGTTTACTCAGCATTCTTCCTTTCATCATAGTCTTCAGCATTTTATCGCCACTCAATATACGAGCCCTGAATCCACTTCTCATGCTTTCTCTGAGTTGCTCTCAACAACCTTCTCTCCTCCCATACATGCTTTCTGAAGTTTTTCTTTCCGTCTCTTTCACTATTTCCATCCTCCAAACCCACATCTCAATAGCTTCCAATCTATGGCTAGTCTCTTGCCTCGGTGACCAAGTTTTCTCGACATACTATATAACGCTACGCTTCACCTTAAAGTGTTCATTTGTCTTTCCTTGACATCTTTAGTTATGGTCTCAGCAATCATCGTAATTTCCCATCTCTTTTCAAAAGGTTTTTTTTGTCCTGTGCAAATCTTTCTTTGTTTTTCATTTGTCTCTTTTATTTTATTTGTCTTTCATTTTCTTCCTTTTTATTTATCTTCTTTGGACGTCTTGCCCTAATGTTCCAGCCATCATCGCCTCTTCCAATTTCTTTGTAAATGGTTCTTTTCCTCATGCAGATCTTTCTTTATGTTCTCACAACATCGCCCACCTTTGCCTGAAACACTTCCTAATTAGCTGATCTGTTCCACATGCTCTAATTTATGCCCAACAATTTTGATGTTCACCTCAGAATTCCCATTTATACTCCCAAATGCACTGCTGAGGTGATAATGTGATCCTTCCATCTTGAGTCGAAATAAACATCAGTATGTGAACAAAGATTACAGCTAAAATCATCGTAGTGAAGGAGAAGTGTTATTCTACGTCATTTACGACTCTCAAATAGGTATTGTCTATTTTTCGTTCGTTACGTGGTGGGAATTCGTTGGGTTCAACTCTAGCTTATAAAATTTGTTATTTCCGGGTTGCATGACGTTCAAGAGATATTATCTGGAATCCTTTTGAAACGGATATAGTCTTGCAAGATATTTGGATGCATTAAGGAGAGTGCCAACGGCATCGATAACAACTGGCCAGGTCAAAGCTTTTAGGGATGGGACATGCGCGAGCCATTCGAGTTTATTTTCATGCACGGAGTGACTCGTCCAAATGTTATTCTCCACCGCCGGATAAGTCTATCCGAATGAAAAAGAGAAACATTTCAAGTGACCGATTAAAATATTTTTTAACCCCAAACGAGTCGTAGCTCTACACAACCAATGTAAAATTAAATTTCCAATTTTGTCAGAATGTGTACCAAAATATTTAATGCTCTATGCTTTACAGAAAATAATAGTACAGAAAATAATAAACATTGCATTCTATTCTACGTTCCCATCTAATGGTTTTTCATGCAGACGTAAGTGAATCCACCTTGGACCCCGCGTAAATTGTCTCTAAATAGCCAATGTTAGGTTTCTCGCTTTCGCGGGTGAAACAATTGAAAATATGGAAAAAACAGAAGATGAGAACAAACTGAGCACTTAGATACTTAGTGCAATCATCTTCGTACATTATTTTGACCCCCATGCCATGTTATTATTAACTAATATGATACTACCTCAATCCTTATCCATGTTAATAATAAGAGTGAGTTGCATTTTATGTGCATACGTATTCAGTGTACATTCACGAATATTATATATACATGTATATATGTGTGTATGTGTGTATATATGGGCACGTACATTATATATGCATATTATATAACATACGTACAATATACCTATTAAATCCATGACAGGATACCACGAAATATTGTTGAATTTTCAGTTTGAGGAAATTTTTAATGAAAAAAGTGTTAATTAAACTTCAGTGTCTGTTTTAGATTACGGCTGGTTAAACGCCTATTAATGAGATAATCACCTTAAAGGTTGTTGAACATGGTGATGAATTCCTGACGCCTTATCGTATTTTTAAGTGGCTCTTCCAGTTTACTCCCCGTTCGTGAAATGCTGACAAATTTTTTCGCGTTATATTTTATTTTAGACTTTTCATTGTCTCAGGTACACTTTTAGGGATCAGTGCAAAGAATTCTCAGTTCTCACCTGATAACATTTATTTGATGCAATTTTAATCATAATATTGAAATGATTTTTTGAGGAGATAAATGTAAACTATTCAACTTTGGGTTTCCATTTCTTTTACCTAATCGTAACTTAAATTGCCTTAAGTTCATTTTTCGTATGTACTATCAAAGTAGCGATTTCAGTAGAAGATATTCAAATGCCCTACTGTGAAAATTGACTTCGCTTGCCCCAATTTGCATCGCCACGTGCATTTGTTTTCCGGTGAATTTCGGGAATACTCGAGTCACCCTGCAGTGTACACACGAAGTCTTTGATCAAAGTTGCATGTAGCCAGGAGTACTTACTATTTGGTCTGAATTTTCAGGTTAATTTCAATGTTGTCTGGAATTCTGTTTAAATAACTTTTGCGTGCGTACGTGTCTTCCTGTTCCCTTCGATTTATGGACGCGTCTGTAGATGAGCGCATTAGAATTGGAAACGGAAAGTCAGCATCATTCGTCACCCAGCCTAATTGGTCTCGGCCTCTAAAACTTCCTGCTCCATTTTCGAGCAATGCTTTCGAGAACGATAGAACCGATGGCGCAGCGAAATATTTCCAGAATGTTATTTTAAACGATCTTTACTGCATTCAACTGTCTTAATGACACAAGGAACTCTGTTTGTGGTCAGTTGAGCAAATGAAATTCGTACGAGGTATCATTACATAGAAAGAGTCGTTTACATTATTTTGCAAGCATTACGGACCTTATTTCGGTGACATTTTTCTACGACAGTCTACCAGGCTATGGTAGTTTTTTGATTAACCCTCGCCCTGCATATTGATGCTCGGTTTTGCCCCAATTAACCCGTTAAAAATATAATTAATCCTGGTTCTAAATATAATAAAAGTGAGTATATTAGCACTTCAAACTTTTCACCTCCCTTAATTACTCCATTTTCACCTTACTCCATCCTAATTGCCTATCATTTTCCTTCATCTACCTCGCTTTTCTAGTACAGCGCCGTTTTTAGCACCATCCTCTGCATTGAATATCCTCTCTCACTATTTACTATATCTACTTGTCCCGCTTTCTTAATATTTTTTCTATAATAGTCTCTCTTCCCCTAACATGATTAGAACTTCATCGTTGGTTTCCGTGGATATATCTTTCATGAGGCATCCATGAATGGAAACTTGTGAGTGAGGACTCACGTAGATGCTTGGTGTAACTTCAACTAAAATAATGTACAACATCACCTGCTTTCAAATATGATTCGGTTTCTCAGGGGGAAGGAATAAGAATGAGGCTGACGGATATACTCGGGAAACCGAACACGAAACATACGCTAAACAAGCGTAAAACTGAAGGAAAAGCCCTTCACATTAACTTTTGTATCGTGTAGCAAGTAAATTGTGGTCAGTTTCGCGGGGCGTTTCTCATGCAGTGTTAGGTCATCAGTCTTTTTCTTATGCGAGCTTATACGCTAGGGACTTTGCCAGAGGAAGTTTCGCCCCCACAAAATAACCCGCGTATACATGTGTATGCATGTTTTCCTTTAGTTTGTAGTTCATCTTGGATGCGTACGGCTTCCGTTTATTCAGAGTCATCAGTGGTCATCAACATGAGTCAGCCCTGAAACAGCTCTCTGCTCAATTACCCTATCGAATAACCTCTTACTGCCTAAACATTTCATGGGATTCCCCTTCTAATGAGTGAACGTATCCAATATTCCCGCGTGAAGGTCTCGGTGGGGCTGGGGCGAAAGCTTCCTGCGGTGGGCCTCCACCTCAGCGTGCGGTCATCGGTTTTTTTGGATGATCATCTGAAATTCCCTCGCCTTTCTCGAGGGTGATGCATGATATTTATTTAATTTCATATTTTCCGTTACGTTATTTTTTTTCTTTTAAAGCATTTCATATCCCTGTCCTTCAATAACTAGAGAGCAAGCAGAAATAACTCGCGATTAAAATGTTGGCAACTAATGGAGGAGTGGCAGGTGAGGATCGTAAATGATCCCACCTAATGAGGAACGAGTGGCTTTCAGGCACGTTGCAAATTTCTCGGAATTGGTACGCCCTGGAAACTTTGAGCGAGGAGAATTGAGGATCATTACGGGGATCCATATTGGAGTATTTGACAAAAAAATTAGCCGGTGGTTTCGCACTTCGGTTACTCATGACTCTAGTTTTATTTGACAATAAACATGCGAGTTTAAGTTAAGAGAAACGTATAATAGGGGAAATATAGGTTTATAGACCGTCTCAATAAGCCGACAAATACGCGATGACAACAGCTTAAATGAGATCCCAAGACCTAATTTTATTCGTAGCGACCATCTGATCATTCTTCATTCTTTTGAATTTATGCTTTATCCCCCCGCCATGCGCCACTAACTAATTTGAATGATGTGCATGTAGATGTGGACATATAATTTAATACATTGTATTATCTTTTACAAATTATCATCCAATTTTAAATTTAAAGTATAATATGAGCATTACATCTGTCTACATAGAATGAGCATGAAAGTATTACTAATACGAGTATATAGTATGCACATTTGGTCCACATGATATTGTGGTTCGGGGCGTTGACCTACACGTGAGAATTATTTAACATGCAAAAACCTATGCGTCTAATTATTCCGACACACGTTTCCAGCAGTTCACTGTTCACTGAATGAGCAGCTATTTTCTCCGATCGCACAACATTTTTGATGACAATGAGCTACCTTTCTACACAGACAGGAGTATTCCCTCCTCTTTCCCTTTCTCTCTGACATTCTCTTCGGATCCTAACCACTCGCCCTTTCGAATGCAACCGAACGAAATTGGGTAACGAGCGCTCTAATCTTCAGTTGACGATGCTATCACTGTATAAGTGCTCTCGGACCGCACGATTAGATCCCCTCTCAGGGAGAAGTCTGGCCAAAGTCGTCATTTTGATGGTACGCCGGTGGTGCCATCTAATTTTAGCTGAATGCACTAGTCTCGGTTACGACGTTTCCTTTGTGTGATATAGGAAGATAATTTTACCGTCATTTGTAAGGTCTGGATTATGTCTACTAGCAGTGATCTTATGCAGGGCTATTTTTTCGTTTATACTAAATATTCTAATTATTCTAATTTTCGATTCTCTGAATTGCGAATAAGTTGTGCGTAATAATTTTGTTAAACAACTAGATAAGTTTATTACTACAGTAAGTTTTTCTCGAAAATGGCTTCGGTCAGTATGATTGGGCGAGGTTGAATTTATACCTAAAAATGATTTATTTAAAAGTGACGCCTACCATTTTCTCAGAGAAGCCCCTGCGAACTATGGGAGCCTAGAACGAGGGACCCCCCCGTGAAAATTCCCAGATATCTTGCCATGGAGGGGAATTTATCAGCATTTCAACCCATTCCCCACTCGTTTACTTCATGAAAAACGGACGCTTTCTGAGAAAAACGTTATGATAACAATTGTAACAGTAACTGAAAGAATCTCTTCCCGTCCCGCACTGTAAAGCGGCGTGACATTGACGCAGTCAGGACTTAAATCATGTACGATACACTTTACATAAATTAAGCGGAAGAACGGTGGCACAATTGTGCAGAATGGTTGTTTGGTGGTGTGGCGCGCGAAGAGGGGAGGTTTTTGCTGGCCCGGAGCTGCGGGGGCCGTTTTGGCTTAATGGGCGGACATTACTCGGGTTAGGAGGAGAGGGGAGGGAGATGGGTAAGGGATGTTGGCCAAGAGGGTGGAGTGAAAGGAAGGGAACCCTCTGCGTTTTTTATTTTCTCGTCGGAACCCACGTAAAACGATCGTCAAACATATTAAGAGGTGGTCGCTTGGGATGGGGAGGGCATGGTAGGGGGGGTGGAAGGGGGGAGGGAGGTTGAACGGAGAGGGAGAGAAAGAGAGGAGAAACTAGGGCTACGGAGAATGGGTTGGTGAACGCTCTTGGGGAATATAATGGGGTCAGCATAAAGGATTGTAGGGGGAATGTTTGGCGCGCGAGTGAGCGCCTGTGTGTTTAGTGCTAAGACACACACACACACACACCCTCGTTTTATTCGTACGCGCGCGTAGGTGTACTCATCCGTCCGGCGCTGAATTTACTCCTAAGATCACATAAAAGCCATGCCCACCATGACGACAGCCACATGAATGACACCTCCTAGCGCAATTCAAAAACAGAGAACAAAAGAAACGAATTGTGCGTGATGAGGGTAAAAAAAACTTAACACTTCCACAATAAACTTATACAATTTATTTATACTCACAATTTTATTGTGGAAGTGTAAAGTTTATTTTTTAACCTCATCATGAAGGGATTGTACGTGACTGGCGTTTACTGAATTTTCGTAAAAATGTTAAATCGGTGTATTAAAATATATGGTTTTCAGGCTCGACTATGTGGGAATTCATCTTATGAAGAATGTAGAGCACAAGGTATTTTCCACTCATTTTTATTTCGGGTTCGACTAGTTTTCGATCTACAGGGCCTGAAGATGACATCTTAAGATTTTTCTGATAATCCAGGCGTTCTGGAGGACCCCTTAAAATAGGTCCTGTATAGAAGATTACGTCTATGTGTCGAAATTAGTCGTCCTTGAAATAAAAGTGTGTAAAAAATATCTTGTAATCTTCATTCTTCGATATATTTTACCAGAAACAAATTTACAAGGTTACTAATTACGTAAATCCCTTTAATGCATTGATCTATTGCATTACATTTCATAAACGTCTTCGTTTTGGGTTTTGTAGAGTTAATTCTTCTACACTCACAGCCGCCATATTGTTTTTCAAAGCACCGCACGTGTAGAGAGTTAAATTTTCTATAACACTACTCACTCAAGTGGACGATTTTCTCAAACGTGACTTTTCCTGCCATATGTTTGGCTCTCCTTGGGACACTAGGAAGTCCGAAACGCGTGCATGTGAGCTAGCCTCAAGGGTTAAGAGAGTGTTTGAGAAGAATGGGGTGATATGGGAGAGGGGGTTGGGCGGGAAGGAGGGAAGAAAGGCCAAATGATGAAAGCGATGGTGTCGCGGGGAGCGGGACGAGAGCGAAGGGGCAAAAGCAAATTCTTAAAATGTCGCCGGACTCATTTTACGGTGAGGGAGAGAAGGCGCGCTGACGGGGTGGCTAGGAGGTAGGACGTAGAGGGAGGGAGGGGAAAGGAAGGGAAGATAAAAAAAAGACGGTCGAAGCGGCCATAATTCGTTATAATCATGACGACGTGTTGGTAAAGAACGCTTCACAAAACGGGTGGCAGGCACCCAAAGCTTATCCCATTTACTCCACCGCCCCTGTGTGGGGAATTGACCTTACTTCATTTTCTTTTTGAAATAATTTATTCCTCACGCGTTCCGCCGCACCACAAGTGAATGCAATGTGGCTGATGAACTCCCACGACCCCCCGCCTCCCTCTCTCCCAACCAGCCCCACGGCCTTGGCCACCCTTTCGGTAATTTATCGCGTCCCCCAGAATTAGATCGAAATAGGAATGGAAGTTACGCGGAAAACGTGTTTTCCTCATTCGGTTCCTTTCCGGTGTTTTTCCGGACCCTCACGCGTAAGTTAACCGATTACGTCTTTTAATGAGGACTCACGGCTTCCACGAATAAATGTATTTCATCATATTGCCACGAAATTCGGGCTAACATCATATTACTCAAATATTAAAAAGATGTGACCATAGAGTAAAACTGAAAATATATAGACAATTACGCGATCATTCCTAATCATTAATAATGAGAGAAGGGATTGTACCAAAACCGAAAAAAATGAAAACTTGTGAGTTTTTTCTTACTTACTTACTTACTGACTTTACTTACTTGTGCGATATTTTCTTGATTGAGAGAAAAATGAGATAATTACTTTCTAAATAATTAACTCATTACTCAAAATTAGAGTTGACATTTATAAAACTTCAAAATAACAGCTGTAAATTTAATATAATACGCTTAAAACCATATTTCAAGAAATTTAGGAACTGATGTACTTCGTAGCATACTTCGGTCCATTACCGGCAAATGTTTAATCGCCATTAACTTGTTTGGCGAGCATATGTTGAAGACTGTCACAACTTATGATCCTGCAGTCATGGATTGGTCCCAAATAATCTAGTGTTATGGTGGTCAACGAAATTAAGCATGGGAAAAGAAATAATCTGAAATAAGTTGACAAATGCATTTCCGACAGGAAGATTCTAAGGAAATGAGAATTGATGACGCTGCACTTAAGTAAGGATGTAAATAAAAGATTAATGAATACTTAAATATGAGGAATATGGCTTCATGAACGTGAAACCTGGTTTTTGAGAAAAGAGAATGAGCGTAGATTGGAAACTTTTGAGATGCGATTGTGGCAGAGAATGAAGACAAAAGATGGGACAGCGAAATTTTAAATAGGTTTGGCGAACATAGGCTTTTTGGAAAAGGCAGAGAAATAGGGCCGAGGATATATTATAAAGAAGGTGCTGGGATTTTAAACTCAGGGATAGAAGGGAAAATTTTGGATAAACAGGTTAGGGGAAGGAAGATAATTCGGTTTTCTAGACAGCACGAAGACAGGTAGAAGTTACAAAGAAATAAAGAACAAATGCTTGTGACGTGGGAAGAAAAGAGAAAGTTTTTGTGATATTTAGAAGTAAATAATTACTAAGCACCGTACAAAGGCTACCATTAAACTTAATTTTTGATAATAACATAGAATATATCTTTATATGTGTTAAATAGCGTGCAATATGTTTGTCCATAGGTCGGTTTTGTAGGAATAAGCTTTCACTTTATATTTGTATTTTTCTGTATTTGTACTGAAGGAGGGAGGGGCAAGTTGCTTTGATGGTATTGATAAAAGTTTTGCAAGCAATACTTAAAAAGTTCACGATTATTATCACCTCAATTGTATTCATTTAATGAAATAATTTATTTGGATCATTTTAAACGCAATGACCGATTTAGTTTCTTTGAGAATTCATCTGCTGGAATTAATATTTTCTGCTAGCCTTATGAGTTTCTTTTAAAAATATACATTTTGTTAAACTCCATGGTTGCATTTTTGAAGGTTATCACTTCGAGGGTTTAAAAATATGAAGATTTACCTGGAGGCATAATTCTCCCAGCGTAAGTAATTTGCGAAGTTCGACAATCAATTTGGAGTCTTGACTCTCTCGAGGTAAGGCGAATCGTATCTATAAAAACGGGAAGACTTCTTGAAAACGGTAAGTCATCTCCATCTTGTATATCGTGGTAGGCTCTAATTTGTAGAAATTCATGATGGGTGAATGACTTAATATTTGTCATTTACCTCTAATATTTTATCACAATCTACTTATACCACGTATCGACGTTACTACGTCGTCCTCGGGTACGACCCAGGTCGGGATACGAACATGTGCTTGGATGGTTTCGACTCTACATAGGAAACCAGACTGAGTGAGCGCAGGGAAAGGAGAGAAGAAAGGGAAAAACGTGAAAGGAAGGGAAGGGGGGAGAGTTTTAAGAAATTGGTACATTTACCTTAAATAAAAAGACTTATCATTGCAGTCACTAATATTATAGTGTTGTACACTGTAGTACGAAAATAGTCAAAAATTACAAACCCAAGTCATATTTTGAGTCAATCTCCATGGAAAACAGGGGCATATGTAGTATCTTCTCGTCACTTTTTTCTGATGATTTTATGTATTTCAATGGTATATGGCTCTCAGAATTAGGAGATGGAACTTGTAAAAAGTAGGTGGCAACAAAAAGTGAGCTCTTTTCATGAACTGAAGAGTAAATGAATACATATAAAAACTATTTTCCAACTCATAAATACTAATAGTAACATTTAAATGAACCGTAACAGCTTGAAAAGTTATTAAAATGAGCGAATGGGCAATGTTCAGTGTACTTGGCGACGTCTGAGGTTAAATGAACTTTCAACTGTTTTCATACAAAGGAATTATTATTTGTTTAAAAAATAACGCTTTGTTAAACAAATGTATAAAGGCTATCAAGGTTACTGAGATGTTATATACTCGTATATTACGAAATTTTGTAAAAACATTTCGTAATAATTTCCCCCTTCAAGCTACTAATTATTTAAATTTTACAAATACGAAGAAGATTTTCCATCTCACTACCTTAGAGAAGGTATGATATTTTACCGAATTAACTTGATTGAAAGTTCGTCCTTCTCGGTGTTATATTTAGTCAAAAAATCTTACGTGAGATATTTTTATGCAAAAATATGTTTAAGGCACATGCTATATTTTTAAAAGCACTTAACTCTGGAATAATATTCCATTTTTTATTATTCCATACAGAATATTGTTGGTGTGAATTAGCTTCGCGTACTAACAGTCAACAAATAAAGAATATATTTTGACATTTTGAATGCTGCTATTTCATAAAAATATAGAGATAATATACAGATTCTAAAATTATTAACGCCAAGTATAGGATGTGCTGTTTCCATGAAGGGTTTTCACTTAAGAAAATTTCCTTTTATTTTTCATGATAGAAACAATTTGTCGATCAATTTGGGAAATAATTGCTTTTCGCTGAAAGCTTTTCGAGATACAAGTTTACAAAGGAAGTCAAAATATTTTACGATTAATGAGCCATCCAGGGAAAATGGCACGCTCTGGGGAAGTCAGGTGGCGAGTTAATGAGACGGGTGCTTCTTAATGGCTCAGTGCGCTTCTGCGACGTGATCATTTCGTCCAGGTTGCGTGAGTTTCCATCTGGAAAATTCTCTTTGACATGTCCCTGTGTGATTTCGACGATACTCATCGTCCAAGAGTCACAATCCGATTGTTAGGGCGTGATGTCGATAGGCAAGATTGATCGTAAGAGTAATACGCTGATGACTGTCAGGACGAAATGGAAATCACTCTTCCTTTAACTACGAACTACGTATACTAGCTGAAAAAATCGGCGAGGGAGAAAGAGAGAGAAGGCGGGAAGTGGGGTGGTCATAAGGTTGGCGGCGAGGTAAGGTTTCCACAGTCATCAATGGCTGAGTGTCCGGACGCATAACGTTCATTTCCCGTAAAATACCAAAGAGGCACAGGTAAAAGAAAGTCAAATATAGAACCATTTTTAGGAACTTCATCCACATTGCTCATGACTCCATCGTAATTAAGTCTATTGCAGGTATAATTTAATTTTTAGAAGTAATGAGTTTGATGTAAATTAGAGAGAAGTCTTTTATTTTCTTTATTGCTCTAACTCCGCATTCTCGAAGAAATAAACAAAGGGACTCTGAAGGTATCCTTAATCACTTGCTATAGTTACTTGATAACGTGATCAGTTATCGCCATCACATCGCCAAATTTTGGCACCAATGCGCGCCTTCGTGTACAGCATTCTCTTCACAGATTTACATAATAATGTAATCCTCGCTATGCCAAATATTTTATTCGGTCAAGTCAATTAATTCATCATCTACGAAACCTATATGCTTTGAATTTCGTAAAGTCAGTACCTAATGCCGTGTTATATAATTTCGGAGAAACAAACGAGAGATTTTGATCGGTATTCATTATATATATTTAAGCATTTTATTAAAAAAGAGACTCCTCCCCTCTCCCCAATCCTATCATAAGCGGAGCCTCAAACTCCCACAGGGATGGATTCTGTAGATTTATTGCTAGCATCGAGAGGGCGAGTCCGTCGGAGATAAAGGAGTGGGAGAGCGGGCATAGCAAAACTTGGGATTTAGGAAGACAGGGGTGGAGGAAGGGTGGGTGGGGAGCTATAAGGGATAAAAAGAGGGAGAGTGAGAGGGAGGAAGGATTCAGGGTTTTGCAAATGACATTGGATTCCCGGAAAGCGAAGGATATGGGGCTTTAGGCAATAATGCGCCTGCCTCGATTGATTGCTGCGTCTGTGTCACAAGTATGCGATGATATATTATTTATTGCAATTTATTCAGGAAGAAAAGGCGATGCAGAAAATTTATCCCCTCCATACCGTAGCTCTTAGCCTTTTATATATCGTGGATACATTTCTATTTAGATAATTAACCATGGATACTCAAGCGGTTAAAATGAAGGCAAGCTATCTCGTTCGTTAGAAAATGAAATTTTCCGTTAAACAAATATTTATCTGTTGGCTCTGTAAATGCTGCAAAAATCTAATTTTACCGAAAAATCTTGAAGTTTTTGTAGATGATATTCCGATAGCCAAATGAGTAAAGGGTTTTCACGAATTCATGTTTACTAGCACTTTGGTCGGATAGGTGACCATTTCATGGGATGTGCTATTGTCACGTGAAACATGAGAAGACACTTCGTGGAAACGCATCCCGCCATCGAGCCCAGGCTGAATCGATATCTTTGTGTTTCAAATATTTGTCGAGGGAACAAATAGCATAGCGTTTTCACGGAATTTAGCGAGTGAATATGGTTATCTACGAACTTTGCATAAGTTTTCTTTTGATAACAAGGCAAACTGGGGGCTTTGTTGTTTTAATGATATACCTCCGTGAGTTATTGCTATGGTGCTTGAGTCGTAGATAAGGGTGAGTGAATGGTGCGGTAAAATTTAAGGAGAACATTTAACTTCAAACATTTATTGATGAAAGAATGTCGTTCTACCTCTGCAATAATATTATTTAACGATTTACTGTCGACAAAAATACTGAAAATAATGATAAATAAATGCATCTGAAACAAAATTGAAATTCTCTTGGAGAGCAAGGCAATGTAAACTCTTTAAACGATCTCTGAATACTCTACAATCGTGACGCAGTTGATTCAACCTACGACACAATTACGATTTAAAGTTTGTTTTCTTTTGATCCAGGGTTCATCCTTTCGTGATTTAAAATCGTTTGGTACATTTTTATTCATTGATTTGTAATTTTTATTTTTAAATATTTAATGTATTTGCTTATTTTTCTGCATGTTTAAAAATGCATATGCATCCAGGGAGTAGAAATTCGTCGTTGATATGTTTTGCTCGTGGACATATGAACCGTTTCATGACGAATCAACCGCGTTTACTCTTGAATTTGATAATTTTGCTGATACTGCACTCGCACAGTTTCTGTCTAAGCAGTATGCAGTGAGTAGTTGGATTATACATTACTTTTTTCAGGGTTTCATTAAGTTGTTGAATATTAATTATTTGAAGTAGCATGCCATTTAGAAGAAGGTCTATGAAATGTGCTGATGCTTATTTCTCAAATGCGTAGCTCTGAGCGCGAATTTAAGGCTGACCATATAACAGTTGATTCCAGGAAAGGAAAGGGTGAGAGGCTTTAGGTATTAGCGGCACGTGTTTTGATTGATTGCTCCGTCTGCGTTGGAAATTCTCAGTGATGTATTATTACATGCAGTATGTTGAAATCTGGTAAGTTTATACAATTTCTATTCTCTTTGCCACGCACTGTAATTTTACTGTTCATCGAACAGCTTCTTTTATAACTAATTGCCCTTGGAGATCCTAAGAGAAAATAAAAAATATCACACATTCTAAATTTAGAACATACTATCTTTAATTAATATTTTTACTTTCGTGATCTGCTCAAAAACCGCCTTCCCCACATGTCCTGTGTTCGCCTTTTATGTGTTTTCCTATCCCCTTTCCTTATACCTATTTCTGTTTGAATGAATATTTGTGCGCCGTATGGCGGGATTTTCAAGTTTGAATCTATCTTTAATTAAAGTTTATATAACATATGTAGGATCCTTAGGTTAGTTTTTTAAACCTGCTTGTCCTATTAACGTACTTTTCACAAAGTTCTGCTCTCGATTAAAAATATACCGCAGAAACCAACCCCCTTTCAATTTGCACCACATTCTTCCCTGGCCTGGAGTCTCCGAGATTACTCCTAAAAACCCTCTACCCTATCCTCAAAAACCATAATTCCGCCACCAAACTTTTTCCCCCGTTACTTTGAAACGCCCCGCCAACTTATTAGATCTCCTCAAATCAAAAAATCCATTCCTTAAATCCCCGCCCCGTCCCAAATCCACTCCCATGCCATTTAATAAACCTAGATGCAAAACATGTTCCATTTTCGAAACCCAAATCCCATCCTTTTCCCACGCGCTTTTTAACTTTCTCCTACCAATTCCCTACTCCTCATGATCTTTCAGCAATATAGTTTACCTTCTGAAGTGCCAACTAAACCCTGTCATTTGTATTGGAGAGTGTACCACATTCATAAATATTATAATCAATAACCCCCGGGCTTCATGCAAGAATTATTCCCTGATTGGAATGCTCCCAAACCCAAAACGCGCCTCCGAACAATGCACTCCCTTTGATAAATGCTGTAGTGAATCCATTTAACCATCCCTCCCACCCTCTATCCTACCATTCATACTCAAAAAAGAGCAGGCGTTTATCTGGCTCCTGGATTCCTGGTATTACCCAGGTATAATTATTAGACATTAATTACCCCGATCTTCACATATTTTCATCCCCCCTCCGCTTCCAACACCTTCCATATTATTCCCACACTTCTCAAAATCCCCTTTCCAACTCTTTCCCTCACAACCCTTTCCCTATCTTCCCCTTCCATCCATCGTTTACAGCCTGTTCTGTCATTGCCTTTTCCTTAGTCTCTTTCTTCTCTTCCTTGAGAAAGGTGGCTTGTAGCACCGAGAAATCGGAAACGTGAGTTTCTTTTCTTTTTTGTATGTTTCTGAGTTTTTGTCTTTGTTATCTAGTGCTAACTTCATATACATTATTATTCACATCCGTGAGACTTTCACATTAGCTATAGTACGTATAGCTTATAGTATGATCGATGATGCGGAAGTACTCACGAGAGCAATAGAACTTTTGGACGGCACAATAGAACGCAGAATAAAACAGATAACACGTAAAAGGACACTCACACTGTAGATGATTTAAGCTTTCGGCCTCCTCCGAAAATAGGAAAGGAACACACACAAAGGACGAACACAAGAGAGGTGGGGATTGCGGATGTGAGCAGATCACAAATGTAAAAATATTTTCCTCGACCGGGACTTGAACACCGGATCTCTCCACTTGCCGGGCGGATGCTCTAACCACTTGAGCTATCGAGAAAATGTACTTTACACTGAAATCTGCGATATGTGTGTGTTCCTTTTCCATTTTACTCGCTATTTCAATGTGAATGAATATTTATTCGCCGTATGGCGGTATTTCGTGTTTTTATATAGAAATAGAAACATAAACAAGGTAATCAACCCGAAGGTCGGTTTGGCAGGTGATGGTAGAGTTCACCCAGTACTAAGCCCGACGGCGTGTGAATTTCACACATCAGGGTAGGGGGGCCAGTTATTTTCCCTGTGCCGGTTATGGTTTCCCAGGAAGATCTGGTACCCGAAAAATCACGTATGTAGCTTGGTTGGAGCTGCAGGTGCCGAGAGTGCCTTGCCCGGGAACCCGGGCCCTTCGGTCAGTAGTCCAACCCTCTACCCTCTGGACTACCGTGACCGGTAGTCCACTTCGGTCAGTAGACTAGTACCGGTAGACTTCGGTCAGTAGTCCAACCCTCTACCCTCTGGACTACCGTGACCCATACATACACACTCATATATAAATATATGGTCGTAGTGTATATATATACATACGTTCGGGTACCAGATCTTCCTGGGAAACCATAACCGGCACAGGGAAAATAACTGGTCCCCCTACCCTGATGTGTAAATTTCACACGTGTATATACGAGGGTCATCCGGAAAGTAGTACCCGTTCGTGCCGCATGAAGTGCTGACGACGCGAGTAGCCGCTGGACGAGGTCAGATAGCTTCAGTGGCTTGTCTGCCTTCTCTGAGCCAAGTTGCGTGACGCTAGCATTGCCTGTGTTGTTTCTGTGATTGTTTACAATGTTTAAAAAAATTGAGAACGCCGCCAGTTGTGAAGTGAGGGCAGTGATTAAATTCCTCAATGCAAGAAACGTTCGCCCATGTGATATTCATCGCCAATTAAAGGAGGTGTATGGAGACAATGTAATGGACGAGTCGTCTGTTCGGCGGTGGTGTCGCAACTTCAACATGGGGAGGGGGAACACACACGACGATGAGCGTTCGGGGAGACCATCTGTCATTAGAGACCAACTGGTGAGCTCAGTTGACGAATTCGTGAGGAACGATCGGCGCGTCACAATTGATGACATCTGTGAGCATTTTCCCAATGTTTCTCGAACAATTGTTCATGAAATTGTTAAACACCATCTGCATTATGCAAAAATTTGTGCAAGATGGGTCCCTCGCATGCTTACAGATGAGGACAAAACCAAGCGTATGGCTGCAGCACTGACGTTTTTGGGACGTTATTCTGATGAAGGAGACTCTTTCTTGACTCGCATAATTACTGGTGACGAAACATGGGTTTGTTATGCATCACCTGAGAGTATACGACAGTCAATGGAGTGGCATCATGCTCATTCACCAAACAAACCAAAAAAATTCAAGACAGTTCTGTCCACCAGGAAACTCATGGCAACCATTTTCTGGGATCGACGAGGTGTATTGCTTATTGATTTTATGGCCCGTGGAGACACTATTAATGCCAATGCGTATTGTGAAACATTAAAGAAATTACGGCGGGCAATACAAAATCGGCGGCGAGGTCTATTGTCTACTGGTGTCATTCTCGTTCATGACAATGCCAGGCCTCATGCAGCTGGGATAACACAAAAACTTTTGCAGCAATTCAAATGGGAAACTTTCGACCATCCACCGTATAGCCCGGACTTGGCCCCTTCAGATTTTCATCTCTTTACAAAGCTTAAAGACTTTTTGGCAGGAAAAAGATTTGACAGCGATGAAGAACTTAAAGAAGGAGTGACCCTGTATCTCAATGAGCTGGCGGCGAAGGACTATGCAGCAGGAATACAGAAACTTGTCACACGTTATGACAAATGCCTTAATTTGCTTGGAGATTATGTTGAGAAGTAGTTTAAAGTATCCTCTTTCAAATAAAATTTTTTATGTTTGTTAATATTTACTTTTGTGTCTTTATTTCACGAACGGGTACTACTTTCCGGATGACCCTCGTATATCGCTTGCATGTATGGCAAGACATTAAAGTTGACGTTCGCCTTGGGCAATCAGAAAAGTTAGGTAAAAAAAGTCCTGCGTCAAAATTAGAATTTACCGAGTTTACTATTCATATTAAGGTTATATTGAATGAATACCAACATATATTTTTGTGCATGATTACATATGGACCTGCTCAGTGAGATTTATTTTTTGATTTACCGTTCATATATTTTGATAAGCATGGACTTACAACGGTAAAGATACCATGATAATGTTTAGCTTTAGAATAATGTTTTTGTAGCATTAACATCTTTGTTTATAATAATAAATATTATTTACATACTTTTTACTTTAAAATAATAATACGTTAGTAAGTGCTGACGAAATTTTGAGCCTTTTCCATTTTTATTTCTCTCATACTCCGAGGAAGATTATCGGCGTGAGATAGGAAACATCGAAAATCACGAACCGAATCCGTGAGGGGAAAAAATACACATTATATTACGTCATGACGAATCAAGCGTGTTACCATGCCATGGCATGACCGTTTTGAGTTAACAGGAAATATGGTTGAAGAGAGAGAAAGAGAGGGGTCATCTTTATCTCTCCGTGCCCGGTTAAGGGCCGCGTTGCATGCAAATTGGAGTCGGTTCGCATTTTTTTTGTACCTCCATATACATGCGGCGCAAATTCTCTTCTCAAATTCCTCACGCCGCCCACGTAATCTTGTAAATCGCGATCCTCTTGACATATTTAGTTCCTCGTCGGGACCCGCGAATCATTTCACGTGATCGCCAGCAGTAATTTCGGCGGTGCAAGGACGAAGATACGGGCCGTTTAAATCGGGTGAAGGAGGTCGTTGTCCCGCCTTGCCCTTGATCAGCCGGGGAAAATAGCGAACACCCTAACCACCTCGCTGGGTGGCTGTACCTCTAGGAGAAGTATGGCGGATGTGGCGAGGGATGGAAGGGTAAGTGGAGCAAGGGTTTAGTTTTGGGGGAGGGGTGAGTTATGAAGGGATTCTTGGGGAAGGGAATAGGGTTCCACGGATGGCGCTAAAACCCAGGTACCCCTTCCCTCTGCCACTCCCCCCCAACCCAGTCGACTTCCTCGAGTGGTGTGGTGAAGATAGCGAGCGTTTGTTTGCTTTTCATTCTGCGGCCGCACCCTTTGGGTGGCGCCACTGGGGCATCCTTTATATCGCGAAATGGCGGCAACCTTTTTTTCGAGAGCAAGGGGGTTGTATGTCATTAACAAAGGAATCGCTGTTTTTGCGTGTTCTTATTTTTATAATAGTTGGCTCTCCTGCCACAGTTAATGTCTGCCAAGGTGGAGAAATAAGGGCAAAAGATTGCTACTTGATTGTGTGCGGAGAGCGTTTTTATTTCGTTCCTATTCAATGATACTCTTTCATCCAGACTTGAAAAGGTGTTTACCTTAGAGTGAGTGAAAATCATGTTTATGGTAGTGGCACATATATTATACGAGTATACATATATACCTTACGCCTGCGATCCAAGGTGGAGCGATTATATTTCAACTTTTCGTTTGCAAGGCAATTCCTCCTATGCTTTAGTGCGTATTTTTTTTACAACTTCTGAAGTCTCAACGAAACATTTTTAGCTACATTTTATCCTCAAGTTATTAAAAACATTGAGCAATATGGTGTCTGTCTTTGTAGCATGTAATATATTTTTAATCATTAAAAGGAGAAATACTGGGAAACTCGGAAGAATCCATTGAGCTCCCTTTGATTACAGCTGAATGTCTATTGAGATGCACTTATTTCGTCTAAGTTATTTTATTCAAACGTGTTGTTTCAGTGGATTATAGAAGGAAATAAAAATCCATTTCCTTTCGGAATCAAGAACAATCAATGTATCCTCCTTATGAAAATTCAAGTAAACTTTTTCTAAAAGGAAACCGATATAGGTATAATATTTAATGAAGCTTAAACGATATGTGGTACTTTTACTATTATTGAAAAGTGACTATATTATGACCAAGCAATGTCAAATAATTTTTGGAATTCCGGTAATTATATGTTTTAACAAATTCAGCTTGATTTGAAAGTTCACTAAACTATTATTTGAAGAAATTATATGTTCAAAATGGTTTACCCTGACTGTATTTATGAAGTAGCTTGAATTGTACTCCCGTAGCGGGCCAGTTATAAATTATAAGGGGAAGGTAAACAGCTTAAATTTACTTAAATAGATGAAAGTTGATTCTTATAGTCTTAATAAATACATGTATGCATTGCAAATATGATGTTTTCCTATCTATCAGGTAAAGGGTTTTCTGCATGAAGCTAACTTATTCGTGCCTCTTTCTGGAATAAGCATTAAATAAAATGACCCACTTAGTGATCATTATTTTGAAAATAAATTGATGTCACTGTCGTAGCTTTCGCTTACGTGTTAATTTGATGTAAACAGGTGTGATCGATAAAATAGAAAATATTTTTGGGCATCATATTTGTTACTTCATAAGGAGGGAAATATATACCATTTAAAAACAGCTTTTACAATCTAGCTGTTTAATTCATCAAATGTTTTTCGGTCACGAAGTCCCTAATGCCGATAATATTGTATGGAGTGATACTATTAATTTAATTGTCATATCACTATTTTTATGTAAATACTGGTGTTTTTATTTTGAAGTGGCTACCCTCATTAATTCATCGAGGAGAGTGTAGAACTTGTGAATGTACTCTACGGTGGTAATTTAATGCTTAAGGTGCTTCGACGATTTGAGATTAAAGTTCACTGAGAGCAAAATTGAAGAACATTTGTTAGATAACAGCAGAATATGCCATGATTACCACGATATTCGGAGCCGTGGGATTGAGATTTACTGGATTCGGATTCCCCGTTATAAAAAAGCCAACTAGATTTTGTGCTGGAGCAACTAAGTGTAGGAGCAGCAGTTTCCCTCGACGAAATATTGGAAACGCTGATATGTGTCTGCAAAACGTCTTTTCATGTAACCAAAGATATTACAGAGCAAAGGGATTTCTAATGAATTTAGCAGAAGCAATGAAAATCGAGACGGCTGTTCTGAAGAGAAAGAACTTTCAAGAGAAGCTTGTCATCATTGCTTGAATACTACTGCGGCATTGAAAGAAAATATTTCATTAATTAATCCCCGTTGACTTTTTACAAAAAAAGCAATACCTTTAAATGTATAATTATAGAAATTTCTTATATTATTATTGACAAAAAGTTGGCACTTTGGGACTTTGAGTAGGTTGTGCTTTCAGAGCCATTATTAATGTTTATCTTCTCAAAATTTCAAGAGGGATCTATAGCCATTAAAGAACCAAAAAAAGTTAAATCAATGCAAACATTATCTCTTTCCTTTTTTGAGGAACACAAAAAATCTGTATCAAACGTTTTCTTTTATTTAAAAACATGCATTATCTTATTTTGTCTGTGTTATCATCAAGAAAAAATACATTAACCATTTATTTTCCCTAACATTCCCCTGTCTGGTCTTTTTTTTCTCCTATTGTCGATTTTTTTCCACACTCTCTTTATTAGCGGTTGAAAATAATTCCTAATGCTAAATAACGAACCATTCTGTGATATAGGAGGTTGTCCAATTACACATACTTATTTAGCTAACTATTTCATTGTTGAGTTTCCAGTTCTTGTTAATTTCATGTACCACCTTTTTTCTGCGAATGTTCACTATTCAGGTTATGCCATCTCCAAAATACTCTTCGTTTTTGTCTGAAATAAGATCTTCGGACTCAATCCTTTGTATTTAACTTCGGCGGAATCTAAGGATCTAATTTTCAATCCCTTCTACGGGAATTCCCTTGGCATTATTTCATAGAGTTTTAGTTTTATTGTATCACTACCTTTGCATTTCCCTCCAATTGATAACGGTTTATCGAACGTTATGAATTATTTTATTGCTTCATTTTGACAAATTGTTACCGGAGAACCGATCCTTAACTTAAAAAACATTCTTATGTTGAATCTAAATTTCAGTGACTGCTAGTTTCCTCATCCTCATTGCAGTGCCTAGGGGTGGAGGTAAAATTTGAAATTACTACTTTTAATATTCTGAATTATGCTTTCTTATTATCGTATCCAGTGTTGTTTAAAAATTATAATATGTATAAGGTAATTAGCTCCGTGCAATTCATATACATACATAATACCCTGTCATTCATTAATGTGTGGCAAGGGGTGCATCCACAGCACACGAACAGGCAAAATCACGTATCTTGCAGGAGACACAACTACTGAAAACAATCCTGACTTACAAATGAGCTTGTAACCTCTTACCAGAGTCAAGAGGAATATACATGGAACAATCACCATTTATAGCAAAATCATGCAACACGAGTGAAAAATTTATTGTTAATAATAATCTTGCCTACATTAAATATACGTGGGCATACATTGTACGCATGTATTTATATGTATACATATAAATACATTCAGTTGCATGCATGCATGCATATACGTAGAATAAAATATATACGTACTTACCTTCATATACATACATACCTACATACATTTATATACTTAATGAAGATTCTATTAAATCCCTAGTTTATGTGAGCAGCGGCTGTTACTGTTTCTAATTGTTCTCGGAAAAAACGAAATCTTTAACCTATCCGTTCTAAAGTCTCAGTCTCTCTTTCTCTAATCTTGAATGAATGATAATGTCTTCCATTTTAATTTGGGATTTATAAAAATTTGCTGAACGTCTTCGGAAAACTGATCGGTCTTAAATTAGCCAAAGAGATTCTGTCTAAAAATTAAACTTCTGCTTTTGGAGGAGATCCCACCCCAAATCTTTCAACAATGTTTCCACAATGCTGTCTTTGTTATATTTATTCCATTTATTCTTAAATAACATTACCATAAATGCAAGGAAGTCTTCCAGGAAAAAAATTACAACCGAATTATAACGATCTGAGGAAAGTGCAAATTTAAAGGTCCTACAAAATAACTGTGATATGAAGTACGACGGATCAGTTTTCTAAAATTTGTATTTTTTTATGAAAAATGTGAATTATGCAACTGAATAAAATATCAAAACTCTTTATTTTTCATTCATGACTTTCCCCCTCCATGAATGTGAAGCCAGTGAGACCGTCCATGCCATTCGGGTCGGTGGCGGACTGCAGGATATAATATGTAGATGCAGATGAGGGGTGCGCCCTTTCGTGCCCGTCGTTCCCGTATAATCGATTTCGAAGTCGAGTTTCTCTTCCTGAAGGGGGTCTCCCGTTCGATAGGAGAGCGGAGATGGGGGAGGGGGTTGGGGCGAGGGGTGGAGATAGTGGGTTTCTGGGGGGCGAGGGAAGGTGGGCGAACGAGCGACCAGCGACCGGGAGGAGTTGAGTCACTAGGGCGGGCGAACAGAAGGAAGGAAAGAGAACGAAGGGAAGAAAGACGTCGAGAGGGCCACGATGATGGAATGTATATGGGTCGCGGGAAGCGTGAGCACTTGCCGTCCGAGCGAATCGTTGTCTACACACTTCGGACCGCGAGTACACTTGTTGCAGCGTCGTTTCTATACTTTCAAAGCCGTTTATTTCCGTACGACAACTAGGTTGCCTTGATGGCTATTTTGGGAGTTCTCTCAAAAGAAAATATGCAGGGTTCACGTAAGTGTATTATTTGTTTAATAATTCAAGCCTTACCCTGTTTAATAGCTTATTTATTTAAACCTTAGATAAATAAATACTATATTCGATGTTTTCAGGCTTAACTTTGTGGTGATCCATTATCACAGAAGTAAAATTATCTAATGTATCTTTCCACTCAATTTTATGTGTAACTCTGTACCTGAGGCGGATACGTCGAAACTAGTAGTAGAGAATAAAATTGAGTGGAAAGACACATTGGTGTTTTTACTTCAGTGGTAAAGACTTACAACTTTGTGTTATATCGCGCTAGTAATCCATTAATCCAAGGAAATCTAAGTGAATAACAGCGCTGTACTATCCGAGTTGATATTCAAATTCGCTTCTTGTGAGACAGGAGACATGTACATTTTCCACACAGATAAAAGAGTCGTTATGGTTTAAATCTACCCTTTGTTCTCTTTCATACAACCATGGGATGCGATTCACTCGGGAAAGTATCCACCTTGGTAACCTTAGCCAAGTGATCCACTTTGCAGTCAACTGCACTTGGGAATGCATATGAGATCCCTGAATGATTTATTCTTCTGGAAACATATCCCACGTAATACGTGTTGTAAGTTATATCGAATTGAGATCAGAGACGAGAACGTATGAAGTCTGTCGAAAAACTCTTCAAATAGGTCTCTGAATTTAGAATTTTATGGCAAATTAAGCCTAAAGTTTATTTTTTTTATTTTAGCGGAAATTGAGAGCAAGGAAATGGGGTGTTATATTTGTATCAGTGACGATCTAGGAGAGCTTTACTAACTATGATGTTGTGACAGGGCAGAAACTGAAAAAAATCATCCCGCAGATATGTGTTTAAATGTTTAAAGAAGTGTTGGGTTGATTAGGAAGCGTGCCTGGCATGTTTTTCACGTGAAGTGTGTCCGGGGAAATCAATTGGTCAGTCGTCCTTGGTGGTGTAGATTTCTTATAGAGTCAATATGAGTTTATTAGGCGGGCGTATCTTTCTTTCCAACCCAAATAAACTCGGTTCGTGTTTTGTAAAGACCTAGGCTTCATTCGTAAATTTTGGTAATAATTAAGTATTTCGCGCTTATTTTTTCACTAAGGTATTAAACGGAAAAAAACCTCTTGATACATCGATGGAGAAATGGTGGTACTTAGATAGTATCCAAATACCCAGAACGCCTGAGTAATGAGAAATATTCTTCGACTTCGACGTAACTCAGCTGTTGTTATATCATCCCTGCAACCTTTCCTCGTCTCGTATATGCTGTGCGGAATGGTTTGAATGACAAATAAACAATTAGTAGCATGCCAAATCAATTGGATGTTTTACACCATAAGTAGAGTAGCTCAATCAAAGGAGATGAGTTTAAAGGGTGGTTTTGGGTGTTCAGTAATTCGACCTTGTGGGGAAGAGTAAAAACGCCCTCTTTCATGCCTCCTGCAAACGACCATGGCTCGCGTGTTTGATACCCTGAATGTTCCCGTTGAGCGTGCGCAATCGGGGGAATCTAGTTCTGTATATATGTATACATTCAAAGACTCGGGGTGTGTATGCTCTCGATCGTTCGTGATTCCGTTGGGACGAGCGAGAATCACCGCGGTCCCATCGCAATCTCTCCCCTGCGTCATGGCAATCCGCTCATGGCCACCGGGGGAGGGAAAACAGTTCCTTCTGTCCACCCCTCTGTGTACTGCTAGCGACTCCCGAAGTTTTGGTGGCGTCTGTCGGCTCATGAAGGAATCGATGGCGCCACTTTGCATTCAGATGTGACGACTCCGGCGCCGGAGTTCGCAAAGGCAAGTTTGAAAAGAGAGGGAGACTAAAAAACTGGAGTTGATGAAAGTTGCGCCGAAAGTTTAGCGAAAACAGAAGGAACGTGCGGCTCCCAGCGTTAATTCCCACACGATTAAGTGGGATTTTATAGCGCGCCTGCCTGCGTTTTAACCTAATTCGTTTCCTCTTCCGCAATAAATCGGATGGGTTGGAAAATAAATATCCAGGAATCGGTTAAGTTCGAGGAAAACGTTACGTGAGGAACTTCCACAATGAATACGTCAGAGTTTGAAACCACTGAGATGATGTATTATTATTATCCTTTTCTACTTTATAAAGTTTTTAAACAGTGTTCGACTTGTTATCATATGGAGTATGACCTGGGAATAATTGTCTCGTCTAGAAATACTGATCTCTTTTGTAATCATCCCTCTTCACTGACCTTATCATTCATGATTAGTTAATAATTTTGTCAACTTATTGTTAACTGAATAAAATTAAGTGTATGACGAGTATTAACTCGAAGTTTTTCCGTTGATCTTTCAAGGATTTATTTAAATTTCTTATACAATGGAGGTGAATTACGTTCGGAAGATTTTCTCGACTTCTTCTAAATTTTGTACGAAAGGGTCGCTCTCAGTAAACCCGGTAGAATCCTTTCCATTTTGGCGACTGACTCTGGTTTTACCGGCCATCGTACGTGCTCCTGGTCTTACATGTACGTGCTTCTGGTCAAAAGAGTTCTCGTGAAAACGTTTGAGCGAAGCTCTAAGATTATGAGAAAAGCGTTTTCTGCATCATTACGGAAAAAGAGTTAGGAATTTTCCTTATACATAATTATGTAACATGATATACATTTTGGATATTTTCTTGGATTATGCCGCATTTACCAGAAGTATTCCGATTCATGAGGAAGAGAAAACAATCCTCATTCATGTTGACTAAAAGATCAAATTAAGAGACAGACTTCCGGGCTCCCTATTGCAAAAGCAAATATTAAATATTGATTTTCAGCCGAAGTAACTAAGTATTTTATATTGAGCATGATTTTTCATAAATTTGTTTTGTCCCATATATTCTTTTTATTGGTTGTTCATGGAAAATGTGGACGCGAATATTTCTTCTTTAATATCATGTATCAAAACAGCAGTAAGGTATGCAATTTGGTTTTAAGGAACCTAATTTTACACCTACTTATGAACTAGACTGGTATAAATTCTTTGTGCTGTAAATGATATATAGCTAGATGACTTGAATTCAGATTATCTTGAAATATTATTGAATATCCAATTAATGTAATCATCTGAAAACATGGCTGTAAAGATTTGATTCATATCACAATGAATTATATATATGTCATTATGTAAATAAATAAATATATTTATATATATGTCATTATATATATATATATATATATATATATATATATATATATATATATATATATATATATTGCATGTTTTCACGCGTGGAGTTTTCCCGATAAAAGAGCACTTAAAGATATGGAGTAAATCACTCTCGCGCACATTAATTGAAGTAAGATGAGTTTTTATGGAGACGAGTTTATTACCTGCGCTCACTAGATGTCGTGCCTTTGGCCAATTTAACGTATCTGATATTGGTTTCTCAAGAAATACATGAACGTTGGAAAGCCTATTTATCCGTTTTTGGAGCGATGAGCTTGCTTCGAATTTCCCTTCTGCCTTGTTTTCAAAGTGTGGAGTCTTTTAAACAGTACCACGAACTAATAAAATAGGACTTTGAAGTTTATCCATGCATAATATGTTCAGAGAGTTAACTGTATTGTCTTTCGGCACTTAGATGGAAAAATCCTTGTTTTAATTTGAAAAATAATTACAGTCTCATTCAAATTCAGAAATCTTAGGGTCCTGCGACATACGCAACACGCATGACTTTTTGAATGTTGTGTTGCATACACTGCAGGATGTAGTCGACATTTATTATGAATGACTTTCCGAAAGCTACTAGTTTTTCATTCCTTGTCCTGGTGTCGAGATTCATATGTAGATTTTCGAATAATTCCTTAGAAAATCTAAAATATGGCGCTCGTAGTATTGGAAAATGTTTGCTTTCAGTAAGCCTCATCTCTCCTTCGACTGCTATTAAAGTTTCTGCTATGTTCGTCACGTGGTATCTATCGTTCTCATAGTCGTTTGGAGTAATAAAGTTTCATTTATTTAGAAATGTGAGAAAAATGAGTTTTGTCCGGTGATTGAAAACGTATTTAAAAGGTTGAAAATTGAAAAAGATCAAAGATTAGTTGGATGAAGTTAATGACACACCTGTTTCTGTGTTTCGACTGTTTACAATTGGGTAAATGAGTTTAAACGTGGTCGTACAATGATGAACATAGTTCGGGACGTCCAGCGGATGGAACTTCCTTCGAGTGGATAGACAAAATCTAGGAAATAATTATAAGTAATCAGCCGATCAATGTATGTGAAGTAGTTAATGCCACAGGCATTTCCGAAGGTACGGTGTTTTCAATTTTCCACCATAATTGGGGATGAAAAAAATATCGGTAAAATGGGTATTTTTACTCTCAGTGGAGAATAAACGCAATCGCATGTTGGATTCGAAGGCTGGTTTTTTGCTTCTCCGTTGCGATTGTGGATTAGAGTTTCTCTGTCGATGCTTAACATTGAAGGAAACATGGATACATACACTATGACCCTACAGAGACAAAGACAAAGCCAAAACAGTAGGTTTATAAAGACGATCAGTATCTAAATAAGGGGAAGACGGTGAAATTTTCCGCCAAGCTGATGATCAATTGGTTTTCTGGGATTAACGCGGAATCATCCATATTGCAAAAAAGACAAATGATACATGGAGAGTATTATGCGTCGTCATTACACCAATTGAGTGATGAAATCAAGAAAAATCGTCCTCATTTAGTAACTGCCTATTTTTAGAAACTTCCAAAATCCTACATTTTGGACTGCTTAAAAAAGTTAGCGAAATGCTGGCGAAAGCCTAGCCACAAAGGGATTATGCCGAAAAATTGAAAAAAATATACCCAAAATAATTTGATTTTCTGTTTTTTCATGACTTATTGAATGATCAACGCATTCGTCTTCCATTTGCAGTCTAAAGTTGCTTACCATTCAATTCTCAATTTATCACTCCCCAGCATTTGTGGCGATATCTATATTCTCACAGTCATCCCATCTCCTTTAAATTTTGAGTTTTCATTTGTCCACACCCATGCGTTAAACCTCAGAAAATCCGTAGGTTTTGCGGTAATCGATGAAGTTTCATTATTTTCAAGGGATGACAAAGGTGGTAGCTACGAAGAGAATTTTTCCCTCGAAGGGAAGAATATCTGACACAGCGGGATATTCTCTGTGCTGCCTCCTCCCCTTTAGTTACCCTTAAGGGAAAAGTAGACTCTTTTTGTGTAGCAATCAAAGAAAGATTTACCCGAGATATTGACCACGACACTTAATATGTTCCGGCTTTGCTTGACTCCAGGTATTCGAGGGAAATATTATCTCTTCCTGATACTTCCGATATATCATTAATAGCTAAATCTATTCAATCGACAATACTTGGAGAAAAAGGTCCCCAGATGAATCTGGTTTGCAAAAAAGATAGCATCGAGATCAGTTTAAGAAATTGGCGATGGGCTTGAGATTTCTCTCCAAAAGGAGCATGAAAACGCCTCTGTATCTATTTTTCACATCCTTAAAAAAATTATTTCAATTCAGTTTCCAATTTTAACGTATCTTGAATGATTACTTTAACTCTTCCGCTAATAATCTACGGAAGATCGATCGCTCTTTCCTAGATATCTTTTACAAAAGAGCTCCTCGGTTCTACATGATAAATCAAGTGTAATTTGGCACTAATTCTGTGCATAGTAAAATAAAAATTGCTTATGAGACAAGCATTATCCAGTTTTCATTATATAACATTCTATAAAGAAAATTTATGCCATATCAGGAAGTGTATCCTGTGATAAAAGAATAATAAAAGTTGACAAAAATTTTGAAATTAGTCATTGTGAAAATTTAGAATTATTTTATTATATTATACTACTTAAATATACGGAAAAACGTTCAATTTGGAGGGAACATAAAAAAGCATTCAATGGTTTAAAATTCTGATGATAATCAGATCATGTTTATTTATTAGGTGCATAAATATCATTAGTGTGATCTCATGTAATCGTCTCTTTGTTTAGACCAGATATTGCAATTAAAACCAATGCCCACATGTAGCTACACCCTTCTAGTCTGCTACCGGTGAATATTTGGTGGCTTGATCACAAATTTAAAACCAATGGAAAACGGGACAAAAATTTCAGGGTAGCTAATTTAAAATTGGGTAGCTAATGTATTTTTGGCATAATTTCACGTTCGCGGGAAACATGAGCTAAAACATGTTCTCTGTTTTGATCGGAAAATATATCCGTAGATTGATGAGGTCCAATTGGAAATATAATATATGACAGAAATGACTTCCACGCGTGCCCAAAATTATTATAAAAGCTTTAATCCAGCGTCAGTTTCTCTACTCTGATTCCCAGTCAAACGGTAATGAGTATAACCGAGAATGTTAGCATGATGATGATTTTAATTTTTCGCAATAGTGGTATTTAACAAGTTGGGCAATCTTTCATCGAACATTCTACACATAACTTTCGAAATGGATCCCGTACGCAGATTGACAAGTGTTACCGATCCGGCCAGTTAGTTTTGACTTTGGTATTGATGTTTTTGTCGCTTGAGATGCTCATTCCAGTGACCCGTATCGTGCGAATCGACCCGTATACATAAGTAGCTTCCAATATGGGGTGTCGTGGAAAGCGTATTCAACGGTCGTTAGGAGAGAGGATGAGCGTTTGCCGGTGCGGTGGGAGGGACGAAGGTTGGAAGGGAGTTGATGTCTGCGGAGAGCTGAAAGATGAAGGCCGGGAGTATGGAAAGAGAAAGGGATTGGCCGGAGGATCGAAAGGAGAGCGCGTTGCAGCAGTATTTTTCCTCTTGAAGAGAGGGAGAGCACGGAATACTTGTTGGAGAGGAAGGGTCCGTTCCAAAATTTGACTATGGAAGGTAGGGTATCCGTCCACACCTCAAGCTGCGGACAGGAGGGAAAGGACGCTGTTTTTGTAGAGAGGGGAAGAAAGGGAGATTTTTGAGGGTTTTCCGGATGTTTGGAGAGAAGAGAAGGGTATGAGGAGTGGGGAAAGGGTGAAGAAGTGCTGGGTGGCGTAAGTTAGAGGGGAGAAGAGGTAAGGTGAGGAGAAGAGTTGGGCTAACACCCGGGGCGACCCGCTTTCTCTGGCGTAATTAGGCGAGAATGAGCAGGGAAAACTGTTTTAACGGCAAAAGTAATTTGTAAGGGCCTGTAATAACATAAAATGAAAGTGGGCTGCCGCTCTAGCAGGAGAGGTGGGCTCGGTCCCTCCCGCAAAACCCATGGTGGGGAAGGCTTGAAAAATCTCTCCGAGTCATTGGAGAAGAGAGTTTGTGATTTGATTTCCAAGAAAGGGACGAAGTTCTGATCTAAACTTAAGGCGCCATTTTTAATAGCGTAATTTTTTAACTGTGATTGTTTCTTACACGTGCTTGGAATAACTATCCGCACGATAAGGTTTAAGAAAAATGGGTAGGTAATAGTTAGTAGTTTATCGCCTTTGTCTTCATCTGAGAGTAATATTGGTACTATTTTACGGTAAGGCTTTGTTAATTCAACACCTTCCCTGCGTTTAATCATAAGATCATTATCTGATACTGAATTCGCAACTTACTTTCTTCGTTCTCTTTCCCCATTAAGATCATTTTAGACATTTTCTGACTTGTTATTCACGAGTATATAAAAAATATTGCTTAAATGATCCTTAGATATGAGCAGGCTGGAGTCTTGGTTCATGTTAGGGTCTTATAAATTGGATAGGTGATTTTTCAGGCTAAGAGTAATATCCTGGTTCTCCAGGATTGGGATTGAGCGTGGAGCGGACAACCCCATTCTACAAAACCATATTTTCACGGAATTATTAAAGAAGTCTCGACATCTGGATGCTTTACTACTAACAAACCCGGAAAACGCTCAAAGACTTGAAAACGGACTACAAATTTAAAGTTGGGTACATAAAATATGGAAACTATGTCTGGGACAGGATATATGGCCGAGATTGCTTAGAAATCGTGAGATATGGAATAGATATGGTGCCTTTGTAAGAGCCAAGGGAAACAATAATACAGGATTTGGGAGAGGACTTGCATCGCATGGAGGTTACAACGTGGCGTAAAAATGTCGGAATAAAGAAAAATGCGCGACCTTTCGTCGTCGTCGTCGAGATTTAAGGCAAGGTAATGTTGGACGACAAGAACTGATCTATCCGGGAGAAGTAAGGATGAATAGATACAACTGAAGGGTAAATTTATATTGTGAGACGTATAAAGGCATAAATACGAGGATATATGGATAGTTAGGGATGAATGAGCACTGTTTTTCAGTTACAAAACCAATTTGGCGATTATTTACAAAGCAATCCCCCACAACTATCAAATAAACATTTTGCAACTCCAAACAAAGCCCAATCCAGCAACCTAATCTACATCAGGTCCCTCTTCATCTCTGTGTACTTATTTCCTCCCTTCATCCCGTCCAACATCCCTATCCTGTTCCTGCCCTTTCCTCGCTTGCCCAACATTCTCCCCTCTATTACCTTCTTCGTCATTCCACTACCGCTCAATACGCCTTTCATCCATTTTTCCTGCCTCCATAGGATTTCTCTCAACAAGCCCCTCTCCTCACCTACCATCTCTAGTACTTCCTCATTTGTTTTCCTTTCGGACCATTTCACCTTTTCCATTCTTCTCCACACCCACATTTCAAAAGCCTCCAATCTACGTCCATCCTCCTGCTTCAGTGACCACGTTTCCGCACCATACTCCATATCTACGCTCCATATCAGAGTTTTTACGAGTCTTGTCTTAACATCTCGCCGTACATTCTCCCTCCTCCTTGAGAAAGCCTCCTTGCCTAGCGCAATTCTTCTCCTTACATCCCTACTACTTTGACCGTATTGGTCCAAAGCACTTCCGAGATATGTAAACTGTTCTACCTGCTCTATTTTTCCCCGCCTATTTTAATATTTAGCTTAGCCTTTTTCTTTCTGGAAAATCGCATAATCTTTGTTTTATTAATATTGATTCTCATCCCTTATTTGTCGCGCTGAACCTTCAATTCACTTAACAATGCTTGCGACCCCTTGGCTGACTGAGCAACTAATGCTTGGTCATCAGCAAACCTAACAGATTTTACGGATTCCCCTCCGACTTTCATTGCTACCTCCAGTTCTTCCCATGCCTCTTTAATTATTTCCTCCACATATACGTTGAACAGCACCGGAGACAATGGGCAACCCTGCCTTACCCCTCTTCCTAACACCTCTCCGTTCCCCACTCGCACCTGAGCAGTCTGAGACATGTACAGGTTGCGGATCAGTCTCCTGTCCCTCTAATCAATTTCTATTCTCTGCAATACACGCATTAATTTTTCCCAATTCACTCTCTACTTTAGTTTATATTGCTAATAATTTTTGTTATCTTTTATCATTCTCGAAGACTGTGGCCAAGAGCATAAGGTTTGAGGATTCAAAAATAAATAAAATGCAATGAGAAGTTTTCCGATTCAGTAAAAAAATGTAATCAATCAATCATAAATTGTTAAAAGGGAATAATAAAAACATAATTAAATAAAGACCCTAAGTAAAGTAAATATAATACCCTATAATAAAGAACCTGACATAAGAAATTTTATCCACCACCAATGTTTCGTGAAAAGTCTTGTTCTGCAGAAACTCCTAATCGAACATATCTTTTGCCAAAAACGAATGTATAGATATAATCCAATATGAGTTTAGCATATGAGAACGAATTGAGGGATATAAATATAAAAGATGAAGACATCGATTAGTTGTCGAAACAACCGATAAATTGTTTCTGTCATTCACGCAAAAGACGAGACCTCAAGGCAGAAAAAAATTACTAACTAATCAAACAACTGAAAATTAAGCAATGATCAATTATTTCCTAACATTTATAAACAATTTCGTAATTTGAATATTCAATTCGTGAAAATGTGGTGACTCAAATTGAAACCAATGGATGGTTATTCTCTATATTTTCTATTTTGATTTATTTTTTGTGTGTATATATATATATATATACATATATATAGTTACTTTCTTGAAAAACCCACGAACGTGGACAATAATGTAAATTCACTAACTAGTCGACAGAAACACAGAAACTAAAACATATAAAAGAGGGACTCACTGGTTCTCGAATTTTCGGTGGTGCAACCACCTTTCTCAAGAGGAATTAGGAACAGATCTGATTAGCAGTCTGTTTCTTATTCCTCTTGAGAAAGGTGGTTGCACCACCGAAAATTCGAAAACCAGTGAGTCCCTCTTTTATATGTTTTAGTTTCTGTGTTTGTGTCGACTAGTTAGTGAATTTACAATATATATATATATATATATATATATATATATATATATATATATATATATATATATATACAAACACATACTAATAAAGTTCACTTCTTTATTCAATCATAACCATAAGGAATCTAGTCTCCCCTCTATCAAACCCTTCAAAATCCCATTGCCAATCGAAATAGGAGGTCTTTCACGGAGTTTTTCGCTCGCAAGTCGCGTCATTGCAAACCCGCCTCGCAATGTCTGGAAATCCGCGATAACAAACCATCTAGGACTGCGATACCGGAGAGAAACACACGTATACACTGCCTAAAGATATTGCTAGCCTATAAGTCTTTCCTGTGTCTTTTAATTTTAAAATTTCTTCAAAGCAATAAGTCACTTCACGGTCTGACGGATCTCTTCCTCTGTTCTCCCTGCTATTTTTGGTATCGTTTTATCTGCTTTACGGTCTTGCTACCACCCTCTTCCCCTTGCTCAACAGTAATTTCCCGCTGTGAGAAATGGGTGCTCCTTGCCTCTGTTTCCTTTGTGTACCGCTCTATGCCCAGAGTGCGCCGGTGGGCAGTTAGTGAGTGCTGTTACTGACGTTCATATTTGTACTTGTTTCTAAAAAGTCGTTCCCTGATGGTTTTCCTTTCTTGTTAGGCTAAAATTTCATATTTTATTCCTAGTTTTAAGTTTCTTCTTTACGAAAACCACACTTTCACTTTAGCAATGTTTCTTTTTTCATGCGTTTCTTATGTACAATTATCGGATAAAGTGAGACTTCACTCACAAGCACGGTATATATCGTACTTGCCCTTTTGGGCAGTCAACATTCAGTCACACGCCGTATGGTGCTTAGTACTGGGTGAACTCTACCATCTCCTACCAAACCAACCTTCGGGTTGATTGCTGTGTTTATGGTATATAAATATAAAATTATATGTACATGTGTGTGTATATATAAAAATACATATATACACACAAACACACACATAAAATATATAACGAAATTTTTATAGAAACTTTTGGTCATTTTACTTTGATAGTAAGTCAAATAATCGAGCCGTAGAACTAGAGAACTTTCATCAATGTCGGTAAATGGCTCTGAGGGCGTAGTAAAAGAAGTTGAATCACAAATACACAATACTTGGAAACGAATTTGACTGACAAAAATGAGTAAATATAGAGGGAATAAGTACGATGAAAATTATTTTAAGAGATTAAGATTATGAACTATGACTTAAAATGAAAACCCAACGGCGGAGGGCAAGAGTGAATGAAACTTATTAAGTCAGAAAGATAGATGAAATTGCCTTAGAAAGAAATTACCATAAAAAAAGGGACATTTGAAAAGGTGAAGAAATTATGACGGGACTTGAGTGTTTGCAAAGTAAATGCACGAAGAAAAGAAATTGAGGTTCGTTTAACGATGTATACGAAATACTCTTTTCGATGTATTTTCGAAATAATTATGTGTGGCAGAGGAAATGATTAAGTTTTGAAAGAAATTTGAAGCCGGGAAAGGTGAAGGAGAGATAAATAATGCATCTTATAGTAGCAGTAAAAGAAAAAAAATTGGTTAAAGCGGTCAATAGAGATAAAGAAATTTGTTTCATGTGCTATTATGATGGTAATTCTCAGAAAAATGAATCTCGACAGTGCCAAAAGAGTTTACTTTGTCTACGTTATGTGCAGCGCCTTGTATTATTTACCGTATCAATGTACGTTATTGATTTATTATATGCTATATGTAAACGCGGGACAATATGAAATATCTACCAATATCTAAAAAAGATCCTTTTTCTAATCAATGTATCAAAAATAATTTCAATAATTTTACATGTTACGATTATTATTACTTGAATACTCCTTAATAGCAATTTGACAAACGGGCGTATTTGGGGTCATTTTTGAAATCTTAAGAAACTGCCATCTAGTTTCTGTTTTTAAAAATATAGTTTAATTTTTGCGCATCGATAATCACGAATTATTTATTACCCAGATTGTTGGATATGATTTATTTGGAAATGATATTTTGGTGCTCGTACAATGATTCATATTTGTTCAGAAAGATCAAAATTTATAAAAATAAAATTGTTCATATATTTATTCAGTTATTTTACCTTAAGGGAACTGATAAGCTTACAAAATTTGTTTATATTAATTTATCATTTCACGCCTCAGAATAAATGCTTTTTTAGCATTTTGCAGTATTCATGGTGTTTACCCTGGATTATACGAGTATACTATATGTATTACCAGGTTTTATATTTTCAAATGCCTCTCAACACAGGAAATTTTCATATAGATTCATGGAAAAAGTAAATTCTAGAACTTCCAAATAATTTTTGGGCAACTGCTAAACTAAAAGTTCCTGATCGATTTTCCTATTTATTTATTTTTGGCGATAGTAAAAATTCCTATTTAAATATATCATGTCCCTTAGAGCATTAAAAAAGTGACTGCGTAGTCATAGTATTGTTTTGACTAAAAATGTTTATTTGCGATAGAGTTTCGGCACCATCTGTTTATTCGAGATAGATATTTGTGCACAAAAAACTTTAAAATCTATTCGAAAACGTTCGACCTTGAACTGCGACAGTTAATCATAAGGTTAGAATTAGAACTCTTCGAATTAAGGCCAATGACGTGTGAAATTTGAGCATTCAGACTAAAGAGAGTGTTTCTTCCCCTGTTCCGCAATTGACCTCTCCAGTTCAAGGTGGAAGAGGGGACTAACTAGCCTCAATTTCGTCCCAATTAAGAAATTTTATTATTTTTATTAAAACACGAGAGAATCGCAAGGCATGGATATTAAATGCGATTGTCCAAAGTAACTACCCAAGATTCGAACCTGGGACCATCAAATCATTGACAAAATGCTCTTATGACGAATTGACGTTAGGGTAGGGGGGCCAGTTCCTTTTCCTGTGAGCCTTATGGTTTCCCAAGATGAAAAATCACACTTCTTGGGTAAAACTTAGGGAATCGAACGTGGGCCCTCTGCTCAGTAATCCAGCGCCTATTAGGCTTCTAGCTTCTATTGGACTATCAGGTCCCTTTATAAACATATATTAGAAAATATTTATAAACAAGTAGAGCACATCTAATGAAATAATGTATAGCAGAAGGATCAGTTTACTTATCCTGGGAATTTTTTGGAACAAAGTTTAAATTTATTAACAACAAGAAGAGGAATTGCGTTAGCAAGAGACCGGGACAGTTAGCCGGGAGTAGGGTATTGATGTTTGGAACGTTTATTTGACAATATTATGTGAAATTAAAGATTACTGAAAACGTTTCAGTAAGTATTTGTAAGTTAATAAATATTTTCGTAAATACGAGTATGTGTGCTAACTTAGGTCGTGGAAGCAAGATGACAGGCATAGTTTGGAGGATTTTGAGATACAGATGTTGAGGAGAATAAAAAAGATTAAATGAATGGAAAGGAAAACAAAAACGAAAAAGCACTAGCAATGGTGGGGGAGGAGAGAGGGTTGTTGGGAGAAATCCTAAGGAGGCAGGAAAGATGGATGCAGAGAATTTCGATTGGCGATAGAATGTTGAAGATAGTGATAGAGGGGAGAACGATGAGCAGTCAATGTTAGGGAAATTTGCTTATTGGACTGTCTGAAGGGAGGCAGAAAGTAAGTGATTTGGGAGAAAGCTCTTTTTTGTATAGGATGTCAAGTTGTGTCACACTGGCCCCTGTAACCGGAGCGTTGTAGCTCCGTCCAAAGTATAACTTAAACAGTAAATCTACCGAGTAAAAGTGCATCAAGTTTTATCGCATTCATAATTTTTGCATTCATTTTCTTATTCATTTGCTTTATTATTTTGTGTTTCCTTATGATCACTAGTTTCTTACAAATTGACATAGTTTTCCAAATTATTTTTTTTTAGTTTACCTCGTTTATGTGGCACCTTTTCCTTAACACTCATTGCCGATTTGAAGGTAACGGATGGTATGAGTATCAGAAGGGATTGTATGTATTGCTGATTATTTTATATAGACTCACTATATCGATTAGTAGCCACATCGAAGTAAACAATGGCAGAGAATTAAAATGCAAAAGTAATCTTTACAGAAAGAGGTTACGCCCTTCACCTTTTTACAACCACAGAAAAGCCTGAAGACCGTAATGGTCTTTTTTGTCGGTCAATGCAGTTGCCATATTCTCAAATGCATAGGGAAACACGTGTCGGGTTCGATCCGTTTAAGAAGCAGGTTCGGGGAAGCCTTTCGATGGCCTTCATTTTGTGGAAGCTAACTGCTGCCTGTCGAATTGGTTCAAGAATTAACCGGTCTTATTGAAGTTTGCAGGAATTGAATTACTAAGCTGTCCTTTTTCAGCGAGTTCCACTCCTCGTATACTGTTTCCACAGAATTCTAACCATCACACGCGTTCATTTTTTTATTTTATCATTGAAGTGACGTAGAACGAATTTCGTATTCACGTAACAAAGCCGACCGAGGGCCTTCGTCGGAAAAAATTATTACGAGTATAATAAACGATAGAATTTCCGAGAATTCGAGCAGAAAAAGAGAGATAAAAGCTATGTGTCGGATTGCTTTCAAATCCAGGATTTTGAAGTAAAGAATTTTTTAAATTTCTTAAATTTAAAAATTTTTAAAAACAGAAACGCCCAGATTCGAGAATACTCAGAAATAACTTCACATTTGAAACCTAATTTTGAGGAAACATAATTGAAACTACAACGTAGTAATCGGATTTAAAGGAAAATAGTTCATGCCAGATAGAAGTAGTGAATTATGAGCCAGTAGAAATATATTTGAGCTTCCTCACTAAATTTTCTATGCATTTTTAAAGGATTACATAACATTCATGTAGGTTAAACCGATGATGATAATGAAATCCAGCTACCTTAACTGTAAATAATAAATGGATATCTTATTCCATATAACAGGAGTATACAATATAAAGACTGCTGATACAACACGAAGCAAAATTACGACTTTCATTTAATAATTCACCAATTGGTTGATTTAAAATCTTTGCAAAAATTAATAACAAGGCATTATAGTTTAATCACTTTTCCTCTGTTTTATACAAATTATTATTAATTAGTGGTAGAATTCCAAACTTTAAGATTCTTTTAATACGGTATGTTATTCTGTATACTAGATTATTCTAAGAAAATGTACACATTAAAAGTTTTGTTTAATGTAAATTAGAGTTTTAAAATAAGGAAATAATTAATATGAGTGAGGATCAATGAAGTTATTATTTTTATTAGCAGTAGCCAAACGTCATGGAGTAGGTTTTTGATGTACTCCGGTACTACACACTACTGCACTCCTTAGCCCTAGCCAAAATGAGACAAAATATCCGCAAATATTTCCTAGATAGTAGAGTCATTAATTCTTTTATTCTGCACATTTGCCACCTCTCTTAACTCATCTAAAATTATCCTTCTTTTCCTCCCCATACCTCGCTTTCCCAGAATTCTCTCAACGACCACTGTCTTCAGTATCTCATTACCTATCATCGTTTCCTTTGTTGTCTTGTCTCGCATCCTTAGAATTTCTTCAAATAGCCCTATTCTCCTGAGATGCCTAGAAATTCGTCGTTGGTTTTCCTTTTCGTCCATTTCATTTTCTCTATTTTCTCCACACCCACATCTCTTCACCTATCTGGCATGGGTATCTCTACTAGTGTCACTTATTGCTGCTCTCAACACTACAGCTCTATAATTCATAAGAACTAGCAAGCTCTTAAGCACACCACGAAAAGTTTGTAGTGTTTGGCGATGGTTTAATAAAGTTTGGTTGTAAAATTTTTAGTCGCATACCTTTTATCAAAAACAATAAATTTTAACGGACGTACATATATATTTTCAACGTTGAATCAAATTTCAACATGATGGATGTATATTTCAATTTCCATGAAATCTGTCATGTTTAACTGCCTTGATCCATGAGAAAACGTTTATTCCTTTGAGGTCTTTAAAAATTCTATTCAACTTTGAAATGGGACCACTCTGAAATTCATGCGTGTCGTTAGAGTATTGCATTGCAAATTTCAATGGAACTAGTATGAGAGTTTTTACAACAATTTTTCGTTTTCTCCGAGCATCGGGGAGCGCTGTGAATTTTACGCCACCCGGCTCTCGACTACGTGGTTGTTCAGGGTTTAGAGGTTGGAACGGAATCCCGGTCGATTTCCCTCGACGAGAAGTTGTCGGAATAATAACACGGGCAATCGGCCAAAACTGTGCTGTCCCTGCTATTTTATACACGTGTGGTCGCATTGATTTATCCTTCGGAACTTAATCCCAGTTTACAAGAAGTTGAAGACTAACACGTGTGGAGAGATTTTATTGAGGAGAGATAGGACATTCCGTATGCGCGTTGCATTGCAGTGTTATGGAATGTTTAGAATTCTCTGAAATTCTGCCAGAGTTTGATGCAGAGGATAGTACGGTGTTTAGAAGCTTTCATCCCGCGGCGAAAACTGTTGGAATCTCTTCCAAAGCTTGTTTATTCGAGGAGTTAGGATGCATATTGTACTCATCCACTACACTTTTGCTAATTTACACTCGCACTGATATTCGGTTACCTTCACATCAGATATTTGTTATGACTCGTAGAAATTGGACTAAATATTTAAACTTTGTGGGGTGGGGAAATCAATTTTATGGAAAAAAGCAGAGCATGTTTACGCATTTTACTTGAACAATCAGAAAAAAATAAATCTCACTTATTGGTAAATTGTAACTATACTTTTATGACTTCAAATAAATACGCCGTCGGATTCACTGTATATATTGCATGGATTCGGGTATCATAGGTACATACTTTCAAAATTTAAAATATTAGGAATTATTGGCTATCATGGAAAACGTATATCTACTTATCTATTGAAGATTTGAATGAGTTAGCAATGTGTGTGAGACAGGAAAATACGAAATTTTTCTGTCAAAGAAACTCCAGTAAATTACGTGAGTTTAATTTCTTTGACATAGCTTCGCTAACCAATGAAAAACAAATCATATCTCTTCCAATATAATCACATTTTGGATTTCGGAAAAACTCCATCTTTAAGAAGAGAGAATATTCTGGAAATTCATAAATTTTGAAGAACGCCATGGAGCAGAGGGTTACAGGGAGGTAGATTCGGTGAAATATATTCGGTTCATTGATCTTCAAAATTTCTCTTAAGTTTCGGCAAATTCTTTTTCCGATAAATGTCCTTTACGACCGCTTTTGTTTGGGACGGACGTAAGCCTCGAGCCGTGCCATGCCGTCGGAGAGAGAAATATGCAGGATGGGGATCGAAAATTCTCGAAGGGGTTCTCGTGCCAAATGCAGCACGTCAAAGTTTCCAAGCGGAGTGTTATAGCGGGGGAGGAAAGGCGGGAGGAACAAATGACCGTGTAAGTGTGCATTTTCACAGGAAATATATCCTCTAAACTTAAATATGCCACTCCTTTCGGGTGAGTCATTCTTTTCAGTGAGCGTACTTCTCGCATTCGGAGTCCCAGCTGGAATCATTCGCGTGATCTTTTATATTCTTTCCCCATTGCTTCCTCCGCCCCAACACTCGAAAAATCCGATCATTTCGTTTGAAAAAAGGATTTCACTATCAGATAAATGTTTAACTCAACGTTTATTGAAAAAAATCCTTCAGTGATTAAGTCATTTTGTGAAATGGATATATAGGTGAGTTTAGAAGATAACAGTTACTTAGTATCGTGAACCTTTAATAAACTATAACCATAATGCGTGTTGATGAACTTTTAAAATTAAATAAATTAAAAAAACAATTATTATTATTATTAATAATCTAATGTTTGAAGCATGTTTCGGATGGATTCAAACTCATCATCGCTGAATTTTACAGATACGTCCAAAACTTGATACCCTGACACACCAACCTAAATTAAACTGTTTTTCAATTCCAAATACTTCCTTTCTCCCTTCAATCCATCTAACATGTCTATCCCATTCCTTCTCTTCCTTGCTCACCTAACGCCCTCCTCTCTTACACAAATCTCCAGTATTTCACCGCCAATGAAAATGCCCTGAATTCACTTGTTCTGCGTCCTTTGGACTTCTCCCACCAACCATCTCTCCTTCACCACCATGACTTTCCTTGTTTGTTTTCCCTACTGTCCATTTCACCTTCCCGATTCTCCTTCACACCCAGGTATCAAAAGCCTCAAACCTACGCCTATCATCCTGTTTGACCATGGCCATGTTTCCGCGCAGTACATAACCACGTTCCATATCAAAGCTTTGACAAGCCTTATATTCAGCCAATGTAAAATCAAGCCTTGGTACCGTTTTTGGCTGCTTTGTTAAATCAATTAACATCTTTACTCAACGTCCGTAACATAAAGTCCCACCGTCTTTGGAGAGTATTAAACGCAATTTTTTTCTCATATTCCTACTACTTTGAACATTTTGGTCCACAACACTTCCGAGATAGTTTAAATGTTACACACCTCTAGTTTATAAGCTTCTATTTGACCTAGCTTTTCTCTTTCTTGGAACCAGCATAGCCTTTGTTTTTTACAATATTCTCATCCCATACCTATCATACTAATTTTGTAACGCGCAGAGCAATGATTAAAAACCCTTGGCTAGCTGACTAACCAAAACTTGATCATCTGCAAACCTTACTGGTTTTATGAATTGTCCACCGGTTTGCATTACTATCTTACGTCCTTCCCATGCGCATTTCACCATTTATTTCACGTATGCGTTAAATATATGGGGTGATAATGCACATTCCAGGCGTACTTCTCTTCCTAGCATTGCCCATCCCTACTCTCCATCCGCCACTCACACTCGAGCAGTCCGAGAGATGTACAGATTTCGGATAAGTTGCCTTTCTTCCCAATCTAATACGCGATATTCATAGAAAACATGCATCGGTGAATATCGTAACTCTCAAAATATCAGGTAGTGAGGAGATAATTTCAGTCACATACGTACGCTTGTTATAAGGAGTACCAATCTGTATATACGGGTCTTACTTGGAGTCAAACTTGCGTTAAAGCAAATTTCAAGAAACTGTAATAGTAACTTTAACAAAGTCACCCGCTATGTGTGCATTATAATGCAACCATTTCAGAGAGTAAAAATCATTCGCCTTGACCGGGATTCGAACCCGGATCCCTCGATATCCGGCCGAGTGCTTTAACCACTTAAGCTACCCAAAATTTCAGAGTGTAAGAGGACGTCTCGGTAGCTTAAGTGGTTAAAGCACTCGGCCGGATATCGAGGGATCCGGGTTCGAATCCCGGTCAAGGCGAATGATTTTTACTCTCTGAAATGGTTGCATCCTATTGCGTTAAAGCGTTTGAGAACAAGCACATTCGTGAATTAAATGTAGGATTTTAATTTGAATTATCTTTGTAGGAATTAAAGTTCTTATCTGGAGCCTTAGTCGTTCGTTGCAACTGTGGAATTAGGTGAAAGTCGAAGTATAACCCCGGGATTATTGAAAAATATTGCTCGTAAAAATTATGTGTGTGTGTGTGTGACAGGGTTATTAAAGGACTCAAGATTGATTCTCTTTATTCATGATTCAAGAGAGGAAGGTAACAATTTGATAGAAACGAGTTAACTATCTATAGCGAAGGAATTAATTAATCGATACAATTCAGTGGATTACAACACCTTACTGAGGTGTAGTAATAGACTGTCGTCGTGATAGATAAAAGCTGCTATTTTTCAAGCCCAAAATAGCGATCACGAAAAAACCAGTGATAAACAGCGAATCATTTATTACAAAAATACTTTGTTGGTAAAGGTCATTTTGACCAATCCCTAAAATAGAATTAATGGTTCCCTGAAAATTACGGGGCATGGTCTAAACCCCTGAGTGAGTTTCGAAATTCACCGTCAGTGTCACCAGTATTGCCTGAAATTGGGACTAAAAACGTCACTGCCACATTTACAGCGGCTAGATATTTTGGAGCCCCTAGAATATTACTCTGCGTACTGCTTCCCATTCCGATTGACAATGAGCAATTATTTTGCGTGCGAAAGAGAAAAACATGTATTAATTTTGGAACAGTACGAGTGCCAAAAAGTATAAGTTTTCAATAAAAAAGAAATTCAAATATGTAATTCAGTAGCTTAATTATTTTTTTCCTTAAAACTACTCAAGATTAGTAATAATAATCATTTTGTATTCAATAATAAGATTATTTCTGCCAGTTGAAAATAAGTTTCGTTTTGTCTAAAGGTATATATGAAAATATTTTTAAAAATTCATAATTTGGCAAAGGATATATTTACATCGTCGTGTAATTATGTAGGGAAAAAATGGTGATAATAGAGTACACATACAAGTAATATCTATTAGAAGCGGACGAATAAAGGAATTCATATCATGGCTTATTTTCATATTATTATTTAACAGTACCGGAGCACTTTTTTTAATTCGACCATTGAACTGCCATTTTTAATTTGCAATACTGGAGAAAATCATTAGTTTGATTTGGAATATAATTTAGGAAGGCATAAGACAGGTATTGGATTTGAATGGCGATGTTACGATATTAAAGGTTTTTGATGCTAGGATTATTTTTATTCTATCATCATATTGGCACGTGAACTGTGTTCCTAATGTTGCGTTATTTTACAGCAGGGAGATAATATTACTGCTGTAAAGTGGGTATTAATTGGTGCAGACATTGGCAATAAAATCCTTTTATGGGCAGAATACATTTTTATTAAGTAAATTCGTCAATTTTTTGTGCGTTAAATTACGAAAAGTTTCCATGATGTGAAAGTTAGACTGTAATTTCAATATTGTTCGAAACATATGGAGCATATAGAATAAATATTGAGAATAGATTATTTTGATCATTATTTAAACAACTGGTACTAACCGCAAAACTTAAATACGAACATTTATTACACGCTTATTTTCATCAATTTGATTGTTACTATGGTCGCCATTTTCTGATTTTCTTACTCGTATACTTACCGCAAAATTGCAGATATGAGGCTGCAGCAACATCCGTAGATTTCGCCATAAGGAACATCATCACTATGATGTAATAATTTATAGCGAAACGGCAACGCCAGTCGACTTTGGAACGAGCTTGCAGTAATTGCGATTATTTTGGAATGTGCTTTCTTTCTGTGACGCTCGCATAGTTCTTCGATGCATGCATGCATGCAAGTATGTATATATGCGTGTAAATATACATGTAAAATATGTATGTATGCATATCTCAAATGCATCTAACGTTTACTATTGTTTTTTTATAGAAATTCGGTGCGTTTTGAATCGCGTGCTTTTTCCATGTTTGCTGAAAAACAGTGTTACGAAAATATCCAAAATGTACACAGCTGCTTCAAGAAATACAGTGTTAATTTTACAGGTAGTTTTCATCCAAGGTATTCACTAAAGCGTCTTTCGTTTGTCTTTGGGAAAAGGGACATCATCAGGGAGAGTAAAGGAACCAAAGGATAATAAATTTTGAGCTCTTAAGTCTTACGACAAATCGTATTTTGTTTACCTTACCTCTCCGAATATCTGAAGTTATGCACATCAGTATTTTTTTCCAATTTCGGTCACACGAAAGTTTGAAATATGAGATTTAATCTGTTTTGTCTATTTAGAGATTAATTACCTTTCGGAGCCACACGGTAGCCAATTTAAAGTAAAGTGTTTACCAAAGATCCATATGGTATTTTTATAAGTTTTGTAGGGAAAGAATGAAGGCGAGGACGATTAAAAGAGAAGATACCGTTGCGGGACCAGCAGAGAAGCATGCTCACTCATCAAAACGCCGCCAATGGTGCTATGAGTTATTGAATATCCTCTCTCTTGTTCCTCTCCCCTGAATTCACGGTATCGAGTTCATTTAATGTAGGTACCTCCCTCAGTCTCTCGCCTCCATCTTCATTAATTTTATTCTTTAATTGATCGCCAACGTTTTCCTCGAACAGGCGAGGTAACCCAAAGATATAAATCTGGACTGAAGGAGGAGGTTCTTCTTCATTTTGGCAATTCGCAGGCACTCGCTTTTTATCACCAGTCCGACGGATCTCCCGTCAGGATCTGCTTCCAAGAAAGCGTCATTTGTACCTGGATGGGGTTTCGGGCGTGCGCTCAATAACTCATTGAACGTGGGAAATTCCAGACCGGTGAGATGAGTGAAACGCCCTTCCAACAATTTTTCAGCGGAAATTCCTGGAATATCGTTGTTTATGTTTGCGCAAAAAGATAGTTGCAGCCTTTTAGACACTCTTCAAGAAATTACCTGAAGGGAATTGTGTAATCGCATAGGCAAAATACTGTGGTCATGTTACCCATTATGAAGGCACTAATACAAGTGCCAAAAAGCCCTCCGTAATAAGTCATACTGAAGTTCTTTTAGCACATGGACAATAAAAATGTACAAAAACGCTTGTAATACTTGTTAGAAGATAATTTAGTTTATTGTTAGAGCTTAGCAAAGATATTGTTCATAAATAGGTGTTGTTCATATTTCATTGTCATCATTTGTATGTCAATCCTAAGATTGGTTTACTGCAGCCCTCATTATTCTGCTTTCAGTGTTGATTCCTTCACAACCTGATACCTTGTCTATTTTACGTCCTTCTTAATTAGTCTGGCTTGTGATCTTGTCCCGTACATTTTCTCTCCTTTACGCTCTTAACTATTCTATTATACCTCAAGGTGTGCCCAATCCATGTAATTCCACTTTGCCTCTTAGTTCTCCATGTTTGACCTTTTCTCTTCTGATCTTCCATATATTACCTCCTTGTTCCTCATTTTACCTCTCTATTTAATTTTCCGCATTCTCCTCCAGCACCAATGTTTTAAAGGCTTTTATCCTTCGCTGGTCCACTTTTCCAATGTTCCATTTCTATGATCCACAGATCGTCATGATCAATACGAACGTTTTGGTGAACTGATTCCCTGTTTGCAAACACATTGTAACAGCACAGTTGTTGGCTCTTCTTCATGAACTCCTTAGCTTTAGCTATTCTTCCTGTGAGGTCAGTCGAACTTCTGTCATCCCAAGTCATGCTGCTGCTCAGAGAGATGAAGGATTCCATTTACTCAGGTTTCACTCCTCAAATTGTGATATCTGTCTTCGGGTTCTCTCTTTCACAAAAATGGATTTTAGTTAACTTCTTGTTCGTTTGTTTATGTGAATTTTGAAAAAAAGTGAATAGGTAGAATCATATTTGCTCATATCATTTTCAGAGATTACGTTTATCAGTAATGTGTTTCGACAAGATGATATTTGTACCATATGGTGAAGAAAATTGTATTCAGATGGCTGAATTTTCGCGCTAAATTGAAATTATTTATTTATTTATTATTTACATACTTCGTTGCAATTAGGCAATTTTCCTGGTGGCAACGGTCCAGTGTGATCACTGGTCACTCTTACAATGCACATACATACACACACAAGAAGAACAGATATGAGACAAAATGCTCGTATATTCAATGACACTTTTAAGATTACCGACCTCTCCTTTACCATCACACAAGGATTAGGTGTACACCACACGAGTACATACTACGCACTGTCCATCGCCACACTTCGTCCGTAATCACGTACTCTTCAATTTCATATACCGTTCAAAATCGCGTCCCGTTAACACATTATTCATAGCACAAGTACATACGGTTTTATTTCTCACTCACACGTTTTTAAGGCGAGCATACACCTCGTTTTAAATTTATTTAATGAATAAGGTAAGGACTTAAAGATATCCTCAGGTAACTCATTCCATTCTTTTATTCCACGATTGAGGAAGGAGTTTTTTTTTAATGTTTGTTTTGTGCCCTCTTTGTTTTATTTTGAACTGATGGTCCTTCCGCCCAATGTAAGGTTTGTCTAATCTTTCTGAGAGCTCCTCCCACCCCTTCTCTTTATTTACTATCTTGAACATCCCACATAGCCTGTTCAGCTTATAGCTAATCTAGCGTCATAGCGTAAAGAAATAATATAATTTAGAGATTTTGTTTGTGGTATAAAATTTATGAATACATGATATATATTTATGAATATTTAAAATAAATGAATTTTATTGAAACATATTTTCTAACAAAGTGTATTTACTTGACGTTTTTGGATTGAGCGATCATCATTAAAAACAATTATATTTCTCAATATGTACAAAAAGTTACAATTTATCGGGAAATGTTTATTGAAAAAGGTTCAGTATAGGTTAAAATAATGTTTTTGGGTAACATTGTAATGATAAAATTCAATATTTGTAAAAATAAAAAAATGCAAAATTAATAAATTTTTCCCACACATTAATCCGTGTCAAAAGATTGATCTCACCGCATTCACAGGTTTCTTATCTAAAATATTATTCAATTACGTTCACAAATCCTTCACTCATTGCACTAATAATTGACTAAATCCCTTTTAAAACACTGAAACTGCTAGTGTTTAAAATGATGAACCCAACAAACTAAGGTAGGTTTGAGAATAGTTTGGATCTAATACAGTATTATTAACTAATATAGTAATTTGTTTAAACCTTTAAGTCCACAAGCATTAATGTTCAAAGAATGAATAGTTTCCAATAACTAAGAAAAGGTATTCCTTTGCAAGCCATTAGAAAGTTCATAGACATACAAGCTCCACAAATGTACATTTATCCAACAAAATGAACCATTATCCGACAGAGAATTTCACTTGATTCACTTATAGCCGCAGGTACGCTGTCGTTGAAATTATCTGACATCGTGGAATTTCACTAATTTTGAGCGTTTAATTCCTATTCAACGGCAAAAAATTCCCTTATTCCGATTTTACCACTTCGCTTTGTCACGTTTTTTCCTACGGGCGATTTCAATATTTTCTCGCCGCCCTCAAACCTGGAACCGCGCAAGTTAACACCGCTCATCCTGATTGTGTATCTGGGTTGGACAGCTCGCGACGATGGCGTTTAATATTCACAGGCGCAGGGGAGGAATGTATGGCCCCCGCACGACCCGTTGTACATGACGTCTGAATGTGTCGAATAAACCCTCCAGCGTCGTCGGGAAACGCGGCGGCGTAAAGCGCTCCACCTACCCCCCTCCCTCTCCCCTTGCCCATTTGTTTACGACTTAATGTGAGTTTCCCCTCCCACCCCCTCGTATGCCAATCCACCCGCTCCGTCTATACTTCCCCATCCCCTTTCCACCCTCACTCGCCCACCCCCGTTCTCCCCGTGAGCGCCTTAAATTAAGTAGTCCAACGGCGTTTGGGTGGGAGGGCCCGGGTGGTTTTCTCTCTTTTCCCACCCCCCGATCCTTGTATCTCCCTCCCCTAAGTTGGCCCCTGGAGGGGGTTACATTCTCCGGCCCGTACCCGGTTCTAGGTATCTCCACGGGTCGGCGCTCTGGTCGCCACCGTGTTCTCTCCCCCCCATCCTTCCCCCACCATTGTTTGTTCCCGCCCCTCTCGCCCTCCGACACGCCCAGAGCGCGACACCTGCCCCTCAACCCTCGCCATCTACATCCTACCCCCCCGTCCTAAACCCCCCACCCCGCTGTTACCTCTTTCCCTCATAACGTCCTCCCCAGTCCCACCAACACACTCGAGCCGCGAACGCCCTGATTTTCGAGGGTGTGGAATAGGGGTGCGGCAGGTAGCGGAGCGTGGGCGTTGGGAAGAGAAAATGCGAGCCCCCGGAATTATTCCTGGGATCCACGGGTAATGTAATTTCAACGGTGGAGGCATGCGAGGTTCGTTTTGGTCTGGGAGAATTGAGCGGCGAGTGGTGAAAAATGCTTAGCAGACGGCGGCGGGGAAACCCATTCGAATGTCAATCCGGAGAGAATTTGTGGGAACTCGCAGTGTACTTCTGAATATAGCCCTGCAATGGCGTATGGCAGGTGGTACTACGAGCCCCTTGAATGGAAATCTAGCTCAGCATGAAATGTAGGCTATTTGTGATTTAGTCAAAGGTTAGTTCAATAATTAGTGAACACTGACTTTCACGTTTAGCAAGGAAATAATATCAGTAAATAATAACGAAGGCGGGAAATCAGTTTGATGAATATGCAAAAGAATATGGATGGACTGGAGTCAAATAGTTTTATCGTAGATGACAGTGGTTTGAATGCCATAAATCGGTTTTTTTTAAACGACAAATATGCAGGTAAAATACAAAACACAATAAAAACAAAATACAAAACAGGACAAATATACCTGTAAAAGTGTGTACTGGTTTCTTAGGTAATAGCCCGACTGCACTTATACGTCACCCAGATAAAAATGTCCTGGCAGATTTTCTGGCAGTCAATAGGGGAGGAGAACGCCAGCTGAGGTCTTTTGCGCCCATGTCTTACGATGAACCATTTTTGCTTTGTCTACTTCCTACTTCTCTTTAAGTCGTACAAAATGGCAATGCTCTCCTCCCTTACCCACTTCCTCACTTACCCAGCATTTTCCCATCTATTTCATTTTCTCATGTCTTCTGAATCTACTTTTCCTACCTTTTTGATTATCCACTAAGCCTCCCTCTCTTCCCAAAAGTTGTTCGGTAGTTTTCCTTTACGTTATCTATATTTATCTTATTCTTTTCCAAACTTCTCCACTCTAGCAAATGATTTGTACCCCTAGAATTATCGCCAACCAGAAAATTATTAGTTGGAGTGCATGACATGATTGATTTGGCTTGGATGTTTTGCATTTGATCAGAAAGTTGATCCCTTAAAATTACCGTTGCATTATTCAAGCATATTCTGGTATATTATACATCCAGATTGACTTGGTAAATTTGTGTGATTTAACGTTTTTGGGAAAATATCTGCCCACGAAGATATTTTATATTAATGCAAAACGTATTTTAACTTACACATATGAAAACACATACAAGCAACTAATATACCGAAGCACATTAACCGGCGAATGTCTACGCAGCGTTTAACCTTATCCTGGCTTGTAATTAAATTTTTTTACTATATTTACTATTCTTCAGGCAATCTACCGGTTAAGGTAGGTACCGGATGGACACAATCTTCACATTGGTCCTCTAAACAAAACACATCTATGCTCCTGCAATCGTGCTCTACAATAAATTCCTCTTCAACTCTGTATACTTCCTTTAACCCTTTATTTCGTCCAACACCTACGACTTCGATTTTTTTTACTGTTATCATTCTTGATTGTCCGGGAAAAGAACGAGAATTTGTATCTACGAGTATCTGTACTGGAGTTAATCTCCTATGTCCATTAGTGTGGCCTAACCTACCTAAATAGTGCAGGTCCATAAAAATTCCCTGGTTGCCATTGTTAAACTCGTTTGTTCTGAATCTTTCTAAAAGTCAATGTCGCGTTAGTTCACTTCAGGGCTCAAGTGGCTCCCAACCTAATTCCTCTAAAAGGCCCGTCACGCTCGTCTTCTTATTATAACAATATTTCACGAATTTGGCGGATTTATCTAGACTTATTTAATTCTTTTTGTCAAATTTTCTCCGAAGTATCTCAGATACTTTCAGCATATTCCAATTGAGGCCTAACAAGAGTGAAATAACATCTCTCTTTAACTTTCGTATTACATTTCCCTACCACGCCTTTAATGAAGCCGAGTTCCTTTAATGTGGATCCACATATTCTCCTGATATGAAAGGCGTAGTTTTGGGACTACTCCCAGATATTTAACTTGATGTGCCGTAGTTGGGACTGAACCCTCTATTTTATAATTTATTTCTTGCCAATCAATCCTTTTTCTCCGGAATTTCAAAACTGAGCAGTTGCTTATGTTCATGTAGAAAAGAAAAATGAAAATATGAGGATTAGTAACAAGTGAAATTTCATAATGAATTTCTAGGGATGAATATTCTATGACACACACCCCTTAATTAACCCCTCAGCTGTATGGTCCAAAAATTACGGCCAAGGGAAATCCTATCATTTGTTGGTAGAATTTCCATGAATCGAATATGTTAGAACGTTTATTTTCTGAAAAATTCTTAGCGGAAAAATATGAACTCTGGTAAAAACATCCTTTGTGTTCACCTTCTTTTAAGTATGATGTTTCAAGCTTTTTGAATTCATTCATATGACCTTATGGGAATTTACATTCAAGAATAGATGAAAGTCGTACCTTATATTCCCGTTAATTTAAGAAATGCTACAGTTTACAGAGTTTTACGAGCATATCGTACGATCACGTGTAAGAGAGTATTTGGCATAGGGCCCAAGCATTAAAACCAACCAGTCAACACCTTTCGGTATCATTAATTTTCTTGAAAATACTAATAAATCTTAAAAGTCAAAACTAAGACATTTAATTCTTATTTATTTGGTAAAAATATCTATCATAAATGCTTTTACAATAGTTAGGTTTCGACTTTTAGACGATAATTTGATTTAGGTTCTACGATACCCACGCGATGACCTTATCAAATATCATCCAGAATCACAGCATACGTGCTAAAAATAGAATTCTAATCAAGAATCTTCGGGTTGACCTCTAGGCTCTCTACTAACCGAATTTAGGGCCTGGATTAAGATTGATCCTCATTTGGCTGATGGGATCGAGGTCTACGCTACGAGCAAGTAATGTCCTTAATTGCTTTTCAAATATCTATTTTATCTGATTTCGCTAGATATGCCAACTTGGCACTTCTCCGAGAGAAATAATCCGATAAAATATTTTTAGTCATTGTTAAGGTTATTTTTAACGGGTCGGGAAAAGTTTCCTACCTCAGATGATAACTCAATCTCCCTTTCTACAACGTACACTAGGGATTGGCCAAGACATTGTATCCTCTTCTATCAGGTCAGGCTATGTTATACTTCATTTCTGATCTTATGTTGGATTGATAACTTTCAGTGTGATTAAATACTGTAACAAAATCAACTTGTTTAAACTCGTATTATTTTTTCACATTCGTTTGGTCACGCGTCAGAAATATTGTTTAATTCATATTCACCTTTCCCCCTTTTCCGCCTCATGCACATGGTTTAATTAATTTTATATTTGAGATAACATTTCATTTTTTTATAGATAAAGGCTTTCATTGTTTTCTTTCCACAAAATGTGTGATCACAGATATCGTGTTCAGCTTAATATTATAAATTATTTTGGTATTTTCTAATCTTCAACGATTTTCCATTTCACCTCTATTACGAGTATATTTAAAAATATAGGCTATTTTCGTTCGTTCTTCCGTCAAAATTCATGCAATTAAATCATACAAGTGTTTCGTTTTAATTTAATTAATATTTAACAACGGTGATTTTAGTTAGTTTGCACGAAGGTCCGATTTCCGTATGTAGCAGTAATGAGGGTTCTTCTATTCCTTTCAAAATTTTTCAAACATCGTTTACCCATATGGGCAGTTAAATCAGAAATTCTCTCTCACTCATCTACGTTTACACAATACCCCATAAGCTGCCACAAGGGTATATGGGAAGGGGGATCACTCCGTGATACTTTCTATTACAACCCAACCCGTTAAGCAGATAGCAACCATATACAAAACAAAAAAAACACGCCAATTCATACCCACACAGGCGTATACAGACCTGTATATTTATGAAAAACCCATTTTAATGTACATACATGCAAAATTAGTTAAAATTCAGGAGATACCTGAAGATGATGTAGTTACATCGAAACCGGTCGCATTAAAATTTTATTTTGTGGAAAATTGCCAATTTTAATTAATCATGATATTCCACCATATCTCGCCTGAAATGTCTCTTTTTACACATGCAAAAGTACATATGCTAGCAACTAACATACCCATGCACCTACGAATATATCTGATGTCTACCATGCGTTACTCTTGTCCTCGTTCGTACTGTCTTCGAATGTCTTTACCATTCCTATAATGACTTTGATTTCTTTCTATTATGATTCCTGATTGTCCGAGAAAATAAGGAATATTTGCGGCTATATGTACCTGGAGTCCATCTTCCTTATTATATCTTCGTAGTCAAACCTACCCAATTAGTGTGGGGTCCTTTGTGTCATTTTTCAACTCGTTTGTTCTTAATCTTGATAAAAGTCATCCGCTTTTTTGCTAGAGCCATTCGCTGTGTTCATAATTCATTTTGTAATTATCCATTACGTGAATAAAATATTTCAGATTGTTACGTACAACATGTTTCGTTATTTTCCGTTTTCAATTTAAATTTGCACTCCGTGATTCGTACTTTCTATCTCGACCCATTGTAGTTCAGTATGTTTTTTTAAAACTTTTTATTTCTCTTTCCTATTTCACAATTCCATGACATTTATATTGTATTTCGTTTTCTAGTTTATATTCGGTTTCGTTTCATTTGAGTCACGTGATCACCTCTCTTCAACCAACCTCCCCTACCCCCCAGCGTCCTCCTCCGCTGTTGTTTTCCGCCCTTCCCGCAAATTCCCTTCTCTTCTAACATCCCTCTCCTTTCATCTTCCACTCCCTCGCCCCTAATCTCCCCTGCCCCACAGTCAACCCTTCTCCTCCTGTACCTTCTTTCTCTGCTTCCCCCCTCCCCTTTACATCCCTCTCCTTTAATCCCCCGGACCCCCTCGAATTCTAAATCCCTGCTCCCATCCCCCCCACGCCTCCCTTCTCGTTTCCAGTGTCGCAATCCTCTCTGGATTTCTGCTCCTTCCCCTCTCCCGTTACCGCTTCCTCCACTACGCTCCCCCCTCCCTTTGTCCTTCTTAACCCCTACTCCTTTCACCTATCAACTCCATCCACGACTCCCATCTCTCCAGCTCCACCCTCTCTCTCTCTCTCTCTTTTTCTCCTTTCCCCTGACGCGCGTCGGAATTTTCTGTCACGCGCCACTCTTTTTTATTTACTTCCTTCGTTTCGCTTCCTTTCGTGCTCTTTACGTTTTGGTTTCGCCAGTAACGTCGCCCACGTCTTTCCTCAACGAACGTGCTGACGTCATGCTTCAATATGTTCGAGAGTTTGACGAAATTGTTGTACCGACGAAACCTACCCTGAGTTGAAATACAGGTTTGTGCCTCTTTTGTAAGAGTCCACATCTTCATTCTTTTATATAATCGAAGGGAAACGTTGGAAAAATAGTTGTTAACGGGTAGAAATAAATTGAAAAACCAATACTTTTTCATAATAATGAAACACGGTGAACAATTGAGGGATTCGACTCTCTTCGCTAACCGTTCTTTAAATGAAGTTCGAAATCAAAATTTATCTCCTTTAAAAAAAATACATATAATTCTCTGTGATCAGTTGTAAATGGTTTCATATAATCATTCATTAATTGCATAACTCATTATTTTTTCGTGGTGTTTTCTGCATTTAATTACCGCATGAAGTGAACCCCCCAGCGGTAGTGTAAGGCATAGGATGGAGACGAATCGAATAAAGGGGAAAAATTTCCACGAGCAGTCGACAATGTGCATATTTATTAATATTTATCACGTCCCACAGAAGTTATATAAGAGATTTAACTATCACACACACGATGACCAAATAGAGAGGAGAATAGCCAAGAGAAAAAAACACGACAAAATCAAGGAATGGAAGATGGATGCTAGTCAACAAGCTGACTAGGCCCCTATAATCTCAGCCAGAATATTCAAGATGGATGGAATAACTCAAGATTTGGAATATGCATTGAGTAAAATTTCCAGATGGAAATTTGGCAAACCAACGAACTCGTTCCTCATAAAATGAATGTAGTTGAATATTAATTTGACGAGATGCGAAGTGCTGATTCTGGAATAATTTAAAATTTTATTGGAAGGAGTTATTTATCGATTCGATTAAATTATTTTCTGAAAGACTGTTTTAATATCTTTACGAAACTTTACAAAATCTGCTGATATTGGGTCTGATATTCCTCTCGAGTTATTTGAGTGTCAAAATCCCTTCTGTCAGAAATACGAAGCTTCTGTTTGAGTTCATAATTCAGGTCGTGATCTTACTTCTTAATTTAATAGAAAATTTTTCTGTCTCTTTTTATTTATGCTCAACTCCATGTACTTGAGATTTGTTACAGTCGTCCAAAAGAGCAAAAGTTACATTCCTTCGTTTTCCGTAATAAGTAACTGTCGCATTCGCCGTATGAACGTAGAGTAAAATTCATTAACAATGAGAGAAAAAATTTTACAGTACAGAATGTTGATCTGCAATGAAAAAAGTTGGCGGATAATTAATCGTACACCAAATTATAAAAACTAATATTTTAAACTAAAGTTCTATCTTGACAAATGAGAAAGGAAAATGTTGCCTTGTCTTAATATTGAGTTTGACCCTACGGACAGAGTCTTGCTCTACGTTAAATTACATATTTATTTTAGAAGGATCAATCGTCTTCCATGTACCCATACCACCTTTGATTTCCCTGATGCGCTACTCATATTCTGTTTGAGTGACATGGCCAAGAGATAGACACCGGGATACGACCTCAAAGACACTTTGGTAATCATACGAATACGCCGATTATGTCAGTACCTCAGGAATCAAGTTGACTACCATAGTAATGAAACTGTAATTTGATTTGATAAGTAAAAGTTAAAAGTTTTCGCATAGGCAGGACTAAAGCTGTTAGAAAGCTGCAAAACACCCGGGTTTCTTTCTGACACCGAGAAGATTATTATGACTTGGTATAATATGGGCGATTAACCCACCAGGATAAAATAAAATAAACCAGAGCCCTCCTTGGACACCGTTGACCCTGACAAATTCAAGTATTAGAATCAAACGTAAAATATACTACACTATAAATTAAAAACGGCTAATGTAAACCTTCACTCGAACACATCCGTTCTTGCAGGATGTAGAGAGGTGATTTATGTGTGTAAAGTGTATTTTTGTTGATTGTCTTGTGTGAAAGTAATAAAATTGAATATTCATATACATATATTCATATACATATACGAATATCGTAAGTATTCGTGAATACTCGTATATGTAAGTATTCATTATTTTTACCCTGCCATTTTGGGTGATCAAAAACTGAATACCTATAAGTTTCTTAGCCTCGCCCAAAAGACAACAGTATCTCACACTTCCATAAGCCCCGCTTTAATTTCGCATACATCCGCCTTCCTCCCTTTCTTCCTCATCCCCCTTTCTCGTATGTCTAACGTTTCCCTTTCCATAGCATTATTCAACATTACATCGCCTATGTTTATATTTTATGTTTGTTATTTTAGGTTTATATTTATTTTATATTTATGCATAAATTCAAAGTTATTCTTTTAATCTGGGTTCCCTAACATCTCCTTCACACGGCCTTGCAGCTGCTTTTGGAGAATTGTATACATCTAGTAAGATATTGTAATTGTAATAATAATAATAATGTAAAATATTGTAATAATAATAATTGTAATAATAATTGTAATTGTATTGTAATTGTATACATCTACTCTCATTAGAGTAGCGGGTGAAATTCACACTTCGTCATCTACATCTAACCCTGTAAGGACGTGTGGTAGGGGGTGTTGGGTCACCAGTCTTACATGCAGTCTACAGTCTATACACATATTAGTTCGAACATGCAATCGAACAAAGTCACCAAGTAAGAAGCTATTCACATCCATGGTCGTATTGCATTAAAAGTGTGTGGAAGTGTAATTTTTTCCTTATTTTTTACCCTCATCATGAAAAAATTCCACCGAGTTAAGCCTAAAAATGTTAGCTTTAACAAATTACTCTGTCTTAGTCTGCGATTTTATCTATCTTGGTCTCTAATCGAACGAAGAAAAGACGAAATTTTGATCAATCCATTCTACTATCTATTTTCCAGATCTTATGGTTGTGATCCGATCTACCATATTAAGACGGGGCCTGTTATATATCTTTAACATCCTCGAATAAGTGACCTGCCTCAAATTTGCACAGTGAATTTAATCTGTATTTCGCCCCACAGTCAACTAGTGTCTCCCATCCTAATTCTTCCGATATTGTCCTGACACTGATACCTTGTCCATAAAACCATTTTATTAACTTAACTGGTCGGCGCTACGCTCTTTCTAGTCCTAAAACTAAGCCTACCTCGCACCTCATGTATTCTAATTTCACTTAAGTTTAATTGGGTCAGATTTTTTCTCAGGTGTGGTTTTCGAGGAAACACTGAGAAAATCACATAGATTTTGTGGTTTTATGGGCGTCCGGAATGATCACCTAAATTCCAACTCGGAACACTCTGGGCAGTAATTGAATCCTATTTCTGCTTACTCTCTCTGGCGTAGAAAATTACAGGCACTTAATAGAAAAAGTGCACGAAATCAATCACGTCACCTTTTCTCTCGTGTAATTTTCCACATTATCATTAAACGCACATTTTTTCCGATAAAAAAATACCATTTGGGGAGGAGAACTTTGAAAAATCGTCCTCTATTAAGATTTGTCCAAAACTTCAGTAATATTAGTCTTTGAATTATATTAATGATGTGTTCTCTCAGTATCTGAAATTTTAACTTTGAGGCTCATCGTCGAGTTGGCAGTCGACACCGAGGGTCTTAAAAGCCCTCGAGTCGATAGTCCGAAGAGCGGATCCCCTTAAATGAGGATTGACCCTATATGAGACCTACTAATGGGTTTTCATCACGTAAAAGTTTTGCGTGGCGCCGCATATTACCTACCATTCGAAAAGCCGACTCAATTATTACTGTTTAACTGTAAAAATTTTCTTGAAATTATTTTATGAAGTGTTAAATTTCCGTAAGAATGTTTACTTTTTTCTATACGCCGCACATAAGCGCTTTGGTATTCCTCATGTTTGAATTGAACTGAGATGTGTCATCTGAAATGATATGAGATGCATTTTGAACTCGCTTTTCGACTTTTTTTCGATAACATTCGTGCGTACGTATGTAATAACCACCTCAAAAATAGGCTACCACACTCGTGTAGCAAACTGTAGTGATTTATTTATTTACTACGGGGTGAAATATTTATATTGTAAAACGCCGCAAAGATGTCCGAAGAAAATTTCTTGTTATACTCAACACGTTTCCGTCTTTTCCCTCTCAGATATTTCAAGAAAAGGTTTTATTATCATGCACTCAAAGGCGTACTTCGTTTTAGGTTCATTCACTAAGTTTTACTGTCATCAATCAATTGTCACTACCAATGCATTTATACCGTTGGCATACTATGCTCCTTTGATCTGTTTAAGTGAAGTCTTCACTTTTTTCCAAGCGTTAAGAACTACATGTTCCATAGATTTATTAACTCCTCGTGGGATTGAATGTACCTGGTGAAGCAAACTTTGACAGATTATACATGTTGGAGAGTAGGAAAACTAGATTGAATGACAGGTATTCATTGAGTATTTGTTCGTGCTAATAACAAAAATATTAAACGCAGGACGGTATGTATTTAGGGTACAATCTATAGATAAAAAGTTAATACAGATGGGGTTTTTTACGTTATGTCATTTTGCTTGGATTTCCTCCTAATTTCATTAAAACCCATTGATTCGGATGAATTACAAGTACTCGTATGTCTCAAAGCAGGTTCAAATACTCTTAGAAACACCATTACGAATAAGAAAGGAAGTGCGTATTTGTCAGCATCGCCACCCGTTGACACCATGCCATTTCCGACTTAGTACATGGAAATAAATCAGAAATCAGCGGTAAATTGAAACTGTTTAATGAAGTTCATCTGTTTCCACTGTTGCATCGAAGATCCACTTTGTGCCGTATAGTTCAATGGTCAATTCTCATCTTAGGCTGATGTTTTCTACTCCTTTCCTTATCTTCTATATTATTTGTTGGTTTCTGCAGTACTGTACAAAAACCATTAAAGAATATTTTGGAGCCTTTTTTGAACATTAGTTAATACTTTCTATATACCGCCCTAACGCTAAGTAATCCTGGATTCGCCGATATACCAAATATTACCTCTGTAATAGGTAAATATTAATATTATTTCTTATTTGATGTTAATAATTTAGATATCGTAGAGATGATCACTCCAAAACCTATCAAATACAATAAAATCAGACCTTTTATGGAAGAAAATAGAACGAAATGAATAAGAAATTCCCGAAATTAATGAAAAACACCTAACTTAATATAATTCATTAATTTATTTAGGATAAATATATTATTCATGATTATTTTGGAAATCACTATAAAATTTAGTGATGGTGCACTGAAATATATCTGGAGAACAATGAAGCCAAGCCAATTTTCTGAACGATAGCCATATAGTGTGAGTGAGGAGTGTGATTAAAAAGGTTCACCAACCGCCAAAGTTTATTTATCTGTGGGAGTAGAAGACGGATTATTTCAGCGAGGAGCGATAGCGAACCACCATAATGGAATGATGGTGATAGAAAAATCTATAATTTCGGATTTAACTTCAAGCACGACTTAATGTAACGACCTGGCAAATTAGTGATCGATGCAAATAGAGGCGCTTCCAGTGACTCCCGTTGGGGCATTGATTAAACAAGACAGGCTGAATAAGCTAATTAGCTCCATATATTGATTTAAGCTGTTGGATGTGGGCAATTTTTATGTATTTATCAACAATGGGTAAAGGTATATTTTGAATTTCCAATTATAGTTTCAATTCAATACAAATAAGGACGGAATTACACAATTAAAATTTAAATACGTTTTTAATGAACCCAATATATATATTATTGGAGTATATATGAATATTTAAACGGAGAAGCGAGATAGAACTAGTGAACAAAAACAGGGAAACACAAAATCACACGTATTCCAAATTTTTCCGAAATTCTGAAGGAACCAGGATAGAAGGTTTGGCCATTAAAAATTCGGAATAGGTATGCGTTATATATATATATATATATATATATATATATATATATATATATATATAGTCCTAGCTAATATTCTGATGAAGACGGGACTCAATTCCGTCGAAATTATCAAGAAATAACGTGTGAGTGTTTCTTTTATGTGTTCTTACATTGGTTGTTGCTGTCGAAGATTTTTTATTCAACACTTGTGTTACTTCGACGATATCATCTATCTATATATATATATATACATAGTCACTTTCTTGGAAAAGCCACGAACGTGCACAATAAAATTCACTAAATAGTCATAGCAAACACAGAAACTAAAACATACAAATGAGGGACTCACTAGTTCTCGAATTTTCGGTGGTGCAACCACCTTTCTCAAGAGGAATTAGGAACAGTTCTGTTCCTAATTCCTCTTGAGAAAGGTGGTTGCACCACCGAAAATTCGAGAACTAGTGAGTCCCTCATTTGTATGTTTTAGTTTCTGTGTTTGCTATGACTATTTAGTGAATTTTATATATATATATATATATATATATATATATATATATATATATATATAAAATATGTATGTATATAATATAATTATATGTATAATTTAATATACGAGCCGGACCTGAGGAAGCCCTCAGAGAAGGCCATAAAATTAAACTTTCTGTATTGTGTCTTTTTATGTGTTATCTATTTTATTTTTGTATTCTACTGTGTCGTCTTAATGTCATATAGAAACTCGAAGAGGTTATACGCTACTACAAATCTGTATAAAAAAAGAAAACTCACAAGGTCGTTGAACTGTTTCGGTAGGTACCCTCTACCTTTGTCGACTGAAGAAAAGGGGTGAGGGTGCAAGAGTGAGAAGGAGGGATTCAGTGTATTTGTTGAGCCATATAAGTTGGTAGCCCTGGAAAGTTCAGATTTATATGCGGACTGAAAGATTCTTACTTCTATATTGGTGGCGGAAACGGGGAGGACTTCAAAAGACTCGTTACTGCGATATCATTTTCCACCTTTGGATCCGTGGAAGCTCATCTTTCTCCATTAAATACACTTCTTTGCTGTCAGACTCTACTTATTACTTTCTTCGATATTTGCATGCGCATGCAAAATCGAATATTCTATACATCAGTACAAAAAAACAACAAATCTTCAGTAGCATTTGCAGTATAATAGTTGCAGGCAACTGTTCCTTCTACCCTGAACGATACTTCCCCTACTCTATTTTCGTTGGAGGGCATCGTATTTGTAACAATACATCTGCTTTCAATAAGTACTTTGACAACATAGTAATGTAACTTAGATATCCGGAAAATCATTTAAAAAAGGAAAGTCTCCCGCCTATCACTAACTACGCTCCACGATTCAAAAGTACAACATCCGGCACAATCAATACATAAACCACATAGTTCCCTGTAACACATTAGTGAATATTTATACAAAAATATTTATATCCAATATCCATTTTGTATCATTCAAATGGCCCGAAAACCTTAAAAATATCTTAAAATTCACAAACTCGCATTTTATATTGGGGAATACACAACTTAACTTTCCCACCACATAAAATTATTGCTTTGAAACAAATTTGGATCATTGTCTATCCTTCATATTCCTGGGCACTCTGTTTCCCGCCACTTACCATGTGACCACGACTTCTCTCTTTCCGCCCAATAATCCCTCCCCAAATCCGCTACCAACATGGAAGTAAGGACCCTTGAGTTCGTACATATATGTATGGACTCTCCATGCTTTCCAAACTCCAGGGCTCCACAAAGAACGCTGAATCCTCCTTCTTCCACCGCACTCCTCATGCCTCTTCAAACCCATTTCTCAATACACCCCTCAGTTTTCTTCTGTCGACAAAGGCGGAGGATCATCGCTGAAACGATTCAAAAGCATACAACACCTTGCGCGTGTTTTTTTCTATGTGCATAGTGCCCTCGAGTATACACTACCTCTCTGAGGTATTGCCATAAGTTATTTTTAATATGAATTGATGTGTGAATACAGAATGACAACACATGTAGGTTTGATACTTAAGCTAACCTGCGGGTTTCTACTAATTTCGTACTAAACATAAACTTTTGATATAGTGTTTGCACTCAAAGGAAACCATTTTATTATAATCTATGGCCCTTTGCGGAAAGAGTAACGTCTTATCTGTTTATAATACAGAACCAACCAGCATTTTTCGTGAAAGGTATCGTTTGGTGTTCTTAAAATCGAGACCGGTTCACATTTGACTAACTAAAAGGTTATGTGCCCCAGACCTTTTTTTTCCTTCGATTCATTTCATTCTATACCCTTTTTGAAATAAAACTCAAATGATGGCACATGCTTTAATTCTCGAAGCCAACGGCCTATTGACGACTCGCTTGGTAGAATTTAGGCTCGTAGATAAAAGTTCCGAGAGCTATTTCCCGGTCGAAACCCAACCGAATGCTTTCCATCCCCCGTCCCTTTAATTTTCATCTCCGCGTTTATTTTATTCAGTTCTATTCAGCCCCTTCTCTCACCCGTCTCCATCTCAACCTCCTCCTCCACCTCGGAATTTTTCTCCCGTTACTTCCTGCTCGTGTTCCGCGATCCCACTTCATTTTCCCCTTAAAACCTCGGCTAGTCCTCCTCTCCTCTCCCCGAACGCCCCTCATTCCCACCACCCTGGCCTCATGTTCCGACATCCCCTTCATCTTTTTCCCGTCCCAACTATTTCTCCCTCCCTCCATATTCCCCTTCCTCACCCACCCCTTCAAGCCGCGGCTCCCGTCGTCAATCCCCTTCTAGACCCACGCCCTGTCCCGCCCTCCTCCTCTCTCCAACACCGCTTCCTTCCCACGTTCACCCACTCTCCCTCTTTGCTCTTTGCCTCCCCTCGAAGCTCTCCTTCCTCTCTTCCGCTTCATCCTCACAGTTAACCCTCGGTTTATAAGTTACACGGTGGATCGCGTTCATGTGGTGGCCGGTGTGCCGGCTTACCCCGTCCAGGGAGTTTACATTTAATAGGTACACGAACGTAATGCCTTGCAAGAAGGGGTCGTTTTGGAGAAGGAAAAATTAGTGGAACATCTCCGTCTATTCTACTTCAGTGAACATGTGCCAAGTAATTTGAAGAAAACATAATTGCTTTAGCACGATACAGAACTTCATCGGTAGCTAATTTTTTGAATTCTATGAAATGATTTAACAATTATCTAGGCGTGATAAATAGTCTGATTTTCCTCGTATTACTAAACTAGTTGCTTTTAATAACACTCCTTAGCTCTTTTTTTGAGTATGTGGTTGAATTATTTGTATTTTAATCTAATTATTGTGAAAAATACTACTCGGGTCTTCCGCCGGGTCAGTACCTCCACCAATGACGCCAACGTTTCGGAATACGAGTCGTTTTCCATCCTCAGGGCTGATTATGATCAAGAAAATTTGCCGAGAAAGCACCAGATCTTATTCTTATTTCTCAGTAGTCTTACCTTCGTTTGCTATTTAGTGTTAGAAATATTAAGATGTACCATTTTTGGAAGAAACTGCAAGGAAAAATTTGGGACACAAGAGGAGTAATTATTTAATTTGTCTTGGAAAAATACTTCAGTTTTACTTATTCTGACGCTCAGTGGCTTGCTTAAATATCAACATTTTAAAATTTTTGCCACATCAGGTTGAATCCATCGGCTGTCTCTTGAAATGTATCGCTGAAAAGTAGTGAAGCATCTAAGATAATCTCTGAAAATTATCACAATTGTACAATGATATTCATAGTCTGTCAAATGTTTTAGCATGAATTTCAATTGAAAATTGGAAGAAAAGTCTGCATAAGGATTCTGAAAGAAAAATTGTACTTGTAATAAAATCATTTTATGTGGCGCTCGTGGTCTTGGAAAAGATCTTTAACAGTGTAGAATAGAATAAGATGTTCAATTTTCCGGAAAAATTTGTCATGGATAATGGAATAATATGGACAATCAAGACGAATGTACAAAAAGCAAGTTGCCTAATTGTGAATGAAAGATGGAAAACAAATCACCGAAATACGAATGAAAGTTTGAAAAAATACAATTGAAAATAAACTGATGAGCTTATGAAAAGAAGCATATGGACTAATAACGTTTTGATTCAAATGTAAATCCAGATGATAGTACTGCTCTAATTTTCAAAATGTTAGAATATTTTAAGGTTTCACATGTAATACATTAGACCAGTGTTGAGGTACAAACACACAACCTGTCGATGGAGAAATGCAACACATACTTAGAAGAGGAAATGAAAGAGGCACAACGAATGAGTACGTAAGGAATTAAGGCGATTCGAGAAGAAGTTAAAATTACCATTTTTGCTAATAGCATAGTAGTTAAAGCAAAGGCTTCAGGAGATATCACTGAGATAAATGGAATGGATAAGTATTTCAGAGAAAAATATGAAGGTAAACAAAGTAGACGAATGTTACATAATTCGCAAAATTCGTATTGCGTTTAGAGGAGAGAAATGAGTAAATGAAGAATCGTTCAACTTCCGCGGAAGTAACATTGCATGAGATGGAAGGGATACCGACGTATATCAATCACAGATTAACTCGATCTAAGAAGATCTTCAAAACGAATTACATTTCTTAAATTAGATATGTTTGCCAACGGAAAAGCATTGCAGATTGAGCATGGCACTCTCTATGTATCGGAGACATGGACTATTTGAAAAGCAGACTAGGGAGGAATTAAAGACCACTGAACAGGAAGGCAGCCTTCCGTGTAAGCCGGAAGGGCTGTAAGTGCGTGCGTACATGGGAGTTAGCATTGAGAGCTGCTAAAGGATTTATTTGGATTAAAATGCCGACGGTGATGCTGATGCTGTGCCTGCCTAAATGTTAGGGCACTTCCTTACGTTAGTGTTGTCCTACTGGCGCGTGAAATACTCGAAACTTCCGAGAAAATGGTAACACTAAAAATCCTGATGAATATTCTCCGTATTTATATCAGCAGTAAGGAAATACATAGATAATATAATGGAGGGAGACTTTATTTCCACGATTTATAAGTCCCAGAGATTTAAGACTTACAGTGCTTAAACTTGATAGAACTGGAGACTGTAAGATCAAGTTGTATCCTTTGGCAACCGTTTTTAGCGAAATGGTTTTGAAATTGAAATGAACGCGTGATATTTCGTTTTTATTAGATTTTCAATCAGTAACACCTTGACTGATTACCATTTTTGAGAAAAGAGAATAGTAATGGATGTAGAAAATTACTTTTTACAAAAACATAATTACTGGAAAGGGGCGTATCCGAATGAAGCGTGATGACAGATATTGATTTGGACGTATTTGTCTGGTTTAAATTTTACTCGACAATAAATGGCAGAAAGGTGGGTAAATAATGTTACTGCCTGGCCAACTCAAATTTTATAAATGTTATAAAGCTAATAGTGGATGATGAAATATGACTGTTAATAAAGAGTGGTCAAATAAGAGTGTACTGCGGTCGCAACGAATTTTTTTTAGAATTTGTTTCATGGAAACGTTCCAGGATAAAATGAACTCATGATGATATTTACCACATATTTCATTTTTCTCAGCCATGATTTCAACTTCAGCTCGTATTTTTTCTACGTTTCCCGTCTACCGCACCCATTTCCAGTTAGCCTCACGTATTTTCCCAATCTTCCATTAAAAATACCACCTCTCTTCCGGGTATTTATGAAAACACGTGTGGAAAATCCACCAATTGTGCCTTTAAAATAGCAGTTATTTGTCAAAACTAATGTTGATAGTGATTAAATTATGTGGAAAGTAATAAATCGGACTTAGTCATTATTTCAATAAGACTTATAACCTATGAGTTAACTGCTCTGTGGAACTTATGCTTGAAAATAATGGAATTACTTTGTTAGACATTTTTTGTAGTCAAACCTAAATGTAACACCTTTTTAATATATATCATGCAATAAAATGACTGGCATGTATTGAAAAATAGTTTTTTACACTCCTTTAACAGATGTAACCGTTATTATCAACACGAAGTGTCTCATGAAATATTTTTTAAATACGTTAACAAATTATTTTAATTATTTACTGCATTTGTGAAGGGAGGGGACCAGCGCGGGTGACTTGTTGATGAATTTATATATTATTCAAATTAAAATGTCGCTTTCAGAAGTCACATATGTAATAACGTTAAAAATAATCTCAAGCTTGTATACTTTTTCCCCATCTAAATTCAGTGAACTTCATGGGAACAATGTATGGTTAAGTGACACAAGTATTTTTTATTGTAATGAGTAATCCTTGTAAAAAATATTCTTATTAGTAAATTAACTCATTACCACCATGGCATGGTTGATGAAGTGGCGTATAAAAATAATGCCTTGGCCGGAATTTCAAACCGCATCCATAGATTTCCGGCCGAGTTCTTCAGTAAGTTAAACCTTTAAAAGAGTAATTTATAATTGCAATAAAATGCACAATTAATCGTTTATAAAAGGCAGGGTGTTCTTTGTTTTCTTGCGTGTGGTCTTATTTCAAATGTTATAATATTTAAAAAAAATCCTAATTATATTATTTACAGAAATACTGCCGTTTGAATATTATAATTTTTTTCAAATATGCACCTCATATCACACAATGATAAAAGAAATATCGTCGCCGAACATTAGAACTATTAGAATTGGCACTAATATTAAAACATAAAAAATGTCTACCATGAAATGGAAGTTATCTTAGGAACAGCTGCAGAGATCTACACATTTTACAATTTTTCCTTCTGTATCCCGAATGTGTTGCTATCAGTCGTGCTTATACTGCACAAAATATATTGGCAAAGCCTTTAGTAAGTTAGCTGAAAAAATATCAGTCCATTAATTCACGGAAATGGGACTATTCCTATGGTTACTTCCCACGTCCAGACCACGATCAAACGATTCCCAGGGGCGATAGGGTACACTGGCTCTTATTTCAGTCAGTACTTTACTGCCCCTTGGAGAACACTTCATCCGCAGCGAATCGTAGGTCAGGAATGACTTTGAAATATGCATCATCTGCCACCGCCAATCTGTTAATTAGAGGCAGATGTCTGACCGCTGATTTCTCACATACCCTCCCTGTTCCTAATCAAAATTCCCATGAATCCAAATGACCCAATTGACCTCAACATTCGAGTATCCCATAGATACATCTAATATTAGCTAGGCATTGCTGCTGGGATGGAATGGGAGATTTTATTCGCGTTAAACGACTGTATTACCTCTCAATCAGAGGAGGCTTGTTCAATAAGGTTCCGCGCTCTCGAAATTAAGTAGGCGTTTGTTACCGAACTGGTTCAATCACCTCTCTTCTACTAGACTAAATTATGTGATAGCGAGTACTCATGTCTCTGAGCTGCCGTCCACTCGAGTAACGCTTTTGTTTCCACTAGTTCGTACTCTCTTTCCTCCATTGCTGTAAATTCAAAGGCCAGGAAATAAACGAATGCGAGGACACATCCGAATTCAATCTGTTTCAATACCAGTATTTGCCAGTGGCATATCTTGATTATTCCCCATCCAGGGATAATTTTCATTCTCTCCCTTACCATTTATTTCGTTTATCCGTCTGTGTTTGGTAAACGAAGCAATCTCTCAATATTCGTCATGGGAACTCTTTTATTTTGCCTTTGATTTTCACCCTGAAAAGCGTTATCTCGTTTCAGTCCGTCCAATCCATTTGCTCTTCTTCTCCAAATATCGTTCCATATTTTCTTTTCCACTATTCCGATACATATTAATATATCTTTCTCCAAACTCATTTGGTCAAAAGGTTTCTAAGGTTCCTATTCCATTTTCGTCTATTCTAACATTAGTACAATGATCCAAACTTTACATGAAGAGTTTCACACAAACTTCCTTGTTTCTAATTTTATATATTTACATTTCTTATTGGTATCTCATAACGTTGTTCAATTAATTTAGTTATGTTAATGGTTATTCATGACTAAATTAAATTGTTTCTTACCTTTACATAATATTGCAATTATTTTGAAATCATTTTCTATTTATATATTTCGATACATTTAGCCATTTACCCAAATGGAGTCACCTCGCTCATTCTTCCGCGATGCAAACTACCAACAAGTCAAATGGGAATCAATAATTTGCTTAAATTTGCCTATGTTCCTGAAACAAGTACAAATAAATATATAAAGTTAATATATGTGAATATACTCGTATATGTGTATATATAGTATATACTACCTTGATCAAAAAGTTCCCGGACTTTGTTCAGTTCTGTTCCTAATTCCTCTTGAGAAATGTGGTTGCACCACCGAAAATTCGAGACCCAGTGAGTCCCTCTTTTATGTGTTTCTGTTTCTGTGTTTGTGTCGACTAGTCCATTTACATTATTGTGCACGTCCGTGGGATTTTCACAAAAGTGACAAAAGTGTTATATATTTGTGCGTGCTGCAATCATTCTTCGTCGTCTTCTGTCAACGTGCTGCGTCTTCGGTTCCTGTGCTGTAAGTCGCAGGCACCTTTCTCTGTGTTCTATCCCTCCTTTCACTACTGTATTACCTTTTATTTTCTCTTTCTCTCACCGTCCCTACCACATTTGGCCCTATCCTTTCCAACTTCCTATACATCAAAATGAATAACATTGACCCCATTCCCTCATGGCTACGCCACATCAGAAAATATTCCGTCAAACTCTCCCAATACACTAGTCACTCTGAGTTTCTTTCGTCGTGTATCACACTAGGCATAATCCCCAATGGTCTACGTACGAAATTCCCCATTTCAGGTTTACCTCCCCAATTTCGTGCCTCCTTGAATATAATAACATTCCAACACTCATTTTTCCTCTGTCACTTTATACGAGATTAGTACAATCATCTCATTGCCACAAACTATAACTCAAATAACTCACTGATTCAATTCATTTCCCAGGCCGCCCCACATTTCCTATACAAAGTAGAAGAGACTCTGAGAGTGTCTCTGCTGTTTGGTCTTTCTATCACGGATATTAGGATCCTGGTGTATTTACCACCATGCAAATTCTATTAATAATGAATCATTACACTTCGTCCAAAGTAATTATTATTAATTTGTTAGTAATTATTATTACTTTAATTATCTCGGTCAAGACGAATGATTTGTACACTCTGAAATTGTTGCATTGAAATGCACATTAGCGAATGGCTCCGTCAAAAGTTACTGTTGCGTCATCTCCCGCAGTTTCTTGGTATTTGTCTAAGGTAAAAACAGCCTTAGTGTTTAAAGTTAGCTTTAACCTCGTGGACTGTGGCGCATCGCGCATGACTACGAATGCCTGTGACGTTGTATATTGGTATTTCGTCGCAACATCTTGTTCCTTTCAAAAACCCCAAAATTTCGGAGTGTAACGTCGCGGTATCTCCCGTAGTTTCTTGGAATTTGTCAAAGTAATTTTTGTTGATTCTGATAGATTTATTTCCACTATGCTCTTTATTTCCACTATGCTCTTTATTTTCACAGGTGCTCTAGTAGTTTTAACATGAGCGTTCAAGTTTCATTGCAGTAGTACCTACCTACATTACTCTCAGTAATGTTTTCACCTCGTATTTTCTTCAGCGTATCGCTGTTCTGATCGGAACGCGCGCACCTAAACGGGTTGAGAGGAGTCGTGCGCGCACCTGTCTTGGAGCTGATTTTAAGGGACATACGAAAGCCATTCTCCCCGAAAATCGCCCTTCCCTCTCCCAACTAAAGCCCTACTCACTCCCAGCAACTCCCATCCCCCGCCTCAACAACACTTCCCCTCATACCTTCGTCGGGTCCTCCCTCCCCCTACTTCCCCTTCTCCTCTCGATCCTCCCCCGCCCTCAATCCCCTGCCCTCCTCCGAATCCCCTCCCCTCCATCCAATGGCCACACTTGCGCTCTGTTTTCGGATCCGCTGCAAGTAGTCTCTTCTCTTCCTCCGATCGAACGTGTCGCGCGGAAAGAACACTCCGGTAAAAATTTTCTAAAGAAAAAGAAAACGGAAAAGTGCGGAAGAGCGCACAACTCTCCCTTTGCTACGTTTCGCCCGGCACCCCGGGGACTTCGTCTTCCTCGATGGACACCACCGAAAATATCGTCGCCCTTGGTCCCTCCTCTTGACTCCGCTCTTTCTCCCTCACGGCCGTCGGCCCTCGTGGTGGCGTCTACGGGCTGCTGGGCGCCCTAACTTCGCTTCCCGTCTCCGGCGGAGCTGTCGGCTCCCTCGTGATCTGAACAGCAAGCCTTCACCGAACTCCCCGCTCATCCGTCTGGTGGGTGCGTGTACATGTGCATGCCTGTCTGTCCGTCTTCCTTGCTCTCTCTTATCTCCGGTGATTTTACCTACATTGTTGCTTTCGAGTGAATGTGGGTTCCCCGCGCAAGTCTCGTCGTTTCGGAGGGGAGGCGGCACGTGTTAGTTCCGTCTTGTGCACGCGAACGTAGAAGGGTATATCCCGGCAGGAGTGACCGGTCTATATCGCCGTCGCGGCCGCTTAGGAATCGCCCGTTTACCGTGCCCTCGAGTGTCGGAGGAATTAGTTGACAGGGCAGCGTATTATTCGCTAGCGGTCGGACGTGATGCGCCCTCGACACAAAAGCCTTCTTCCTATGGAAGACTCTAAAGGGATTCAATCGATCTCGCTCAACGTGAAGCCAAACAGTCGGCAAAATATTTTTCCTATAGTGCCCAATTTAGATAAAAGCGGAAAAATATTTTCTGTGCATAAACTGTTCGAAGCGTTTGAGGAATCTAATCCTCTGGTAAAACCAATAATACGTATAGTGTCTTGCCCTTCGTCAGTTTTATTAATTTTATACTATAACACTACCTAATCGTAATTGACAGTACATAAAGTATTCATCGCGCGTATTTTGACGTGATTTTTCTTGATGAAACCCATGAAGGGTATTGCGTCGATTTGTCATTTGAATGGGTAGTTCAATCAAAGTAAACGCTTAGGACGTCGCCGAGACACCGAGACATCAAGTGACAAATTTTTTTAGGCCGAAAAAAGGTATTTTTTTAAAATTGTGGTCTGAGGAATTACGGTGTGCTTTCACTCATTTGAGGAATGGAAGCCCTCGCTGGATCCTCCAATAACACGTAGTCGAAGCTTACAACCTTTGTCCGAAATAAAGGGTGCATAAGGGTACTAAATGTCGAAAGCGACCAAAAGAAACATAATCATCTTCATGAGAAACGAATCGCTATGATTAAAAAAAAATATTTTCGAAATTTTACGATTTATTTCAGAATGTCCGAATTTTCAATCCGAGAAAAAAAATTAAGGTTGGGCGAGGAAATAGTCAGCGGAAATTCGGATGCAACCGATGGTGGAAAATATCTTCGTTCGCAAAATCACGAGCTCCGAACGCCAAAAATGTTTGCAAATTTGGCGTCCCAGTATTTAAGGAGGATCTAAGCTGCGGAAATTCAGATTCAACCAAGGGTTGAGGATGAAAATCCTAATATCCGGAAAATCCCGAACTCTGAACGATGTTCGCCAACTTATCTCGTGTTTTACGCCCCCACCGACTTTGACGAGATGCTTCGCTCTTGCTGGCATTACCCAGGCGCGAGGTCTGCGGTATCTCAGTATGTTTATCCTCCAAGACTCGGAAAATGAGAGAAAATCATCGAAAGAGTGCCGAAGGAGTGAGTGCGTCATTCAGCCAAAGCCGCTAGCATTGGCTGTTGAATTTTTCAATCATCGCGACACCTCTACGATTCTAAAGAACGGGGGGGGGGGCTCGACAGGCTGGAACGAGAGGGAGATAGTGTTGGTAAAGCATCGAAAGCGGTTTTTCCATCATTTTTGCGGGAGCCACGAGCCGTTCTGTTTACTCGCTCCTCTGCCGAGCAGGAAGTTTGTGTTTATTTGCTCTGTTCATTTGCGTATACAGGAGGGTTGGGAAGGGGGGCATAGAGGAGGTGGACACGGGCTGGAGGTCGTGTGGGGGGGGGATGGATAAAGGGACAGCGTCCGTTCTCGGCGACCGGGACAGCGACAAGGGGCCAAGTACCGTCGCTCTCTCTCCCCACTATCCGTCCGAGTGCCTCGGGCCCAAGACCTTTGACCCGTACCCCCGCAGTGCTCCACGCGTTTTCCCTTTCATTGCGCGGAGGAGGAAGCGTCCGTCAACGAAAGCGTGTGTACGCCCTTGGAAGAGTTCGAAACGCGATCTCTCCCTCTCTCTCGCAACGCTGACGGTGACTTTAAATTGCGCCATTATTGAGATTCGTGGAGGCACACCTTCTATTTTGCTTAAATTTTCCAGCAGCTATTGGGAGCCAGAGATTATTGCTGTTATTATTAGGTAATCTACCGTTAAGGTAGGTTTTTGGATGGACACAAATATCAAATACACATTTTGTGACTCCCCACCTATCAAACTAATCTACTATATATCAGGTCCCTCTTCATCTCGGTGTACTTCTTTCCTCCCTTCATCCCATCCAACATCCCTATCCTGTTCCTGCCCTTACCTCGCTTGCCCAACATTCTCCCCTCTATTACCTTCTTCAACATTCCACTATCGCTCAATACGCCTTTCATCCATTTTTCCTGCCTCCATAGGATTTCTCTCAACAGACCCCTCTCCTCACCCACCATCTCTATTATTGCTGTACTTAAGCTAATTTGGAGAATATATTAACTCAGAAGAACTAGTGTGCTAGGAAAAATACTAAGAAATGGTATAAGAGGTCTGTCCGGAAAGAAACCAGCCTTATAATATTTTGAGGAAAATTCGCTACCTAGAACAATGAGGTCTTATTCCCCTTCAAAATACTCCCCTTGGGAACTCACACACTTATCCCAGCGTCTCTTCTACTTTTGAAAACAATCAAAGGCGAAGTCCTTTTATAGGAATGGCCACCAGCAGCCTAATCGCATTCTCTTTTATCTCGTCAAGATCAAGAATTTCGTGCTGCAGTAGCAGGGGACTTCCTTCAACCCGCAAACGATGACCCAAGTCTTGTAAAAAAGGTCATAAACGATTATGATCCTGAAATAAAAGCCCAGTCTTCCCAACATTCGCTTGACGAGGTAAAGAATGCGACGGGGCAACTGATGACCATTCCGAAAAAGGAATTTAGGCTAATTAAGCGGCACGTCCTTTCGAGAATTTTTATTGAATGCTTTTATCGTTAATCCTTTAAACCTCCATGCTCATCTATTACCTATCCCACCTGGTGATTCCATCCCCTGCCACACACCTTTTTAGTGGATCTCGGGATATTTGTGTGAATAAAAATATAGGTCTTTGATGAGCCCTGGCTCTACATATTACTCTATTCCTAAACTCGATTCAAAATATCCTTGAACCTTATATATTCATTCATATGTTGAAGGAGGGCCTAGGTTTGATTACCGGAATTGCATCTGAGAACACTCAGTTTCACCCAAGTTTTTTGATTTTTCTTCCTGGGAAACCATAGGAGGCGCAGGGACAGAAAGAGGCTTCCCTAAACCTGATGTGTGAATTCCCACTCGCCGTTGGGTTTTATACTAGGCGAGATATACCCTTAACTATCAAACCAACCTGCGGGTTCAAAACTGTTTTTTTATGATACAAATATCTTCATGGGTCGGATTTGGCCCGCTGGTCATAGATTTAATAGAAAAGAAAATACATACACCTGCTAAGTCTTAAGTACATACTAAAACTTTTTCTCTATCGTAGTTTTCCATTACCTTTTATGATGGCAAAAGTTTTAAATGATCAATAATTTCCATTTAAAATTATAGGGGTTAACAAAAAGAGTCGACGTATTGGATATTGCTCCATTTCTTGCGACTTTGAAAACTTCCTTATGAGAAAAATTAAAATTCCTCTAAATACCGGTCTCATATTACTTTATTTGCCAGAGTGTTGACCATTTAACTAAATTTAAAGTTAATTATGTGAAATTATCAAGAACATAACTTTTGTTGATTATTATATTAAAAAAATAAGGCACGGATGGCTATTTTTAGTAACCAGCCATTATTAGTATGCCTTGAATTAAGTTGATAGGTACTACATCTATAATTTATTATTACTAGTAACATTAGTCATCTTATCTTTTGAATTAGATTTTGGATGGACACAATTCCGCTTCCATTTGTGCTCCATTTCTTAGCTTTGCGTATCAAGAAAACCTAAAACTCACACTTCAAGTAACTCTCTCTCAACTGCGCATACGTTCTACCTCCCTTCTGTCCGTCGAATATGCCTAATATTTACCTCCTTCTACCTCGTCTTCTAAGGTTCTAATACGATACAAAATCAATGTCACAACAGTTGTTATTCAGGGTTATTATTTGATTATCTTATTTAAATTTGACATTTTTCAATATTTAGTGAAAATTATTATGCAAATTCACCGTCTAATTATATAAAGATATCACACTGATATCGCTCCATTAAATTTTGAACAATTTGCTGTGGTAGAAAGTTACAGTCAAATCGTTACTTTATTTAAAAAAAAATTTAAAGCAGATGAAATCTCTTCCTTATTCTATAAAATATCAGTGTTTGCTTTCTGAGCTATTACATAATTTATTTTGCCAAAGAGTCGTTGTTTTTTTCTGAAGACGATCCGAACGCTGAAATTAACTCCAGGCGTAGTATTTTCATCAGCTGCGTATACATTTTCCCAGCGATAGCCACCTGCATCGGCTCAAACGTTCCAATTATCGCCTGTTCATTGACTTAAACTCGATATCTCGGGAATGCTTCGGTTGTTGATGCAGGCGGCGTATTTTGTGGCACTCGGTCCTGCTTGTGTCAAGTAAGCTGCGTCAGCACATAATGGAGATTGCATATGCTCACATATTTGCTCAATCTGTTTGATTCGCGCAACGCTGTCTCTCCGCGTCTGTAAGCTGGAGGGTATTCCGCACTTCGAGCCCGCGGGGAAATATTTTCTCCATCAGAACCACTTGTTAGGCGGAAGGGGAGTCTTCGAAAGCACCAAATAGTTCTGTTTTCTTCCTATGGTTAAGCTTTTACTCCTCGTATGATACTTGTGTGTTTCCTTGAGATCCTGGATGTCCCGTTCTATTGACCATCTGCCGAATTCATCCAAAATTCTTCTTTCAGTGACCTACTCTTATTTGAGTTTCACTTCCAAATATTCAGCAGTTTTCAAACTACGTTGGTTCTTTTCCGTTCAACTTGCCCATTCCTCAAATCAAATATGTCATACTCATGTTCGACAAAGGAAAAATAAAGAAATATAGTAGTCGTTATCAGGGAAGGTGACCGACAGCTAACGTAATTTGCGCCATTTGGGATAGGTGGGTAACTTGGTAGGGGTAGGATATTCAGGGAATGGAGGAAGAGTGGAGAAAAACTTGGAATCTCAATTAAATTACTCCTAACATAAGCCACCTAGGGGTTCACAATTCAACGTGTATTCAGACGGACGACGTACTTCACTTGTGGTACTCTCTCTACATCTCACCCTAAGTTGGGATCGCAATATCCTGAAAAATCTTGTCACCTCCGAGATTCGAAAATGGGGCTTCGAAGTGGGAAGCCATTATATTGTCCTATTATTAAGAAACTAACTGAATGAGAAATTTAGAAGTGCGTATCAAGGTTTTAAAGGTATGTGGCAAGAAGAAATGCGTCGTTTTCGATTACCTTCCTGGTATCGGTTCATTGTGAATTGAATTTGATTATTCCCTAATAAAACATTTCAATGTGGATTGAAAAAATTTGATCATTTAATCCATATACAGAAGATGTAAATGAAGCAAATACAATAAATAAAATAAGAAATATGTGAATAAAACACAAATCGAGACGTAAGGGAACAGAATGTAAGGAAATCTTTGGAATAGGATACATGGTATAGGTCAAGGGAGAAATAATGTTAAGTGAACGTTAGTTAATATAGCCATTCATGATCTTGAAATAGCCTTTAACTTTAGATCAATTTTTAAATTAGAGATGCATGACATTCTTCCAATATTTATATCTCGGACATATGTGTATACGCTGGCCGTTTGACCTCACATTGCATATTACGTAATTTGCCTCTGGACAGGTATGTAATATGTTATATATAAAAAATCAGGATATTAAAAATCCTACCCATGCTTGGTTTAGAGGATGTATTTATGAGGTTCTGTATTGTTTAAAAAAATTATAATGCAAACCCTGTGAATGTCTACAAGCCTGGGATTTATTAGGTAATCTACCGGTTAAGGTAGGTTTTTGGATGGACACAACTATCAAATAAACATTTTGTGACTCCCCACCTAGCAAACTAATCTATATCAGGTCCCTCTTCATCTCGGTGTACTTTTTTCCTCCCTTCATCCCGTCCAACATCCCTATCCTGTTCCTACCCTTACCTCGCTTGCCCAACATTCTCCCCTCTATTACCCTCTTCAACATTCCACTACCGCTCAATACGCCTTTCATCCATTTTTCCTGCCTCCATAGGATTTCTCTCAACAAACCCCTCTCCTCACCCACCATTTCCAGTACTTCCTCATTTGTTTTCCTTTCGGTCCATTTCACCTTCTCCATTCTTCTCCACACCCACATTTCAAAAGCCTCCAATCTACGTCTATCCTCCTGCTTCAGCGACCACGTTTCCGCGCCGTACATAGCTACGCTCCATATCAGAGTTTTTACGAGTCTTGTCTTAACATCCCTACTCAACGTCCCTGTCATCAACTCCCTCCTCCTTGAGAAAGCCTCCTTGCCTAGCGCAATTCTTCTCCTTACGTCCCTACCACTTTGACCGTATTGGTCCAAAACACTTCCGAGATATGTAAACTGCTCTACCTGCTCTATTCTTCCCCGCCTATTTTAATATTTAGCTTAGCCTTTTTCTTTCTGGAAAATCGCATAACCTTTGTTTTATTAATATTGATTCTCATCCCATATCTATCGCACTGAACCTCCAATTCACTCAACAATGCTTGCAACCCCTTGCCTGACTGAGCAACTAATGCTTGGTCATCAGCAAACCTAACCGATTTTACGAGTTCCCCTCCGACTTTCATTCCTACCTCCAGTTCTTCCCATGCCTCTTTAATCATTTCCTCTACATATACGTTGAACAGTACCGGTGACAATGGGCAACCCTGCCTTACACCTCTTCCTAACACTGCCCATCCGGACTGTCCGTTCCCCACTCGCACCTGAGCAGTCTGAGACATGTACAGGTTGCGGATCAGTCTCCTGTCCCTCCAATCCATTCCTATTTTCTGCAATACACGCATTAATTTTTCTCAATTCACTCTATCAAACGCTTTTTCGAAATCTACAAAACAGGCAAAAACGTCCTGATTGTATTCTATATTCCTCTCGACTAGTGATCTCATTACTGCAATGGCATCACGCGTACCTCTTCCTTTCCTGAACCCAAACTGATCATCCCCTAAGTAATCATTTGCCTTACTCTCTATCCTTTTGTTGATGATCCTGAGAATAACTTTAGCTGCGTGGGATATCAAACTTATTGTTCTGTAATCCTCACATGACGAAGCCTTTGCCTTTTTTGGAATAGGAACTAACACCGATCTCACAAAATCTTCCGGCCAGATTCCTTCCTCATAGATACTACGAATCAGTCCATATATGGCCTTCTTCCCACCTTTCCCTAACCATTTCAACATTTCTACAGGAATATTGTCCACCCCCACAGCCTTGTTTGCTTTCATCTCCTTTAATGCCCTTTCTATTTCATCGTCGAGTATGCCTGGACCTAAGCTATCTTCTTCTACCTCATGTTCCTTTTCTATGTCTAACCTTGTCGGCCTAAGTTCTTTACCATACAGTGTTTCTATATATTCCTTCCATCTCTCTTTGATTTTTCCTGGTTCAACTAGTATCTTACCCCATTTATCTTTAACTGTTAGCACAGCTCTTGCCTTCTTACTTCCCGATAATAACTTAACCTTGCTGTATAGAGCACCAATTTCACCCTTCTTCTGTAGACTTTCCATATCCTCGCATTGCGTTTTCCACCATTCTTCTTTTGCTTTATTTGTGGCCCTTCTCAATTTATTGTTTAACTCTTTGTACTTCATTTTGCCTAACTCTGTGTTTACATTTTTCCATCTTCTTCTCTCATCCATCTTCGCAATCATCTCATCCGTTACCCATGGTTTCCTTATCCTTTTCCCGTTAACGGTTCCTATAGTGTCTTTAGCGGCTTCCAATATCCCTTTCTTGATACATTCCCATTTTTCTTCGATAGCACTCAGTTCTTTACCGTCATTCATCATTTTCTCTACAGCCTCCTGATACTCCTTCCTCGTTAATTCATTTACTGCTTCTAAATTCCATTTTTTAACCCGCCGCCCTTGCCTTATCTTCTTGAAACGAACATTACATTTCATAACAACTAAATTGTGGTCAGAGTCCGCATCCGCTCCTGGGAAACTGTGCGAATTTATCACACTGTTCCTAAACCTGTGCCTAACCATAATATAATCTAACTGATACCTTTCTGAGTCACCTGGCATTTTCCATGTATACCTACGCCTTTTGTGGTGTCTAAACCATGTGTTAGTGATGACTAACCCCTGTCTCCTGCAGAATTCAATTGCTTTCTCCCCGCGTTCATTCCTCGTGCCTAACCCATAGTCCCCCACCTCACCACCATCTCTTCCTTCGCCTACTGAAGCCTGGGATGATAAATTTATTTATCATATAAGCGTAAAAGTTGCTAATAAAAAGTAGAGCTTTTTTAAAGAGCGTAATATGTATAAGCATGCAGTGAGGTTAAGAAAGGGAGTTTCGTATTAGGGTTAGTGGTATATGCATAATTTCATAGTGGTTAAACATTTATTGCATACGAAATAGAGGTTATGGGGCAGTAGTTACAGGAAAATAATGCAAACTTGGAGGAGAAAAAAGCTTACAATGAAGTTAATTAGAAAAACTAATTACTAATCAGAATGATGGAAAATTTATGCATTGCGGAGTGGACTAAAAATATCCCTATCGCTGATTTTGGGATTGATATTGTGATCGGTTTTGTTAGTCCGTAAGCCTTTGGTTCCCGAGCTTGCTTATAGCTTATGGCTGCTATATACACGTAACTTAGTATATGCTACTTATGGGAGTGAAACGTTTTTGAAAAATAGAGATTTTTTTATTCACCTATGATATTTTATACATGACATTTTGAGAATGGCCGTGGCAGTATAATTGCAACATAGCTGGCTGGTTTGGCTCATATTTTTCGATGCAATTTGTGAAATCGAGGATAGATTGAATAAAAACGGGTTAGAGGTACAGCAATCAAGGAGCGGTAAAGAGAAAAGAGACCCACTGATAAATGTATCCGTGTGCGTTCTTTACTGATATTTTGACGATGAAGCAAACTCGGGAAGAAATATAAAAAAATATTACCTTTTCATTTTCGAGGAATAGACGCGAATAGTTCTCAGAATCTTAAGGTTTTCTAAAGTCAAAGAAAGCTGAAACCATGACCATTCCCTTAATTTACTGCGGAGGGGATTTTTCTACCAATTTGAGGAGAAGGGACTGGTTAGCAAAGTCTTTTAGAAATAACGACTAAACAAAGCGAATTCATCGAGTGTTATAACGTAATACGTGGCCCGTTCGTAGACCCAGTGTGGGGGCTTTTCCATCTTGGAACTTGTACTCCTTCACGAGCCCACTGGTCACGTTTCCTTTTACTACTGTGAAGAAGAAAGGATTTAGCTGATTGCTAAGGACATTGTGGCAAATGTGAAAAATAAGGACTAATATTTATTGGTTTTGGTTTCAGGAAGTTATAATCAATATTAGAATTAAATATGTACATATTCTATTTCTCTTATCGATTTTATTTTCATTATTTATTTTATATCTCAAAATTGTAACTAAATAGCTAACTTTATTCATGGTACAACTGAATTGGTTGGATCTGAAGGACGTGTAATTAATAGTTTACTAGAATATGTATATATATATATAATGTAAATTCACTAAATAGTCATAGCAAACACAGAAACTGAAACATATAAAAGAGGGGCTCACTGGTTTTCGAATTTTTGGTGGTGCAACCACCTTTCTCAAGAAGAATTAGGAACAGAACCTCTTGAGAAAGGTGGTTGCACCACCGAAAATTCGAGAACCAGTGAGTCCCTCTTTTATATGTTTTAATTTCTGTATTTGCTATGACTATTTAGTGAATTTACATTATTGTGCACGTTCGTGGGTTTTCCAAGAAAGTGACTATATATATTTTTTTTTTAGGTAATCTACCGGTTAAGGTAGGTTTTTGGATGGACCCAACTATCAAATAAACATTTTGTGACTCCCCACCTAGCAAACTAATCTATATCAGGTCCCTCTTCATCTCGGTGTACTTCTTTCCTCCCTTCATCTCGTCTAACATCCCTATCCTGTTCCTACCCTTACCTCGCTTGCCCAACATTCTTCCCTCTATTACCCTCTTCAACATTCCACTACCGCTCAATACGCCCTTCATCCATTTTTCCTGCCTCCATAGGATTTCTCTCAACAAACCCCTCTCCTCCCCCACCATTTCTAGTACTTCCTCATTTGTTTTCCTTTCGGTCCATTTCACCTTTTCCATTCTTCTCCACACCCACATTTCAAAAGCCTCCAATCTACGTCTATCCTCCTGCTTCAGCGACCATGTTTCCGCGCCGTACATAGCTACGCTCCATATCAGAGTTTTTACGAGTCTTGTCTTAACATCCCTACTCAACGTCCCCGTCATCAACTCCCTCCTCCTTGAGAAAGCCTCCTTGCCTAGCGCAATTCTTCTCCTTACGTCCCTACCACTTTGACCGTGTTGGTCCAAAACACTTCCGAGATATGTAAACTGTTCTACCTGCTCTATTTTTTCCCCTCCTATTTTAATATTTAGCTTAGCCTTTTTCTTTCTGGAAAATCGCATAACCTTTGTTTTATTAATATTTATTCTCATCCCATATTTATCGCACTGAACCTCCAATTCACTCAACAATGCTTGCAACCCCTTGGCTGACTGAGCAACTAATGCTTGGTCATCAGCAAACCTAACCGATTTTAGGAATTCCCCTCCGACTTTCATTCCTACCTCCAGTTCTTCCCATGCCTCTTTAATCATTTCCTCTACATATACGTTGAACAGTACCGGTGACAATGGGCAACCCTGCCTTACACCTCTTCCTAACACTGCCCATCCGGACTGTCCGTTCCCCACTCGCACCTGAGCTGTCTGAGACATGTACAGGTTGCGGATCAGTCTCCTGTCCCTCCAATCCATTCCTATTTTCTGCAATACACGCATTAATTTTTCCCAATTCACTCTATCAAACGCTTTTTCGAAATCTACAAAACAGGCAAAAACGTCCTGATTGTATTCTATATTCCTCTCGACTAGTGATCTCATTACTGCAATGGCATCACGCGTACCTCTTCCTTTCCTGAACCCAAACTGATCATCCCCTAAGTAATCATTTGCCTTACTCTCTATCCTTTTGTTGATGATCCTGAGAATAACTTTAGCTGCGTGGGATATCAAACTTATTGTTCTGTAATCCTCACATGACGAAGCCTTTGCCTTTTTTGGAATAGGAACTAACACCGATCTCACAAAATCTTCCGGCCAGATTCCTTCCTCATAGATACTACGAATCAGTCCATATATGGCCTTTTTCCCACCTTTCCCTAACCATTTCAACATTTCTACAGGAATATTGTCCACCCCCACAGCCTTATTTGCTTTCATCTCCTTTAATGCCCTTTCTATTTCATCGTCGAGTATGCCTGGACCTAAGCTATCTTCTTCTACGTCATGCTCCTTTTCTATGTCTAACCTTGTCGGCCTAAGTTCTTTACCATACAGTGTTTCTATATATTCCTTCCATCTCTCTTGGATTTTTCCTGGTTCAACTATTATCTTACCCCATTTATCTTTAACTGTTAGCACACATCTTGCCTTCTTACTTCCCGATAATAACTTAACCTTGCTGTATAGAGCACCAATTTCACCCTTCTTCTGTAAGAAAGTTTCTTCTTCTTCTTCCCTTGTTGCTGGTTCAGTTTACAAGGGTATTAATATTAAAAAATATGTTTCGACGGATGTAATTCTGTAAAATTCTGCTGCATTGCGCCATAATTATATCCGGATGCAGCAAAATGGAAGTGTTTTACACAAAGAAACATTTATTAAATTTAGAACATTTATTTATTAAACATACAACCGGTTTATTATAATGGTCGTAGTGTTATAATTTGTCATGGAATGGGTTGTTCCAATGTACGTAGTTGAATGACTTGGATGTTACTTGATTGAACGGGAATGCTAGGAATTCATTGAAGCATGTAGACATTGTTCGTTAACTATGCTTTAATTGAGGGCTATAATCACATGTTTATATGCATTGAGTAATATTTGTTAATACCGAATTTAGAGAACATGTGATCTTTCTACATTTTCCTCTTGTTATTGCTCATTGGCACACTTATAAACACTTCAGTGATATAAACAGAGTCGTTATTCTACAGCTGTGATTTTGCATATTTTATGAAAGTTAAATGAGTATGACTTGCTTTGATTAACACACGAAAAATGTTTAGGAATTATAGGGGAGATCACTTTGCCTTCTAAATAAATTTCCAAATGTTCGTTCTACGTTTCTCTATTTGTAAAATAGAGAATGCTAGGTGATACTAGAATATTATTTAGGTGCAATGTCATTAAAAGTAATTCGCACCACCGAATAAGCGCAAAATTACTTATTAATACTAGAAATAATAAACTCATGCCTGGATGATGAATTGTCAAGTACCCTTGGCCATTAATTAAATTCTCTGTTGTTGGCAAATAAGTTAGAGTTTTGACACTCGAGGGCATTTTTAAAGGTCTCATGAACTTTCTTTCTATTTATCTCTTTGAAATGGCAAATTTATTGCCTGCTCATCTACATATCATATGAGTGACGCGACTGAGTCGCTTAAAAGTAAAAGTGTGATGTACGTGTTTGCGTGGTGATATAAAATAAAACAATACGGGATAAATAAAAAAAAACAATCAGCTCGGCAGAAATTATTCATTGAAATATTATGTCAACTTTTTAAAAATAGTAGTATACCCTGCTTTTCTACATGCTAATTACTCAATTGGCATTACCCAGGTATGGTTTCCTTAACGAAAATGAGAATACGTCCTCTGTAAATTTTTCAGTTAGTTTTTGACACTGTATTAGAGGAGAGAAAGGGACCATTCGGTATATCATAAACTTTAAAACATTTCACATCTTCACAATGTCTCGCAAGCCACCGTAAGGGTGTGTGGCGGGGGGTGTTAGGGCATCACTCGTAAAATAAAATGCAACTGAATACAAACAAACAAAAAACATTGTAATGAACACCCGCGCATATATATTCATACAAAACTTATTTTAACACATGAAAATAAATAGAAAAGCAACTCATGTACACAAACACATGTAACTATGAATGAACTAGATGTCTACGCAGCGTTTGAGCTTGTCCTCTGTTTTTATTAGATTTTAAAAACTATTTTGACCATGACTTCGAATTTTTACTGTTAGGATTCATGATTATCCGAAGAAAGAACGAATATGTGTATCTATCTGTATGAAGTCTATCTCCCTTATCTTGGTGATGTGGCCTACCCAGATGGTGTGGAGCCATAATAATTCCTGTTGTGCCGTAGTTAAACCCGTGTGTCTTGAATAATGCTAAAAGTCTTAAGTCTCGTTTGTTCTCTTCACGTGTAAAGCATATGATATCCTGCTCATCATTTCTTTTGCTCCAAAACAGTTACTTCCACTTATTATTATTAGGTAATCTACCGTTTAAGGTAGGTTTTTGGATGGACACAACTATCAAATAAATATTTTGTGACTCCCTACCTATCAAACTAATCTATATCAGGTCCCTCTTCATCTCGGTGTACTTCTTTCCTCCCTTCGTCCCGTCCAACATCCCTACCCTGTTCCTGCTCTTACCTCGCTTGCCTAACATTCTCCCCTCTAATACCTTCTTCAACATCCCACTGCCGCTCAATACGCCCTTCATCCATTTTTCCTGCCTCCTTAAGATTTCTCCCAGGAAACCCCTCTCCTCGCACATCATACCTAGTACTTCCTCATTTGTTTTTCTTTTAGTCCATTTCACCTTCTACATTCTTCTCCATAGCCACATTTCAAAAGCCTCCTATCTACGTCTATTCCCCTGTTTCAGCGATCACTTTTCTGCCCCGTACTTTCAAATCAAAGTTTTTACTAGTCTATTCTTAGCCTCCCTACTCAACATCCGCGTCATCAACTCTCTCCTCCTTGTGAAAGCCTCCTGCCCTGGTGCAATTCTTCTCCTTACGTCCCTACCACTTTGACCGTATTGGTCCAAAACACTTCCGAGATATGTAAACTGTTCTACCTGCTCTATTTTTCCCCTCCTATTTTAGTGTTTAGCTTAGCCTTTTTCTTTCTGGAAAATCGCATAACCTTTGTTTTATTAATATTGATTCTCATTCCAATTTTATCGCACTAAACCTCCAATTCACTCAGCAATGCTTGCAACCCCTTGGCTGACTGAGCAACTAATGCTTGGTCATCAGCAAACCTAACCGATTTTACGAGTTCCCCTCCGACTTTTATTCCTACCTCCAATTCTTCCCATGCCTCTTTAATCATTTCCTCCACATATACGTTGAACAGCACCGGTGACAATGGGCAACCCTGCCTTACCCCTCTTCCTAACACTGCCCATCCGGACTCTCCGTTCCCCACTCGCACCTGAGCAGTCTGAGACATGTACAGGTTGCGGATCAGTCTCCTGTCCATCCAATCCATTCCTATTTTCTGCAATACACGCATTAATTTTTCCCAATTCACTCTATCAAACGCTTTTTCGAAATCTACAAAACAGGCAAAAACGTCCTGATTGTATTCTATATTCCTCTCAATTAGTGATCTCATTACTCCACTATACTTGTATTTTTCATCATGGGTTAGGAATAGATGAGCGAATAATATTTTAAAACCTTTTACTATGGACCGATATTGTTGTAGAATAGCTTGAATGGGGACAAACTAATATAAAGTGTTATAACCTTTATTTTTATATAATATTTTCAATCCCGACACTTACTGAATCCGTTTTATGTGGCATAGGAAATTCTTCTTAGATTTTATTCCCGTGATAGGCTATCCGATTGAATATAACTTAGATAATTGGTGTCAAGTTACTACAAGCCAAGTGTCAAGCTACCAGAAGCCCACTAATTCGCATACATTTCGTGTTTCTCTACTATTATTCCGCAAAAGTTAATACTTGCATTCATCAGATATGAACGTCTACCCAGCCAATACGTAATTTATCGACTTTATCTACCTTGTGGTGACACACATTATTTATCGCCTGCCGGTGAAGCATTTCTACTGAAGGAAATTTTAATAATAATTTGATTATTCGATAAGCATTTTCATTCTTACATTTAAAAATTTAGAATTGGCATTTTCAGTGTAGACGTACCACAGAGAAAAATTAAGGGCCATTGTGAGTTCAAATGAATTTTAACGGCGAAAGTATTCATTCCCAGTGCAATGAGCGCTATACAAGTTAAAAGACCTTCCCGCATCGGCAACATTATCCCCGTCCGCGGTGACCTTCCGTGCGGGCGGCCAATTGAAACAAGCAACCGAATCGGATACCTTTTTATCTGACCGAGGACAAAAGAGAGAAAGGGTTGGGAGGAGACCCTTGGAAAGGCTTTCTCCGACTCACCCATGTGCCCAGGTTCACTCGTCTTCCACCACTTCCTCCCCCTTGGTGGGGGGATCGGTTCGAATTGAGCGCAGAGATTGTAAGCGGGACAGAGGGCTGGGCACGCGATCTTCCGGCACTCAGCCAATGCGCCCAATTTTGCTGCTCGTCCGCCGTCCAAGACCAAATGAATATAAAAAAAGCGAAGGCCACTCTCTCTTGGAGGTGGCGTGCCCTTATTCCTAATGTGACGTCAGAATCAGTGAGAATCATCGCTTCGTTATTGAGTTATCATGTATCACTGCCATTACAAGGGTCAATAATGGGTGTGCTTGGCACACAACAAAAGAAATAACACGAGTGTTGTGCCTCGGCTAGAAAAGTGCTCCTGTCAGTGTTACTAATGCCGGAAAGGTCGAGAAGGTTAGGAACCAGACGAAAGGAAGTCCGTTCTTCAGTGAGGCTTCTGACCCCATGGGGCAGCTTTTTGAGTGATAGTGTCAAATTGAAAACACCATTGAGGAAAGCAACGGGGAACTACCTTAAGTTATTATCCTATGAACCGATAAGGGACAGGATAACTAGAACCGGGGTTCTTGTGGCTACTGAATTTGGCCCACCGAGCAAGGTGTCGTGCCCGGCTGCGGGAGAGACAAGGCAAAGCTGTCGTCATTTCTCGACCAAATTCCTAAGCAAATTCGGCAGCGGGAGAATAAAAGAAAACCGAACCAGGCACAATAGGGACTTTAAATCTTATAACTATGTTTAGGACAGGGAAATTATACACTATAAAGCGATATATGGATAGAGGAAATATAAATATTTTACTTGTGTGAGACGGGAGATGAAAGGACACCAGGGATTACTGGAGTGATAGTAATACAATAGAGTAATATACAGCGGAGGGGAAGAGATCCTTCAAGGGGTTGCAATAATATTGAAATAAAAGTTCGGCAGAAGCATGTTAAACATAGAGCAGGTCCCTGATAGAATTATTAATAGTAGCAAAAGCTGATCCAACAAAACTTGGTGATTGTTCAGGTTTTCATACCTTCAAGCACCAAGTTAGTTTTGCACGTGGTTTTATTCTGATTTACGGGTGGTGGCCAAACACCACTCTCCACACGCCCTTGAGGCGGCTTGTGGGATATTGTGTAGATTTAGCTGAAACACCATATGATAAATAAGAATAAATAATAGTAGCTTATATTTATAAGCATAATTAATAATAAAAAGAGGTGTTTCTGGAAGAAAACATTCGATAGTAATGGGAAATAGGAACGCGACGGTGATCGAAGGAGGAGATGGTAGTGAGGTAGGGGACTATTCATAGTGCCCTATCTCACTACCTGAGAGTTAATAGTGCTTCGTTTTTATAAGCAGTGAGAATAAAATTACGAGTATCTACTTTCTGAACGCTGCATTGATCTACTACACTTTGTCTCCGGAGATTTTTCCTAATATATTTTACCACAAGAAAGCTTTCTCATTGAACTACCAGCTAGGCTAGACTTTCGTCGTGTGCTCGTGTATCTACGCATTGCCTTATACGATGCCTTGCTCGGTTAATGAACTTCCAAACTATGGAGATATTCCAGAAATGATGAGTCAACAGGCCACTGATCATTGAAATTCACTCAAATATCCCGAAAAAATTAGACATTATTAATCTCTCCGATAGGGCTCCAAATAATTCTCCTACGGTCAACTTTCGGGGCGTATCCAAAGATTCTTAAACTCACTTTGACTTTCGCCCGGATCCATTTTACGTCAGAATTCTGCTCCATGGGAAAACATAGAATTTATTCAGATCTGCGGTAAATGGAGTCTTTAGTGCGGACATACATGTATTATACGTCGACATGGTAACCCGCAAGCCACCGCAAGGGGGTGTGGGGGGTGTTAGGACGCCACCTGTAACATATAGTGCAATTACATGCAAAACCAATAAAGAGCATGCTAACGCTCACCCACACAGACGTATATGTTAACCATTCATAGCTTGGAGCAACCCGCATCCTTTGCAGCCGCCGTCACAGCCTGCGTCACCCCGGGAACCCCGCGGTACGCCACGACGACCTTAATCCAACATATCTCTCCTGTTTGACCATGCATCGTAAAGGCTACACTATACACCAGACGTTAGAGCTACCCGAAACTGTACTCCCGTGCTCCCTTCCCGTGTGCTATTGGCTTTACTCCGGTAGCGGTCTCGGAATAGGGATAGGGGCTGCTGATATGGTGGTGCTATAGCCCGAAATCACCTGATCCCTTTTGGAAACGAGGGTGGGATGTTCATCTGCACATTAAAACCCCTGCCGCAGGGTAATATTCCCTTTACCCCGAGGAACGACCCTCCAATCGTCCGATCTACGGAGACACAACACTTCTTCAATGTATTGATTGAAGAAATGGAAGCTATGGAGAGAGAATAATTGAGATTTTCAAGAAGAGAGAATAGATTTTAATATGCGTTGGGTAAAAAAAGAATGAAATCGACAATGCTAATCCAGAATAAAGGCCCTAGATTTTGTTTTGGTGGGAATTATTTTCGAGTTTTGCCATGAAGAGGTTGAATTAAAAAGGGGCCTTTTATCTGAATTAAAGGGGGGAGAATTTTTAAGCCTCCTACATATGGGATTGAGGTACAGGGAAATGTGGCATCGATGGTGACTTTGAGTAAGTTAGAATGTATTTTCAGGGATTGGGACGTCGTGTACGATATAACGCTAAGCAAGTGGTAGGTACTTATTTGTTATTTTGCTCACATAAGCATTCAGCAAAAATTACATATTTTCATAACCCTTTTTCTTATCTCTTTCGTCAACGAAAACATCAAATACTAAAAAGAATTTTATATACCGTTCCCATTCAAGCCACTTCCTTTTAGTAATACTTTTATAATTCTGGGTTAATTTGGTAGTCTATCGTTTAACGTAAATTTTGGCTTCACACTAGCTTTATACTCATACAATTCTTAGTTTCTCCTAACGAGGCAAAAAGTGACACCGAACAGTATAATCACCTTTTCTTCAATTCCTCACCCATTTTATCTCCCATATTTCCGAGCAATATCCCAATAGTTGTCCTAACATTCTCCCTAGTTTTCGGCATTCCATCGCTTATCAATTTATCTTTCCTACCTTCTTGGTATTTCTTCCATCTCCCTGAACATGCATAGTAATTCTTTGATTGATTTTGTATCCGTCCAATTTACCTTTTCCATCCTTTACCATACCAACTTCTCAAAAGCCTCCAATGTACACTTTATCATCCTATTTCAACCACCAAGTTTTCACGTCGTACTAAACTATGCATCATACGAAAGTTTTCAGTAGTGTTTTATTAACCCTCTTGCCTCATTTGGATATTTCTGGTGAAATATTCCTCGCCTAATGCAATTCTCCTCCTTATGTCCTTGCTACTGTGACCATTTTGCCCAGAACACTTCCAAGATAGGTAAACTGTTCCACCTGCTCAAGTTTATGAGCTCCTACTTTAATATCAAGCTTAGTTTTACTCTGTATAACAAAAACTGCACAACCTTGGTTTTTTTACATTGATTATAATCTCATTCCTATGGCGCTTTCTGGAGCACTCAGGGACGCTTGAAACCTCTTGGCGGACTCACAAATTAAAGCTTGGTAGTCCGCAAACCTAACTGATTTTACGTATTCCCCTCCAACTTTCATTCCCATCTTCAGTTCTTTCCAGACCTATTTTACCATTTGTTTCACTTATGCGTTGAAAAACACGGGTGATGGACACTGTGGGATGGACACCCCTCTCTCACTCCTCTTCCTAACATTGTCCATCACGACTCTCAATCCGACCTTCGCACCTGAGCAGTCTGAGACGTACGCAGTTTCATATTAGTCGCATATCCATCCATCCTATTCTTTAACTGGAAAATATATTTGTTGATTTAATTCAATTAACTCTATCAAATATCTCCTCGACACCAAAAAACTAATAAATACATCCAGATTATATTATGTTCCCCTCTATTAGTAACCACAAAGCATGACATCACGCGTCTTCCTCCGCTTCCCGCTCCGAATCCAAACTGATCATCCCCTAATTAATCATTTGACCTTCTCTCCATTCCCTTGTTAATAATTCTGAATACCACTTTAGATGCGTGTGAAATAAAAATCTCTGTCCTCTAGCCCTCACATATGACCACCTTTACCTTTTTGGGATTTGGAACTGACATTGATCTGATGAAACTTTCCGGCAAAATTTCCTCCTCTTTAATACTTGAAATTAGGCCATACAAGTTCTTTCTTCTACCTTTTCCTAAGCCCTTATGTAGTTTCACGGGCGTGTCATCCATCTCCACGGGCTTATTTGGAAATTAATTCCCATAATACCCTTGGCATATAGCCATTATATATTCCTGAATCCAAAGTCATCCCGTCTGCGTCATATTCTCTTTCTAGTTGTGAATATGTTGGCCTAATTACTTTACTATATAAATTCTGTATGCATTATATTCATCTCTCTCGAATCTTTTCTGGTTCAATTGGTAATTTTCCTGACGGATACGTAATTAATTCCGGGCAGTCCTTAAATTTTATAGTTAAATTATTTTTTGAGGTTTTAAAAACCTTCCTCCATGATCGGAAATATGTTTTCTGGAGCCCGCGTAAAAACTGATTTTTTTCTATTCTCGACTGTGTGATTTTTACTATGCTGAAAGAATACGCGCATCAAAGGAAAAAAGTTTGCAATGTTTTAACCGTCGCTAGCCACTATTAACCCAATTGTTAATTCCAAGTGAGTCAGATTTCCATTTTTGGGTCACCGGATGATGTTTTCACAAGGGCTTTAATCTCTTACATACACGCACACAAAAACACACACTTTAGAACGATGAAACTTTTCCACTTGGTCAGAACAAGTCACATGTGGCTTCCGAGTTTACGAACTCCTATGCCCAAGGATGAGTTGATCGTGTTCATTTTCGCCCGGAATTTGGACCCTTTTCTGGAGAAAACTTGGAGGTTCAGCGGTCACCGATGACATTTCCGCAAAAAGGGTCGAAGGGTCACTCCAGGTCAGAGATTGTTATCTCCCTTCCAATCACTTAAAGTGCCTTCCCAATACCACGTTCATTTCGAAGAATTTATTCACGGGAGAATGGTCTTCCGTTAACATATTCCTTTATCCAACGATTAGCATAAGGACTCGATCTATGACCTGCGGTTACAAGAGTTTGGGGATTTCTCTGAATAAAAATAGAATTATCCGAATTGGAGACCTAGCTGAGATCCCAGGACACTATGAGGGCATGAATTTTTCAATGTTTTGAAGTTATAACGAACAAAATTGAAAATTTTAAACACTTTGATATATTTCTATCACAAAATTTAGAACTATCTTAAATTAAATATTGAGCTTAAATGGGTTTTACTCAGTGCACATACTTTTAAAGAAAACTCTGATATGCTATAATTTATTGAAATTGGATGATATTATTTTTCATTAGCTTAGTTGTACACTATTTCCTACGTTATAGCATAACCATATTTTCTTTTAAAAATACATATCATTCCAAATACGAAGTAACTTTCAAGAAAATTCGCTAACCTACTTTTAAAGTTGCATTTTAGCCATACATTTTTCTCTCGCCACATTAAAGTATTATTAGTAAGTAGTAGCAGTTTGAGTTGTAATAAGTAACATATACGATAAACGCAGTATCCACTGTATAGAATAGAATGACTAAAGATGTGAAGAAAATGTTGGTAAAAACATTCGTAAATTGGGAGCTTAGTCCTCTATGGAAATTGAATATTTCATTATAGCGAGAAAATGAAAAGGTATTTAGGTTTTTGATATATGGATGGTGCGGAGGATTAAGAAAATAAGTTCGACTGAGAGAGGAAGACAAGCTCCGGGGTTTTGATAAGGGTGAGTGAAGAGATGAAGTTATAATATGTATATGTATATATATATATATATATATATATATATATATATATATATATATATATATATATATATATATATATATATAGCTATAGAGGAAATCCGAGAAAGGCGGAGAAAGTGGATGGAGGAAATATTGAAAGGCACTGGAGTGTTGAAAGCGATGATAGAAGGGAGAATGTTGGGTAAACGGGGACAACATGAAGGCAGGCATAAGTTACGAAGAAATGACAAAGGAAATAGGAGGTTCATGCGATGCCTAGAAATAAATAGTTGTCAGGGACGGTTTGAAATCTACTTTTAAAATAGGTGAATACTTTAATTGACTGAATAAATACTGAGCCATGTAAAGTAATTGGGCAATTCTTGAATTCTATTACACATCCTAGAGAAGTTTTAAGATTTCTGCAGTATTTGTTCTAAAACATTGCCATTCTTTCCAGCTTGTAATAGTTATTACCCTCTTCTAGGTATTCATAATTCTTAACTCCATCTTATCATTGGTTATCTGAACCAATTTTACCAGTTCACCTGTATTATGAAATCAGACTTTTCTCTCTACTTGTTCCATTAACACCACATAACATGCATATCGGCATCCTATTCCCAACTTGTTCGAATATTTTTTTCGAAATCAAACGATCAACTCCACTATGGCTTGAAAATCACCATTCATATGCAAAAGTGAACCTTTTCCATCTTGCATTCGTACATGTAAATGCTCCCCTTCATTTATTAGCTCTCGCATTTCGTATTTCATGTTCCGGGTAAAAATTTAACATTAATTAGCTTACCAACTTTTTAACTGCGTAACCAAGAAACATCTAAGCTATTTTTAATAATTAAATAATTAATCATGGAAAGAAATATTGTAACTTTGTGGATTCTACTTTATGTGAAATCAACAAAGTTGCAATACTTCCAATAAAGTGCAATCTTACGACCCGGGTTTTCAATGCATAATATCATCTTCACATGAAGATGATTTTCTTTAAGCTCCACATAGTCAAGCCGGACGTTATAGATTTTCAAATAATTAGTTAATTTTAATTATTTTTTAGTTCTGAACCGATTCACACTATTGCTACATCGTCGCTCGACCTCCGTTCTTTTTGATAAAAAAGGGATTTATTCTATTTCCTGGTCATTTCCACGCACGTCTTGTTTTATTTTAACTGAGATCTCCCTTATCGCAAAAGGAAGCAGGTTTGTTAAAAAAGCATGGATTCTGGGGGGGGGGGGGAAAGTCGCTTTTTTGGCCGTAATTACACCGAGCAACAGGCGTTCGTGAACTCTCTCACATGTCGTTGCTGCGCTTGCGCCCAGCTGCGTGGATACGCTCTCGTCATACGAGTATTTATCCCTTGGGGGCTTGTTCAGGAAGGGCTTGAAATATCCAAATCTCGACAGTGCCCAAGTTTTGACGTCACCAACTTGACATATCCCCATCGTCATACACGGAAATGGAGATTTATCAGGCTGGTAAAGTAATAATTTCGGAATTTTTTAAGGTTCGGTTTGGCAGTTTGAGTCCCATCCTTCCTGAATGAGGTTTGTCATTATTGAGGTATATCATCTTCTCCACGAGGAGAATCTTTCTGGAGTAGAGATGTCACCACAAAACAGCTTGATTAAAGATACAAATGTATTGGCACGTTAGTAGCATTGGACTAGTACAAAAAAATGACTATAAAAGATGAAAATCAATGAAATGAAAGGGAATTAATGAAGAAAAAGATAAATATAGGTAAAAAAAATTGAGAAAAACTGAAGAGTTATATTGAAGTATTAAATAATAAATAATTAATAAAATTAAAAGAAATAATAATAAATAAATAAGTAATAAATTAAAAAATTAATAATAAATAAATATATAACTTAATAAATTTCGTATTTAATGTAGTAATCAGCACGATAGTCGAATACTGTTTTCGACCCAAGAACAATTGAGGCTGTGATTGGCCAAGGTTAGATAAGAGCCCTGAACAGCTCTAATCTGTTCCCAACCTATGTGCTTCCGGATGTGTTCAAATAAAGTATCTACCGAACTACAAGCTCCAATGTTTCCGAGTTCAGCTCTAGTAGTGTTCTCTCTTCTTAAGTCTAGCTACTTGAGTCGGAGAGCATTCTGAGTCTCAGAATGTTCTGAGGTGTTTAGAGGCGTACATCATATTTATTCCCTCCTTTTTAATGTACCCGAGAACTTTTACAGGGGGTAAAATGAACACTTGTTCAAAACTAAGTTTTCCGCCAACTTCTGCGTAGGTTTAAACCGCCATGAATGACTTTTCAGGGATATTGAGTGAATGTTTTTTTCAGTTTCCAAATCTCTCTGCCCTCCCTTATTCATTACCCTTCCCACTTGGTGTTTGCACCCCTCGCCACACACATTTATGATGGATTGCGGGTAAATTGTGTGGATGTAAAGTTTGAAATAAATATCCAATGTCTACAAAATGGCCGGATGGGGACCAATATTGAGAGAGAAGTGAATAGAAAGATTTGACGGGAATGAAACCGTGCTTGAAATGCGTGAATCAAACAATGACAGACGTGAAATAGAATTAAATATATTCACATTGTGGAGATTTGCTGATTACACGGATTAAAATTGTGTTAAATGACTGGGGTTGACGTCCAATGACATTGGGCACTTAGTACCGGGTGATATTTTATCTGTTTACGTCTCACTAACATAGAGTTTTCCGCAAGCATGTGCATGAATTTGCACGTTTTTTTGGGATATTTTTCTCTTTTCCCATACTCTCCCTTTTCCTCCCTTATCCCTTAACCACCCCATCTGATACTTGCAACCCCTGTCATATACCTCTTTGGTGGATCGTGAAATATTTATGTATACGTAGAAGGGTTGAAGAATTCACTTCTTGACTTTCTTATTTTATCGGCATATAGGGAATCGGCATTTAAATAAATAAATGTAATCCAATTTTTAAGGTGGTATTTGCCATGGAAAAGTGAGCAATAAGATTGAAGATGAATCTTGGGCAGAATAAAAAGGTCATAGTAAAAAATCTACCCTGGATTAAGGCTACATCTTAGCGAAAAGAGAGAAGAGGTTCGCGGTTAAACGTCCTAATTGGTGGAGATGGAGTTCTCCGTTGGCATGGTAGGTCTCACGGCACCAAATTTTGAGTCTACCACGGGTCGAACTCAACCCAACAGCTTTGGAAATCATTTATTTACCACTCCGCCAATCCGACGTGGCATTTTGGGGAAAAATTGAACGGGAAATCACGATGGAAGGGAATATTGAAGCTTCCCGAATGAGCCATCGGTTTAATTCACGAATTAGGATTCCCACTGGACCCAAAAACGCAGCTTATATTTGGGTAGCTTGCTATTGTTTGTGAGCTGTACCTGTTAGCACTGTTAAACTCGTAGAAATAATATTTATAATCATTCAATGGCTCACAAAAATTAAATAAAAAGAGGAAGATATAATGTGATATCAGTTACCTCTAGTATTCATTTACTGTTTGAGCAACTACAGTGAATTGGACCGTTAAAACCAAATAGTCTGTTTTCACCTAGGAGAATAATTAATTACTCGTCACATCAAGGAAAATATCTTAAATGTTTTATTATTATGCGAAATTCCACATGTGTGTGTTCTTTGTGAGACTTATTCTATTAAGTACCTTTCTTACACTTGGAAATCTCATTATTTACCTTATTTAAAATGTACCTTGAAAGTGCTATTTCTTAACTTGATGCAAACCATTAATTTCTTCAAAATTAATCATCTATAATTAAATGCGAAGGAGAATGAATATAAAGTTTTATAAATGATAACAACAGCAAAATTGTTGAATGTGTGATGAAAAGTTTAAAAAACATTTTTCTTCCTTGATGTTGGGGCAACATATTAACCAAAATGGGATATTACAGGTATGTTTTGTGAACGAATTCGCCTACGATCAAACAATTGACTGAATGAATATATAACGGAGAACGCCTGAGAAAGGTTTTTTGATTGTGATACAACAATATTGTTTATGCATGATGAAAACAAATGAACGACACATACCTTCTCTAAGTAACGATAGGATTATATTAATAAGATTAATATTTGATGTAGATAGTATGAGCAGCAAATGCCGATTTAGAAGTTAATATTTTGTTCACTATTTTTCAAAGACCGTCCTAGAAAGTTTTGCGGTTCTGATAACAAGACAACATGGGTTATGTAAGCTGATACTGCGTGGATATTATGTAAATTCTTATTATTAATTAAAAATTTATGTTTGTCACATTAGGTATAAATGTGGATGATTGTGATATTCAATCTTTATTTGCGGAATACAATATATACATACAGGCACAAATATATTTTATATATACGTATGTATATATGTGTAAATATGCATACATATGTGCATACAAGATCGTCTCGTATTCAGGACCATCAAAAAAAGGATACAAAACGACAACAGGATAGAGAGTAAGGCAAATGATTACTTAGGGGATGATAAGTTTGGGTTTAGGAAGGGGAGAGGTACGAGTGATGCCATGGCAGTAATGAGATCACTAGTCGAGAAGAATATAGAGAACAATCATGACGTATTTGCCTGTTTCGCAGATTTCGAAAAAGCGTTTGATAGAGTGAATCGGGAAAAACTAATGCGTATATTGCAGAAAATAGGAATAGATTGGAGGGACAGGATACTGATCCGCAACCTGTACATGTCTCAGAATGCTCAGGTGCGAGTGGGGAACGGAGAGCCCGGATGGGCAGTGTTAGGAAGAGGGGTAAGGCAGGGTTGCCCGTTGTCATCGGTGCTGTTCAACGTATATGTGGAGGAAATGATTAAAGAGGCATGGGAAGAACTGGAGGTAGGAATAAAAGTCGGAGGGGAATTCGTAAAATTGGTTAGGTTTGCTGATGACCAAGCATTAGTTGCTCAGTCAGCCAAGGAGTTGCAAGCATTGCTGAGTGAATTGGAGGTTTAGTGCGATAAAATTGGAATGAGAATCAATATTAATAAAACAAAGGTTATGCGATTTTCCAGAAAGAAAAAGGCTAAGCTAAACATTAAAATAGGAGGGGAAAAATAGAGCAGGTAGAACAGTTTACATATCTCGGAAGTGTTTTGGACCAATACGGTCAAAGTGGTAGGGACGTAAGGAGAAGAATTGCACCAGGGAAGGAGGCTTTCACAAGGAGGAGAGAGTTGATGACGCGGATGTTGAGTAGGGAGGCTAAGAATAGACTAGTAAAAACTTTGATTTGAAAGTACGGGGCAGAAACGTGGTCGCTGAAACAGGAGAATAGACGTAGATAGGAGGCTTTTGAAATGTGGCTATGGAGAAGAATGTAGAAGGTGAAATGGACTAAAAGAAAAACAAATGAGGAAGTACTAGGTATGATGTGCGAGGAGAGGGGTTTCCTGGGAGAAATCTTAAGGAGGCAGGAAAAATGGATGAAGGGCGTATTGAGCGGCAGTGGGATGTTGAAGAAGGTATTAGAGGGGAGAATGTTAGGGCAAAAACGAGCAAAGGGTAGGAACAGGATAGGGATATTGGACGGGATGAAAGGAGGAAAGAAGTACACAAAGATGAAGAGGGACCTGATGTAGTTTAGGTTGCTGGATTGGGTTTTGTTTGGAGTTACAAAATGTTTATTTGATAGTTGTGTTCATCCAAAAACCTACCTTAACCAGTAGATTACCTATTAATAATTATAATAATGTGTATATAAATACATATATACGAGTTATACAGTATACATATAGAGGTTCTACTTTATACGAGTTATATAGTATGTACATATACACACACATATATACATAAAAATGTATGTGTGTGTATATATATAAATGCAGAATAAACATATAAAAGGCAATTTACATAAAGTACTCTGTGCAATTACAATTGCGCGATTTGGCTGGATATAAAAATTAATGTGTATAAGCCTGGGATTCTCTATTTTTGTACTTTGCCGTGAGAAAAAAACTTGAATGATCTTTATTACAAGGAGTAAACTTAGTGCGCACAGACATCATTGAATTCCAGTCAAGAAATCTATGAAGCAAACCCGACGCTGACGGGCTCACATCAATCTAACCACTTCTAATTCAATCTCGCAAATTCCCTCACGCCCCTGCTAAGCTACCCTCTCTCTCCCTTTTCCCCTCATCCAATCTCTCTTGTCGTACAAACATTCCCGAAACCCTTGCTCCCCTCCTTGCCCTTCCTCAGGTCTCATTTGTTACCTAGCGTAAATAAATTCATCCCATCAGGACTGATCTAATTTGATCCCCTCGCCTAAAACAAAAAAGAGGCCTCTACACCCCTCTCTCCACCGGCGGAGTAAGGAAACTGCTTCAGGTAATATCGGGGACAAATTCAAATCCTCGAATCCGCCAATCCACACTTGCCCTTCCCCTCAAATTTGACGTCACCCACATTTATTTATCTTCTCCTCTGCTACCATTTCTCATTCCAAATTTCCACACACTCTTGGCGCTCTCCAGGCTATACCCAATTCCCCCTTTCCGCCAATTCCTCTTCCTTTCACTCCCTCCCCCGAAAACAAAAGAGCATTCTAACGCGTCAGAGTCGTCAATGAAAAGTTCACACTGGAAGTAATGGTTTCTTTTTAGCGCGCGTGTATGGGTGAGTGGCAGGGGGTGTTAGGTCACTAGTAGTCTCATGTACAGAGAGTAAGAAATCTGTAGAGGTGAGATGTGTGGTACTGATTTAACATTCCCCTTCGTTTGTGCTGTGATCCTGACCCGTCCGAGAACATAACGATTCCTGGAAATCATCCAAAGGTCACCTATTCTGTAATATTAATTCTACAATTTTAATTTCGCCTTTAGCGAGTGACTTCGAATATTCTCGCCCATATCTTGAGGAAAACTGGGAAACTGTTACTTTTGTAGCGTGTTTAATCTCAAAATTTAGTCACAAAGGAACCAGGGGTTCCCACAACAGTTTGTAAAAAATTAGCAGTATGCATTTTTGTGCTGTTTTCTAGCATTTTTATCGTGAAGGAGAAATGAAAAAGTTAGTATACGCCATAAAAAATGCCCTTTTTTCAACCCAGATCCCAATTAAAGAGCAACTTTCCAGGGTTATTTAAGCCAAAGCTTGGGCTAATAAAATTGAAAGTTTGTTGTGAACTCTACTAAGTTTTTCTCTTCTCCTTTAATGTAAAGTACGAAATGATGTCGCCTGGAATAGTTCCTTTTTTCTCAATGCAAACTGCGTTTGTCATATTTTTTCAGTTATGGCAACAATCCATTTTTCACATACACCCAAAATGCTCACAGCATATTTGATGTGAGACCTAATTAACAAAACGTTCTATTTTTACCATTTGAAATATCTAAAATTATAAAATTAATTATTATCTACAGTTAAAAAAAATTAAAAACCTGGCCATGCACTGTGATTCACAATTTACTCGATTAATTACTTGCGTTCATAAGTATTAGGAATATTAAATCTCGAGGAAATTTCTTTTCACTGACACATTTTTTTATTTTCAAGGGATAATTCGTGTAAAATCGAGTAACATTTATTGAGCATATACCTCCATTGTGGATCAGTGTCAAAAACAATAATTCACATACATATCAGGCACTAAGAGGGAGGAGAAAGGGTTGTTGGGAGAAATTCAAAGAACGCAGGAACGATGAATTCAGAGCATTTTCATTCTAGATGGAATGTTGAAGACTGATAAACGTGAGAACGTTATGCAAGTGGGGAAAGGGTAGAAATTGGAGAGAGATATTTTTTCTACAGGAAGTATGAAAGGAATAATATGCGGGAATGAACAAGGGTTTCCATACATTAGTACCTCACGATCCACCGAAAAGGTGTGTGGCGGAGGATGCAATCACCAACTGGGGTGGGAAGGGTGTTTAAACGTTTAGGAAAAAGGAAAAAAATCAATAAAAACCCTGAAAACGCGTGTAAATTCACATGCTTGCTTGCGGGAAACAATTTCAATCAAGTGCTAATTTCACCAACTGTTAAATTTCTCGGAGGTAACACAACTTGACACTATAAAGGAGGGAATATAAATGAACCACAATTATTTATACAATAGACCACCATCATACCACGACAGGTCACGGAGAACTCATTGAAAATAAATAAAATGTGTACTATCCGGATTTTGAATACCAAGGACACCTGAAACTTATTTTGGAATTATTTATTTTCCGTTTAAATGTGTAGCACAATGTTATTTTGATTAAGCTTCCGTACTCAATCGTGCTGGAGTTAGTTCTACAGTATGCCGCGGAAGTCCTGGAATGCGAATCAATGCCGCTCACGTCCTGATCGCCGCCAGCTTGGGCGAGGGGCGTAATCTCCGCAGGTTACTCTGGCCCTCCCACCCTCCTTCCCTCTCTCCTGAAGTCGTTATGCGCCCCTGATGGCGACCCACCTTGCGCCCGATCGGAGTCACCTGGTGTGGTTCGCAAGCCGGGCTGTGTTCACAGTTTGATCCCGAATGGCGAGGATGCTCCCTTGGTTGTGGAAGGGCTACTACTGGAGGAGAGGTTAGCATGTGGCTGGGAGATGGAGGTGGATTAGGTTTACAATTAATATTTTTTAACTTGTTCAGGCTCTCTTACAGGGAGCATTTCACTATTCCAGAAATGCATTGACTAATACGAATATTTGAAGTATGAGCATTCATTTAATAATTAAAACCAGGATGAATAATAATGCTGAAATATTTTTTTATCCTCTAATTTGTATAGATTTAGTTAATTTTTGATAATACATAGTTTTCTTTTCGAAACTTTGTTCAACACGCGCATGCTATACGATTTTTTAACCATGGCAACAGTAATAACTCTTGTAGAGATCCAGGTAACCAAGAAGACATGTTTCAGAAAAGGTATTTTCTATGCCTGAGAGTACTCCTATATATTTGAATTAAGAGATGTGAATCAAGAGATGTGAAATTAAACGTATGAAAAATTCCTAACAATTCGATTTCTTTGTTTCATTTATGGAACTAGAGCTGTTTCTCCATTAATAAAACCTATTTTTTTGTCTTAATTATGATTTCTCCCAGTTTTGCATCAATGGCAACAATGTTAACAAATATAGAGTTCCAAATAAAAAAGTTGCCACCTTTTCAAGAACGGAAAATTCGCTACACACACACACACACGTGACAGAACGTGGAGTGCGGCGCGTTTGACAAAATTAGGATGGCGGAGAAAATAAATACCTGGAGGATTAGAGCTTTGGATGAATGTACTTGCGCAATGTACACATACCCCTCCTCGTCCCCTGTAGGGATGAGGAGGAAAGAAAATCACAAAATTTTTTGATGAGGTGTAGGAGTGTTATATACATATCGAAGCTAATGAAGAGCGTTGTTACCTTTCAAACTTGATACTCTGGCTGGTTTTTCTAAACTCAGATTAAGGTACGAATATAGGTATTCCTTTTTGTGCAGCAGAACTAGGTAGGTGGGAGTGGTGTAGACTTACGTGCAAATAAGTATTTAAATAATTGTTCTAAAAATTGTGGAATTTTGGAATTTTCTCTACTCCAGACATTTATCTAAGAACCTTCTGGCTCCTATCTTCACTGTACAGTTAAAAAAAATACTAAATGTAATATCTAAGGCAGTAAGATGTTATGAATCGTTATAGTTTGATGTGAAAGAAGCTATTTTAAGCCTAGTTATGAGTTTCAAGTCTTTGGTACGTTTTGAAAAAGTCAACGATTAAGATGTTCCTTCGATATTTATTGCGAGAGGTAGCATAAAGCTCGCGGTCTTTCTATTTACATGTTATATGTATATATATACTTTTATATATGTGTATATATATAAGTATATTATAAGGTAATCTACCGGTTAAGGTAGGTTTTCGGATGGACAGAAATACCAAATAAATATTTTGTGACTCCCAACAAAACACAGTCCAGTAACCTACTGTACATCAGGTCCCTCTTCATCTCTGTGTATTTCCTTCCTCCCTTCATCCCGTCTAACATCCTTTATCCTGTTTCTGCCCTTTCCTCGTTTGCCTAACATCCTCCCCTCTATTACAATCTTCAACATCCCATTGCCTCCATAGTATTTCTCCCAACAAACCCCTCTCCTCGCCCACCATACCAAGTACCTCCTCATTTGTCTTCTTCTCGGTCCATTTTACCCTCTCCATTCTTCTCCAATCCCACATTTCAGAAGCCTTAAACCTTATACATATATTTATTTATTTCTTAATCAGGCATTTTTACCCAAGTAAATAGATAACTAGTTTTGTCTCTCTTCTTGAAAGATTTTCCCCTCGTTTTTATCTCGCAGTTATTCTCTTTTTTCGATATCTAAAGGAGACTGGGATCATGCTTTCAATATTATGCACGCGTCTGGACCATAATATTTAAATCACTTCCATTCTTTCGCTGCTTCCCATTACTGTCCAATATTTACGACCAAATTAAAGAGCTGAATCTTATGCTGTAGGATAATTTTCCAAATTCAAGAAATAAAGTTGGATGAAATGAAGTGATTGAATTCATTTCAGTTCGAGTCAAATTATTTATGAATGCATGGTTTAAACGCATATTTTCATAGTTTTCTTAACCTATATTAAGATTGCAAATATTTTTCTTCCAGTTTATCTGTTAACGGAAGTTTAATCCATAAAAGACACCTTTAATATACGTCTGAGACAACTTCTTATTTTCACAGCGATTTCGATTTAATCAAAATGAACATAATTTTACAAAGTTAAAAAAAAATCTTTGGGAAAACAATCATTCTGAAAGTGAAAAGACTGACTGCGAAAATAGTTTGTCGCTTGTTTTTTTCTGTTATGAGAACTCTCATTGCGCGTCATAGGGACCCTTTAACATAATTAGGCAAATAGAAACCACGCGCATATACCTGAGGTGAGTGTTTGAGTGGAGGCTTTGATGATAATATTAAAGAGAGCAAGGACAGTTGACATCAATTATGGCAAGCTCCCACTCCCACTTTAAGCTGCGGACTAAAATTACTGCGTTAATTTTCGTGAGTATTTTGGATTATATTTTCCCTCTCATCAAAGACCAAGGGCACTTTTCCCCGCATTCTCCCGCGCGGAGACAGTGAAAGTTAAAAAAAAAATCTCCCTCCCGAAAGTATGTCCTCCTCCTCGCTGAGAGCGCTCACAAATATTTTCTCCCACGGCGAGGAGGGCAGAGAGGGATTTGTGGAGTGGGATGGGAGGATGACGGCGGTTGGTATGCGTAGGCGAGGCCATGACACGGGGAGAGTCACGCGGTGTGGCCGGCCGGAGCGGGAGGGCGGGGTGAATTTTCCCAGGCTGTGACCAGGGCCGGGTGTAATGGGGTTGAGAGGGTGTGGGGAGACAAGTGGGTGGCTGAAGGTGTCGGAGGAGTAGGGGGAATATGGATGCCCACGTGCGGCGGAAGCAGAGCGGGGAAATTTTATGTCGCGAGGAAGAAAAATATGTAGCAGAGGAAAAAAAACGCATTTGAATAATTCCTTGATATAATCATGGTCGCTACAATCCTACGTCTCGTACATATTTTTATGTTAGTTATTTAATTAATTAATTACCTTATACGTTAGTAATCATCTTATATGTGCACCCCTTAAATACATATATATTTTCCAATCTTTTTACTAATGCTTCACTTTTCAATGCCAACTTAATTATTCCCTTCTGCTCTGTGTTATGTCTGCGATGAACATTGCATACATGACTATGTGGCTCACGTAAATTCTGATTTCCATCGGCGAGAGGAAATTGAAAAATGTTTTGCATTCTTTTCCTGGAATTATTCACGGAATTTTTGTCATTGTTATTCAGAAAAATAATAAATTATCTCGGAAAGAGTAATTTTTAACTAATTTAAGGTGGGATATGTATATTCTGGCGGGAACGGTCGGAGTTGTATTCAGTAAAGGTTTGACAAACGACTAATGTGGCAAAAATATGCAATGCTCCGCCTGGGGAGGTTGTTGAGGTGAATTTTCTGAAATTCATACAGCCGTACTCTTCTAAATTGGGTCAAAGTATTTGCAGTAATTTGTATCAGAACCTAATTAAAATTTTCAGCTGATCTCAAAAAAGGGTAACCTTTTTCATTAACGTTATTGTTCTAATTTGGCTGAATTTGAATTTAATAATTTACAATATTTCAATATTTGAAAACCCGAAATTACAGCTCTAATCGGTGTGTAAGTACTTATGGGGAACGGGATGTTGTGGTGGTTAGCGTACCAGCTTCTCACCGAGAGAGAGCCCGGGTTCAAATCCTGGAGACAACAAGTATGTTTCAGTGGTGTTCTGATCCCTACTTGAGGTGCTTTGTGGAGAGCACTTTTAAACTCGTTGCAAAATGTTACGTGTGAGAAGCTTTGAATTGGGAATTTTTATGCAAGAAGACTGGTTGGGCTACTCAAAAAAATTATGATTGAGAAGCTAAAGAAATCGTTTTCCAAAAAAGCTATTTTTTTCTTACTCAGAACACGTCACCTGTAAAACTTCCAGCTCTACAATACGGAAGGGTCGTAAATGGTGGAATAGGGAGATATTGAAAGGTGAGCGGATGATGGAGGTACCATGGAAGGGAAAAGGCGTGCCATGAAAGGGAATAGAGGTGGTAATTCAAATATTACGCCAAGAAAGGAAAGAAATATGAGACAGTAAATATGATGGTGATGAAAGAGAAACTCTTTCAGTTGAGAATTTTTCCTCTTTAAGTATTTCATAGGAGAAAAATAACAACTAGTTCAATAATTTTTCTGAATTTCGGGACAAATGTTTTCGCACCCTCAAATGAAGTCTGATTAGCAAGCTAGCTAAATAGGGCTAAAGAACGTTAGTTAGATGAAAATGAAATTAGCAATATACGTTTAAGATTGAGCTAAAATATTATTTTATATTTTAAGAGTTATATATGGAAAGTAAGAAAAGTATATATATATATATTATAAACTCGAGATCAGTACATTTATTACACGAGATATTAAAGGGAGGTTAAAGAAAGGTTGTTTATTTGATAGTTGTGTCCATCCAAAAACCTACCTTAAACGGTAGATTACCTAATAATAATAATAAAGAAAGGTTAAATTACAGATTAAGTTACTTGCATAAATTGGAGGTCAGATTTTCTGACATTGTACTTCGCTAGGAGAGATCATGTATATAAAATTAGATAGATACAGTGCAGAACATATAGATTTAAGATGTCATTTTTCGAGGGATAAGAGATAATAATAACATTCTCCAGCCGTGCAAGAGGAGAAAGTATTTTTGCCAAATGTAATCTGGTGTGTAATCATTCTGTGCCACATTCCCCAGCGGTGGCTTGCAAGGTCCTATATAAGAAAATAAAATTAAAAATATAAGTAATTACTGGTGAGTTCACATTCATCTGATCCCTCCAAACCTATCTGCCAATTGGTCTCTGAATGATACATTAAATCATACTCCCAACGACCTTGTGGGTTCTTTTCCCTGTATATTGTGTTCTCAAGTTTGTGCTTTCGCTTGGAAGTTTTCATTCTATGAAAATTCAAGGGTGGTCTGAAAAGTTTCAGACCTAACAAAAAAACAAGACATTTTTTCAGGAATTTTCTGAGTCGGAAACTTTTCAGACCACCTACGTATATATAAGTATATATGTACATAAATACATATAATGTAGAAATATACATACATATTTTGTTAGGTAATCTACCGGTTAAGGTAAGTTTTTGGAATGCTATGTACGGTGCGGAAACGTGGTCACTGAAGCAGGAGGATAGACGTAGATTGGAGGCTTTTGAAATGTGGGTGTGGAGAAGAATGGAGAAGGTGAAATGGACCGAAAGGAAAACAAATGAGGAAGTACTAGAGATGGTGGGTGAGGAGAGGGGTTTGTTGGAATGTTGAAGAAGGTAATAGAGGGGAGAATGTTGGGCAAGCGAGGTAAGGGCAGGAACAGGATAGGGATGTTGGACGGGATGAAGGGAGAAAAGAAGTACGCAGAGATGAAGAGGGACCTGATATTGATTAGTTTAATAGGTGGGGAGTCACAAAATGTTTATTTGATAGTTGTGTCCATCCAAAAACCTACCTTAAACGGTAGATTACCTAATAATAATATATATATATATATATATATATATATATATATATATATATTGCTGGTCGCAGTGGTCCAGTGGGTAGAGCGTTGGACTACGGTTCAGAGGATCCCGGGTTCGATTCCCGGGCAAGGCACTCTGGGCACCTGCAGCTCCACCCAAGCTAGTTGATTTTTCGGGTACCAGATCTTCCTGGGAAACCATAACCGGCACAGGGAAAGGAACTGGCCCTGATGTGTGATTATTCACACGCCGTCGGGATTGGTACATGAGTGAGCTCTACCATCACCTACTAAACCGACCCTCGGGTTGATTACTGTGTTTATGGTTTTTTTTATATATATGTATATGAATATATTTATTTATAAATATAATGTATGCGTAAACATATGTATGATATTCTTTTATGGAAGGGAGATTATGGTTTATTTTTTACTATGTAAGTCTCTTCTTAAGAATTATTAAACATTTACGCGCGGGATAAAATTCCGCCTTTCGATTTCTTCAGCAGTGCATTTGCGGGAACTCATAACTCCGATTTTTGCTAAGCATCTTATGTATTAAAATGTTTGGTCAAACTTCGTCCGAAATCATTTGCTGATGTCATCTGAATTGAGAGAGTTGCTAGAGCGTCCCGGAAATATATCCTAGGTCCCATGAGACCGGTCGACCCAGGGGAAAAAATTATTGAGGGCGGATACCGGGGGGATTTGTGGGGGGGGGGGTGGAAAGGAGACAGAGTTTGAAGGGTGGAAGAACCCCTTTACACGTGCGGACACCCACGCAAGGCTAGGGAGAGGGATCCTTGGGAATCCGTGGAGGCGGGATTTGAGGCGGGGCGGAGAGGGGGGGTTGGTTGGCAGTAAACGGGGGAGTGAGCTGAGTCGCTGTGAAAGTGGATGGATGGCGGAGGAGGCGAGGGTGAGAGCAAGGTGGAGCTGGAGATACGTCCGGACGGGTTGTTCATCTTCGGGAGGGGTGCAGGCGGGGGGGGTGGGGGTGGGTGAGAGTTTTACGAGCCTTTATTCCCTTCTCCCTTTCAAAAGGAGGGTGGGAGGGCCGGGCTAGGGAGGGGCTGTTTTGAAGAGGGGAAGGGTTGATGGAATGGGTTGATGCTGACGGGTTCTGAGAGGTGGATGGGTGGGTTTGCCGTGGGGAGGGGTTAGGGTTTAGTGGTGGCGGTTGGGAAAGTGTAAGAGCTGGCGGGATAATCACTGCGCAGGCTCAGAAAGTGGGTTGGTTGTTGAATTATCTCGCTTCCCAAGCGGCGGGGAAAAGTTGACTGTTCCCGTGGAAACTGCGAGATTGCAGTGGCGCCTCGTTTGGAATCGATGGCGCCACTTTGGATTCGGATGTGGCGACGTCCGTGGACGGGTTGAGAAGCAAAAGACGTGAGCTCCTTGTTGAGGTGGAGTGAGAGGACGGGCCGCATCGGCTCTGGATATTATTCTGAGGTAGGGTAGGAGGATGTGAGGGGGAGAGGAGTGGCGTGGAGATGGGAATGGTGGATGGGGGAGTGTATGTCCTTCTTGAGAGCTTGAGAGGCCATCAGCCGAAGTGTACATTTGCCCTAATTCGAGTCGTGGCCCAGTGTCCCGTGTCGAGTGGCTATTGAATTGATTGATGAAATATTGGCCATTTGGACAAATTGTTGCCGAGATGGAATCGAAGACTACATATATAAATTCAACTTTGTGTAGCTGACGGACTTTGGGAAAGTTCGTTGGTGTGTCACATGACCGCTCCGGGGCGGGAACTCTGCGACTTTTATTCTTAATAATACCCACTCTCCAAAATCTTAACCATGGAGTGATAGGCCAACAAAAATATTTCACACGTGCATAAATTATGATAATAGCTTTCACAGGCATGAGGAAGTTGGTGAAAGGGAATATGAGTAAATAAATAACAATTGATACGGAGCGTGTCTTTGTACGTTGCGGAAAAATAGTTGTTGAAGCTAGATAATAGGCATAGATTAAACGGTTTGAAATATAAATGTGATGAAGGATGGAACAAATAAAATGGATGGAAAGGAAAACGAAAGAAGTAGTTGGCACTGTTGGGGATGAGATAGGATTATTGAGAGTAATCCTAAGGAAACTGAGACACAAATGGGGAAAATTTTGATGGGCGACGTGACATTGAAGACTGCTACCTGTAAGAAGGGAAAGCTTTAGGAAAACGACGTAAGTGTAGGAGTGGTATAGGAGTATTGGATGGGTTGGAGGAAGGGAGGAAGTATGCGGAATTGAAGAAGGACATAATATAGTGTCGAAAGCAGGGTTTTGTTTTTATAGGAGAGGTAATGGAATGAATCATAGTGTACTCTTTGCCCATCTGAAACCTGCCTTAAACGGTAAAATACCATTTATAAAATAACTAAAAAATTACCCATCTTTGGTTCACAGTAATAGGACTGGTACATTCTTTATTGTCCTCATATCTGAACAAACTAAGGGTTTTTTTATGACACTGCAAGGTTAAATTATTGAACTCATCAAAATATCTGGATCAAATTCTTTCCATTATTAGTTTGTCCTTGATTCTTACATCTAGGATATATGACAGGTTGGTATTAAGCTTAAAATAGCGAACTAATGAATTATTAAATAAATAAGAATAAACCGCTGCCTTACGCATCGCCGTCTTACAAGTACATTCATTCATTTTGAGCATTTGTAAGTTGATCTCAATTGTGCTCTTTCTCTGTTGTTTATTTCACTTTGTGAGTCTTAAATTCAAAATTATATACGCGTAACACAGAACAATGAGTCATGTCAATGACACATAATTATCATCCGGCTTGCCTCAAGATAATTGCGATATTACTTCCATTTCACTCCATTATTTATATTCAAGAAGTCTTTCGCTCCCAATTACAATTTAGACCTCAGGGGGGACTGATAATGTATTTTTTTAAATGTTTATGCGTTGAATATTTTTGTTAACCTGTTGTAATATCGTACGAACCTACCGGGGCTACCTGCTCATGATGAGTAAAACGTTAATTCTTATGGTTATAAATTGAGATTTTAGTTGAAGGAAAAAAATGAGTTAAATAAAATGCTTCATTGAAATAATCTACTGGAAACGAGCAAGCCTCTGGGAGTCCATAAAATATCTGAAACTCTCTTCAGGCACACATGTTGGAAGAATGTGGGTGTACCCCATCAAGAAATTTGCCTTCATTGGATGAGTTGTACATAGTTGTAATAAAAGATTATGTGTTCCTCATTAGCTAGAACAAATATACGGATACATTTGGAGGATGTTGTAATTACTTAGATAAAGTCCGGAGTAGTAGATTCGTTAGTTTTATAAAAAAATGTTAAAATAATGAGATTGTGTTATTAGGAATATTCGGGTGGGATTGACTCCAGTCATGGATAAACGGCAATTTTCATTTTGAATAATTTAGTTAACTTGTTAAATGTAAACATATATTAAGATTCTTCCAAGGAATAAAGTTTGTGCTCGCTAAAGAAATTAAATGAATTTTATGAAATACTGATGTTTCAACCAGCGGTAAGTTAAACAGATTCCAGCTATGAAACATTCGAGTTAGGTGCATGAAATACAGTTTGCATCCCCTCATCCAGACCAGAGGGCAATAACGGGAAGAGAAATAAAGGCACTAGGAGAAGAACTGCGTCAGCAGTTGGGAGAGTTGAGTTAATGGTCTTAACTCCAAGTAGAAACGTTAGGAAAGGATGACCCAAGAATATATTGCGGATATTCTATTATTTGTTTCTAAAACTGGAAATTTATGGAGAGAGAATGAAATCTGATTGGATACATCTGAAATGTGAACATTTTGAATGATGGAAAACGAGCTGGACAGACAGAGTTAAAAAAATGAAGTGTTATAAAAATGGTATGAAAAGAGAGAGTTTTTGGTCTTGTTATGCGTGTGATGAAGAGAAAAAATGATTTGCTGGATATATTAAAAATTAGCGATATTTTGAATGATATGACAGAAGAAAGTATGATAGGCTAGAGAAAAATAGGGAGGAAGATAATATGCAATAAAAATGTTTGAAATATGATAAAGAATACGGGTAACTAACAAAGTTTACAATCAACTAAAAGTAGTTTTTTCGAAAGTAGTTTTGGTGGTATTCTATGGCAATGTAAATGAACTTTTACAATAGGTAAAATAGATAAAATGCTTTTTTGCTCAGCTAGGTTTCAATCTATACACCTCCCGGGACTTCAAATTTATATAAAAAAAAATAAATGTTTTCCCTGCACCATTTTCTTATTCGGTTTGGTATATTTCCTATCTCAATTTTTTCCGTCTGAAGCTTTTCATTACCTTCCTGATATTCCTACTTGTACAATTCCCTCAAATTCTTGCTTCTGAAGCACCCCTATTTTTTGTGATCTGCCGTTATTTTTTACACAATTTCCCTTTGATGTATTTTTCTCATTTTCTTTTATTTTCAGCCCTATATGGATGTATTTTTTTCCTTCAATCAAACATGGATATTTTTTTCATTCCTTCATTTACATCCAAGACCATCGATTCATCATATTTATTAACCTTTCACACACCGAAAACATTCACCAATATTTGCATTGTATTGCCCATGCCAATATGAAATACTTTCCAAATACATTTTTATTAGCCTTTAATCTCATATTTCAATGCTTTACTTGACCTTTGGGTACATCATCAGCCTATCCCATCTACTTCTTCCTAAATCCCATGGGAGAGTTTGGGAAGACAATTGTAGCAAAAGATTTTCATGTTGCCCCGAAGTATTTCAGAAGTTCACCTGGTTTATAGGTAGTGTTCAGGGTCCGTCGGAAGTCTCAGTCTACGTAGTAGGCTACCTATAATAATAAAATTCCCGAGGGAGGGTAATTGAGGCATTTCGTGAGAACACCGGGCCCTTTCTCCGGCTAGGTGCGGCTCTCGGAAGGAGGGATGGCTAATCTCGCCAGGGGAAAGGGAGAACGCGGCAACATCTGCTCCCGTGAGCCGACCGGTGAGGGTGGTGGAGTCCCATGGGAAGGCTGCGGGAAGATGCGAAGGGAATACGAAATACATCTACGCGTTGGCTCATGCAGTAGTGACTGTGGCAAGAAGGGAGGCAGGCGACCTGGGTGAAAGTCAGCCGCAAAAGCGGATGATCAAATCGCGTTTTAAAAAATTTGGAATATTAATAAACAGTTTCAACCATTCCTTATGTACAGAATAATTTTATTTTTTTAAAATTCAGGTGGTTTGTCGGTTATTTATTTATCCAATATTATCCTCTTTTTGACTGCGGCTATGGTGCAGAGGTTAGTATCACATTAACGTGCACATAACTTCGTTTGGTTATTTATTTTTAGTTTATGAGTTATCACAGTCGCTTTAAATTCATTTTTTCACAATTAATAAAAGATAATTTAATACTTTAGCAGCTTTAATGTCGAAAGATTCCCAGTTACATCTGCTCCATGATTATACTATTGGTGTTAATCTATTCTGTCGTTTTTAGCTGAGCTGTACATCGTATTTTGATGGAGTTTTGACACTGAACTTCATGATTATGAACAAAATAAGGAACCGCTATCCTACACCCTTTTTCATATGGGTCAATATAATTTTGATCCCCAGTCATTCCATCTATAGTTCTTATTATATTCACATATTTAGTTAAATTTCAGCTTCTAAAACAGTGCTCTGTTTTAATGGCTAAATAATACCACCATTCCACTTGTTAAATATTTATTAGCGGCCAGTTTTCTGCAAATTATATCTTATTCACAACGTAGTTGATGAAGTACACTGAAATTTGTTCGAAAATACATTTTTAAGTAGTGGAAAAATAATATTTTTTGTACATTGATACATAATCCATCATATCCCGCCTAAAAAGACAGTACGAGCGCTCCTTTTTCTATCTGCCTCTCAATGTCTTTGGTCCTCTTTTCCTTTTTTCACATTTTTTCAAACATCTCTCGTCATACCCCTTATTTTTCCCGACCCATCTTTATATTCTACCTTTTTCCATCTTCTCTCCCTTAGTCTTCTATTCCTCTACGCGGTATTAAGGTCTTTGCGTTAAATATTTTGCTCACGCTTTATTTCTCGTTAAAATAATAAATTTTCGTTCTGCATCCGTCTGAAATCCATACTGATTTGTTTAATTCTGATCGTTCTATTAATTGAAATTTTTTTATCTAAAATATTTTATTCCTACTATTATTAATAATCCAAGTTCACTATCAGTGGGATACTAATCTAGAAAGATGTTGATGTAGTGGCATCAAAAACCGGTAAGAGTAAATATTTTTGGCGGAAAAAATAAAAATATTCCTTTAATTACGAATTAGTTGTGCCAGATCTAACACAATATTACACTTACTCTAATGACTTGGTTATATTAATTGCTTTCGCTTTAATTGAAGGAATTTTCTCAAACATACCCCTCTCAGTGTAATATGAGTTACAATTTCTCTACCATCTGTTATGAGTGAAGCTTTCTAAATCTAACTGCCTCAGAGAGTTCCCCCCATTTAACGACTAGACCTCCCACACATTTTTTTCATTTTCTCGTCGCGTTAGTTAAAACGTGGGTATTGAATAGGACGCCTTTTCTCAATGCCCCTGCTTACCAGCTTGTTTGGAATGCCTTTTAGTATTCTGCTGACTTTTCTAGCGCAGTCTGATACACGTAAATGTAGAATTTCCGATTAAGTCACGTATTTCTGCTGTCTACTTCTTCATTTTTTCGTTTTCATTGTCCTAGTTTACTTAAATTCCTTGAATAGATCAACGTGTATGAAACAGATAATGAAATATGAGAAATCCCTAATGCACTTATCGCATAAATTTTCGTTACACAGTGCTGTTAACTTGAAAAACACATTACTCAAAAATGCGCATTAAATTAATGTACAGATGATAAATGGTATTAATTTAGTCTCATTATTTACCTTAAAAAAATACGGTCCGTCAAAGTAAACCAGGAGACAAAATATTCCTCATATTTCTGTTATTTCCCTGATTTGAATGATAGCGTTATTTATCCCGTCGTAAGTAATTTTGCTATTTTGTCATTGTAAAAAGTGATCATTCAGACTTTGATTCTTCTTCTAAAGTATTTCAATAACTACCTGCCTATTTAACATCTGTTTCGCTTAGAATATTTCTGAAGTAAAGGGTATTTTAAGATTGGAGGAAGTATTGAAGATATTTTAGCATTCATTGAACTCAATGTAGAAGTTAGGGGCCGAAAACTTGGAATAAAAATAAGGTTTAAAGTGCAAGTTTCCTTATTCTGTGTTTTCTTGATGCCAATAAACTTGTGTAGCGCAATTATCAGGATGACCCTAGGTCACTCACTTATTCAAATTCGATTTTGTACGTGAAATAATTCAAACATTACTCTTAATAATGAAAGTCCATTGCCATTATTTTGCAGAGTTTTTGATATTGCCGTCATCAGCATCGTGGACGTTAAAGCGTCGTAGCGATTCCATTTATATTAAAAAAATGGGGACATCGAGTCAATCAGAAAGCGAATGAATGGTGATATCTTGTAGGCGGATAATCAATGAGCCACATTTCAAAGCTGTTATTATATGGTACCTTTTCGTGTTTTCTCGTATACCGCTTACAGAATCGCTAATTTTCTTTCTTTATTTCTTGCTCGGCAATCGAATTCAAGAATCAATATAAAAATAAATGCCTGACTTCTTAACTTTTTTGCTGAAAATCGAAGTTCAGAATTGAATAAAATATTATGCGTTCGACGGCATAATTTCAGTTTTCAGTATTCAATCTTTCCGTGTAAAATGACCTATTATTATTAGTTTAAAACCGTTTAAAGTATATTTGGATGAAAAAGATGCATTTACTTGTCTCTCTTTGCAATTAACAACTTGACATCCGACATTACAGTAAAATGTCTTCTACTCCGCACTCATTCTTCCTCCCTTCGTTCCGTCCAACATCTCTATCCTATCCCTGCTCCTTCATTCTTTGGCTAACATTCTCCCTTCTATCACGGCCTTCAATCCTTATTACATTACCAATCAAAATACCATGCATCTACCCTTCCTGGTTCTTATGGATTTCTTTCTACAATTCCCTCTCCTCCCCAACCCGAGCACAGTATCGTTTGTTTCCATTTTTGTTCAATTCACATTTTTTTATTTTTCTCCACAACCACTTCTCATAAGTTTACAACCCACGCCTGTCATTATACTTCAACGACCATGATTCCGCGCCGTAAAAAGACACACTACATATAAATGTATTCAATAATTATTTCTTAACATACATACTCAAAGTCCCTGTCATCATGTCATAAATGTATTTAGTAATTATTTCTTAACATACATAAATCCCTGTCATCAATTCCATCCTCCTTGTCAAAGCTTCTCCGCCTAAAATGGCCTATATATAAGAGTAAAGATAACCGTTATTCATGTAAATGTATATTTATACTAACTAAAATATAATAAATTATCAAAAAGCAAGTTCCAACCAGTTATCTACTTGAGAGAAGCCCATAGTGCGTATGTAAGTAATGTACGTTATATTTCAAAAACTACTGCCGTCGCTTTTCGTCGAGTAGATTTTCGTTGATTCACCAATAATTGATGTTCATTCAATTTTTAGGTTTAGGTATCATTCTTCCATATTTGTGATCCATTAACTTTGCTATTGGATTTTCTACCCTTAAAACTTCAGGGTGGACTGGACTGCGGTGGATTCTAAATGCATTACTGTGTTAATTTTTAATTGTTTCATTCCCAGATGATTTTCAATATATACGAGTATTTTTATACATGCTTCTTTGTTAATGTATTTTGGCAGAAAATATATATTTTACGGAGAAAATTCGGGCGGGATCTGACTAATTTCGCACTGCGCAGTTCCACCAAAACAAGCCGTTCGATTTTGAATGTGTGAGGCGGATATTTCTGGGAAACAGAATTCGATGAAAGCAACTCATGTCCTGCGAATTTCACACGCTCCAGAGCTTGGTACCTGGTGAACTCCTGCCCTTAAGTATCAAACCGGCCGCAGAGACGGAGGCCGGTTGGTTACCCCGGAAACAATGAATTTCTCATCTCAACGCCGCTTCATTGTTACGTAGTGATCCTCCTGCCTCCGTCGTTTCCTGGAATACGACCCAACCCTCTTCAGAGAAGGAAACCTTTAGCATGATTCATGCGAAACGCGCTCACGTATCAGATGCATGGAAATGGTTGGCATAAAGATCAGAAAGCGTTAGAATCCAAGTTATACTAATTTCTTATTCAAGTCAATTATTTAAATTATAATCTTTTACGAACTTCCATTTTTCATACTAATAAAATACGTGATTCTTGTGCATATTATATTTTATGCATAAGAATTTTATTTTTTGTTACATTTAAAAGGATATGCATTATAAAAGCACTCGTACAGGTAATGAATAAAGAAATTAATGCTTTTATTAAAAAAATGTAAATGAAAATAAATGCGAACGAATTCATAAAATAATGAATATGAAAAATTACGAACTAATTTGTTAGAATATAATTTTTTCTTCATGTAAAAATTTTGGAGAAGAACTTTTCTAAAGTGCACATTGCCAAGTGAAATCCACGAATGAAAAATTTCATTTAATTTGCTCCTTTGTCCGACTGTTTAATATGACTCAAAATCAATTCGATCGATCCCTGCTATCGATGACTCCGATCTGATTTCTCGTTGAACTCTTCGATATTGGATTGCACCAAGAAACCATTTCACTCTCAGGGACGTAGTTCAGTTTAGCCCAGTAATTTTCATAATGCATGGTTACATACCGCCTCCATACAAACAGGGTAATAATATTATCCTAGGCCAATGATTTACTGCAGCTGCAATAATTATAATGTGCAATGATTATGAAGCAGTGTACTACGAGATTATGAATTAATATTCAATAACGAGTGAATATTGGAACTCAATAGAGTGAATTGGGCAAAAGTGTGACGCGATTTTATCATGAGTCAGTTGATTTTACCTTATGATTGATCAACACAGGTAAAGTGGAACAGTTAGGAACGGTAATTGAACTTCCCCAGGTCTTGATGAAACTTCATCGAATACCAATTAAATCCATGCTAATGAAATTTCTGTTCATTGTTTGCTAATGACAGTCCAAATTTTAAAAAAATATGTGATTTTCATCTTGACTTTGTACACACTTGACGCTGACGTTATTCGTTTAAATGATTAGTATTCATTTTGAAATAGAAATGGGATTCTTAATTTTATTTTGTTTAGTGAAGTTAAGATCTATGCGAGAAAAAGATTTGAAATGTATACATTATTTATTTATAAAAAATACGAAGGTCACTGACTAAATGAATGCCTCGGTAATATTGGTCATTCGTCGTTGTCAGGAAATGTTGCTCAATATGTTTATATTATTAGATATTCTACCAGTTAAGGTAAGATTTGAATGGACATAGCATACACAACAGTGCAGCAATACATTTACCGTAACTTCCTAACCAAAAACAACTTGACATCCTAACTTACAATAAACCCTTGATCAATATTTCCTCCCTCCATTCGTTCCTTCCAACACGCCTATTTTATACTCTTCCTCACCTGGCTTAAGGTATCCCATCCTACGTGTATCACAGTATTCAACATTCTATCTGCAATTAAAATGCACTGAATCCATCTTTCCTGCCTCATTTGGATTTCTCCCAAAAATCTCCTCCTCTCCCCCACCATATGCCTAGCGTTTCCACGTTTGTTTTCACCTTATTAAATCTTCTCCACACCTACACATCAAAAATCTCCTATCTACATGTATCATCTTGTTCAATTATCATATTCCGCGCTGCGCAAAATCATGATAAGTATTGACGAGCCTTTTATTAACCACCTTACTAAACATCCCTGTCATTAGTTCCCTCCTCCTTGTAACAGTTTCTTTGCCTAATACGATTCTTCTTCATATGTCTTTACTATTGTGACCATTTTACTATGACCACGTAAACTTTCCCACTTGCAGTTTATGAACTCCTACTTTATTATTTAACTTAGCCTTCCTCTTTCTTGAAAACTGCATAATATTTGTATACATTCATTCCCTTTTCATACCTATTGCACTGACTATCCAATGCTCTCAGCAATTCTTGAGTCTATTATCTGACTGATAAACTCGAACTTGATCATCAGCAAAACCTGATTTTATGAATTATGCTCTGGCATTTATTCCTATCACCAGGTCTTCCCTCCTTCCAGGCCACTTTAACACATTCCCTCACTTATACGTAGAAACTCAATAGGTTAAAAGTGGTTTTATATCTCTTTGCGTGAGCCTAGTAGAGTACCCTTCATGTGCGAAGCGTCTCATCATAGATTGGGCACAACAATTGAATACCAGAGGATCTTTGAAAATCACCAAAAAAATATGCATATGGGAGATGATAACTGTACAACAGATTTTGTCTCAAAATTTTTATAATGTATTACAATTGAAAAAATATGAATTTGTATTTTTCAAACTTTTTAAAGGTGCAGTAATTATAAGACATGCCTTTTTGGTAAAAAATCTAAGTTTTAAATTAATAGTACATAAATATTTTCTATGTTAATTTATCGTCAAAGAGCGTAGTATTAAGTTAAAACTATCTAGATCATTACATAAAGCCAAAAGAATGCCAACTGCGAATTGTAAAACATTGAAACAAATATAAAGAAAATCAGATTTATGTTGTTTACATTAGAGTTGAAACAAAAATTGATTCTCAAATTTAATATTCATAAATCATTATCGATATCCTTATGGTTAAAAAATTGCCTTGTGACTCTTTCTTAAGTGTTATTATTATGCTTAAAATTCCCGATTCTGTTCAGCGCTGCAAGTCTTTATTGATTTATTTAACAAATAAAAATTTAATGATGCTTTGGAAAATTACAGCATCTCCCATATAAGAGTCATCTCGGCGTTTGTTACGCAACTCAATCACTTCATTCCATCCCTATAAAGTAGATTTACTCAATTTCATTAATTTGAGATAATATCAAGAAAAATTACTTTCTTTTCAGAAAAGTATTTTTTTCAAATATATGGCGGTGCCATAAAGTGGTGTGATTAAAGTTTAACGTACTCATGAGGCCGAATAAAACTTTGACAGAAGTTACTAATAGTTTCTTCCATTTCTTATAAATGAAAAAACCACAACACGCATCCATGAACGTTCTGGACACAGTCATATTGTTGTTGTATCAACAAATCCAGTATTATCTGGGATTCTTTTTGTTTACTGTGCATCTGTCTCTCACATTCCTTCTCAGCAATAAACTTTTACAGAATAATTTGAAAACTTTGGTGATCCCAAATTTCTTATCTTAAAGAGCGAAGGTTGGTCGTAAATTCACACCTATTACACGAATCGTACAACATCGACTTATATCTATAACTCCATATCCTCTTCTTCGATAAATGACGATTGCGGTTCGTCAAATCGTTAAAAACCGTCGAAATCTGGAAATAATATGCCTTTTTCGTATTCAATATTCTTTATCAAAGGCACTAAACTTTGCCATTATGAAAACACCATATTTCAGCGCGCTTGAATGATAAATGAGATCGTAAAGCACTTTTTCGGGAGAATATAAATCGCTATCGACTCTCATGAGGGTTAAATGCCCATAAATATTATCCATGAGGAAGGAATGAAATCTCTCCTCACCAGTTCTCAATACACTGACATGAAGATACTTCCATAATTTAAGTTGCGCCAACCCAACTATGTTTTGTAAGGCCATCAACCATTCATCTAATCGCCACGTTTCTCCAATAAAATATTATATGTAGCTTTAATATCATTTTTGCGCGTATGTCGGGTCACCTGGTTTTAATTAACCCAAATTGGTTTAGACAGGTGTATCACAAACATTCATTTAAAGATTTTGCCACGTGATTTTTCAAGGCCACGGAATGAACATGTTGCTGTTCTGTATCAGGCAACAAAGAAAAGAACAATATCTTTTGAAAGATTTTGTGAAAAATATAACACGATGAAGTTATTTATCTAATGGTTTGAAATACTTAAATAGGTTTGTTCTTGGATTATAGTAATTAAATATGCGAAAAATTATTACAAATTGTCCATGTTAAAATGAGCCACTATTTAAATTTCCATCGCTGAAAATTATCCCATAAACTATTCACACCATAAACTATTTACACCCTACTGTCTGTTGCATTTGAATCAGTGCAGTAATCAGTAAGTAGAAACCTAAAATGAAATTTTAAATTTTTTTTTAAAGTAGAAGTTATTATCATTCATTTTAATTATTAGTAGTAATCTACCTGTTTAAGCTTGGTTTTACATGGTCAGCGAGCACTATACACTACTGTACTTTCAATTCTAACTCACATGAAATATCTTAAAAATCCGTACGTCATACAAGTACTACTAATAACTCATACTTAACAATACTATAACTCATTATTTAACAACCCATTCTTTATACCTCTCATCCAAAATGCCGTACCTCCCCCTGTTTCTTCCCAGCATTCTGCCCTATATTCTGATATCAAAGTCTTCAGTATTCCATCGCCTCTCTCAGTATCTCCTGCAGCAGCTTATCATGCCTCTTTCGAATTTCATCCAAAACCCAACAATAATAACATTTAAATGATCAAACCCCACAAATTGAATAATCACATTTACAGTCTTCATCGCAATTCTATTAGTAGAGTGATTTCATTAGAATGAAATCAAGGAGCACATGAATGATCCTCTTAAACAGGACTGTAGCTAATAATAAAATTTAATTTGCAATAAAAAAAGTATTGGATCATCAATCTGTCTTAAATGGAATGTAAAAATAACACTCAGTTTCGACCTGAAATTTGACATCATATGTCTCCATTTAATTAATTGAAGCCAAATTAGAGGCACTGTTAATGATAAAATTGAAAATTTAATTCCAATTAAAGGGGAAAGTAGTAACAATAGAAAGCTAGTAACCTATTTAGTTAGCGGTTAAAATCCGTTATCACCCCTGCCAATTTATATAGTTTATATAAAACATAACGTTTTCAACGTAAAAATAGAGAAAATCTCTTACAGGTATAAGTACTTAAGAGACAATAGACTATAAACATAGCTTCAATATGGTGGTTCAGGTTGAGCTCCTTAAGTATAATATTAACTCAACAATAAAAATAAAGAGGAAGACATTTTTTAAATAAACCTTTAATATATTATTTTGAATTATCTGCAAAAAAATGGAATTTTTAGTAAAATAGCTGTATATATCCTGACCCTGACTCTCTTCTCCCATCATGTCTAGAATATCATCGTTTGTTTTCTTTTCCGAGCGATTTTATTTCCCCCATTTTTCTCCGCTCCCACACCTCAAAAGCCTCAAATCAACGATTATTCTCTTACCTCAACAACCAGGTTTTCTAGAGATACAAAAATACGGAACATATTAAATTTTTACCATTCTATTCCGTAGAGCTTTGACTTAAGGTACTTGTCATTAGGACCAGTGAAAGTTTTAATACCCAAAGCAGTTCTTTCAATGTCCATATTTTCTTTTACATCTTCTTATAATACTATTTCCAAATAGGTCGACTTTTTAATTCTCCATTTTACGTCCCTCAACTTTAACGTTTACCTTAGGCTTCCTCTTTCTTGACTCATTACCTTCATTTCCTTTCTTGACTTGATTGTTTTTCTTGACTAATTGCCTTCAGTTTCTTACAATTAATTCTCTTTCCATGCTCATCACCATAATCCTGCAATAATCTGATTATTGAAATTAATCCCTTGAATGGCTTACTAATGCTTGATTATATGCAATCCTAACATTTTGTGATATTCCAACTATTTCTATTATAGTTGACAACCATTTCCATTACCATTCACATTTCGTACACATAAAGAATGTACATTAAAACATCGATGAATCTTTCCTTCAGTGATAGGGAACGATTTTGACGATTCTTTCGCTGGGGAGTAAGACGATTCTGTCTTACTCCCCAGCCAAGCACTGCCTATCCAGACTCCCCATTCTCTCCCCATGTCTGCCCAGTATGAGTAACTTAGAGGTTTCGCATAACTCGTCTATCTTTTCTATCTATTTCTATCTTCAGCAAAATGTTCATTAATTCTACCCAGTATACTCCGTCGAATAGATTTGCAATATTTACGAAATATACATTGGTATTTTGGCTGTATTGTAAGTTCCTTTTTACTTCTTCTTCATCCTGTGTTACTCTCCACTACCTTATAGTAATAATGAGGTTACTAGTAGATATGCTTCACAAGCATATACACTCGGTCCCACAGATAAAAGCGTTAAAAATTAAACATTCAAATGAAAACAAATATTTATAGGCGTCGAGTGATAGTTATTTTATTTTTTAAAAATTAATGCGTGCTCGCTTGTCAACTATGTTAATTGGGACTGTTGAGGCTGATATTTACTGGAGAAAGAGGATAATGCAGACCCATAGAACACTTAAAGTTCTTGAAATGCAGTAATCGATAAACTTTTGCCATCAAAAGGGCTACTCTGCGTAAATATTCTCTGAGAATTATTGCCTCATTAAAATTGTTCTAACAAACGAGCATTAAGTTGCCATTATTATACAGCTCGGAGAAAAATAACGGAATAGGTATTTGTCCTAATCTGGGAATTTCATTTTAACTGAAGGATTGCTATATCAAAACTTTAAAAATATTACATTAGATTTTGATTTTGGTAATGATGTTGAATTAGTATGTGTAAACAATTAAATGGCAGGGAACTGTGATTTGTAAGGAAAATATGGTACATTGCTATGTGAGTTACTTTTTTATCTTCGTCGAAAGTTTTAAAACTCAAAAACGAAGACAGAATGATAAAAAGTTTTATTGTGATTCACGAAAGCCGTTAGTGCGTGCTTTCGTATCTAAGGAGTATTTACGGTAAATACGAGGTAGTAGAAGTACTTCGAGCTCACCGAAAACTCATTTAGGGTAAGGAAGGTACACCACCTATCCATCCAGCATTAATATCTTATTACAACTATTGAAAAATAATGAAAATGTTCCATAGCAGTTATTTCTAATACATCATAATGAGCAAATTGTGTACTTCAATATCATTTAATACAGCAAAAATAATTGTCACAAAGCATTGAGTGAACACATTTAACCATGTTTCTTATCATTACATAATATTTTCTACAAAATAACACATTTCCCCATGCGAAGGTTTGTGATGGTAATAATAGGTTCAGTACCTTTTCACTGGCCTACATTACGTTTTCTCAAAGTTCGTGTCATAGATTTAACAGTCTTATTCGATCACCTTTAAATCGACATGCAGCTTTGAGAAATAGTTGCCAGATCTAAGACCAATGTATGCAACACTAGTATGTACGAATTAATTTAAATATTCTCCCCAATCCTCCTACATGGACTAGATGTGCTGAAATATATTGGCAATTAAAAATATGGCCGTTGCAGCAAAATGGCACACGTGTATTCAGTCCCGAAAATAAGTAGAACAAATTCAGGGAACAAGTTATAGCAGATCAAAGTCAAAGAACTAAAACTCTTTAAATTAGCACCCTAGTGTATCTACATACCGAATGCATCGCCTCTTCCAGTCGCAAATAATCGGTATTCTGTCCTGGAAGGAGTCGATAGGAACCCGTTCAGGCTTCTTGTCAGGGTGATATGGTGTTATCCAGCGTTCCAAAATGGTTGTCGTTAAAGCTCCTTTTTCTTCCTGGGAACCAAAATAAGTTCAGCCGTGCCACTTGGGAGCTGTAGGTCGGCTGGGGCAGCGTTTCCACCTTGTGCTTGGCCAAGTTTTTGGTCGCGGGGAAGGGTGTGGAACGTGTGGCAGTTTTTGTGGTGAAGCCTCCAGTTGGAAAATATCTCCTTCCTGAAGCGTTGCGCTCTTTTCCGCCGCCATTCTAGGGCTATTACGTGAAATTTGAAATTTACTCATGGTTCACTGCCCATGAATCAAAAAATCATGGTGTATTAGGTCTGTTGAGTCGAAAAAGACTATTTGTTTTTGGGACAGACCCTGAAAGCATGCATTGGAGGATTTTGAAATATGTATGTATGGAGACGGTTGAAAAAGGTGAAGTGGACCGAAAAGAAATCAAACGAGGAAGTGATAAGCAAGGTTGGGGAAGAGATGGAATTGTTGGGAGAAATTCAAAGGAGGAAGGAGAAAGGCGGATATGCAGAGTTTTGATTAGCAATGGGGTTTTCAAGACTGTGACTTAAAGAAGAAAAAAGATAGACAAACAAGGAAGGGAAGGAATTCGAATAGCATGATGGAGGGTAGGTATGAAGAGAGGAAAGGAGTAAGCGGAATTGAAGGAGGGTTTATTGTAGTTCCATATGACAGATTGTATTTATGTTAGGAGTGGCAAAAATGTTCATTTGTGTATTGTTTGTCCGTCCAGAACCTAACTTAAAATGGCAGAACTCCAAAAATAAATATTAATAGGTATTTCCTAGTTCCATTTCCTTTTTCCCACGGGTGCATCTTCCCTCTTATTTTGCTTGGTGGTCCGAATAGACACCGAAGACACAAACTCCCCAATTGACTATTGGCCGAGAATAGTGTATTAGCAATATGCGTACCTGTTCGGGGAAAATATCTTCTTGCTATCTGCCTCGCACCAAAGATTCTTAGCATCGCGATTGCATTCAATTACAACTCAACCGTGACGATTGGGTGGGAGGCATATCGCAAAGATTTGGACAAATCACGCACGTGGGGAGGTAAAAAAATGACCTCTACGAGCGAAACTTCAAAATATCACCGATAGATCCTTCTTCCTCGTCTTCACCCACGGGAGATAACGGCTATTGGGGGGTTGAGGCGGAGAGGGCAGATTGGGGACTGCGGGCTGGGGAGGGAGTGAGGGCTAGGAGGAATTTCTCCGATTGGATATGTTATTTCCGTTTCTTGGTTCGCCTCTCCTCTGGCCACGCTGCCGCCCTTTTGCGTCGGGAACTTGGGGGAGGGGGGATGGGAGAGGGTTTTCGGTTTCGGAGGGTACGGGACTGGAAAGGATGGTTGGCACCGGGGAGGGGATGGTGGAGGAAGGAGGTGGGAACCCGGACGGGACGACGAGGCGCCGCCAAGGGGTTGGCAAGGTGGCGCCCCACCAGAGAGAAAAAACCCATCCTATCTGACTCCCCCGAAACCTCTCCACTTCTCTCTCCCCTACCCCCACATCGCCCTAAACCCTAGATTTCCGTGTGTTGCCCTCCTCCCTCTCCACACCCTTACGCTCTGGGGTTTACCCCACCTCCCACCCACTCCCACAACCACCACTAAAGCAGGGGTGGAAGGAAGGTTGGGGAGTGAGTCTAGCTCGCCCAAGTTTCGCGAAGTTCAGGACGGAAAGAGCAAAAGGGGAACTCGCTGAAGAAGTGTCAGTGGTGGGGTGCGAAGGGTGCAGAGGCTTGCGGGGGGGAGGGAGGGTGGGTGGAGGTAGGAGTAGCAGAGGGTGTTTTGCACGGAGAGTGATCCTCACTTCCCCCAAAACTCGAATTCGACACGTTCTTCGGGTTCCCCGACGAAAACTTCCATTCCTCACACAGCCTTAACCGAGCCACCGTAATGATAGTGATGATAACTATGAAGAAAACTATGACTATAAGTACACTAGCAATAGCTAAGAGCTATTGTAGGACCCTCTCTTATCCCCTGAAACATAGGGCGCGTCCTTCGGCGATCTTTCTTAATTCGCCCTCTGGAGTCCTCTGTTCCCCGTTTTGTTGTCCGGTTTACGCTTCCGCATCATTTAATGTTATGGCCCTCGGGATATTGTGGATATTTAGCATGCCACGCCCCTTGCCCTCTGTAGCGAACACACGCGGGGATTTGTTGGGGAAATCGGGACAAATATCAATCGTTACAATTTACCTCAGTTCGATTGGAGGAATTTTGATTTGGGTTTTTAATTGAATTGCATTACCTGGGCCTAAGAGAGAAAGGTAGATTGAGTGAGTTAGGGAGAGAGAGAGATGTGTTATATAACTGAAATTTGTTATCTAACCGTGCCATTTTTATTCCGCTTCATCTGACTTATTCCCGAAGGATAACCCTTTTATACTCGTCGAACGTGATTGTCCAATAAACAAATAGAATTAGCATCTGGGACTGTACCTTTTCATTGAATTACTCTTTAACCTTACTGATAATGTCATAGTTCATGCGTTTCTGAGTTTTTGCTCTCAGTACTTTGTATAAACTTATGGCGGACTGAGGGGGATAGACATTTTCATTTCTTCAAATCTTTCATCGCCCGTGAAGTACCTTTTATATTTAGATGTATTGACTTTTACGCAAAGAACCCAAAGCGCTAAGCTAAGAATGAGGAATTCGTTTTCATATAAAATGATTTTCGCATATTTTGCGGCATCAATATTTTTTTAATTTCATATATTAATGAATGGTATAATTATATCGATCCCATTCCATTTCTGATTGACACATCAGTTATTAAGGGGGTTATCTCGAATCCCCATATGAAATAACCCTCATCACTATCAATTGCTTCCATTCCTGGATACTTGCAATTATTTTCTCAAATACATCCATATCGATTTCTCCCTCTGTATAATTGATTGTTGACATGCAGACCTAAACAATGACCAAGTTCGTTGGCTCAGGCTATACTTCTACTAAAAATATTATACCGCTTTCCTGCTCTATGTCTACGACATTTCTCCTCGCCTCTTTGTTATTTTTGTTAAATTATGTTGTTCTATATCAACTAATGCTCAAATAATACCCAATATACTCTCATATCACCTCGTACAGTCTAAAAGTATCTATATTTTCTCTTTTTATGTCCATCTTTATAATTTTTGTTTCCATGTCCATAACAGTACTATAGCATAAGAAATCCTTTTTAACTAATTTGGTCTTCCTCTTCTGCATATTCTGTTCTGCTGCCATCAATTTGCTTTGCAAGGATTTCGTGAGATGACGACCGCGGTAACCTTGCCTCTTTCGTTGACTGGTAGCAAAATGAGACCCCGAGGAGTTGATATCGAGGGCCATTGAGTCCCATAGTTACTAAGCCACATACTCCGATCTATGCCCATCATGTTATCATGGGAAAATAAAATTACGTGTTTTTCATTTTTCTTCCTCGGTAGTGTTTTAAACACGATCCCTATTTCTTCATATAGTCCCACTGGGTTCAGGTGACTTTTCAGCCGCCTTCCTGTGAAAAAGACACCGCTCGGGCGTTATGCGTGGGAAATTACCATTTCAATGAATCCTTAAAATACTTTTTGACTCAGCCTACAATCCATGACATTCTCTCGGATATTTTAGATGCGTAAATTAGGACGTAATACAGGAACCAGCCTCATATAATACTCAATTTTAAGATTATTTTTTCCAAATTCTCTTAGTTTTCTGAATTCCCTACCCATTGATACAATGTTTGTAAAACGGAAATGAAAGCAAAATTCTACTTGAATGAAATATTTATGAGATATAGAATGTTCTATCTGTTAATTATGATGTTCCCACCTGTATAATATGTGATTCTGTTACATGCAGAAATTTTATAAATATGTGAATGTCCTTGTTGAAATCGATTTAGTGGCCCACCCTTGACATTTAGAGGGATTTAGTCTACTGTAAAGCGTTGAAAATAGTTTGGATGTATTTAGCTGCGTACTGTAGCTTTATCTCAATCACGTGATTATTCAAAGTGGAATTATTAAGTGGAAACACTTATTAACTGGGAATACCTGATGGGTTCTTTTAGAGGATTTTTATTTCCTTCATATCTGAATCATTCTGAAATGATATTTCAGTTAATATAATTATGAGTGCGGCCTTATTGAATTGAGTGACCCATATCAGTTAGTCTTGCCAATATTTCTGCTCTCTTTTCAAAATTTTTGTCCAACCGGGGAGCGTTTCACATGATTTCGCTAATTTCTTAATGCCTGGAGCTGAGTGCTCGATGGCAGCAGCCAATCGGGTATGGATCACTGTTACGGATATTCGATGTCCATCATGCAAAAGCTGTTATCGTGATTTATCTCTAATAGGTATGGAAACTTCTTCGTACCTGGTGTAATTATTATTCCAAATGCCACTGCCCAAGTATAAGTATACCGAAAGTAGCAGAAAAAAATTCCTTGTATCGATTCTATTTAAATATATTCAACCTTTGTTAATTATGCCATTTTAAAAATGAATAAGACTAAATTTAAATCCTCTTCCCTGGAAAACACTTGCCCAAACTATGATGAAATATTTATTTAGATTAGGTGGTTGTAGTAAGTGATCTTATGATTTTCGCTTATCAAAATCGTGAATTCGCTCTCATAAATGAGGCGTCATTCGTCCTCTGTGATTATTCTACCTGGATTGGGAGTCGCTGCTTTTAAGAGTTTTTGCCTTGGTAGAGTTTTCTCAATGAAAATAGAAAGTAATAGGATATCAACTTGTTAGATTTGATTATTATGTAGTCTACCATTTAAGGTAGGTTTTAAATGAAGGAAACATGTATTTACTTGCCTCTACTAACAAACAACCTGACATCGGACATTACAGTAACTTCCTCTTCAATTCTGCATACCTTCTTCCTCCCTTAATTCTGTTGAACATATCTACCCTACTCCTACCCCTTCCTTGCTTGCATAATGATCTCCATTCTCTCAGTTTTCAATATTTCATTGACAGTCAAGATATTCAGCATCCACTTTATCTACCTCCTCTTAGGAATAGGATTTCAACTTGTTAGATATGACACAGCCAGTATTTAAACATTAGTATCCTCATCGTCGCGTCTCCTCATCCCCTCCGAAATCAAAACCACGAATAGGACTTCCCTTTTTAATGGCCAGTTTAAGTTTTTATGATCGTTCAGTTGACCGTGAAAAATTGAACGGTTATTCCTTTCATTGACAGTTTAAAGGGGATACTCGTGGAACAACTGCTAAGTATAATTATATCTACACTCCATTGTAAGGTATATTTTTATCTTTAGAATTTTTCCATGTTTAAAATGAGTAAAAACTGGCACAAATTTTTCTTTTGGAGAGAACATGAATTTAAAAAATATTTTTTCGTTCAATCGGTTACACTAGTTTAGTTTTTACTCATTTATTTTTATTTATTATAGCATGCAGTACCAATAGAATATACTTCTAACTTCAACAATTGCAGCATTTCACCGAAGAAACTGTCGCTGCGTCCTCTTTTTGTCAATTTAGATAACTAATTGTGTTTTCAAATTCGCTTGTGCTCAACATTTTGATAAAAATCCATTCAAAAGGTAAATCATCATGGTATATAATGCATTTTTGAATTGAATACGTGTTTTACATAATCCATTGCAACTGACGCAAAAACAGTAACTCTTCTAACATTCCGAGTTTTTCGCATTCAATTTTTCTTCCGATATTCAGCCGATCGAATCCGTATTTTTGGGATATCTTTTCTACATGTTGGTATACGAGCTGTTTGATGAATAATAGCGAGATGAATAAGTGAGGACGAAACATAATCTCAATTTGGTTCAACTTCAAATGAGAAGGCCTGAAATCCAACCTCGGGGTTAAAGAGAAGGTTGTGGAGGTTTGAGGACCGCAGGGGGGTTAGCGCGTCGTCGTCGCCTCCGAGGAGGGGGGGAGAGAGAGAGAAAGATGAGGAACACCGGAGGGAGGTTCGCGAAGGGTGGAACCGAATGAGGGCGCCTCCAGCCTCAGTTAAAACTTTCTCCAGGGAGGGACGAGAGAGCAGGAATATTACAACGCACTTCCCGTCTCCCGTCTTCAGAAAACCGTGATAATGCGGTGGAGTCTACCCACATCCGTCCGCTTCGTCCTCACGCCCGCCATTCCTAAAAACCCTCCCTTAAGCCGCTTTGCCTCTCTCTTCTCCGCTTGTTTCATTGGTCTTCGCGCCGCACCTCCCCGGGGAAGGGGGTGGGAGAGAAGGGAATGGAGGGACGGAGAAAAAGGTTTCGCTCTGGGCGATTGCGTACTTAAAATGGGGACCTCTTGGAGATGAAATTTCGGAGGCGATGGCTGGTTGCGTATCCGTCGGTGCAGTGGTGGGGGCGGATTGAGCGTAAGAGAGCACAACTCTTGAGGATGCCTAATAACTTGAGAGGGAAGGCAAGATCTACAGACGGTCGACTCCTCGCGCTTTTCGACTTATAAGAGCAAATTCGGATCAGGCGACTTTTTTTCTTTAACTTCCGAGTTCTCCCATCAAAATCCAAGAAGGACTCATTATTTAATTAAAAATTTTTCGCGGAAAATTATAAATTTTATTTCTTGGAAACACGCTCGATTATTAGTTTTATAATTAATTTTTTTCCAACTACGGAGTCCTCCACGTGAAAAATGATTGTAGATTGAACCTGTATAAAACGAGCAATCGATAAACCTAAATTACTTATTTAAAAAAAACATGCTATATTCAAATACTTATATATTTATTTTCCGACTATGAAGTAGAACCTACAGGTAGTACTTCATAATTTCTACAACATATGTATATATTCGTATATTAAAAATTTACTATTTAGCGTAATCCTTTCATTTCATGGAATCTTAAATACCGCAACAATAACTTTGAACGGAGTCATCCGCTAAGATGCATTAATAAATTTACCATAATGTAGGAGAAAATACTTACAAATTTAATATATGGTCATGTATCCTTTCGAAGTGCGTACTTAACAGCTAATCCATATGAAAGCAGTTTATCGTATTACAACGCGAATTTTGTTTGTTCGCACACAATATGCAAAGCCCAAATTCGCATAATGTTTTCCAGCTAATCATGCCCATTATGTGCAATTTCATCGTCAATGGAAATGAATTCTGCAGATATTATTCCTGAAATCAAATAGAAATCTTAATACTTCGATAGAATACTTTAGTAGATAGAATACTACTCATTACTAAATAGAATCTTTAATACTTTTAAAAGTAAATTGCTTGTGTCTCCTATTCCGCATCTGATTTTCTAAGAACGGTGTAGTAGTTACAAGCTCATTTTATTCACTTGAGTTATTCTCAAAAAAAACCTTTTTTAATATCGTATTTGGCCAAAAGGATTCGCATACCCTCAGAATTTAATAAATGGGCATTAGGGTATATTATATTAAATATTTTTTCTCATTGAATTACCGAAACCAATAATTTCCAAAATATAAGAATCAATACGACAACAATCACTAATTTAGAGAATTAAATTTAACATAGCCGTTTTGAAATGTGTGGTTGCACCTGACATTTATTTTGCGTACCCTTTTGCGTGACTACCCAACGTTCGTTGTAGCCTGTGTCCTCACGTTAGTTGATAATCGATTATTAGGATTTGTAGACCCTATCCGATTTAAAGGGGTCGGCTGCTGCAATAAACCGTTCTTGTGATTGATCACTACGCCAGTAGTATAGCAGCCAGTTACGCGCGCTTGGGTTATTCTTATTCATGAATGTAACTATGCGCGCATCACAAATTCTGTGGCTACTAGTTTTAGCAATCGAATATGTTGCATTTAAACGAAAGAGAATATGAATACTGGCAATGTTTAATGTTGCAAACATCGCTTCTATTTACTATTATATCACGCCCATTTAGTTATCTCCTCAAAAATTTTCAAAGTAATAATCAGTAATAATATTCGTGTATATATGTATATATATACATATATATATATACATATATATATATACATACATACATAAATATGTATATATATATGCATATATAAACATATCTATATATATTTTTTGTTTATACATATATATTTATTTGTCGACCCTTATATTCTACCATTCAACCTATTTCAATGTGACGTCACACTTTTTATAGTCATTTCCTTCTACCATGTCTTATTTTTTTCTCTTCCTACCGGACGTCAATTTCTTAACGATGCGACGTAATATATCGATAGCACATTTTCCTATGCCTAGTAGGGCTGTTTTTTTCCGAGGGTATGTCCTTTTATGCTAAACATATACTCACACCTAGATGCAGAGTAGAATAGAGAAGGTGAAATACACGGCAAGGAAAACGAAGTGTTTGGTAGGGGAGAAGAGGGGAGACTGTGTTGGAACAAATCCAATGGAGACAAAAGATAGATGGATACAAAGAATTTCAATTGGCGATGGGTTGTTGAAGACCGTAATAGGGAGGATGGCTTTAGGCTAACGAGGACGGGTAAGAACAAGAATAGGCACGGTGATTAGAATTAAGAGGGAAAGGAAGTATTCGGAATTGAAGAGGGGCTTATTGTACGTAGTGTTGGATATCAGGTTGTGTTTTCCTAGGAGTGGTATGTAAATGAACTATTGTAAAAAATTTATCCAACCAAAATATTTCTTTAACGGTAGAATGACATTAATAATTCGAGTTAACTCTAAAATATGAATTAAATCTATGTACACCGTAAACATGCAGAGACACTATCATTTCCGAAAATCCTGAGGCAATCACCAGTGCGCCAATAGAAAAGTAAAATATTTTGTGTTGGAATTCAATGAATGTTGACCACTTCGACCTCTCATAGAGACGTAAATACATCGCAGCAAAAGTCTCCAGTATTTAAAGTCAATTATGGCGAATGTTTTTAATTTTTTCCAATTATTGGTTGTGAGCAGTGGCTGTCTACAGACTTTTGAAAAGTAATAGTGCATACAATACTTTGCAGGTGATTTGAGGAGATCGATTTTTTATTTTTCGCAATGTTTATGTTACGTATCATCGCTTGAATCTAGCAGATGTGCAAAATACGCAGTTGATGCGGAAAAGGTCAACAGATTTGTCTATATCGAGTGGGGCAATTTGAAGCGATAGGTGCGCAGACTAGTTAAGGTTCTCGCGTGGTAAAGTATTAGGGTGAGTAAAAAGGGCGGCGGTGGAATATAGTCTCGAAAAGGGTTGTTCATCTCTAGGGCAAAGAAGGGAGGTAAGGGCATGGAGTAGGGAGAGAAATGAGGAGGAGAATTTTACGAGGCGGTTGAAGTCTCCTCCTTTAACCCATTTCACCTTCTTTCTTCCACCTTTCCTCACCCAAACCCCCTCACTTCTTCCCGCCAAACCCGGTTCTCTCTCCGTATACAGATCCCCGCTAAAGCGGATAATAACCGCGCATGCGCCAAGGTTGGGGTTGGCTGGATTATCTCGCTGTCGTTAGAGGGGAAAGTCGCCCCCGTTCCGGCCGTGGAAACCGGAGGAAGGAAGATTGCAGTGGCGCCTCGTTTTTTGAATAGATGGCGCCACTTTGGATTCTTAAACACGCCAGCGCCATTCCGCTATGCGAGGGTTGTAACGGAAGGATTTGAATTTTTTTGTTTTAAATTCGGAGTCGTTTTCGGAAAGGGAGAAGGACGCGATCTGTGGAGCGGGATCCTCTTCGAATTCTCAATCCACCCCTCCTAGTTTCCTCATGGCCTTCTTTCGCCAAGGTAATCGTCGGACTTTCAAATGCAATGCATCTTCGGAAAAGTTATTAATATCTACGTTATAGGAGAGTTTTTGTACATCATTTTGCTGTTTTTTTTGGATTGTTTATTTGCATTTATTTAAGAATTAATCGTTGCAATTAGGCAATTGTCCTGGTGGCAACGGTCAAGTCTGGTCAGCTGTCATTCATGACATTTACATCTATATAATACATAATCCAAAAACCTACCTTAACCGATAGATTACCTAATAATAATAATAATACATAATCTTACAATACATAATAATAATATCTTAAATGACATGGACATACATGCATCACAAGAAGAACAGATAGACAAAGCTCTTACATACAATGACACCTGATTACCAACTACATTATTACATTTACCATCACCCGTAGGCTAGGTTTACATCACTCGAGAAAATACTACGCACCGTCCATCGCCACACTCCGTCCATAATCACATACTCTTCAATTTCATATACCGTTCAAAATCGCGTCCCGTTAACACATCGTTCACTAACTCTGATTATGGGATATAGAAAAGAAGATAGAAAATAATTATATGAGATAGATATGTTTATGAAATAAGTTTATTTATATTGTCATTGTTTATTTTTTATTGTTTATTTACCAAATAATATTTGTCTTTTTCACAATAAACTAGTAAATCAAGGGTATATGGTAACATAAATTCTCAAATTTATATTTAGAGAGATGAAATGGCACACAAATAATGGCTTACAGTATTATCCCTACTCTTACTCGATGCCTTGGTTCAGAGGCTGATGCGTTGATAACTATGTTGATTTTATCAATTATACTTCCTTGGTTTCCTGTCGTCCTGTTAATCAAAGCTTCAGCTCATTGTGCAGATGTAGGGGTGAATAATGAAGTTTGGTTCCATTAGGGAGTATTAAAAATTTTTGAGACGTTTATTTGTTTCCCGTTCATTTGGCGTGGGTTCTTTGGCAATTGATTGAGTTGCAATTCTCCTGCCTTTTTAGATGAGGAAACGGTGGAATTTGTGTAATACTACTCTTTTAAGTCCTTCAAATTGTGTCAAACATACTGACAGCTTGCCAAGTAAACCTACCATTTTGCCGTAAAAAATCAGATCGTTCTCATCTGCTTTTCAATCTTCCGTCGGTGATTGGCATGTTTTTATCCAAGAGATTTAACCGGAGATATCCCTCCGTTCCAACCCAACAGTCATCCAGGCGTCGATGTTAGGGGGAAATCAATTTCAGCAAATTTCACCAATTTTTCGGATTAAAAACTGACAGGTTTTGACACGTCCCAAAGAAGAGGAGCTATATTAAGTCGACCAACTGGTGTACTTAAGAATGTGTATATGATATTCGCAATGATTGACTTGCTTTGAGCGTTATTAACTTTTTGTTTCACGTCAGCGAAGGATGCCGTGGACATGATGTTTTGTATTTGCAGCTTTTTGGGGACCTAAACGGATTGATATCGACTTAAATTGAAGTACAGTCTGTATTGAGAAGAAACAAACCCCAAATTAACAAAGGGATCCTTTGCTAATATTCCGAAATTCTTTTAAACCTCCAAATTTTATCATTTGCTGTTCGCTGAAAATACGAAAGACGTAATATCCTTGTATCTCTTTCCATTTTGTTAAACGAAGGGTTTATTCCTTCCCAACATTATCCTGGACGCTTTGATTTAATGCTATATTAATTAGTGCATTTGGTTTTCCATTTATATATTTTTACTCATGTTGAATTGTTAGAATTCGTAACATTTTTATGAGCATTAATGCATCTTATTTACAGTACTTGTACAATCTTTATGAAAGCGTTTAAAGATGTTAATACATATGAATTTCATTTTGGAAGATGTTTATTTTTTGTTGCCTTAATTTCATATAAATTTCCTTTTGCGGGTCTGTGTTCTTTTTGAGAAACTGATTTGTTTTGACAAGCATACTAGCTTTTAGTAATGTTCATTTTTGCTTGACCTCCATGTTAATCAAATGACCTCGTTTTCCATTTTCTTGGAGGCAAATCGTGTTTCTAATGAAACGATGAGATTTTTTTGGCAGATGAGTTCACTTTACTTTCATTTGTTCGCTCTTCATTATTATTCCGTTATTCATGTGATTCACTCACATTTATTTCAGATAAGCATTTGCATCTTGCCGCATAATATATTATGATACATTATTATTATAATAATATGGATAAACTAACTATCATATACACACTATCGTATCGTAATTTTCTGTCTTAACTGTCTCATTCTAGTCTTAGGTTATTGATTAGCATCTGTTTGTGTGGTTTTCCCCAGGCCCACACGACCGCAATATGCCAATATCTGGGCCAAAGAAAAGACGCAACTTTTGCCTTAGAAGCGGGCCGTGGTAGAACAGGGGTAGAGCGTTGGACTACTGACCGGAGGGTCCCGGGTTCGATTCCCGGGCAAGCCTCTCAGCGCACCTGCAGCTCCACCCAAGCTATGTGATTTTTCGGGTACCAGATCTTCCTGGGAAACCATAACCGGCACAGGGAAAGACACTGGCTCCCCTACACTGCTAATGTATAAATTTCACACGCCATCGGGCTAAATACTGAGTGAACTCTACCATGACCTACCAAACCGACCTTCGGGTTTATTACTGTGTTTATGGTTTATGGTTTCTTTGGATGTATTTGTGTATATTTCAAGAGATTATTAAAATACTAATAAATGTCAAAATTCCAAGAGTATAGCATGAATTTGCAATTGAAGATATGGCGTTACTCACAAATAAGGAGGGAACGTATATAGAACGTGGTTGAAAGTGAAGGCAAAATTTTCATCTTCCGTTTCTCTTTATTTGGGATTCGTATGTTTCGTGGTGAGTTCACCAAAGCCCATCCACTCCAGTTGCCCCGGTGAGAAAGAGAGAGAGGGAGAAACGTGATCCGCATTGCTTTCCTCATCTTTGGGTGTTTTTTCTTCAGTCGCGGCGGTTTCTTTGAGCAGCGGCGGAGGGAGCGGAGGGCGTGAAATTTGACAAGGGGTTTCAAGGCTGCTCTCTTTTTTTCGCCAAGATATGGACACAGGGGGAGCCAGAACAACAAGAGGATCGCCAACACTGCACTTTTGAGTCTGCAAAGCTCCGCCAAACCCGCCCCCTTACAGCCTTCATAGTTCACTCCAGGGGGGGGGGCAGGAGGGGGATTTTAGGAAGAGGGGATTCGGAGTGTCAAGGGAGTGAGCGAGTTCCATGGCTCCTTCCTGCACTAGTTTTCCGGTGCGAAGTATCTTTTTTTCCTCTTTCCTCTTCCTTTCTCCCTCACGAGAGGTTTTCTTTTCCTCTCTCCAACTCTCTCTTTCTGTGCAGCTCTCACTAAAGGAGCCGTCGACCGAGATTCCTGGAAGAGTCCCTGGCCACCCTCGACCCTCTTTCGATGCCGTCGCTAAGGAAAACAATCCCGATCCTTATTTCATTCGTGTGTCTCGGCAACCTCTAATGGAACGCCCGGATGGGGGTTGGGTTTGATGGAAGGAGGTGGAAAGTTAGGAAAGTAGTCGTTGCTAGTGCGTGGGAGGCGTCCCGACTTTCCTTCTTCCCAGGGTAGGTTACTGTACTACAGGTGTGCGTTAGATCAATCTGCCGGTGTACACGTACACCATGGATAGTGTCTACGTGGGCGTACGCTCGCCATACAGGCCAGTATATATCCCAGATGAAGTGTGTTCATTTAGTTATATCCGATGATGCTTCAATGTACTGATTTCTTTACTATTAAAACTTAAACTATTGAAATCCCACTCATGTAAGATAAATTTTGTGAATTTTGCCAAACATATACGACCAGTTTAATCAAATTTTTGATATCCTCCGATCACAAATGAAACCTCAATGTGTAAAATATGTGATGTAGATGGACGGACTGCACTAAAAATGTTGGAAAAATCTACGGGGAGTTATTTTCTGTGTGTGTGTGTGTGTGTGTATGTGTGTAATGTGTGCATATGTGAATCACAATAAACTTACATAAAAATTTTATCAGCAATATTATGCAATTCTACTAGTTAAGGACAACCATACAATGGTACCCTTGCTTCTATCAACAAAGCACAACCTGACATCAATACAATTCGTTCAATAAGTCCCTCGTCAAATCCGCTCACGTTCTTCCTTCCCTTCTTCCGTCCAATACCCTTATCCAATTCCTTCCCACTCATCTCTTTCCTAAGGTTCTTCTCTCTATAACACTCTTCAACATCGCATTGCCAATCTAAATGGCATCCATCATTCCTGTCTCCTTTGTAGTTCTCCAAACAGTAACCTCTCCTTTGACCATTTTGGTCGAAGAAATTCCAAGATAGGGAAACTGATCCATCCGCTCTATAGACTCCTATTTTGAATTTTAACTTATATTTTCTAGCTCTCGGAAACTGCATAGCATTTTTTCGTTTCTATTGATTCTCAGTCAAAGTATATTGCATTGATTTTACTCCTAAGCATTGCTTGCAAACCCAATGGCTAGGTGGAAAACTGAAGATTCATCATCCTCAAACTTAATTGATGCTATGCATTCTTCGCCGATTCTTATTTCCAGGCCTTACCATGCCTGTTTAACAATTTACTCGACATATATTTTGAAAAACACAGGTCATAATAGACAATCCTGCCTTACTCCTCTTCCTAACATTTCTCATCCGGACTCTCAATCCGCCACTCGTACTTAAGTGGTTTGAGACAATTAAAGGTTTCGGATAAATCTCCTACTCCTATTTACTATATCAAATGTAATCTCACTGGAATGGAATATAAATTTATGAACCAGAAAATTACAATCTAACTTTATTCCATGTTCATCTTTACAAATGAACTGTTCATTGCTATGGCAACAAACATGCCTTTTCCATTCCTGAATCCAAGCTGATTATCCTCTAAGTAATCATTTGCTCTCTTATCCGTTCTCTCGTAGCGATGATACATATTATTTACCGAAGTTAGTGAAACATCGATTTAGCGTTCTATGGTTCTCAAATACACATATTTCCTTCTTTAAGATGGGAATTTACACTTATCTGATGACATCTTCCGACCAAATTCCTCCCTCATAAATCCTATGAAGTAGTCTGTAAAAATTCTTCTTCATACGAAAAGTGAAGAATCAGGCGTGATATTGTGGAATCGAGACATAATGAAAACTTTGTTGCAATTTTCCACAGTTAAAACTTTATTAAACTTTATTGCCGACCATGGTTTCGATACACTTTCGAGACCTGAAGATGATACAGTGTATCGAAACCATGGTCGGCAATAAAGTTTTAACTGTGGAAAATTGCAACAAAGTTTTCATTATTTCTTCTTCATACGTTTCCTTAAACGACATCTAAAAGTAGTTCCGCTGGTATTTTGTCTACCCTCTGGGCCTCAGTTGATTTCAATTCCTGTGATATCCTTTTGTACCTCCATCTATTATGCGTGTGCCTAAGCTATACTCCTGTATTCATCATATTATTATTATGTCCACCCTATATTATATTTTTATGTCTAAGATTTGCTGGTCTCACATCTTTAACTTTTCTTCAGTATATTTTTTTCCATTTCTCTGTTGTATCATCCCTGATTAATGATTTTCCTGATTTATCTTAACTGGTTGGCGCGTATTTTAACTTTTTACTTCCTAATAAAGCTTCAACCTACCTGAATACTGAAATATTTCATTATACTGAAAACAGAAATAAGAAATACTTATACAGGTATACTCTTCGAGTATTAACTCCGACTTTAAATCACAGATGAGCAGCTCCGTTTATAGATATTACCAATTGCTGCAACGGAATAAACATAACTTTTCAATCAACATTTCAGATTCGACGAAAACACAATTCAAAGCGCAAAAGTCGGAAGGAGTCTTGTAGTATCAGTATGTCAGCGGGTAAAGTAAGTTAATTATTAGAGTTAATAGTTATGAGTATTGAATTATTGGGTGTAACGCATTGGCCGTATATTCCCATCTTTAGACTTCTACGACCTTCATTTTAATCTTATCTTTCTGTAATTTGCACCTAATCATCTCCATCTCCAAAGCGTTTTCACTTGTAGCAGCAATTTGGAATAAATCGGTGGCTGATAGGCTTAGCATATCTTAGTTACTGAAGTTGCGCAGTTTTGCAGAATGATGAAAATAATGAATGTGAAAAGGAGAGAGAGATCATTGCAGAAGTACTTGAAGAATGAGAGCAGAGGAAAGCTAATGGAGAACATTTGCAAGAAGAAGAGCGAAAATAATTGGATCGTTGGCTGGATATCTTACGGAAGACCATTAGGATGGCTATGTAAACGGGAGGAATTACATTGGATAGCCAAGGATTATTAACTGGAGGAAGCAAGTAATGAAAAATGTTGCTGCAAAGAACTCGGAGGAATGGAGAGATTGGCGATGAAAAGAATAGTCTAATGTGCTGTTATATACCGATCCCCGGAATTTCAATCTCTGATAACTAAGCTCTGCTATGACTACTCAGTAGGTGAACATCATCAGGGAAGTCGAATCGAAGGACCGAAGAAACTTTCGTGTTTTGCCTATCGAAGGCAAAATTCGAACACAAGGTCAAAAACCTTTCCTCCATGCATTCAATGCTTTGGTTGAATGAAATTAATTGCTGCATCGTTACGGTTTTAAAGCAAATTCATTTGTGCTGTATTTTTATAATTTGTAACACAGCACCAGAAAATTAGTCAATGGACAGAGGGAACTTTGGAAGTTGTTTGAGTGGTTCACTCCGCCAAATGCTAAATTACATATTTTTCGGCTAAATGATGTTAATTTAATTCCATCATAATTTTCAAATCCATAACTACGGCTCCAAATGACTTTTAAAACCAGGATGATGATGATGATTACGGAGAAAAACGGCATGAACATGAAACGTTCGGAGAAAATTTGTTTGCTCATATTCGAGATGATTTTTACCAATTTTTTGATGTTCGATCCCTACCCAGCACGGGATTTAATGTACGATTAAGGATGAATTTTTAAATTATTGGTTCTGTTTTAAATTATATCAATATTTTTTTGAATACCCATAAACTTTCATCTTTATTTAACCACCCATCCCTTTATCGAGTAATTCTCATCGGAAACCATAATTACAACTCGAGGATTGGCTCTAATAGCTATAAAATGATAGGGCTCATTTCATACATTGTCTAAGGTATGAATTTTACAGCATTGAACTGAAAAAGTGCCACATGAACCGTTTTGTGCGAAAGAATTCGAAAGAAGTTCGGGATAGACTTTACAAAAGATCATAGCCGTTGTTTTTACCAACACAGATTTGGTGACTCCATTCCTGCAGTTTCAATAGAATTTTCTCAAAGCGATGAGTATTTAAATCCCTTTGCGTTGGTCATCGAAAATGTACTCACAAGATTTTTGCGATTATTATTGTGTAATATTTGTTTGATGATTCAAATTATAATTTAGGTTAAACATCTTCAAACAGCTTCTTCAATATGTAAAGCATATTTCTAAAGTATGTGTCCCTAGGAGGTCACGTGCAAAGTTGAAGGTCACTGAAGGAAAAATAACGGAAAAGTACTCGAATTGGAAATCTGTTTGATGTTTATTTAACCTTTACGCATGTTGTTTGTTTTTCTAAGGAGCGTGATTCAGCAGGCGGATGATTTTAGTTGGTTTCTTTAAAGTATTTACTCGATCGAACAATTTTATTTTTGTACCCTCTTGAATCCTTGCTTATTTATCCATAGTTTTCGGCGAGCTTAGATTGCTTTGGAGAATTCATTCGCAAATATAATATAAACTGAGAATATGGAAAAATCGTATTGGTTTGTTGATGAATATATCTGTTGATTTTGGTATTATATAGAAGTTTGTAAGGTTCGTCTTCACTTGATTCACTTCTTTTATTTAATTTTGTGTTTTATCGTACGATTCCGCGTTAAAATTCTAAAATTATTACACGCATTCCTTTGATATAATGAACATATGTTAGATATTTTGTTTATTTTCTCGGTCATGATTCCATTATTTCGTCCTTTCCTGAATGGCTAAATACGTGTTCTATTACATTTGTATTATCTTTAACAAATTGAATTTTCGTATTAGTTTTATCTATGCTTTTATATTTTCACACCTTCATTGTGGCGTACTTTGCTTCATATTTTTAAATATGGTTCTCTCCTGCATGAAGTAGTGAATGTATTTCTTCCAAATATCTAATAGCGTTTCTTGTAGGAATTTTAGTTTCTTACTTCAATCGGTAGGAGTGCTTTAAATTCTGCTTCAAATTCTAATAATTTCCGGAAGATCCCTGAAATTTTCATCGTCATTAAACGTTTAGTTTTGATTTAACATTTGTCATTTCAAATGGAAATAAACTAGACTATGCTTTTTTGCTATCGTTACTCTCCATGTTATCGTACTTGTTTGGAGAGTAGATATTTGAGGACTTTTGGGGGCCATATCCCTCATATATTTACTTACATGAAAAATTTTATTCCGCTTTTCCATTTACACGTATTATTCAGAAATATTTTATCCATATCGTTTATAAAAAAACATTATCCTAATCGATAATAATATCTAATAATCCTAATTGATTTCATTATTTCTAAGGTGTACGGAACTGAAGTGTTGGATTAAATTTGTTTTCTTGGCCTATTTGTGGTTCATTTGACCTGAGGAACGGTTGATACGAAACTAGGAACGGCTGTAACGCATAACGGCTCAAAAATACACAGCCGTAAACATTCGCACGCAAATAAATCCTTTCAAATCCAAATCCAAATTCCAAATCCAAATTAAAAAAATGTTTTGAGCAAGAAAGTAGAGATATAAGTTATTGTTAAATCATTAACTGAATTTCAATATGCGAGCAAGCATTTTATCAGAAAGTAATGACTCTCAATCCTTCAATTTTTTCATTGGATGAAATATTTTCGCCAATTATTTATTAAAGTTCTCTCGGTTACACAAAACATGATCTTTCCTAAGATATAGCTCACGTTCTTCTCTCTTGGATAATTGAAGAGAATATCAAGAAATCTAATTATTCTCGGAGGCTTGAGGAAAAAAGGTCACCGTGACCTCTATGCGTGACGTCTTCTAAGGGTTTAATAGCGTAGAAAAATGAAATTTGATGTTGAATAAATGACCCTTTCCTCCTGGTAATATCACTCTTCTCCCAAATTACGCCGCGGAGACATGAATGACGGAAGCATAAAACCGGAGGGCATATTACGACTTTGAAGGAGTTTGTGACTTCATGGATCTCAGGTTATTTGAAAGGTCAGGAGTTTGCTCTTTAATTAAAAAGAATAAGAATTTTCCACAATAGCTTAGCTATTGGGGTTTAACCCTAAATAGTAGAAAATAGAGTAAATTGAATCAACATATGTGATATGATACTGTGAAGTATTTTTTTTCCTGCTCGTGGGGTAGGAAATGGAGGATTTCGGACATTGGAAGGTTTTTTCCTTCGAATAGTCCGCGTTCATACAAGTCCGTTTCAATAACCACCGCCGTGCATATTAATGAACGTTGAAGTCAGTATTAACTCCGGAGAAACGTGGTGAGAAAGCTGAGATGACAGAACTATATTATTCCATATAAAGTCTTTAAAGTAAAGAGAATTTTTCCTATTTTGAACTTAGACGTCGTGGCGTGAAATAATATTATATTTGTTCTTTCATTTAATGGAGAAAGATATCGGGACATCTTAAACACAAGTAACTTTATTATACCTACTTTAACAATTTCTTCTCTATTATATTTTTATGAAAGTCAAACTGATAAGTATTAGGCCAGTTTGAATCTTTTGTATTTAACTCCTCTTTATAATTGACGTTTATTTGATATGGGAGTCATTTACCAGTTTAACTAAAATTTCCCAAAGTACCATCTCAATAAATGTTATTTTCAGTTTTTCATGTCCTCACTTTTTGGAATCAACATTTTGAATACCTCATATGATTTGTAAATATAGGGATAAGAGAAGCGAATTCTGAGCACTGTTCTCAGTCGCATTGTTTCATCAAAATGTAAATGTTCACTTAATGTTTTACTGGACAGTTTTCCGAGCGAGGTGATATTCAAGTAAATGGATCATTATGAAAGCAGTAAATGGTTATGAATATTTAATATTCCATAGTTGGAAGAATAAATTCATCATCCATTTATGATGATGTAATTTTCTTGAAGTTATTGATGAAATTATCCACGGAAAATGAGCAGCAGTGTATATTATAAATTGATATTTCGTTTGTTTTAATTTAATTTTTTTAATGTTTAAAATATCCAAAGCACATAAACATGTTTCTTCAAAGGGTTTATATAATTATATATCGTATATATTAGTAGTTCCTTCTGTCCGCAGTGGAAGGTGGTCTCACCACTGAAAATTTCGGAATATTGTGTGTCTTTTTATATATTTTTCTATATTTTTGTTTGTTCAACGCCATTTCGCTCGCTTTTCCACCTATCCCCTCTCCTGTGGTTGTCTGTTATATGTGTTCCTATCCCTTTTCCTTATATCTATGTCCATGTGAAGTATATTTGTTCGCCATAATCCGGATTTTGGTGTTTAAATGTGTATGTATGCATATATATATATATATATATATATATATATATATATATATATATATATATATATACACACTTTTTTGGAAAACCCACAAACGTGTAATGTAAATTCACTGATAGTCATAACAAACACAGAAACCAAAACACACAAAAGAGAGACTCACTGGTTCTCGAATTTTCGGTGGTCCAACCACCTTTCTCAAGAGAACAGAACTCTGTTCTGTTTCTAATTCCTCTTGAGAAAGGTGGTTGGACCACCGAAAATTCGAGAACCAGTGAGTCCCTCTTTTGTGTGTTTTGGTTTCTGTGTTTGTTATGACTATCAGTGAATTTTTATATTTATTTATTAGGTAATCTACCGGTTAAGGTAGGTTTTTTGGATGGACACAACTATCAAATAAACATTTTGTGACTCCCCACCTAGCAAACTAATCTATATCAGGTCCCTCTTCATCTCGGTGTACTTCTTTTCTCCCTTCATCCCGTCCAACATACCTATCCTGTTCCTACCATTACCTCGCTTGCCCAACATTCTCCCCTCTATTACCCTCTTCAACATTCCACTACCGCTCAATACGCCTTTCATCCATTTTTCCTGCCTCCATAGGATTTCTCTCAACAAACCCCTCTCCTCCCCCAGAATTTATATATATATATATATATATATATATATATATATATATATATATATATATACACACACAAATCAATTAACAGTTTTTCATACGAAGTATGAATACCGTTGTCCAGAAAACGGGGTTATAACCTTTTCTCGTAGAAAAAATTTGGCAGAGCAAAAGTCGTCCGGATCGAAGGTTTGCTCGAAGATTTTCGCGGTCAGTCGACCTCTCAGACTCATTTCCTTGGTCGGAGTGATATAAGCCATGTTTGTTTTTCCTCACTAAGCAAGAGCAAATCCTTTTAATCTCGTTAGCCGCAACCGTGCGGCTCTGCTGTAGTCTTGTTGGAACAAACGCTGACGTCTCCAAATTTCATTACTACAGCGGCCTCTTCAGCTTTGGCGAACACAGAGTAAAAATCTATACTCGGAAGCCCTACTTAACCGTCACTCTTTTCTAAACGCTATCTTTGCAGTCCATTTTACTTTATTTAATATTGTTTTTTTTTACTGATGGATAATATATTTAAAGTCTGATAATCAAAACATCTGTTTCTTGTCCCGACCATTTGGTCGTGCGTGCCATTATCTAAAAATGTTAAAATACCTTCTTTCCAGAAGACTTATTTTTGCTTAATTTCGAGGCTGCATTTTAGTTTGTTTTATCCAAAAGAAGACTGCTTTTATGGATAAGTTGCAGTTTATTTCTTTTATAAAAAAAACCTTTATTTTTCTTTGCCCTAAAATATTCTCAGGACGATATTGCGCATCGATAAAAGTTTTTGTGAATTTAAATTTGCAAATGCTCTGCATGCTTTGTAATGTAAAGATTTTTAAACTACATGATAGTTCTAACTTGAGACAATTTGGTGACAAATTATGCTTCTAAACACACGAAGAACGTATGCATTCGGAAAATAAAGCCAGTGCACCCGGAGCCGGAACGTTTGCCTTCTATTCTAATAAAAATAAGTTATAGAGGTCATGTGAATACTTCTCCGGGATTCCGTAAAAATTTCAACCAGCGGGAAACGTTTCAAGAATTTAAGATTATACGTCGTCCCCTTGCGGTCGTAACTGGCCGGAAGTGGAGGGGATAAAAACCCTGGGAATCCTGTGGGTTATGCAATCCACGTAGCTTTCAAGCACATTAGGTTGCATCCTTCGAGCACGCACGGATTTAGTTCAGCGGAGTGTGGTGAGCCGGCGGCGGCGACCTATTTTAAGCGACCGGCGGTCGGTCGGTCATTGGGCCGGTTGAACGACGGTAGCCTCCTTGGCATTTTCTCTTCCTGACGAGGAAACAAAGCCAACTCAGAAGCATCGATCGCGGCGATACTCATCACGCAACAGCTGACACACTGAGAGTTGACAGTTAAATCAATTCTATGCTCTCATCACGCTTCGGAGAAAGCCTCCGGCGGCTATTTCCAGCTCTCTCTGATGTCATCGAGATATGAAAGTATAATGGAAACCTCCTTGCTAAAATAGGTCTTGAATGAAAATATTATGGGTCCCTGCTTATGTTATGTTACAGGGCATCGCCGATTTATTTTGGTGACATGAAAGGCCGGCACGTTTGAATGACACCAGTGGGGCGAAAACTCAACGAGGGTCCGATGCGTCAGGATCACCAAAGTAGTTCATATGAACGTCCTTCGTTTTATATGTAGTTTGGACGTGACATCTTTCCGAGTATTTTCTCACTCACTGTACTTTCGATTAGATGGTGTTGAAATTGGTTGACATTAATTGATGTTGACATTCAAATGAATAATCTTCGGAGATTAAATGCATAAGCCCAAAAGCTTACCATGAACTTTCATTGAAGAAATCTTTTGTCGCAAAACTGGCTTTACCATACGTCCTCCTACGATGCAATTAGTCAAATTTTTATTTGCTTATAATTTTCATTTTCTTTCATAATTTAGGGAGAGCTATTAAAACGCTGTTATGATAGAAAAATATGCCAAAAAGTATAAGCAGTACCCATCCTGGTCGTTGCCAGATCGTCAAAATTTGTTTATAAAATGTTTATTCTTATACCATGCAGCTTCTACTTCCATTTGCAAAAAATACACTAAACCTTTTGCATTTTAAAAAATTATCGAAGCATATTGCACAATTTGATGAAACTGTTACAGATCGAACAACGTAAATAGAGCAGTACTTAATACAATAATTCTCTTGTCCTTAAAGGAGAGAAGAATATTATTTTATAAAGGAATTATATGCCGACTACTATCCTGTTTCTACCCTTTCCTCGCTTGCCCAACATTCTCCCCTCTATTACCTTCTTCAACATAATAGAGGGGAGAATGTTGGGCAAGCGAGGAAAGGGTAGGAACAGGATAGGGATGTTGGATGGGATGAAGGGAGGAAAGAAGTACACAGAGATGAAGAGGGACCTGATGTAGTTTAGGTTGCTGGATTGGGTTTTGTTTGGAGTTACAAAATATTTATTTGATAGTTGTGTCCATCCAAAAACCTACCTTAACTGGTAGATTACCTAATAAATAAATGCCGACTACTTGGTGGAAAATTGAACGACGAGGTTTAGTATAATTTCCCTCTCTTGTACTGTATGTATTGTTCTCGACAGATACTTCCCAGTTTTTTTTCAAGATTCCCCAAGTAATCAACTCAAAGGCTGGCTTGACTGGTCAGTGTAGAGATTGCCTAATGGTTAACCCAACGGTGTGTGAAATTCGTGTACAAGAGGAGAAGACGGTTCTTTTGGTTCCCTGTGGTTTCCCATGAATATTGGTAATTGAAAAAATAATATTGCTCAGAGGAGTCATTAAGGAGAGACCCAGAGTTCAGGGCAAACATTATATTTGTTCTAATCTTCTACTATCTTTCGCTACCGTTATCCATGCAGTAGGATCGTTGAAAAATAAACTATCTAGTTTTTTGATTGATTGTTTCCCGATTTCCGGCAAAGCGTCATATTAAGCCTGTAATTTGCTTCCTCTAACAGTAATTTAAATTTACATATGCTCGAAAGCCTTACTTTCATTTCTTCCGTCCTCCATTACTCATTCCGACTCCTCTTTTTAAATAGTAAATGTATCCCAATTCTTGGTGAATGCTTTTTCACGTATTTGATTAAAAATATTTTCAGATCTCTTTCGTGTTCCTCTCTTAAGAGGCTTCGTCTTCATAGACTTTAAATTTGTTTTCTGTTAAGAAACTGCACCATTTTACGAATAACTTATTGTCGCAATTCTAACTTCACTGAGGGTTTACTGTGTCAGAAAAAAATAAATATACCTTAAATACCTTGTGTTATACATAATATTCGAGCAATAAGGAACAAATTTGTGTTTGTTTGGGAATTAATAATAAAGTTTATAACTTAAAACCGAATTTTCAGGTAGCTTAATCTTTTCATATCGTATACTCAAAAATATTTTGTTTGAACGCCATCTCTTGGCCAAAGAATCGGGGAACTTGGTTGCAAAATTCATCGCAGATCTCATTGTAGAGTACGTTTCCTCGTTATCTCAAGTGGTTAGAGCATCCGCCGGGAAAGTGGAAAGATCCAGTGTTCAATTCTCGGCCGAGGAAATATTTTTGCGCTTGTCATCTGCTCAATTCCACCTTCCCCACCTCTACTGTGTTTGTCATTTACATGTGTTGTTATCCCTTTTCCATGTGTTTTCGTGTTTCAATGTATATATATATATATATATATATATATATATATGAATGTCATATGTTTTGGAGGTTGATTGATGTACGTTCATCTGGTCATTTTAAGCTGTAGAAGTTAGGATGTAAATCATTAAACACATCGATAATGTCCTAGAGGGCACTAAATAAAGAAATTGTGGATGAGCGTTTGATTATTGTTCTGGCATTTGCTCAAGTTTGCCCGTGATAATTCAATGCTTCATTATTATAAATGAGAATCGAAACGCAGCAGGTTAAAGCTCTTTCCACGTAACTTAAATGGAGAGGACCCACCCGGTATGAACCGATGGACTGCCATGAGAGCATGAACCAATTGTTTAGCTCAATGTACGCCGTCCCATTTATGTGCATAAAAATTTCTACCACGATAGAGTATTAAGTTAATCTGAAGTTAAAAAAAAGAAATCAAAATGCCAAACCTGTGTAAATAAGGTAGATAAACAGAAATGGTCAATCGTATAGAAAGAAAGAAAACACGGCAATTCCACATTTACACTTTGTTCAGACGACCATGGTTTCACCACTGCGTGGCATTTACAGGTGAAGGCATACATAGTATAGGGCCATCCATAGTATAGGGTCATACATTGAATGGACGAATGTAAAATAAATTGACTACATACGAGAGACGTGACTGAATCCGAAAAAAGTGTTTTTTTCAAAAGTACAGCTGTACTTCTTCATCAAGGCATTTGGATATTTGCTTGTCCATGAATGAGTGACAGCTACTGCCAAATTTTTGATCATTTTCACAGGTAGAAGAATTTACTTCTTTTATTTAAAAAAACTTATAACACGTTTTGATACTTGGATAACAATTCTTAAAATCATTATTGGTTTCGGTAAGTGTTTCGTAACAACACATGTTATAGCTGAAAATCATAACTATTAGAGAAATTATTCTGTAATCATTAGCAAACATTCGGCAACGTTTTTGGAATGCAGTTATATGAGGCTTAACGCTTCGAAAAGATAGAGTTATGAGATCCAAAACGAAAAAAAATTCATATTCATTTTCACGGTTACCTGCCATATAACTCCGTCTCATGAATTCAAAAGGGCTTAATATCCTCTAGGCTAATGTCGTGAAAGCTCTGTGTGCATCGGATGTCGTAATTAGGGGTAGCCCAACCATAAAAGGGTTGGAAACCGCTGCTCCCCCGACCCCTTGGCGGTCATCTCGGTCGGATACCCCTGCGTTACACACCCTATTACCTCGGTGCTCCTTCGTCCAATCAATTGGGGCGTGGTCGAAATTCATCCCATGCGATTGGAAACGCACGCAAGGAGATTTAATCTCTTGATTGCGCCGTTTTAATGCCGCGGACGGGGATTTTGTGACGTCATTCGGAGAGACCACCAGGTGGCGGAATGATGAGATGATGGCCTGGCGGAATCCTTTCGCTCAATCGTCCATTCACTCGTGAATATCCAGCAACATTCCGGATGAGAAGGATTTGCCCGTTGTGATTCCGAATCATCAACGCCTCGGCTTCACGTTGTGCAGATATCATGCAATAAGGCTATATTAGCTTATGATTGGTTATCATAGACACACTTCATATATAAATTGTGAAATATAATCTCGTATGTTTAATTCAAGGTATGGCGACATCCTTGTTGCCCTAGCTTACCGCACACATGGAAAAAATAGATAATCAAGACTTCATATCAATATTTATTCCTTCGATACAACATAAGTTGTATCGAAGGAATATGAATATGAATTTTCATGGAGAATTTTCACAAATTTAATATAGAATTAGAAGGTGAAATGGACCGAAAAGAATACAAATGAGGAAGTACTAGGGATGGAGGGTGAGGGGAGGGGTTGGTTGGAAGAAATCCTATGGAGGCAGGAAAAATGGATGAAAGGCGTATTGATCGGCAGTGGGATGTTGAAGAAGGTAATAGAGGGGAGAATGTTAGGCAAACGAGGAAAGGGCAGGAACAGGATAGAGATGTTGGACGGGATGAAGGGAGGAATGAAATACACAGAGATGAAGAGAGACCTGATGCAGAGTAGGCTACTGGATTGTGTTTTGTTAGGAGCCACAAAGTATTTATTTGGTATTTGTGTCTATCCAAAACCCTACCTTAACCGGTAAATTACCTAATAATAATATATAGTACAGCTGGGGTGGAGCTGAAGGTTCCCAGAGAGGCTTGTCCGGGCCCACCGCTCAGTAGTCAAACTCTCTACCCCTTGACTACCGCGTACCTATAGACAGCCATCCTATAACACATTTAAGTGGCAAAGACGAAGACATCTTAAATTAGATCCATTTTAAAGTGTAAGCTAATACTGCTGTATGTTAATACTAAAGTGTATGCTTGTAATCATTTGGCGGACGGTAATCTTACGCGGTGGAAGACCAGGGTGGTGCTCTTTCAAGCCCGGTAGATTTCTTTCAACATGGCCAACTAAAGCGGAGCCGGATGTGTTTCTGGGAACTTCAAGTTAAATTCAAAATAAATTAAAGTTAAATACGTAAGGGTGAGTGATAACAGAGGAAGGGTCCTCTGGAAATGAATGAGTGAATTTTTCTCATGGCGAAGGTCTTACTGCGGCGAACGAGTTGGGCGCTATGATGTTGATATGATGTTAAAGACTGTGATGCAAAGAAGAACGTCAGGCAAGCGGGGAGGGGAATGAATAGGATGGAGGCATGTTGGAAGGAAAGATGGGAGGAAGCAAGCATGCGGAATTGAAGAGAGACTACTCTTATATTGGGTGTCAGGTGATGTTTTATTATGGGGGCAAAAATATTGTGCCGTTGTTGAGCAAATCAGAAACCAACTATGCGAGATATATTTCTTTAGAGAGAAATTTGGAGAAAAACGTCTCGTTTGTTTTTCAGGTTGAAAACTTTTTAGACCACACTATTAACGGTAAACTATCTAGTAATAATAATCAACACAAACACCTTTTTTATCCTTATATCAACTGAAGTTCACTAATTTAAAGGGTTGAATTTTAAAAATGCTTTTCGCCGAGATCTCATTATTTAAGTCGTTGCTTATTATGACGCCGAAGATCACACTTTATTCTCAATGGTTCACAATCTAAGAGAAATGAAAATATAAATTCGAGCCAGGAAAAATTTGACCATTTCTATAGAAGACTGTTTTAGCCGCTACTATGTGGAATTTTTCCATCGTATAGAAAGAAAGAAAACACGGCAATTCCACATTTACACTTTATTCAGGCGACCATGGTTTCACCACTGCGTGGCATCTTCAGGTGAAGGCATACATAGTATAGGGCGGGTATATATACACAGTCAGGAAGGGGGGGTGGATTGGGGAGAAAGGAAGAGGGAGGGGGGGGAGGAGTCTGGGTAATGGGTAGGAGTGGGAGAGGTTATAGGGCACTCAGCGGGGGTTTGAAGGCTTTGCGTGGTTAAGGGGGAATGGTTTGGAAATGGGAGGCATAAGAGAGGGGAACGGGAAGGGTACAATATCTCATTAACCAGGTGGGTTTCTTTAGAATTCTTACGGGTGATTATTTCCAACTCTTCCAGCGCATCTAACCTTGGGCCATTTTTATATACTATGTGATACCCTATACTATGGATGACCCTATACTATGGATGACCCTATACTATGGATGACCCTATACTATGTATGCCTTCACCTGAAGATGCCACGCAGTGGTGAAACCATGGTCGTCTGAACAAAGTGTAAATGTGGAATTGCCGTGTTTTCTTTCTTTCTATACTATTGACCATTTCTGTTTATCTACCTTATTTACACAGGTTTGGCATTTTGATTTCTTTTTTTTAACTTCAGATTAACTTAATACTCTATCGTGGTAGAAATTTTTATGCACATAAATGGGACGGCGTACATTGAGCTAAACAATTGATTCATGCTCTCATGGCAGTCCATCGGTTCATACCGGGTGGGTCCTTTCCATTTAAGTTACGTGGAAAGAGCTTTAACCTGCTGCGTTTCGATTCTCATTTATAATAATGAAGCATTGAATTATCACGGGAAAACTTGAGCAAATGCCAGAACAATAATCAAACGCACATCCACAATTTCTTCATTTAGTGCCCTCTAGGACATTATCGATGTGTTTAATGATTTACATCCTAACTTCTACAGCTTAAAATGACCAGATAAACGTAAATCGATCAACCTTCAAAACATATGACATTCATATATATATATATATATATATATACATTCAAACACGAAAATACATGGAAAAGGGATAACAACACATGTAAATGACAAACACAGTAGAGGTGGGGAAGGTGGAATTGAGCAGATGACAAGCGCAAAAATATTTCCTCGGCCGAGAATTGAACACTGGATCTTTCCACTTTCCCGGCGGATGCTCTAACCACTTGAGATAACGAGAAAACGTACTCTACAATGAGATCTGCGATGTATTATGCAACCAAGTTCCCCGATTCTTTGGCCAAGAGATGGCGTTCAAACAAAATATTTTTGAGTATACGATATGAAAAGATTAAGCTACCTGAAAATTCGGTTTTAAGTTATAAACTTTATTATTAATTCCCAAACAAACACAAATTTGTTCCTTATTGCTCGAATATTATGTATAACACAAGGTATTTAAGGTATATTTATTTTTTTCTGACACAGTAAACCCTCAGTGAAGTTAGAATTGCGACAATAAGTTATTCGTAAAATGGTGCAGTTTCTTAACAGAAAACAAATTTAAAGTCTATGAAGACGGAGCCTCTTAAGAGAGGAACACGAAAGAGATATGAAAATATTTTTAATCAAATACGTGAAAAAGCATTCACCAAGAATTGGGATACATTTACTATTTAAAAAGAGGAGTCGGAATGAGTAATGGAGGACGGAAGAAATGAAAGTAAGGCTTTCGAGCATATGTAAATTTAAATTACTATTAGAGGAAGCAAATTACAGGCTTAATATGACGCTTTGCCGGAAATCGGGAACAATCAATCAAAAAACTAGATAGTTTATTTTTCAACGATCCTACTACACGGACAACGGCAGCGAAAGACAGTAGAAGATTAGAACAAATATAATGTTTCGCCAACGATGAATGGTGAAAATAAAATATTCGCACCGTATGACTGATGAAGTCTGTTGTGGGAGTGAGCGGAAGAAAATACTAGGGAAGTCTGAGAGAAAGCTGGAGAAATACATTGGGTTTTTTTTCCCGGAGATATGTTTTTGTATCTACAAAATTAGATGTGAACCTGTTAGTTTCCCTTATATAATCCGACGTACGTGTACCAACATTTTGATTCTCCAATTCATAGAGCTTTGTGTTTAAACGTTGGCTGTCCTACACTCATTATATTATTTTACAACGAAACACTTAAGTCTGGATTATTCGTTATCTACTTTTTAGTATCAGAGAAATATCTATTTATTTTTTGTTTTCCTTAGTCAAATGTAAAATGCAGCATGTGTACAGCATATTCAGTTATAGTGCAGGCTTGAAATTTAAAGAGAGCAACGGAACTCGGTTGAGCATATATTTACATAAACGATGATTGACAGAAATGACGAATATACCTGCATGCAAAATAAATTCATTCTGCATTCTTGCAGTTTCCATTTTTTCCCTTCTTAACAATGAATCAGTTTATGTTTTCCTCGATTCAAATTCCAAAACCTGCCAAAAAATCATCATTACTAGTAAACCTTACATCAAAGAGGTGATAACTTGTAACACATTTTACGACTAACTACACTGTAGTATCGAAATTGTGAATTTTTCACTTTATTAAGAAGGTTTTTCATTTAAAAACAACTGTGATTGTAACAAGTAATTCATGTATCAGTAAATTCAAATTTTACGGGCTACGGGTGTACTGGTGAATTTGGCGGATTCTGAGGGCTGTGCTTTGGGAATAATTGTGCTTTAATAAACATTTAAAGGAATATTATTCGAATATACTTTTTTTAATAACTACTGACCCTCGAGCATGAAACTAGCTGCTGTAGTGTGCGTTGCAGTCTCCATAATTACTGCGACTATTTCCAAATTTTATATGATTTTCAACTTTATTTGTCGTAAATAGGTCGGCAAATTAAGTTTGTTCATATTCAATACCTCGTTGGAGTTCAAATAAATCCCCTACTGCCTGTTTTGATAACAAAGTATTAGTAATGCATAGATGAAATTGTTATCTTTTTATTTATTTTCTGTATTTACTGATCTAAGCTGTACCACGTGAATTGTCGAAGTTTGCATGTAGTTTTAACACTCGGATGATAAGTTTCAACTTTTCATCTCGCAAATCCCGTCTCTCCCTTTCTCATGTGTGAACATTTCTCTTCAGTCAGGTCGAAGGTGGGTTGGGGTCGACGTGTGATTAATTGATGCTGCTTCATCTTCCTAAACTTTGGTCATCGGGACTCGAAGTTCCTCAAGTGCTTCAAGGTCAAGACGCAGCCCTTTCGAAGAGGATGCCATCATCTTCTTCATCCCTCTGGAGCGTCTCCCTGGAGCGGCGCTCGCCGCTGGAGGCTTAGCCGCCCGCAATCTCTCCCCGTGATGTGTTTCGTGTCCCGTCGCTAGGGGCCCCTAGCGTGCATTTCTACCGTCTCGCTCCGACAACTCTCCGTCGGCAAATCGGTCGGCCCGAAACTAGGACGAAGGATGGCGGCTCACTCTGGTGGACCTTCGAGGCAACGCTCGCTCAAGGACCGGCTCAGAGAGGGCATCACCGGCAGCTTCTCGTGGCAGTGAGTACATTACCCACTAAAAAGTTCATTATGTCACATCGTATTAGTCTTCGTTTCAGATACCTCTTCCTCACCCTTCTTCCCTTTGGTCTTTTTCTTCATTGTGTTATGGTGATGGATGCTTGCGTATTTTTTTAAGTCTCCCGTTCAGAGGAGAAAACATGCTAATTCTTGGAAAACTTAGTAAATAAATATACCATATGCATATATTCGAAATGGAACGCTCTTCGGCGACGCACTAAGAAATATATAATATATTTATGTTTGCAAATACTCGTATATAAATATATATATATACATATATATTTTTTTTCGAAGTGGTTAGAGCATCGGCACGGCATGTTGAATGATCCGGTGTTCAAGTCCTGGTTAAGGAAATATTTTTGCGCTCGATTCCGCCTTCCCCACCTCTACTGTGTTCGTTTTTATGTGTGTTCCTATCCCCTTTCTTTATATCTATTTCCATGTGAATGAGTGTATATATATGCTCACAAACACGGAAATCCTGCCATACGGCGAACAAATATTATTTTCACACATAGAAATATAAGGAAAGGGGATAGGGAAATACATAAAAGACCAACACAGGAAAGGTGGGGAAGGCGGATTAGAGCATATCACTAATGTAAAAATATTTCCTTATCCGGATTTCGAACCACGGACCTTCCACCTGCCGGGCGGATGCTCTACCAACTAAGCAAATAAGGAGACCAGATTTACACTGGGATCTGCGATATTATAAAGCTATCTTATAAAGCTATAAATATCTCTTCTATTGGTGTAAGGAAAGGGGATAGTAACATATATAAAGGACGAACACAGGAGAGGTGGGGAAGGCGGAATCAGGCAGAATCACGAACGTAAAAATATTTCCTAGACCGGGATTTGAACATATATATGTATACATGGATACGAAAATAAACTATAGAGACAAATATTAGGGTCTGACTTCCTCTTAGCTTCACTCCGTGAAGGTCCCTCTTCATTCGACGAAGGCGCATGATCAACAAAACGTGTGTCCTTTACATGCACTCTTTGTTGGAGCTGCTCTACCTTTCTTCAAGAAGTCTACTTGTGGGTTCATAACTATGTTTATAACAAAGTTATAATATGACTCTCCATTTAATTTTTCCGACATCATTGAGATGGGGAAAATCCCATTCGGGAGCGCGTAAAAGATCATGACCTCAAACGAGATTTCGAATCACAGCCGAGGGGTGGGGATGTGTAACATCTCCGGGGCACCCCTTTTACTCGGATGTTATACGAGGAACCCCTTTATATCCGGGAGATGAAATGAAACATTCTCCAAATTGGACGTTAACTCTTACAAAAGGTTTGTGTTTTCGCCTTTTTCGTGTTTATGTATTTTCCTTGAATTTTTTTCACGGACTCTTCTTCCTCCAACGAACATCTTCCATCTCCCCATTCCGCTATACCCCCATTAATGCTTTACAGTTCCTCAATAAAACTCTGGAGGAAGTTGCGCCTTTCCGCGTTGTCATCGTCTCAGGTTAATTAAAAACTTTATTAATTAAGGAGGACACCCGCTCACGTAACCAACCTCAATGTTAAGTGGTGGCCTTAAGCAGTGACATTAAGCTGGAAATGCTCAATTTCAAGTACTGATGCCACATCACTTAGCGACAGATGAATCGATTTGAGACAAATGAAATACTTAGAACAAAACCAGTATTAAAAACCACGATTAGCCTTATGGTTTTCGTAATTCACATGAATTCTTTATGATAACATAGATCTTTCTAATTACTCTTCAAATTCAAAATGTGTTGCTGTTTTATTCACACCTTAAGGTAATACAGGGTTCGTCCGGAAAATAAGTGTAATAAGCTCATTGTCTTTTTTGACAAAAGGGGAGTCGTCCACTACGAATTTGTACCTGAACAACAAACTGTAAATGCTGCATTTTACGTCCAAGTGCTCGACAGGCTTCGAAAACCAGTCGCCCGCGTCCGGCCAGCGATCAAAAACATCTGGCGGCTGCATCACGTCAATGCGCCGTCTCACACCGCGCTTGTCGTCTCGGACTTCTTGGCCAAGCACGGCGTGGCAGTGCTGCCGCACCCTACAGCCCGGACTTGGCACCACCGGACTTCTTTCTGTTCCCGAAGATAAAGAGGAGTTTGAAAGGAACGCGATACGGGACTTTGGACGCCGTCAAAGAGGCCGTGACGACGTGTCTTCGAGAGGTTCCCGATGATGCCTTTGCGGGAGCGTTCCAGGAATGGGAACGCCGCTGGAACAAGTGTATCGACTCACAAGGGTCCTATTTTGAGTAATATTAGCTTAAGATATGTAAAAGTGTAATACATTTTTTTCCTGAGCTCAGTACACCTATTTTTCGGACGAACCCTGTACAGATATCGTTATCACTTAATAGCCCTCGAGTATTTTGCGATTTGAATGGTTTCCTGGATTATCGTATTGAGAAAATATCTATAAATGCCCACGAGAGAGAAGTTTTCCTTCATGAATACCTATTTTTCATTAATTATCTCGATACAAACTTCATCCCAGTCAACTTTGAATGTCTTGCATAACGATCTCATTTTCTATAAAGGTTCTTGTATGACCGTATACGCAAGTATACGTCTCCTGTCATAATTGATAAATCTTCATATTTTTTTAATGGGACCTAATGTTCAGACTGGAAACTACTGGCGACAAATCCTATTCGAGCAGATAAAAAGTGTTGTTTCTTTCATCTCCTCATATTATCTAGTTATTATTTTTCAAAGTATTTATAATGCTCAGTGCGAGAAGTTTTTATGGTACTTACTGCTCCTCGTCCCCTTTGCACGGTGAAACAGGGTGTCACACCATTCTCCCGAATTCCACGAAATTATATGGCGAATCTATCTGGACCAAAAACCTTACGTCGCACACCATTGGGATTAACTCCATTCTTCCCGACTTTTATGTCCGAAAATGTAATTCACTGCAATTAGTTAGCCTTTCAACGCGGCGGCTCTCCGAGTTATCGTGACGTCGCGAATAAGCATCGAGACTCCGGAGCAATTTTACCCTCGAAGACGCCGTTGAGAGAGCGGGCGGCGGGTTTTGTGGTCGGTGGGAGAGAACGGGAAAGGGCGGTAGCTATAATGAAGATGTGTGGTGGCGGTGAAAGGTTAGGAGAGCTCACTTTGATTGGATTCTTCGGGGTTGAATAATTTTTACCGACAACGCTGCTGCGGTGGTGTGGATCAGTGTTCGCTCCAATACACTGGCGGCGACCAAAATGGGAGCCCCTGCGCGTTTTTTAAGAGATATCCCCCACGGATCCGTTAACGTCTCAGACGAAGTAATTAGGAGACTAAATTAGTCCTGAGATCGGCCATTGACGCTGCTTGATAGCCGGACGTTAGGTTCGGAAGTAATTGAAGTCAGAAACAAAGTTTAATCGATTCGAAACTTGATGTGGAAATAAGAAGACAGCGAATCTTAAACCTACGTGCAGTACAATGGTGGAGGAACTTAGATAAAGACGTAAGTTTTAGAAAGAGTTTGGACAACTCAGTTTCATTTGACTGAAATTTCAGCAAAAGACCTAAGAAAAATAAAAGACGTTATTGCATCCATTATGAAAGAATCCTAGTTATCCAGATTCAAGAATTCCCCTAATCTCCTAATTTATTTGTTAGAAGTACAGTTTTACCACTACCTCACCTTTATATAAATTTAAGTCATATTTTCTGGGGCGCTTATTCCGACTGGCTCCTTTTAGCAATTAGCTATGCAATAAACTCGAGCTGGAGAGGTTCTGATTGAGAACAAGGCAAATAATAAATAGGGTGAAACAAATTAAATAGAAAAATACCTGAGTGTCTGAACCCAAGACACGAGTGACTCTTAATTTTGTTCCGGTTGAATTCGATGTTCCTGGATCGTTACAATATATTTTTCATGCACATAGTTTTCACCGTCGCTAACATCTATGCTATGTACTATGAACGTGTGCATTGAAGTATTATCAGCAGTAACAACGCAAAATAGAGGCTTGCGCTTCGCCTTATAGCAGGAGAGACTCACGGGAATCATACACATGTACGCGTGAACTAACAGTCAAATCAGGGTGTTCACAGATAATGCACGAGTTGACAACACGGGGGACAATACATTGCTTATTTAACAAAGCAATGATTCAAGTTCGTCCGTATCCTTGCGTTTCATTACACTGATGGATAAATTCCATATATTTATAGTATATTTGGAAAAGGCAAGACTGCACATCTCATGCTCACAGAAGGCCAGAAAGTGTCAACAATTTGATCACGTGACATTGGTATTGCCGCCAAACACCTGACCAATGGCATGTGTTTGGCTGCAGTTCAAAAATTTAATCCGAACAAAAGTGACTTTATGTCAAAATTACGATAGTCATTCAACTGAATATTCGAGAAAAGCATTATTTTTATAGTTAGAGAAACAATATTTTTTAAGAAAGAATGCCAACACAATAATTGAATAACAAGAATACTGCAACACTCTGCAACTTAATTTTACATCGCGCTTAGCGAATATTTTTCTTTATATCGACCGCTACGGCACTGTTATCGAGCATAAGACGTAAATGTCATTCCTCCAATTTCTACAACTCGTAATGAACATTTGTGAATTCGTACCCTACTATCATTTAAGTAAACTAAATTAATTATGCCCTAAATGTGTATTTGCTGAAGTTGTCAGCTCGTGGACAATAGGGCCAGGTCACGTGACGTTGGTATTCTTCATCAACGATGTTACTGGCGTTTCGGGTTTCGCCATGCGCACGCCTACTTCTTTTAACTTTACATTTCCACACGGCTTATATATACGTAGATTGCGTTGTTATTTTTTCAAACCTCGTGTTTTGCATTGAATTAATCTCATATTGCCTGAATGTCAACTTCGTTGTTGTAGGTCAAAGCAATAAAAATCTGGCAACTCCTTTTCTTCATCCTAACACCTCATTCTCCTGTTCATCATTATTTCGATAATTCTAATTTTCCTAAAAAGTCATTTTGGAATCTCGTGATAATAGAAATATGACATAGCACAATTGTAAGTTAGTGCAAACAGAAATATTACGCACATAACATCCATGCCTTAACAACAGCAGAGATGATAGACTATAATGAAGAAACCCTTTCTGATCACGGCGTGCAATTTTCTTGACGCTACATTGTGTGACAGGATGCCACGAGATAAATAGCATACGTTGCACACTGGATGTTTGGTGTATCAGATGCTGTACATACATAAACCAGATGCGTGTGACACAGCTCTTAGTTTTCTTATTTGGATGCTTTAGCCATTCCCTCTGGTAGTCATGCTATCCTGAACATAAATACCTGTATGAGGACAAGGAAAACGCAGAAGGCTTTGGGTATTGACAGCCTTGTCCAAAATGTTCCGCTACTCTAAAATTTACTCCTCTGCGATATTCCCCGGAAACATCATTACTAAGAAATGGCATTTTAAATTCATAATACCACATATTTTTTCAAAAAATTATAACTAGGAATTAATTTATGGAAATATTTTAAGAATTGGATTAAGAAACTGGAAAATGAAAAAATAAGCGCCCATAAACAGGAAAATTATTAGAAAACCATGATTTTCAAAAGAGATGGTTAAAGATTAGTTGAAAAAAGGAATTGGATGAACCTGTGAAGGTAGAATCAGAATTAGAACGAGAAAAAATAAATAAATTATTAACTTAGACGATGAAATAATTGGGAAAAATAAATGTGGCGGATAAGGCAGTGCGAGGGTATGAGGTGTTTAAAAGAGACAGGGTGAAATGGGTGACGTTGATGAGCTAACTAAATGTCCAGTAGTACTTCATAACGAGATAGAGAAAGCATTAAGGGAAACGAAAGAATGAAGCTGTTGGGATAGAGAACTCCTCTGAATGGTTACCAAAGAGTTTTGGAAAATATGTAACCAAACGCTTTTACGGGCTCATTGTTAGCATATATGAGTGAGGGAACCTGTCTCGAAGACTTTGTTTGAGCAGTATTAATTACCAAAATGGAAATTCGCAAAAATGGAAAAAACAAGAGTATGTTAGGACTAAAAAAACACCAGTTACTATAACAGCAGTTAGAATCGTCGATTTTATAATAGAAAATTTTCATTGTTTTATTTTTACTGGTATCCTTTCTTCACTCCAAAATTGATGGCATCCAGTTCTTTCTTATAAAAACAATGTTACGTTTAATTACCCATATGACGTAGCACTTGACCAGGGAAGAAATACTCTTATTTATGGCAAAACCATTCATACTTAGATTTATAGTGACTTAGAGTAAATTATGAAATAAAATAACTTTCTGTTCAGAACAGTCAAAATGAAGAGAAAATGAATTGTCAATCCTACATAAGGCAAGGGAAGCAACTTCAACACTTTCTATTCGTATCGTATTATGAGCAAGTAATGCCATAAATACAGGTGTAACTGTATAACTGGTAAAAATTGTATAACATCGTCGTGGCCATTTTCATTCTCTTTTCATTGAAAAATTTCTTGTTTTTAACTTTGAAGGAACAAATTACCCGTTTATTCCTTTGTGTCGACTCTTATACCTGTAGGATGATAGAGGACTCCTTGAAACAGACAATTTATATTCAACTGAAACTTTTTAAAGCCAATATTCGATATAATGAAGGAGTTCTCATAGTCAGACAATAAACGAGCCCTGCGATTGCTTTTCTCCAAAGAAATGCTAACTTTTCAATGATTTATAGACAATATTGCCACCTTAATCTTTATGACGGCCTACTTTATGTCAGGATATCAATCTAAAGACAAGTAATCACGCTACATCATGCTTGTGTATTCAGAAAATACTCCGGTAAACGGTGAGGTTGTTGAAACCATTTATTTACTCTATTTAGGGAGATCATGGAAAACGACCAAGTAGTGAACTGATTTCACGTTTCCAAATTTAGGATGGATTTAGCTGTTTTGTTTATTCTTCATGTTAAACAAAGTAAAATAATTTGAATTGCACTCGGAATGTCGTAGATTTTTTTATTTTTCTTGTTAAGTTTGGTTCGTTTCCATCCATAAGTTTGTGGATTAATTTCACAGGAATTATAATTGTCTTCTTACGAATAACTTGCCCTGGAGTATTTGGGTACAGTAATTAAAGTAATCGGAATTCAAAAAATTTATTACTGAGTGTATTAGCCCTATTCAATAAAGAAGGATGATACATTTTTATTCAAATAATTTGCAGTGGAAAGGTATAATATAATATGACTTTGTTATTACAATATGTTATGTAAATGTGGAAAAAGTTTCATTGATTTTATTTCAGTGTTGAGACAGCCGTTGCAAGTTGAAACATGTTCAGTTTTCCTGATGTTGAAAAACACTCTTTGCGAACATCTTTCTTTACATTTAGAAGCGGGAAACAGGCAACTCACACAGGGTTAGACATATGAACGAAAGAAAGAATGAAGAACACACTTCACATTAATTTTGTTGCGAGATATTTAGCATTAGTAACGAAGTAGGACCGTAAATTATCCAGGTGCAGCGCTCAGATTTTGCTTTGAACTTTCACCTTTTGGGATTTAAATAACCTTGAAAATTTTTCAGTTCATCCATGGAATATGCTGGATTTTAAGTTGTGTTTGATGGCTCGACATGATAACACACCAATTGCTGGTTATCTAAAAATTATGTGACCACTACTTTCCCAAGGGTAATCACCGCTTGGGATATTTTGGTGTCCGTGACGCCACAGATTTTCCCACTCAGAGTTTTGTTTACCGTTTGATCGCTGGACCAAAGTGCCAACATATAAATCTTCGAAAATAAATTCTGACCTTAATGCAACATCAAGAGCGAACAACCCTGTACGCGACCGTCCAGTCTTTCAAATGAGAGTAGTCTCGGAACCCACCGCTAGGAAACATTTTTCATGGGCAAATTTTCTCTCACCTTAAAATATTTGGTACACTGAATGAAATTTATGATATTTTTAAAAGTATTCTCAACGTTATTCGACGATTTTCTCCGACAATGGCTACGACGATGTCAATATTTACTTTTGCAAGAGCGGTAAATGGAACTCCCGGTCCATTTTACTTTGAACCTGGTTTTATCCCTTCTTTATAATTACAAAGTATTTGTATTATAGTGATTAACAGACTCTCCATAAGCCTAATGTAGAATTACATTGGCCTCGGCTGATGTTAGTTCAGGCGAAAACAAATTTTTAATGCAGCATATTGCTCGTGATTCATGTTACCTCAACGAGTATTGTTATCACATACGAACTGAACATGTTTCAAATTGCAGCGACTGCCTCTTCCAAAACACTGGATTACAACCAGTGACACGGACCCCGTAAGTATTTTACATTAATCTAACGATATATTATTCGATAAAATGTTTGCTCGGTAAATTATACGAATAAAAATGTACGTTCATCTGTTATGGGACAAATCTTTAATTAATTTAGTTCAATTTACAAAATTCATCCTCCAGGAAGAAAGGAGTGGAAAACCTAATAACGTCAAGGATTCATCTAATATTTCTCAATGCGATGTAAATATTTGGTGATCAATAACAGATTACGATGTCTGTAGCTGAAAAACAATTTCACTGTAGTTTACAATTAATGTAAAATAACAAAGATATGAAGTTGAGAGCATAAGGCAAGGGTGCCGTGGGGATGTTATTAATAATTAATCATAAAAATGCTTATGCTGGTATTTGAAAATGAAAATGTTTGCGGTCATACAAATATGGCTCTCTCAGAGCAAGACAGTACTTTGCAGCGGAGATTAATTATTCCGTCGTCGCTGACGACCAGCTAGTCATGGTAAGATCATTGTAGATGAATGGTTGGGTCAAGCGACCAATTAGTTAGTTTGCCATTAGAAATGCTCAACCTGGCATCTCCTTTGGTGGATGAGTCGAAGCGAAAAGGCAACGGGGGCATTCAAGGAATTTCCTCCTAGCTCGATAATAACTTCAGTTCCACTATGTAGCACTCGGTTTTAATATCTTCATCCTATCCGTCTTAAGACCGTTCTGCTGTTTAATCTGCATGGAGGGAGAGAGGGCCACTGAGCGGTAAATAGGTGGCCACTAATTCACATTATCTCCCTTTCTCTCCATCTTTCTCGTATATTTATTCGTAATCAAAGCATGTAACGTGATGATGCCCCTTGCCTTGCTCTGCCGAGTGCGGCGGTAGCAAAGAGGGTCGTAATTGAACCGCTCTAATGGTGGAGGTGAAGGGAAGAGGTTTTTTCCCCTCTCTCTCTCTTTTCTAAAAGACGGCAGCGGAGCCGGTGAGCGGTGCGATGAATGCCGGCGAGGAAAGGGGGGGTAGCGGGCACCTTGAGAGCCCCCGGGCGCTCTCGCCCCCCAGGTCGCCCCACCCTCGTCGCTTTCCTTTTCGGAGGCGGGGCGGGCGCCCTCAGCGCCAGGCGGGACTCCCTGAGCGGTGATAAAACCCCAAGGCGATCACGAGATAACACATGACGCTCGCGGAGCGCGCGCGTACTATTTTCAGGATCGCCTTTTCATTTTCTACGGCCGTCGGATCCCCCTCTCGCGCCATTCGACTCTATCGAGGAAGGATGATATCGATATTCAGTTACTCAATCCCGCTGTTTGAATGTATGCGCTTGGATTCATGAGGAAAACGATTTCATAGCCCCATCATCGAGTGGTAAATGTGCCGTATTTATTCGTTTAATGTCCAGAGATGCAAGAAATACAATGAATGTGTAATGCATGCTACCTCAAGGTGAAGAGACAGAAAATTCGAAAGGTTTAAGAGCAGAGAAAACCAGTAAAAGAGACCAGATTCAGTACTTACACTGCAATTCGCATGCTAATAGTTTTATGGTCATTTAAATTTTCAAGAAACTGTAACTTTAACGGAGTCACCCGCTATGTGTGCATTATAATGCAACCATTTGCATTGCATGTTGCAACCATAATGCACACATAGCGGGTGACTCCGTTAAAGTTACAGTTTTTGAAATTTGTCTAAGGTATGAACAGCCTAAGTGTTTGAAATTGGCTTTATTGGTCGCGCACGACTACGAATGCCAGTGGCACTGTATGTACGGTATTTCGTCATAACATCTTGTTCCTTTAAAGCCCCCAAAATTTCAGAGTGTAAGAGAACGTCTCGGCAGCTTAAGTGGTTAAAGCACTCGGCCGGATATCGAGGGATCCGGGTTCGAATCCCGGTCAAGGCGAATGATTTTTACTCTCTGAAATGGTTGCATTATTATGGTCATTTAGTTACACTGTTGTTTTCTACTAACTTTATAGAAAATAGGTGCACAGAAATACCGAGATTAGTATTTATTTCCTAACAGCCGGGCACGAAAAAATTTTAGGATTATTGTACATCTATGTTCTTTACATGCAATGGAGAAGTTTCTCCGATAACGGCGAAAACAGTACCATTTATTCTGCTAATTTTATTCTTCTAAACATTTACATTATTTTTATTTGCCTAATGTTGATCCTCGTTTCACTTTTTCTTATGTCTCTTCTTATGATCCTATTGATTGATATTAATCGATTGCGGAGAATGAATAGGCAACACAAACGAAGAAGTACTTAGGTATTTGTAGGTACTTAGTAGTTAGGTTGGTATTTGCTGGCAGAAATCCAAGGGAGGTAGGAAAGGCGGATGAACATTTTGAATGGCGATGGGGTACTGGAGACTGTGATATAAATGGGAGTTCTACAGGCAAGTGAGGAAGAGGTAGTAGGAATGTTGGACGGAATGAAAGGAGAGGTAGGAAGAATGCGGTATTGACGTTGAGTTTATTGTAGCGGCCGGTATAACGTTATGTTTTCTTAGGAGAAGTTAAGAAATGTATCAGTGCTCAGTGTTTAGTACATATATATAATTATATGTAATGATTGAATATACTTCATTTGTTTTGTGGATGTGTTATTTTAATTTTGGAATACTTTAAGCAAGTCATTTCTCTTAAAGGCTCTAATTCCCAGAGCTAAATGTTCTTTGGACTATAACCTTCGTTCTCCGTTTCACTAATTGATAGCAAAATTACTGCTTGCCGTTATAAACAATATTGACATTTGTTCGATGAAACCCGAAGTCAGACTAGAGGAAGCATATTAACGGTAAACTTGACTAAAGTAAAATTAATTCACATTAAAAATTGATGAACTTTGTCAATTGGGTTGTCATAAATGTCCGTAAATTAAGAATAACAGTTTCAAGTTTAACTTTGTGGAATTCCTTCATGATGAAGGTAAAAAAAGATGTTGATTTTTTAAATAATTTAAAGAAAAACGTTTCTAATAGGCATTGTAAAAATCATTCCTTTTTTATTGCCGGAAGATAATAGCTAAGAACGGCGCCAAAGGCGATTGGTCCCGAAGAGAAGGCTGATTTTCACGCTGTGGTCCATTCCTTGAATCTTTTTATCATCTTCCTGACACCGAGAAGAACTGCAATTGATGGGCATTTCATTTTTTCTAGAGAAGAATAATTTTAAGTATATAAGTACTCTAATGTTATCTCCAATTTGGGTGTAAATTTGTTTTTTATCTGGCATTCATATTATTTTGTAGTCGATAGGGTTCTTTTGCATTAAACTCAGGTTATAGACTCCTTAGAGAAAATTAGTGCCTGAGCAAGAGAAGAAACAATTTGTTTCTTCCAAAAAGGCATTTTCCAGCGAGGTGTTGTGCAATAATCTTCTAAACGGTGAGCAAATGTTAGTAGACCATATAACACGGTCCATTGCTAATATTACCAAATATTTACGAGTATACGAGGAATATAATATCGCTACGACTTCTCTTACTTTCACAAGACGTGATCCAGTAATTTTAAACTTGTTTGTTTAAATATTTTGAGCTTCATAGTTGTTTTATACACTTTTGGTGACTTGTAAAAAAAGGTTGATTTGTTTATAGTTAATTTCCCTAATGTAAATTTGTTCATTTCGTCCTATCATATACACAACCAGTGAAAGCATAACATCAGTGGATGATCACTCTCTCTACGTCAGCAATCAGGCAACGATGGTTTCAGATCATGCCGTGAATCGTTTTTTATAGGAGTTGATACCATTCAACCATTTTATAGATATAAAGTCACTCTTTTGATGGAGACGTTGGAAAGATTATGCCTGGAGGACCTCAAGCTTGAAGGGTTAAAATAAAGAAAAGAGATTGGATAATGAGCTAAAATAAAACCCTACTCTTTAAAAAATATAGGATTACTTACTTACTATGCAAATCAGAGAAATGGAACGGGGCATTTTCATAATGTTTATCACGCATGTGTAACAGTATTCTTTGTTAAGATATTGACTATATTATTGTAACAACGCCAGTTAATTTATCTGACGGAGTTATTTTGATTAGAAAATCAGCAAAAGAAGCCCCCAATTTAAAAATAATAAAACTTTTGAAGCAAAAATCCAAGAAAAAATGAATTACCATGACTTCACCTGCACAATTTGTATTGTGTAAAATAAGGCTTCATTTTATTTACCAGTTACTTCCCAAATTGATATTTTTACCATCTTCTCACATTTACGTTGCCCATTCTCTCCTAAAAAATAATATGTCGAAGCGTAAATCTGCTTGCATAAATGGCAAATATTTGAAAAAATGTTATAAAAATATTCAAATTCGTGTTGCTAAAATTTGAGTTATATCTGTCAAAGGGCGATTTTAGGTTAATATTTTTCAGATGACACCAGTAAAATGTTTCAATTATTCCTTCCGTTGAATATGTATGGATTGTTACCGAATTCATGTGATTATTCAATAATTAGCTAACATTAATCAACAGAGACGAATTATAAAATTAAAAGTAGCTTGTGTTAAACTAAAATTTCCCATGAAAATGTGTTTGAAATGCAAATATCGGTCGTGTAACTGGACGATATTATTCCAATAGGAAAATTTTAGATCATAAATTATCGTCTTTAACCAAGTATTTAACTCCATTCCCATCAACAAACTCAACTATTTGCCATTTCAATAAATGAGCTACATTAATGTTTGCTCAAAATTACTGTGCCAATTTGTTCGTAATGAACATTTTAATTGAAATACATCGCCACGAAAAAAAGAAGAAAATAGGAAAATGCTGAAAAAAATCCCGATTGCTACCACTCTTACCGTCGGTTTTTGTTTCTTCGTGGTATTCAAAGTTTATTTCCCATCTTCAGTTCGACAATATTTCACATTAAAGAAGACTTTCCTGAGTGTCCGTTGCAAAGGAATTGCACTGATTAGACTGATGAGAACGGAATGGCAAAGTGTAAGAGAACGAAAACCATTTCATGCTTAGAAACGAAGACGCATAACTTTGAAGAAGAAACCCAGTACTTTTGAACAAAATCAAAATATTCGGGCGTCATCATGCAAATTGACAAATAATGGTAATATTGATTCATAAAACTACAATGATAAATTATTTAACATATAATTTAATACATAGTATAAAATAATATTATAATTATAGAAAAATCTCATCAATGTTTACTCAGATCAGCAATTTTTAAAATTATTTTTTAAACTCATATGTATGCACTCATCAAAATTATTCAAATGAAGAACACGTTGAAGACCGATTATGAAATAGTTGTTTCCAAGGTTTTAGTAAGAATTGTACTCTAATCATAGTGGAGATTCTGCTTTTAAAAATTAATGCACATGTCTCTCAAACAGTGAGTTGATCATACGGAAAATGGATAATTGATAAGTTACAAATCATTTTGGTGGAGTTACATCTATTTGATGCACTCAAACTTTAAAAGATGTAAATGCAAATTGGAGTTCCAAGCAGTGTGGAAGTGGCAGTAAACGCAGAATTAAATTGCGTCCAAGATAGACGGGGTCTAATAACATTAAATGGGCTTAATTTTTTTCGCAAAATGAATTTGTCGTAAATAAATGGAGGGTATGAGTTTCAACCAAATGGTAATGTGCTCTGTTAGGAGAGTAAATGTGTATTGTCGACGACATGATTTTACCAAAAAAAAGTCGGAAAGTTCTGAGTGTGAAAAATAATGCCTTTAAATTCGTATCACCTGAAGTCCGGAGGCGTGGTGAAATTCCAGAGATGCATGAACTTGAGTGACATTTTCCGTGAATAACTTCATTACAGCGTGAACCAAAATGATTTTTTCTAGTTTTCGAATAAGACATGAATTCTATGAGACACTATTCGCACACTTATGCTATAAGCATCTGATTTTCAAATGATAAAGTTTAAAAATATAAAATAATGAATTATAAACCGGTGTGTTTTACATATCTGTATGAAATATCTCGTTCAATGCAAAAAATGTCTCGCCTGCGTATTGTCCCAAGTTTGCATGCAGTGAGAATAGGCGTGAAGACGCCAGTTCACTTGAGTTAACGCATCGAGGACGACTTATGAAAGGAAATTTTCGTTTCAAAACTCATTCCATTGGAAAGTACCGAGGACTGACGCGTTACATCAAGAATTAGACGGCATGCGTTGGGTATTCGACAGCTGGCCTATTTTCTTCATTGGTATGATTATTGAAAGGGAATGTTTGACTAGAGGAAGCGAGAAGGAAAAAAAAGGTGTTGGCGCCTGTCAATTTTGCACTACTGAGCCGCCGGGATCACGCTGGGATCACACCGTTAAAAGCACCGCGATACAAGCCTCTACTCGACCTTATAAAAAAATTATCTCCATAAAGCACCAGATACATTCATTAAGGTAGTCTCGGTTCCTTGTAACGCAGCCGCTATTGAGCGATGTTTATCAGAAAGGATGGCAGAGAAGGACGAATGGAGAAAGAGTGAGATCCGGCTTTGTATATACCTTGGCTCAAGTCCCTGCCGACACAAGATTAAATTTACATGAACCATTGACTACGTTAGATCCAAATGAGTATGGGAGCCAATGACATCTTCGTTGTTCTTCAGTATTAAATTCGAGTGATCGTCAGTTTTACTGAATAAAGAAGAACAGTACTCAACCAATAAGCTCTATTTAATAGGTGAGGGTGGAGCTTATCTACGAATAACCGTTTGTCATCAATATTTTGCTGTTCATTCATCAACTAACATAGATTTTTTTAATTGCTTACAAATTAATCATGATAATCACCGGTTTCCATCGATTGTTGACTTAATGGATATTTTTAAACTGAGCAACTAGACAATTTCACTAATGATATCTGTTTATTTTTCGTTAGTTAAACTAAAATAACGATAAAATCGGGAAATTATCGGCGATCAATCAGTTATTATTGTCAAGCCTAAGTCCAGTAGTGTCAAATGTACATGTCAGCATAGATAAACAACTTCTTTTCCTTGTGCCAGCTGGGGGCTTTACAGAAAAACCCGGTATCCGGAAAAGTACTCAGCCTAAGCGAAGCTTATGGTGCCCATGGTTATGGCGTGTAATCGAACCAGGGTCTTTAGGCGAGTAGTTCAGCGCTACCTTTTTCCCTTATACTCATTCAACTTCCTCGCTCACTCAGTGAAGATAGTGAAAATCATGCTAAAATAATGTGCTACAATAGTATCATTACATGTTTCGTCGTCATAGTTGCACTTGTTCAGGAGGAAGGCTACGTTCAGGTGATGGTAGGGAGGGTCATCTGCTCACAAGGCGTTACCTGTGTTACACGCGTACTCGCAAAGTAGGAGATATACTTAGGGAATTAGGTGAAGCGACGTAGGTCGTCAACGTCGACGGTTCTTTTTACGGTATTGCACACCCTTGGAAACCAGCTGAGGCCGGTCCCTGAACTATGACACTGGGATGTGTTAGGGAGTTCCAAGTGATGGCATCGCGTTAGTAGTAGCTTAGCCGAAAATCGTGAACCTGTCTTCACATTCTCCTCCGATGTAAAAGGATAATTATGACAGCGCTCCACCGCTGCAGGACGCATGATAATTTAGGATTAGTTTGATCAAGTCTTTAAGAGTTAGAACGACATTTTTCATCAGATATATCGTTTTTGCCAGGCGAATGCCAAGTTTACGACAACCGAATGCTGTTTGCTTTCGTAGATCCCACCCCTGGAAATATCGAATGTGACCGAAGGGATGTGGATCCAATAAAACTGTGGGCCTCTCGGAGCTTTATTGTTGGGGGTAGTAAAATTTGATTTGATTCGTTGGGACTCTTCGGACCACGGTAGATTAGAAGGGTTTTAAGCGGCGATTTCACAGGGATGTTGACTCATATAGGGGTCCGCTTTAGAGGTATGCTTTTACGCCGTCGATCTATCGACCACGGCAGGGTCGGGATGGGTCGGCCGCAAGTGGAACAGCTTCCATCCGCTCGGCTAAGAGTCCGTGACCTCCGGGTTGGGATCGATCATTTCGACCAAACCGTTTGAACCAATATAGTAAACGACCCAGTTTTCATTCAATGTTTCCTTGGAGGATATAATTAATTATTCATTCCATGCGCGAAAGGTTAATGATATGTTTTGGTAATTTAATTCATTAAATGGTAAATGTTTTATTTAAGAATTGTGTATCTGATTTCGCCCTTGCTTGCACTGTTTGTTGGTGATGATTTTGAACGTTTATATAGGATTGAATTTACTACTGGGGTCGATCTAATGTTCGATTCAGTCAAAATGCGATTCAAGTGTAGACAGTTTGTTTCTTCTGGAGTCTGCAGCAATAGGAGTTATTTCTTTTGATTAAATAAAATAGATTCAACAGGCGAACGTTAAAATTCCCAAACGATTTCTTTTTCATTTATTATTTAACCTGGTTGACATACTTGGAACGTTGTAGCTATGTCAAAACGAAGTGACGATTTTTGGGTCGCGGGAATCGACCGGCTTTCATCCGAGAACAAAATTCGCCTTTCAGCGTGAGCCGATCTGGGGTGAGATTCAATATAAATCGATGGGTTACGTTAAGTTAGTCAACTCCATTGTGTATTTTGGCACTTCAGGATTTTCCAGAAATTTTCATACGTGAGTAGTGCCACCATAAATACCAAGTACGCAGTCTGTATGTCGTTGAATTATATTTTTTATATGCCGCAGGGTATAAACTGCTTCTCAATAAGTTTCTCGTATAAAAACAGAATAAACTTGAGTACGTGTAATCGAATTTACCTGTTGACCGAATATCCTTTTATGTGGAAGTTTGCGGTGAAATCAATTAGAAAAAAAAACCCTTGACGTATTGACATGGTTTAATTGGAGGACAAAATGCCTTTCATCAAATGGATACTTGAAAATATCTCCCTTTTATTTTTTCCCCCTTAATGAAGTAGCGGAAAGAAAAATTCTCAAGTGATTTTCGACATGATCCATATTTTTTCTCAAATGCACCATTTTTACATGATGAAGGCTAATTCACTGCGATTGGCAGAGGAAATGGATGGCTCGTGAAGGACGAAGTGTGGTTTGAAATGTGAGTATTAGGGATATCATCAACATCACCGCATATAAGGCAATATTTTAGGCCATGAAGTTAGATTTATTATCACTGCTCTGTGCCATAAACTTTTGATGTTCTTTGGTATTCATGGAAAATTTTAATATATTCTATGCATGCGTATCCCTAGTGGAAAATTTCCGACGTAATTTTTCGGATAGTGCCTGATCGTAATGCCCATTTTTCCCGGTCTTCCCCAGAGCGTACATGCGAGTCGATTTTCGTGTGAAGGCGAAATAGAATTGCGCGATTTCTTTCAAGGAAGAGACTCGACGAATTCGATTGAATTCTCGACCACCCGGTCTCTTCATCCAATCTGGGGATTCCATCTTCAGACCTCTCTGCAAAACCAAACCACCCTCTCCCTCCGTCTCGGCCCTCCGCCCATCCCCCGTCAAAGGCGATCGTTGTACAACGCACCTCAGCCAATCCATCCTGTTCTGTGAGAAGACGTGAATCCGGAGCTAGCGTCCTTCCTAAAATTCCTTGAGCGGGGTAACTCTATCTCGCAAGAGGGTGAGGGAAGAGTACGAACTGGTTGGGGTTTGAGAAAAATCTTTTCCGACGGTTAACTAAACCGTTTCGAGGGAAAATTCGCACACGCACCCATAAACACGAAACCGCGTTCCTCTCCGAGTCACCTCGAACCTAGTTGATGGTGTTCGATCCGGCGGGAACAGGTTTCCAATAACCCAGACCCGGTCATAAAACTCTCCCGACTTGGCAAGTTTTCATTCCTTTGTTATAACTATTTAAATTACCCTATTCATATATCTCTCTCTCTCACTCTCCATCTGGGCCAACTCCTTCCTCTAATTTTAAACTTCGGCCATTGCAGAGTGGAAACGTTTTACTTGAGTGCCTATTTTTCTCCCTCTTGTCAGCGAGTTCATCTTATGAGCTTAGGGACAACGTCTTGCCTTCGTTCAGTTTTCTTTTTGCACGAAATGGGCGGTCAGTCTCCATCGAATTGAAGCTCAATTCAGCGTTCTCGAGGGATTTTCTTGGAAAAATGATTGAATAGCCCAAGGCATGTTGGATTCTAATGCTGCAAACGCTAATTTCTGATATACTCTGACCTCCTTCGTGAAGGGAATAATATTCATTCCCTTTCTCCTCCACCTTCAACTGATTATCAGCACCCCAAGTGCATATTTGATCGGGAATCATAGAACACCTATGCCTTTTGTTTTTTTTTAATATTTTCAGTTAAAAATTTCATCTATCTAAATGATTATGAATATTTAACGATCTTCCTGTGTCAAGGAAGAAATTGAAACAAGTTTCAAAATGAGACGACAATGGCGCTGATTTTGAACGCTGAGGAAATTGGAGAGAATTCTCGGGTTGGGTGGATATTATCATTGTTCCGATGCTCCATTTACGCCGTCCGAAGAATAACTCACAATTATATATTTCTTCGGACAGGATATTTAACTATGACCCCTCTGGCGTCTCTGACGAAGATACGGTATGCTGACACTAGATTCATATTTATTCCCGTCTTGTTTTACCCCCAGTCATCTGCCTCAATAAATCCTATTTATCGTCATGCGCTTTCAAATAATACAAGTGGAAATAATTTATGCAAGTATCTGTTGCAATTTCTGTTACACATAACGTGCTCCTTTCCTTACTCTCTAACAAAAAGTGCTTCAACTACATTCTTCGATAAGTCTCAGGGTCTCGTATTACTACTTTTTGAAATTGGTTCCAGAGGTATCTATGAAAGTATTACGATTCTGACAAGAGGAAACTATGGGTTTAAGACTACCAATTGGTTTAAGACTAACCAAACCAACTACCAATATATATATATATATATATATACATACATACATACATATATTACTTTGGAAGCGACACAAAACAGGAACACTCACACGTTATTTCTTGATAATTTCCACGGAATTGAACTCCGTCTTCATCAGAAGATTAGCTAGGACTGACTGCTGAAATGGGGAGGGTGCTCACCTTCTCCACCTTCCACACCTATCATAAAATTCAGACTATTCATGTAATGACTATTAAAGCATTCCTCCTTACATGTCATTTGACGGCGTTGGCTTCGCCCTCCCTAATTAAATGAATACCAACAGGAGTCCCGGGTCGATTTATTGGTAGTTATCATTTTAAATATTTGACCTGAGAGCGGTGTAAAATCCAGTTTCATTTGTCACGTATTCCACCACTACCAATGCATGCAAAACTCTTGATACGGCTAATTGCATGCCTGTCGCCATACCCGGTGACTGAAATAAAAACACAGGATTTCAGGAAGGGGATAATACCTATTCTTGGGAACCAGTGTCCTGTTTCCACATTTCATAATCCTCGATGGGATAACTTTTTCCGATATTCCCTTCGTTTGAAAGGGTTTCTTAAAAGTAGTTCTCGAGACCGAGGGTGGAGAATAAAAGGGAGGAGAGGGTTTAGGGAGAAGGGTGAGGGAAGGATGAAAGAGCGAGGACTGAGTGGTGTGTAGAGGGGCGGGGGAGGGACGTGCGGCGGGGGTGGTTGTGCGTGGGTGTCGTCCGAAACACGCGAGGGGGCGGCGGAAACAAAATCAATGAGCGCGGGATGAGAACCAAGAGGGGAGGGCGGCGGGAAAGAGGGGACATCCGGCGACGGGGGTGGGAAAAGATGGGGGCAGTGGTTTGGGGGGGGGCGTTGAGCGGAGACTTGTCAGAGGATTTGGGGTGGGTGCCTCTCCGTACACATGCACCATGCAAGCAGTGGCCATTGGGAAGGCGAAGGGGATGACGGTGACGGTGGTGGAACGAGGCTGGGGGTTTGAACACTAGAAAATGGGTCAATTGCGGAGATCGAAAGACCTCCTCCTCATCTCTCCCTCCCTCCCCTCCTCCAGACACTCACCCCAGGGCTCACCGCGAACCACCACATAACGAAACCTCCTCAGCCGACGGTCGGGGTTGTCACGGATGTCTTCGGTCGGCGATTTCCCTCCGGCGCAGCCCCTTTTTCAAATGGACTCTTCCCCTATGATGGGAATGGGCGATTGATAGTATTTACACTCGTTGACGGAGAACATCACTGTATTCATCTAAAACCTGATGTTAGGGGCATTATGATGAGCATAAATGGAGTGGCATTGTGATGTATTTATGTATAAACAAAGAAAATACACACATCTAGTTTAGACATTTCGGCGGTACAGCCGTATCATCATTGTCGCCCGTGTCGTCAAAATGTCAAAACTAAAAGTTTGTTCTTTCTTTGTGTTTCTGTGTTTTAATGCCTTAATCAATAAAATTATAAATTTGTGTGTTGTCGCCAAAGATTGCTTTACTTTTAAGATATATATATATATATATATATATATATATATATATATATATATATATATATATATATATATATATATATATATATATATATATATTTCACACTTTTGTCACTTTTGTGAAAATCCCACGGACGTGCACAATAATGTAAATGGGCTAGTCGACACAAACATAGAAACAGAAACACATAAAAGAGGGACTCACTGGGTCTCGAATTTTCGGTGGTGCAACCACCTTTCTCAAGAGGAGTTAGGTCTGTTCCTGTTTCTGTGAGAAAGGTGGTTGCACCACCGAAAATTCGAGACCCAGTGAGTCCCTCTTTTATGTGTTTCTGTTTCTGTGTTTGTGTCGACTAGTCCATTAACAGAATATATATATATATATATATATATATATATGTGTGTGTGTGTGTTCAGATATATATATATATATATATATATATATATATATATATATATATATATATATATATATATATATATATATATACACACATACACGAATAAGCACATTTCTATGCATGAATTCCCGGTGTCCCATCGCCAACCTTTACGATGACTTGTGGGGTATCGTGTAGATGTAGATTAAAGGCTTTTGCAATGTGGCTCTGGAGAAGAAAGAGAAAAATAACTTGAAAAGAGAAAAAGATTGGTCATAAGTTATGAATATGGTGGAAAAAAATGAGTGAGGTGCTAGTGGGTATCCAAATAAGGCAGGATAATTGATTGGAGAAAGGAGACTACTGAGGGATTGAAGGCTTGTTTACGGACATGATAGTATATTAGTAGTGTATTAGTTAAGCACAGTGTCGGAAGGAAGAGATAAAGTCGTTTAGACAGCATAAAGGCAGCATAAATCACGAAAGTATGAGGAAATTAATGCTATTGGTCTATCATCATGCATTTCTGTTGTTCCCTTTGACATCCTCTTTTTTCATTCTAGCCACGTAGCCAGACCACTGCACTCTTTGTAATTGGATAAGCGTTAACAGAGAAAGATAGTTAGGAAGATTCTAAAATCCTTTGTGGAATCTGATCCTCCAGATGTTATTTTCTCTCGTGGAATTTTTCTCAGTATTTTTTCTCTCATATCGATTAAGCATGGTTTTTGCCTTCTCTCAAGATACAGCTTTCACTTTCATGAGCTGCAACGGGTCTCATTATTCTATATTTTACTTACACTCTCAATCTATTATTAATAGGTGCACTTTTTCTCTTAACTTCCACATTTTCTGCATTTTTTTCATAAATTCCACCCCCAGGTATTTGGATCGATCGAATATCTATATAGGTCCTTCTAAAACGATCTTTAAAGTTCTCTTGCCCCTTGTCATTGAACAGAATATGTATTTGTAAATCATTAATCTCAATACGGATATTCTTAGCATGGGTTTATATTGGTGGATAACCTTGCTATGCCATATCTGCTTTTTAGCTCAAAATATTGATATCATCTGCAGAGTCAGCTAATCATAGTGAAAAACTGATGATGAACAGTTTGACACCCAGGGAAAGCAGAAATCATACGCAAAACTTATGACACAATAGTTTTTACTCGACGTACAAGGTACGTAGGGATACGTACAGGATACGTAGATCACTTCTTTTGGATGTGCATTGTAAACTGTTGATTAGAGTGTTCCGCTTTTGAACTGAGGGATCTTATTTCATATCTCCCGGATATCTTCAGGTAAATCCAAGTTGTGATTTTCTGGACGCAAGAGTTTTCGGGAAAACGGTCTGTGGCGCAGGCTATGAAACTAACTCTGCCACTATTAACGTGTGAGATTCACATGGATTTGTAAAAGTGAGCTCAACCCTCATCGGTTACTGTAGTTCTCCATTCACCAACCTGCAAGCCTAATACAAAGAACTTCACTTTAAGGTATTTACTTTAAGAGCTATGATATTTTAACGGAGCTATCCGCTAATGCGCGTCGAAATTCAGAAATTTATGTGAATAAATGATTGACCAAGATTGGAACCCGGATCCCGGTCAAGAGTACTGATTTTTAAGCTGTGAAATTCATGCAAAATTTGCACGGTACCGAGAGCAGTGTTGACAAGCTGTATTCTCTATAAAATACACAATATAATTGGCATCCCTTAACTTTCAATGTCAATATAGATATGGGAATAATGCCTAACTCTCCATAAACTATTCACATTATTTGATTATTAATAATTAGTTGACGGAACTCATCTGACTGCCATTAATTCTAAACATAAAGACATGAGTGTTTACAATTTTATATATCATTATAATTTTATATATAATTTTGTCATACTTAAATTTAAGTATATTGATGATCTTGTCAATATGCCTATTTGTGTGACGTTAAGTGCTTTGTTATGAAATCAAATAGGTTCTTTTGAGTTCATAAAAAATGAGTAATATTAGTGCCACGTTAGTGAATATAATATCCTGAAACACTGATCTTAATTTCATCACTAATCCTGTACTCCTATAAAATCAAATATTATGAAATATTACATTTGTCAAAGAAATTAGCCGACGAAACACAATAGACACCTTTATAAATAAAGTTGCATTTTAGCGCTTTGCGACATGGTTGCAGAAAAAAAACATTCAAACTACAATTACGAATATATCGATTCTTCAGTGCTTGAAGAAGATCTCGGTTGTTACAAAAATATTATGAATGTTTTCGCTAAATGTACGAAGCAATAATTTGTATATTTATGCTTTCATTAGCATTTTTAACATACGCATTTACATTTGTTACAATTATGTTGCACAACAATTGCATTTAAACAGCGGTTCGCTTCAAATTAGGTCAACAAAGATGGATGTAAACATCATGCTCACATATCACATGTTCCTCTGCCTTTTACTCTATATAAACAATCGGTGTAATGATTTACTAACAATACAATTGTATTATAATTTGTAATGTATATTAACAAATATGGAAATAAGAAGACAGCTGGGTATATATGAAAAAGTTCTTAATTTTAATGCAAATTGATACATTCACCTTCATAATCTGCGGTGCTAAAATCTTTTATATGATATGGCCAACATTGGGAATGAATTTAGTATTTTCTAATGTTATTGCACTGATTTCAGTTGGTAGTTTGATGCATAAATGTAAATATATATGAGGGTCAGTGATATTTCCGATTGCAGAAGTCCTACTAAAAAGTGCCAAAAGAGTGTCATGTAAAATTTATATTGCAAATAGTTAGCTGTAATTGATCAGTAAATAAAAGGGATAAGGGAAGAAACGTACGGAATTGCGGGGAGACACAAAGCGAACCAATATTTGGCTAAACGTTTTTAATTTTCTGCGCCAGGAAACAGAGAGCGGTGTTTGGAAAGTCTGTTTGAAAATCCGCGTAATTGCGAGACTCAAAAAGCGAGTTTCTAGTGTACACAGCATCAACTCGTCGTTGAAAGGCAACTGTTTCCATGATGCAAACGTCAAAATTCTACTCTCTTCTCAGTAAAAAGAGATCGGGCCATAGGGTTTTTCCCACGAAGACCTAGGCAGACGATGATAGACAGACGATACGAGATGTAACCATTTGAGAGTGAAACATTTACTAGAACAATTGTGCCGTCTAAATTACATGGTCGGACTCATTAAAGCTTCTTCATATATTATAAGGTCAAAATGTTAAGTAGATAAGGCCGTATTTAAGGGGATGTTAAAGAATAGTCCGTTTGATCCTCTATTAATAATTTATAGGTTGTTATAATTAGTGTTCCGACCAATTAACTTGGAATTGGCCCATAAACTTCCCCCAAATTATCGATAAGTGCCGGACCGTAAGCCTCTAATCGGTTTCATATTTGCTTCATCACGCAAAAAATCGATTTTCTCAAATTTAAAAATTGATTAAAGCGGTGTTTGGTTAATTTTTACGTGGAAGGACATGGCCTAAACTGTACGAAATTCCTTTAATATATACTTTGACTTCGAAAAAAACATTTACGGCACTCTTTTGCTTGCCACATTTTTTTTGTCGGTGCACTGGTACTAGTGAAAAAAGGTTTAAAAAAACAACAATCAATGGCGAAATCAACACGATGTCATCCCTTCTCCTTACGGAATATATTTAGCTTTATTTATTATATTTAAAAATTAAGCGATCATGGGAAGACGTGGTGGTCCAGAGGCTTAAGCATTGAACTGCAGACCGGAGGGTCTGGGCTTGATCCTCGTACCTTGTCAGTCCTCTGGGCACCCTCACATTCGCCCAAGCTGTGTGATCTTGGGGTACCAGATCTTCTAGGGAAACCATAGAAGGCGCAAGGAAAGAAACTGTCCTCCCCCTCTCACCCGCTAATGCGGGAATTTTGCACGTCGTTGGGTTTAGTTCTAGGTAAGCTCTACCCTAACCTATCAAATTGACCTTAGGGGAACTGTGGCACACAAATTATTATTGAAAATTGAAATAATTGCATACAGAGATTTGTCAGGTGGCACACAAGTCCCTATAATCGTGATTTATTTTACACAGAACAAAAACAAAAGCGATCATAAAAAATCAATCGTTCACACAATCATAATATAAAATCAAAACTAAACCAATAAATGGGTAATCAAGGAAAAAAAAGTAATACAGTACATGGCTCAGCCCAACGTCATACCGCGCGATATTCCCGAAACTACTTTTGAATACGTTTTGTCTCTCATGAATGAAATTGGCTACCGCAGGGCACGTTGCGGTCTTTAAATTAGTGCTATTAAATTAACATATAACATGATGTTCAGTATTCTCTACTGATAAAAGGTATTAAAATTGTTTATGTTACAGTTTCAAAATGTCTTCTCCCTAGATGTTTTGTAGATGCGATTACTACCAAAGAGACTATCACAAATGACGCAGAGGATGATGAGCAACTCTCTCAAAACACCTCGAAATTCATGCTTGCTTAAGACAGCAATTTCGATGCACCCCAATGCAAAATTGAAGGAGATGATTTAAGAGGTATTCCGGGAGAGGGTGCGTATTTGGGAGAGTAAAAAAATTACGAATTGCAACCTCTCTTGAGGTGTTACAAAACTCGATCATGGAAATGACGAACGGCTCGAAAGCAGTCAAGATCACGCGGTGACGTTTACGCGGGGTGTGAGAATTGCATGAGGAACGATCACGCCTCGACTGGATGAATAGAAAGTCGCCAGCACCGTCGAGTGTGTTTTCTTCCACGCAGGCCAAGGGGAAGGAAACCCGCCCGACCCATTTTTCGCCGGGGATATTCACTCCCCCCGCAGAGATCGTGAAGGCGGACAAGCGGGTGGCAATGTGGAGTCCGGCCGAGGCTGGTATGCTTGCTGGTATGTATGGGTGAGGGAATGGGGAGATTTTTTTGTCTGCGCCTGCAAGACGAGTCCTTTGCGATCGAAAAATGTTCCCCTCCCCATCTTCGTCATGCCTTCCTCCCGCGCACCCATTATTACAAGGTTACCGGCCATTCCCTCATTTAAACTCCCTCTGGAAATGAGGGCGCTCTTGACCATATATCCCTCGTCTGCCTCGACGTCGTACCCTTTGAGCCGTCACGTTTGGCGAGTGGCAGTGGATGTCAGGAGACAAGCCTTTAATTACGAAATTTCTGGATAAAGGATATGAGTCCGTTGACAAAGGGAATTGAAAGATAAAAACAAAGGACTTCCTGTCATTTTTTTTGTCGAGCTCTTAAAATATGGCTTTGTTGCCACCGAGAATTGGGCGAGAGATAAACGAATGTTTGATACCACCGCGGGGGTCTACTCCTTTAACTAATATTACATACGTGCTATAAGACAACTTGAAAGTGTAGGGTTGTAATGATTCCGCTTTAATAACTCGTGCACTCCCTACCTTTCCGTAATTGTTAGTCCGATTTAATCCTTTCATGACTGGGTTTACCCCATTTTAATATTTTTCACTCCATCATGCGTTATTTATTTTTATATATTTTTCGATTATCAACAAAGTTTAGAGATTTATCTTCGACCTTTATTTTCCTCATTAGTCACAAAAATATCCGATGAGTCCCAAAAATACTTTTCGCATATTTCAAATAAGCCTTGACCGAGCTGATGTGGCATCTACTCTAATAGGGCCAATCAGCAGTATGTGGATATTTGCTAAAGTGGTCATAAAATTATGTGTTCAACTCAAAACACGAATAAAAATCCACTGTTTGATTTTAAAAATTCTGCAAACCTCACCAGTTGTAGTTTGGCGAGGAGGTTCATTTTTTGCTCTATTTTCGATGTTTTTTTATGTGAACCTGGTACAGGTTGTTGATATCAAAAGACCAATGTATCCTGTAAATTTCCGAATGACATTAGGTTGCAGTGGATTTCAGTAAAGGTTACAAATAGACCGTCGTTGTGTCAGCACAGGATTGGTGGAAATCTTTTTGGGCGATTATTCATGAGAAAATAAAATAATGTAATGTATAAATAAATATTCGTGAGAGACAGACCTAAGTCATTATGTTTATTCATACCAGATTTATGAACCTATTTTGACAACATGACCGACAAATTTTGGCCTAAAAGCATTGGACTCGAAAATACCTAATTTTAAAATTCTTTTTAAGTAAAAAATTAATACTTGAAAATAACTTGAAAAAATATATATACTTTTTCTTCAAAAAGATACAGTTTTTTATCCCTTTCATTCAAAGGAAGGTGAGTAACAATTGGTGGAGTCACCTTGGTCCGTGGTATATTCAGCACAAATGGACTCATGCAAAAATTATTGACGCCATGCTCTCGTTCTTAAAAAGTATCTAGTAGCAATATATCATTTCCCAATTGTGATATATTTTCCTGAATGACATTCTGGTGATAGTGGGTGGAATTTATTATCTCCATTTATCTCTCCTCGGTTTTTGCATTAATTTTAAATGAAATGTTTTTGCTTTACGAATTATTGTGCTAATTTTATAGTTCGTTTAGTGGTATCTAATCTTTGGGAAGGATACTTTCAAAGGCGATAGCTAGGGCTCTCTAGCATATGATCAAAAGTTAAAAATTCCAAAAAGAAGAATGCCAAAAAAATTCAAATATATACATCTACTGAACTGTTATATGTTCTTTTGATAGTAGATATTCAGTGTATCTTTTGTCTATTTATGTAAACACAAGAGGGTTCTTTATTCACCTAGATATTTTAAACCCATTACTTATTCACTAATTTCCAACTTAATTTTTTTAGTTATATGATAATATTATTTATCTTAATTAAATATAGCTCCATCAGTGCCGTGGATGTTGCTCATTGAAAGGGTATGTCACTGATTACGCAAGTTTGGCCAGTACTTGGCTATCGAGGGATTTCGGTAGCCTCATTTTTAAATACCCTCCCAAGGACCCGTGTATCGTTCATTTGGAGGCCAATGCTGCTCCACTCCTCCTTCTAGGAATTGAAACTCGAAGCTGAAGAATCGAAATCAATATTCGGCGCTCATTACTCACTGCATCCATCCCACGACATGACATTGACCATTGCCGCCAATTTCGAAGGCTATCCATAACCGACGAAGGCCTGCAGGAATGAAACCGTAGCAATGAAATTGGAAAAAAATCCCATATCTCCCAAATCTTACACCTGGGAAGGCCTGCTCGAATAAAACAAATACTACTGTCGAATATAAAATATATACGCGAACGCTGGAGATCCGTTAAGAACGAAATTGAGTAACTCATCGACGGAGTGGGTAATAGCTATGGCCTTGCGCTTCGACGGGAATGGCGGAAAGATGAAAGATTCTTGCCCGAGGGACATTTTTTTACGTCTTCTGCAACTGGTTGCTCGTAACCCCGAGGGTTTTTGATTGAGCGTGATACAAAAGGATCCAGTTGAACCTAATGGTTTGGAATTTTGAACATGTTTTAAGAAATATTCTTCAAACAAAACGACGTATGATAGCATGTATGTATACGAGTTTTATTTTGTATTCGAGCGCGTATGTATGTTATATATGTATATATTTTTTAATAAAAAATATAAAATTTGTATATATATATATTATTATTATTAGGTAATCTACCGTTTAAGGTAGGTTTTTGGATGGACACAACTATCAAATAAACATTTTGTGATTCCCCACCTAGCAAACTAATCTATATCAGGTCCCTCTTCATCTCTGTGAGGTGTGTGCATTAAGTTTATATATATATATATATATATATATATATATATATATATATATAACCACCATAAACACAGTAATCAACCCGAAGGTCGGTTTAGTAGGTGATGGTAGAGCTCACCCATGTACCAAGCCCGCCGGCGTGTGAATATCCATACATCAGGGTAGGGGGGCCAGTTCCTTTCCCTGTGCCGGTTATGGTTTCCCAGGAAGACCTGGTACCCGAAAAATCAACTAGCTTGGGTGGAACTGCAGGTGCCCAAAGTGCCTTTCCCGGGAATCGAACCCGGGAATATATATATATATATATATACAAACTCATTTTCGCTCATATATATATATATACACTCACACGTATATATACGTAAATACATACATATATTGCCCTTCTTTCCCCTCGTTTGTTTTCCTTTTGGTCGGTCTCCGTCTTCTCTCACATCCGCATTTCAAAAACCTCCAAATCCAATGAATGTTGGTATATGCACGTGTTTATGCATATATAAATGTGTGTACACATCTGGATATATATATATATATATATTTATATATAATTCTGCCCTTCTCTTCCTTGAGAAAGGTGGCATGGACCACCGAAATTTTGAAACCTTGTGAGTTTTTTTTTGTTTCTGTGTTTTTGTCTTGTCCCCTAGTGCTAAGTTCATTTTTATTAAATATATATACACACATTTTTTATTTGAATTTTGTAGGAACACATTTTTATTGCTTCCAATCCCTTCGTTTCTAAACTGATAATTCGTATCGTTTAAGTCTCACCCCCACAGAAATGTACACACTGCCAGTAGTTCTTGTTGCTGGTAGTAAACTATCGGTATAATTAGTAATGTTCTTTGGATTTTAAAAACCTTTGGTCTTGCTTATTGTGATGTCTTAATGACGGGAAAGGTTTCCATTATAGTTTCTCAAAAAACCCGGCGATGTTTATTTTTTTCCTCGAGGCGATTTTAAACACCTTTTGCTTACACCTCGCCTCTGTTTTCAAATTCTATACCAACGCAAATTATGTGCATACATGGGATAACCCTGCGTTTCTTCCCACCTTTGATATTCGTCTGAGTCCCTCCAGTCCTGTGGGAACTCCGATGGTTCGTATATCCGTCCTCTCGGCCTCGTGCCCAAAGTCTGTTTCCCAATTCCTTCGTCTTCCCTTTGTGTCCCTCCTCAGCCCTTCCGGCGCTATTCCCATCCTCCGACGTCACACCATCCCCTTCCGCCGACATCACAACGCCGCCCAGAGCGTAGTTCTGAATATAAAACAGGCATTCTATCTCCGCGGGCGCTCGGATCCACGCCAGAGATGCCCTTTTCCAAATTTCAACCCCTCCATTTCCCAACCTCCTGGCTACATGCTCTGTTTCCCCCACCGACTCACGCTGCTACCCTCTGTCTAGGCCTTTATTTCATTTCGTCTTTTGTTCCAACTGTATTATTCCGCGTCTTTCGTGAGAGAAAACTCTCAGGAATGTGGGGAAGTAATAGCGTACTAATCCGCATTCCTTTAATACATCGTCCCATCTTCACATCCCCACTCGAATGATACTCTTTCACTCCGCGTGTTTTCATTTCACATAGGGCGTGAATCATTAGTATACCTTCCATGTGAAATGTAATCACCTATGTGGTAAATAATTTCCAATTAACATAATTGACAAAAGGAAAAGCCTGATTATGCTGTTGTAGAGTCATTAAACTTAACGGGATTCCTTCATTATAAAAGGTTAATATTATTGATGATATATTCGTAATTAACGGGAAACATGAGGGGTATAAATTAAGAATTTCAAGTCTATTGGGGTTTCCTTTTTTACCCAACTGTATATTATGCTCCTGTATCTAGTACTATGTTTCCTTTTTGATGACCCTAGTTACTACTCTTATTAGGCTTAATTTGAAGCGATTGCGATTGGAGTTTTTCATTGAAAATTTTCAAATAAAATCCCTAATGTTATGAGTACGTCAGTTTTCAACCAGCCTAGAAGTTTTCATCATTCAAATCTCTTAGTGAAATTAAAAATCAAATCACTGATTTGACGTTGAAGATTTAGTTGAGAGTAGTTGACGACGAAGATTTTGAGCATTATTCCAAGAAAGTCAGCGGCTCCACTTGAAATGAAAGTATTTCCTGTGCCATTTTTCTGTTACGAGGGAAACAAAAAATGGAAAGAACTGAATATATAGTTAAAAAACTGAAAAGATAGAAACATTCGACACACTGACTGGTTATTTCGACTTCTTTTCAATAATATATTCACCCGTACGCATTGCTTTTGTACATAACTGTCAAGTAATCGAATGAATTTCAATGCATCGGCATCTTCTTCTACTACGTTGAACGCTCTTGGCGTTTTCAGTGTACAATTAATTTTTCTTATTTTTTCTGGTTACAACATTATACCGAAATTACAGTGACTCCGTATATCGACCGCGTTCTGTTGCGGTCAAGATTTCACTTCCTAAATTTAGTCCACCTTGCGATTGAAGAACTCAACAAATCATAGTTTATTAATTTGAAACTGTGTGGACTACATCAAGTTTTACATTGCCAGTAGGGTTTCTAATTGCAATCTTTGCATTATTTACGGTGACAACAAACTTGCAATAGTGTCATTGTGACAATGACACGGGAACTAAAATTGAGTTTTTACGAAACGTAAATAAATCACGTTTTCTTCCATTCAAGTCTCAATCGCAACACTCATCTATTCAGGCTGATTCAAATTCCTAGCAGCGGGAGTTGAACCTACCACCATTAGAGTCCACTGCTACCGTTTCACTGCCGTAGATGGATCTAACGTGGCTGCCGGTATTACCTATTCTCCTCAGGTGTAGGAATGAAGTGACGAAAGTAAGCCGCCTATATGGATGAATGGTTTCAGGTTTTTTTATACCGACGTCTCCCGTATGTGCCATCACGTCAACGTCTGCCTCCCGTTGTGGATTCGGTGAGTCTTGACGTGACGACATAAGTATTTGGCGTTTGGAAAAACGTTTGTTTTTTTGCTCCGACCTCCTCCTCCGTTTTGGCCGTTCGTGTCATACCTTCCGCACTCAGACATTCGAGAGCGTCACCGTGTTCCTCGTCGGACCGTGACATTGCACGCCGCTGTTTACCTCTTCGCCGTGAGAAAAAAAATGGAGGGTGGGAACGATGTTGTTCACGAGTAGCGGCACGAAAGCTAAGCAAGGATATCGGATGTGCGTGAGAACGAGAAATTTAACCCGTAGGAAACCCACGGCTTGTTTATGAGAAGCGTTTTGCTTTCGATTCAGCGGGTGTCTTTGAGCGAGATGCCGGTGCGAAAACATATTTGCACGACTTTCAACACAAATTAATCACGCTATTTTGATATTCGCCACACTTTTTGATTTTAAAAATCTCAAATGGTTCCCAGAATGGTCCAAGAGACTTTAGGAGCTCTATAGCTTTCCTGAAATGATGTTACCATCCCTCTTTCAGTCGCCGCCTTAAGTGAATCTAATTTAGCACAGCAGTATTTATTGCCACTAAATATACTATATATTTTAAGTTTTCAGGCTTCCCTTCTTGGAGTATTTGATGCCAATATTTGAAGGTTTTAGTACTATTACACATAATTTATTTTAAGATATTATGCATTTCACCAATATGAGGTATCATCCGGTAAAAATTTCATTTAAACGCAGGTCTGGAATTTATATTAAGCATGTATATATCAGAGCTATATATTCATGAATTTTGTATCTGGTAATGGTACAAGTCTGTGAAACGCGTTAAATCTTAAAGTAATACCTACGGAAAAGTTTAATATGAATATCCAAGACATGAATATGAATATCCACACATACATTCTGATTTCATGGGTGATGTTGAAGAATCATGACGTGAGCTCTCGAAGTAATATGTATTTTGATTTATTCAATGCTGCTAATTCCCAAAGTATTGTAAAATTGCATTGGCGTGCAATTATTAATGGCAACATACATTGGGTCTTGTTTAGTTACTTGTAAGATTCAAACTTCCGTGTTAGGTCTAGCTAACTTCTGAAGCATGAATTTGGTGATGCGTACTCTTCAATGTACCTGGTCTTAACGATTATACATGGTTCCAGTACTTCAGGCATTTACGTGACTATGCAGGTATTATCATAGCTTCAATAATGCGAAGAATCTGTATTTATTGGTTATGAGCGAATCCGTACTGGTACCTACCAAGAGATTGCAACCTAAGAAGTTATCCCTGGTAACAATATTTCAGTCCCCATTTGAAGAAAAAAAGTACGTAATTTGGCAGTGGTCTCCTAGGATCAAGAGGTTTTTTCGGCCATCTAGGAGAATAGCTAATGATGACTGTAACGATGTTCATATCGAAAATATTTTTTAAATTCATTGCCTAAAACATATATTTCCATTTTCAATATGCTAATGCGTAGGAATGGTTAGTTCATTTTTCTCGAGGGTTCATGTTTAAATCTCAGAGATGACAGGACTTTCCAGTAGTATCGCAATCCTTATTTGGGTGCTATCCTATGTAGAAAGGACGTCAGATGGAGTACACCGTCTGTCGGATGGGAGGTTAAACTGTGTGGTCCTTGGCGCCTTTCGTCAAGAATGGGCTCATGCCGTCGCCGAATTTTTCTCCACCCTTCCTCCATTCACTGAATATCCTACCCCTACCGAGCTACTCATGGTGCAAACGACATTAGCCCTAAAGGTGCAAACGACATTAACCCTTATGGTGCAACCGACATCAGCTGTTGGTCGCTTCCCCAAATAACTACTGCTTAAGTATTTCTGCGGTATTTATTTAAATATATAATGCATTATCCAGTTGAAACTGAAGAGATGTGTTGAAATAAAATGAAAACAACACAAACAAGAGGTCAAGTCATTTCCGAAACCTGTTAAACTAGCAGAGAAGTCAGCGACAAATATATTTGGGTTAAAAAAGGTGTATTCTTCCGCGCCAATATAGGCTCACGATTTAGAAAAATTCTTTATAACTATTTTATGGAACTATAACTGTCTTCGTGTCGTAACTTTTTAGGTGGCTGTTTCAACAACTTTTCCATCGTAGGAAAAATTTAGTCAAGGCCGTTTCAATCTAACGTTTTAAGAGAAATCGGATAAACTAGTTTTTAGGATTTTATGCCTGTCATTCTCGTCTGTCACTCCCATGTTCGGAGTAGAAAATAAAAATTCTAATTAAATCTAGTCCTTAGCTACGTCTTCCGTTAATTTACAAGGGGAAATTCTGCTTTTAAAATGCACACAATAAAAAGTGAGCAAAGAAATTGAAAATCAAAATAATTATTAACTTCCTTTCAATAAATTAAAGTTAAGAACTATAAGTTTTCAACTACGAGTAAGTTTCTTTTTACTGAAAACCTTAACAAAAATAGTAATAATGATATTTTTAACTTGCCTAATTCTTTGTAACCACTTCATTTAATTTTCTCATCTTTAAGAGTAAATTATCGAAAAAGTTAGTTTATACTAAGCATCAACATTGCAAATATTTAATACCGTGGATATTTGCTTCATATTTTTCGATTAATGGGATTTCAAGGAGTAAACATTTAAGTTTATCCACCGGGGCAGGGGTTCCATGTTGGCCCGGTGGAAGGCCCGAGAATCCATCATGAGGCAAATACGCCGGGAAAGCACCAGATCTTACTTAATTTAAGTTTATATCCAATTTATTTTGAGTGTATATTCTTTTTATTCATAAATAGGCTGCTGTTAGTTATCACGTCTTGCTTATCCTTCGAGAAAAAATAAGTTCGTGTGTAATGCGGACAGTCAGCGACAAGGGCTACTTCGGAGTATCTAACGCCGATTTCTGAGCGCCTGTGTAGTTCCATCCTCCAGAAAGAATCAAAATCGAAAGCGGTGATTTCCTTTGTGATCTCCTCCGTATTTTCCAAATGAATTATAACTTTGGTATTATATCTTTGTATAAATATAAAGTTAGCGTAGATAAGTGAATGAATCTCCAACTATTTATACAATGAACCTTATTCTTTACAATTTAAATATACAAGGAACGTAGCTACGGTCGTGAATCAATGTAAACAAAAAATACCGGGGCCGTAAACTTGATTAATAATCAAATTTACGGTCCCGGTATTTTTTGTTTACACTTATTCTTTACCTTCATGGGGAAGCGTAGTTATGGAAATGGTCAGCAAAGATTATGAGCAGATGTACTTAGTCACCATTTTTTATTCACTAGATTCTTATTCATCCTCTATTCGTCATTTTCTTCTGAAACTAATGTTTAAGTAATTCTAATTTTAAAGTACAATCTTTTATAGTAGGAATACAAATGACCAGGATGACTATGAATGTAGAATTATCTGTAAGAATTTTGCGGGGAATAAAATTCGAAAAGGCTTTCTCCTTCGTAAAAATCAAAATGTCTACGATGTATCAAATAATATTGAATTTTTAAAATACCTTGAATATCCTTTTAAATTATCTTGAGCCTGTAATCAATGACACAACAACGACGGAAACGTTTCTGCATGAGCAATTAAAGCTAATTGTTTCAAACAGAAAAAAAGAAATATTAAAATGATTTTCCGTTCAACGAATTTTAATAAATTGTTAATTTTAACAAAGTTTACCATCGACAGAATTTACCAAACTGTATATGATTCGGTTGCATACCTTTCAGCTGAATTTTTACTTGGTTAGACTGTACCCATGGCAATCGAGTGTTGTACATATGAGGGATATTGTGTGAAATTTTCGTTTCGTTTGGCAAGGGTGAAAATAAATCGCCCTAGGTTATAAATCAAAGGTAATATACATATTCTTTAATTTTAATTCGAAATGTAAACACAAGTATACCTTTATTTTCCCGGGGAACTCGTCACGAGAAAAGATTGAAGGGTATTGCGAAGGCAATTAGCCAATGGAAAACGACTATCGATATTAATGTCTTAGTGATCATTCTTCATTCTTCACCTTAGGAGTGTAAAAGAGAGAAGACTGCTGATTTTGCTTGCGTTTGGTTATCAAGGGCTATGTTTAATTAAGTATCGTTAATTTAATAATAGATTCTTTTAATATTAGATTTTAGAATATGGATTTCACAATAACAGATGAATAATGTGATAACCAGTTGACATGATGTTTTTCAAATGCATCTTTCTTTGTTAAAGGAAGATCATCGTAGATTATAGTTTAGTTTTTCAACCGTTTTCGAGTTATCCTTTTTTAAAATATATCTCTCGAAAATAGTATGATGGTACACAGTGTCAATGGATTTATTTGGGGATCTACACACTTCAAGCACCTGAGTACGAGGGGGGATCACTAAGAGGAATCGAGATAGAAACTTAATTGCTATTTTTTATTCTTAATACTTCTCTATATAGTCACCACACAGATACATTTCTCCCAACGGTTGTTGATTATTTCAAAGGCCGTCATTGTAGATTTCCGGAGATTGCGTAGAAAATCATTGTTCCGCCCCTTGAATGACGTCATTTGTGTCGTCAAACCTCCGACCCCGCATAGGTTTTTTGAGTTCTGGGAATAAGAAATAGTCATCCGGGGAAATATCGGGTGATTAGGGCGAATGTGACAAAATTTCAAATCCACATCGCTTCGAATGACGGTCGCGTTGTGGTCGCGATTGCAGGTCGCGCCATGTTTCCTTCTAAAAAGGTGTCAGTAGTCGTGGAACCCAGCGTGCTGACACCTTTGACATGCGCTGCGACATTTTATCCTAAATAATTTTCCACACATTGAAATGGCTAAGGTTAGTCTCATTCATTATCATTTGGATGGTTGCTCTTCGGTCTGATATTAAAAAGTCCTTTACTTACTTCACTGTGGTAGCAACATCCTTGAGTGATGCTCTTCCACTTCTTGGATCGTTTGTCAACATAGGGCCAGTTTGAAAATTTTTTTCCCCTAACAACTCTGCGATACGACAGGCTATGATTTTCATAGACGGCCATCATTTCATTTTGGATTTACGGGGCACTGTTGCCTTTCAAATTAAGGAAATTTATCACACTCCGAAACTCTCGCTATTCTCCTAATTGCAAGTTGCTCCAACCTACCGCTTTCTGAAAAAAATCCATATTATTGGCTAGGATTTACAAAATTACCCGCGTATGGATAAATTGATGCAGAGAACATATTTTATTCATATATCTCGGTTATTTCTTAGCAATAATTACTGAAAAGCGAATCCAAAACGTACATTTTACGCATCAAGAAAGTGTAAAGTCTCAGAATTCATTTATCTATCGTCTATGCCTGCATTTTTGGTAAGAAAATGTCTTCGAAAACTATATTTCGGGGAGACTTTGTTTTAGGTGACAGCTTGGGTAGATTAGATCATAGTCACAGAAAGCAGTGATGATAGCGAAAATCAAAGTCGTTCGCTTATAATTCCCCGCAATTTCCAGATTAAGTTTTCCATCTCTGAGGCTGTCATGACAACATTGGCCTAGATTTTTTCTTTCCTCATTTAGGTTTTTGATACCATTTCACGTACAAACAAGAGTGCGGGAGTGACCTTATTAATTACTCGACGCCTAATCCATTTCATATAAGTCGGTCGAGTCTAATTAAAACTTGTTTATGATCGATAGCTTGTACTGCAATAGTGCCTTCACTAAGGTCGCCATTCCATATATAGATTATTAAGTAGCCTCCGTTTGTAATTCAATTTTTTCAGCAGGCGTATAATTTATTTTGAACCAGTTTCCTGCGCCCGGATAGAAGGGAAAGGCTAACGTTACGTTAAAAAAAACTTTGTTCCTGACAATAAATGCTTCATTCTCATTTAAATAAAATGTAATTGAAGTGTTCATTGAAAATAATAAATCAGCTCCACACTGTTACGTGTATGGTTTCGTGTGTACTCGCTTGATTTTCGTCTTGATCAAATGGAATTCGTTTTTACTTTCATTAAAATTATAAGACTTCATTTTGATGTATGTCTTACATTTACCCGTGTGACAAAGAAACATAAATAAAATTAAGTCCTTGTTACCTTTGACCAAAAAATTGTTTCAGCCAGTGTTAATATCATTAAAGTATCAGTTCTCATGAAGCAGATTCGTGCTCGGTCTGCTGAAATACTTTCAAACATTTAGTTGGCTGATATTTAGCAGTTCACACAGCACATGAAGAGGGCCACTATTTTGCAAATGATTTTTCTGCACTCCAAATTTCGATAATTTAACGAAAATAAATTTTAAATATTTTCATTTTATGACTATCGCTTCAGTTCGATGCTGATAAATTATCATGGGAAAATGTCTCAGTGCGATGTTCTTGCAGCACCTGTCAAGTGATCGGTTCCCACCTTTTTTTTCATTTGCATAAGTTAATTCCTTTAAAAAAACAGAATTGACAGTTAATACGGTCATTTGCATAGATATTGGAAATGAAACGTGCTACCGAAATCATTAGGTAAGGAGTGAAGTCTCCAGTTATATCTGAAAAAATAAGCAGTTATCTGTATACGGGAACAGAATCACATTCACTGTTACACTAGGAAGAGTCAGCTTTATAACATAGGCAAGTAAAATATAGAGTGTAATACTAGAATCGATCTAACGTGAGGAACATAAGAGCTGATGCTTTCAAGAAACTTCTCTTCGTCAAACGGATAGTGAGATAATGAGTTAAAGAGACGTTCCGTTTCGCGTTGGTTAGACATTGCATCGAACACTCGCCGACCATTTGAAAACCAGAGCCGAAGGATCCTCACTTCAAAATTGAACAAAATATAGAGAAAAGCTGTTCTTTTCATTTCTTTGAAAGCACAAAAGAATACATTAACAACTTAGCCTACTGCAAAAATAAAAATCATGTAATTTTAACCTTGATATAAAGGAAATAAACTTAACTCCGCATAAAAATGGTTGACAAAACTTCGCCGACAAACTAAATAAAATTGCATACGGAACAATAAAATAATGAAGATTATTTTATCCTTTTCTCAATTCATGACCACAACTGTAAGAAACATCAGGTGCAGAAAAATGTACACCTAAATCTGCTTAATACCCCGCAAGCCTCGGCAAGGGCGTGTGGCGGTTGGGGGTTAATTTACCAGCACATTCACCATCATGTCACCTCCACACAAATATTGGTTTTACCATGCAGTGGAAGAAAGTAAATTGCATCAAAGAAGTACTTACATGAGAGAATATTCAATAACAGGTCGATTCAAATCATGCGGGAGGAGTATTGAAAAGGTTGGTCTATTTAAACTTCATGCAGAATATCGACAAAATTCTAATTATCTCCTTCGCCTACCAACTCTAGTTATCTCCTTAACCAGCGGTCATACATATTTTGATCTGTAATGGTACGAGGAAAAAACGACATTTGAAATCTGTACATTTTACTATTTATTTCACTGATTTACGTAGTACTATAAGTCGGGGCTTGCAATTTATCTTTAACATTCTCAGATAAGTAACGTAACTCAAATGTACGCAGTAAATTTAACCTGTGTTTTAAACTACGATCAACTAATGGCTCCTATCCTAAATCTTACAATAGTGTCATGTCACCCTTACCTTGTTCATAATAACTCTTGACAAACCTAGCTGCTATGCGTTTCATTCGATCTAGTTCCAAAACTAAGCCTACTTCATTAGGGTTCCATACACTGGCAGCATACTCTAGATAGGGTCTAACTAACGTAAAATAACAAAGCTCTTTAATCCTCTCTTTGCATTTGCAAGTATTCATTTTATGAATCCTAACTTTTAATTTACTATTACAAAATTTCACGAATGGGTATTTCATGGATACTTTTCCATTTCCATCCCAGTTTTCAACTCATAATTTGCGAATTCAATCGTTTGATATGAAAAAGGGCTAGATTTGTCAAACGTTGCACCGATAAACTTAGCGTATTAAGATTAAATTGCTCATTGAACGGAGGTTAATTTACAAATGAAATATCTCACATAAAATCGAAGTTGGATTGGTTTGAAACTTTTTTAAAAATGATCCTTCGTATTACTGTCGAAGTTACATGAAAATAAAATTTAAAGAGATCAGCCATAGAAACGACAAATATTGAATGTAATTTTTCCCAATAACGATTAGGAATAAAAAAACTACAAAGGAAGGCTATGAAGTACCATGAAGGTACCATGTAGAATAGGTATAAAATAAAATGATGTAATCTTCATCATTTTAGCTAGTTATTCCACTTACACCGTGGCTTGCTCCACATGACGTGGAGCAAGCCACGGTGGCGGCACTTAGAAAAAGATGTAGATTTTACAAATGTAACGAAAATATTTTCAGTATCACCAATCATATTGTCATATTGAACATGAATGGCAATTAGTTGAAGTGTTTGGAGGATGCCACCATGTTGTTTCGCTGTTTCAGCCTGATCTGTGCTTTGGCACCGGCCATGCTAGCCAGTGCAACATGGTATTGCTTATATTAACGTGAAAATACACTAAACCTGGAACAGGGACAAATATCTAGAAATATAGCAATAGTATTCTTAGCTATTAGCAAAAATTGCATCTAGATGATCTTATTATAGGCAGGTAATAACAATTTTAATGTACGTAAATTCTAGAATCAAATTTTTTCCAAAATTAGCGAACATTAGGTGTACTTAATGGAATTTAATTTTCAGAAATATAATTACACAAAATTATGTAAATATTAGTGAGGAAGAAAAATATGTACTTTTATTAATAGTAAATTGAACGAGCAAATTTTAAATCAACAACATGATGCTTCAACTAAGGCAAAGCCGACTCTGCCCAATGCAAAGCCGTCATGATTTAAATTTTAATACACATTTATTATTAATGAGTTTGTTAATTTTTTGATAGACTTCATTATAAAATCGAAAACCAAGTGCTTGTTTGGATTAATTCTTACTGTGTTTCCCCCTATGACGCTTGTATAGTGCGCTTAAACTAGCTGTTTAGAGCTCTATTGATTAACGTGAAAATGCTCACGCTTTCGATATTTTACGAAAAATCTAAAAACAGTAGTTTTTTGCAACTGTAGGCAAAATGTTGTTTTAAGCGGCCGCCGCATGCTCGTCTCATGTCTTTGGAACGCGATTTAGATTATCGGGAGCGTAACAGGATCCCTCTGTATCATTTCGGTCATTAATTCGACGTTGCGTGTTTGTGGTCGTCTAGTCGAGGAAATCGTCCGTTATATGGGATGTGAAACTCTAGACCCCGTCATTAAAACGAACTATGACCCTTTCCCGAATGCGTCGCCTCCTTTTTAATCCACCGGGCAGCCTTATGACCACTCCCCCAATGCCCCCTACGTACTTCCAATTACCCGCATTTACTCCAATGCGAAACTGGCCCAACTTAGCCAATTGCTACTCTTGTCAAAAGCTCGAAGTAGCCGAATTTGGAGGAAATGTTAGTATTTTTTTGACTTTCTGAAACACCCGGTTTGGCTATAAAAATGATTGTTTCATCAGTTTTGAGAGTTCAAATACAAGTGATCTCTATATACACATTAAATTGTTAATTGTTTCATGTCAACTCATTGGAATGAAAACACAGCTCAGTTAAAATGTTTGAATAATGACATTATTTGCTCGTATATAGATGATGTTGGCTGACTCAGTATTCATGTATTCATTTCAATTGATTCTTTATGTTTTCACAATTCTCCTAGGTAGCCTAATATATGTTACCTTTTAAAAATGATCTTTGATATGAAAAAAAAATATTCCAACGTTCAAGTTACTTATATCAAATCCTACATAAATATTTTGTTTGTTTTTATCATCATTCCCATCAATTAGATGCTAAGTTTACATGCTAAAAATATAGATGTGTATAATTATAGGTGTAGTTTTGCAGGATAATCGGAATTCGTTCTTCTGAATATGTATTCAAGTTCTAGAAAAGAAATGGTTATGTATTTATATGAAGAGGAACCTGATGTAGAGTATGTTGCTCGATTGTGTTTTGCTTGGAGTCGCAAGGTATTTATTTGATAGTTGTGTCCATCAAAAAACCTACCTTGACCGGGAGATTATCTGATAAAAAATATATATATGTAGAGTGTAAACGTTAATTTTACAGAATACCACTCCTGCAGTGAAAATCGTACGACATATGGCCACTTTGATTTCATCTATAATCTTGATTAAGAAAGATCTCTAAAATATGAAAAAAATGGAAAACAACTGACCTGTCATTAGAATTCATTGGTCTGATTAGCCTTAAGTGATTGTTAGATCCTATTAATTTGGATGTTTGAGCAAAAAATAGTGCTTAACTTAATTTTAAATCAACGTAAAATTAACTCTGGACAGTGTGATTTTAATAAAATTCCATTCGGCTAATTTCATCTAATTTCATTCAAACTGATACAAATCCTGTCCATAGACGATTAATCGTTTGCTGTTAACCTTCAGATAAGTTGAATATCATTGTGTTACATTATGCAGCTGCAATTACTTCTTAGTCCATTAAATCCCGTGGATTAATCTGCAAGGTAGGCATTTCTGTGTCGATTTCTCTCATTATCTCACGTTTTCTTGCAGTCGCAAAACAGCTGACTCTACGGCAGGACGCTTAAAGGTAACCCTGCGCTAAAAAGACGCTAAATTCAAACTTAATCGAATCCCACGTTAATATCCTCTCTCGAGTACGCGCCAACTTGGATACCGTCTGCTAGGAGAGCACATCCGTGTTTCAAGCTAAATCTAATTTCGATTTAATATGTCGATATATACGAATGTATATTTTTTTATCTCAGAGTTAACGCAAATTGTCGTTCGTAAGATTCGCACCCGCGGGTCTCGTTCGCACTGTTGCGGTAAGGGTCGTCGCGCACTGCGGGAGGGGGGGGAGAGAATATTCTCCCCTTTAACGATGATGGTGGTTGCGATGTTAAAAAAAAATGTGGGCGAGGGAGGGCGGACGGGTTTGAGGGATGGGGAGGGGTAGAAAACGCTGATTACTCCGCCGGGAAGTTTCCCTCGGCGCCCTCGACAGGGACATCTGCTGGGAGTGTTCAGGGAGAGAGAAGGGTAGGGGGAAAAAACAGAAAGGGGTGTGACAGCTCCGGCGTTAAACATGCCTTCTCAAGGTCGATCCTATTGCCAACTCAAATGTCGCAAGGGTGGGCGGGAAGGCCGGGGTTCTGGCTTGGGGGAGGGAGGAGTGAGAGAAAGGTGGGATGGGGTGAAAGGGGGGGGGGCGGGGCCGGATGGTATCGGGGTGTAAGTAGTTCTCCTCTCTAAAGTCCACCCGCCCACGATCTTTTCTACGGTGCTACGGCGAAATCAATATTCACATCGGCGTGATATCTTGATATATACTCTTCCCCTTAATTATGATGGCAACAAGAATGAAAATGGAGTAAATAAGTAACCTTTCAATTTTTTCCTTAAACATAGATCTTAGTTAAAATTAAGCTGTTTATAGATTCAGGATGTAAGTCAGCTATGATTTCCAGAAACTATTTTATTTAAATCGTATTTTCATAAACTCATGGATATATTAGACTAAATAAACAAATCTCATAACTCTAAGTTATTTTCACAATTATAGAGCACACTAGATAATCAAATGCTACGAATGCGATACTGACTTTGCCAGAAATCGATGCTATTATGCCTCACTGTTTTCGCAAATACTGTGCATAAAGAAAATAGTTACTTTTTCAGAAATGTTGATAACCCTTAGCATACACTGCTTTGTGGGATATTGCCAATTGCCACGCCGCTCTTGTGGAAGGTGATCGATGACCTAAATTATAGTAGTTTGTGAATCTCTTCTAACAAGGTACTTTGTGAAAATGAGCTTTAGCAAATGAGCAGTTATTATGAGGTTTTGCCAATTTTCAAACTTAAAAAGGTGCAAATTTCTCGATGTTGAAGAGCGATGCTAACCACAATGCCGAAGAGTGTAACAAGGAGATATCGATATGCACATTAGTAAATATTGTTTACTAATTCGCATGATAAATTATTTAACTTTTTTTAAAAAATACCTTCGAAATTATTAGGGAAAGTTGTATGATTCTGGTGCTCATCCAAAAGAAAAAAAACAACACATTTTCGTAGCAGTTAAAAACTTTATAGAGTGTAACAAAAAATATTGTTCAGTATTCGAATATTTACTTTATGTTTTTTAAGTAGAAAAAGTAATGTTAAAGAATTGGTTGAGCTATATTTTTTGCAGACATTCGTTTCACGCTATTCCCCTTCAGGGTCAAAAAATAAAAATCTCTCGATTTTAAGTTATTTCAGTTTATTTTATCCCTTCATAAATTTGCCCTACAATTGATTAGTTCGTTCGCTAATGATACACATATTCTTTCATGCCATGCTCTTCCAAATATTTATTTTATAAATTAATTTGTATCCATGGGATAATTATTAATTTTTTAATTGTTTACATTTGCTGTTATAATTATGTCGGATTATTTCGCCAATTAATATTAATCAAATCAATACTTAATTGGACAAAGGAATGCCACATATTTTTATATAGTCTCAAATTACATAGTGGAACACAAAAGATAAGTTAATATTATATGATGATCCATAAATATTTCCCCTGCCCTTTCATTTCACATGCGCTAAAATCTCATACATGCAAGATCTAGTCTACCACAATTTTCTTTCTTTATGCTAACGTCAACATTTTAATCCAATTCTGCAAATTTATATCTATTTTTTTAAATATGTAGTTGTATCGTACCTTTTTCTGTTGTACATTTTTGATCTCCAAAATACATATATTAAAAAGCTCGATTTAGCATCTCAATGAACTTATTTATAATACACATAGTCAAGATAAAATGCGTATATAGGTAGCTTTTGAGATGTAGGCATGGATAAGGCGGAATGAGTAAAATTGACCGAAAGCAAACGAAGAGGTAGTAGATGGTGAGGGAGGAAAGGGGAGAATTCCAAATGAGGCAGGAAAGATGGATGCAGAACGTTTTAATTGGTAATTAGACGTTAAAGACTGTGATATAGGGGAGATAAATGTTAGGCAATCGAGGAAGGTGCATAAATAGGATAGGAATGTTAGATGGAATGAAAGGAGGAAGGAAATATGCGGAGTTAAAGTGGGCTTATTATAGAGTCGGATGTCACGCTGTGTTGTTAGACAAAGTTAAGATAAATAGTGATGATCAATTTCCATTCATTCTAAACTTATATTAAACGGTACACTACCAATTCAAACATTTTTCAATCCTTATCAACTCAAAACCGCAACCAAGGCCAACCAGAAAGTCAGTTTTAACAAGGTTAGACACAGTAACATAATGGCTCCGTAGATTTTAGCGGCGGTGGCCTGAAGAATTCTGCATATTCGGGTTTTCACCGCGTTGTTGTTTGAAGCCGACAACAGTTTCGCCGAAGTTGCATCCGGCGTCTTCAGGTCGAAGACAGTCGAGGTCGAGGACACCATCTTCGACCTGAAGACGCCGGATGCAACTTCGGCGAAACTGTTGTCGGCTTCAAACAACAACGCGGTGAAAACCCGAATATGCAGAATTCTTCACAGTAACATAATGTTGGACAGAGCTCATTCTATCCCGAGCATATGGGGGTGGATAAATCGCAGATTCGAATAAGGCTTCCCACCATTAGGTTTCTGCTCTCATTTTGGATGGGTTTTCCCAGAGCCATCACCAGGAATTTGGACCGTGATTTCTCTGGGGATAGTGAAAAAACACTAGGCTACCACACCCCTATTTTATGACAAATGTTTGATTAATACACTGGATGCGAAATCGCGGTTACTGTTACTTAAAGTGTGGTATCCGCCTAAATTTTAACGCATTCACCTTGAACTTGAATTATATATACATTGATCGGGATGGATTCCATTGGAATACTTATGTATTTGCTTTCATCAACTCACCACGCATCACACAAACACGCGATATGTGACACGAAAAATGCCGATCGACACCCATCTTTCAATTCAAATTTTAGGGTGGCTGAAATGTTAGCACCGCTATTTCGATAGGCCGTCGACACAGACGGCCCAGAGAGAGGAGAGCCCGCGACACAGTCGATGTTTTAAAACTGTGACGATCGAGTCAGTATGGAGATTCTTTCTCTCTCTGAGAAATTTATTTTTTCTTCCCCTCCTTACTGGGAAAGGAAAAGAAAGGGGTGAGGATTTGGGGGGGGGAGGGAGGGAAGGAACCGGGGGAGTGAAGGGGGGTAGCGAAATGGTGGCTCGAGAGATGCTCCTCCGCCCGGACTCGAGTCATCGTGTGAGGAGACTCCCGGATGCGGAGAGGGGGGGAGGAAGAGGCGTCTGAGGCGATGGGGGTATGCCACTGGGAGGGGTTTTGGAAGGGGGCGGGGATCCGGAGTCGGGTGATCACGTCACGAGGATCCGATGGATGGGAATGAGGTGGCGGCGGTGTGGGTGGAAGGAAGGCGGCGGGACGTCCGAAGGAGGACATCTCGTGGGGAGGTCTGGGGGGAGGGGTGGGGTTGGAAAAGGGGAAGACCACGAATCCACTTAACTCTCCCTCCTCTCTCTCCCCCGCCCCGATGGGAATCCTCTTGTCGAGCTCTTGACATGGCTTTCGGGGGGGAAGACGAGTCTGGTTGGCTGGTGGGCAGCCATAGGGGGAGGGAAGTGGTCGTCGTCACGAAGGGTTTGGTCTTAATCTGGCAAGGGTATGGGGGTAAATGCAGAGCAGGGGAGGTTTTTGAGGTTGGGGAAGCCTAGTTGGGGAGCGATGGGAAAGGGGGGGGGAAGAAGGAATGGGGTAGCAGATAAGAAGAACCAAGCAAGGCTAGATTAGGACGGAATTGAGACCATTGCGATATCCAGCTTCTTGCACAAAAACTGCGTCTCTATGGTTACGTCACCAAGGGTGATGAAACTGCGAAATTGGCGGTGAGAAGTTACTGACTCTCGAGAGTGATAATCTGCTACATTACGTGCATAAAAACGTTCCCTCAATAATACCCATAATTAATGGAGCACCCGAAAATTTTACGTGCATTAAGTTTTTGGTGGAATTCATAATATCAACCAATGGAGTTGATATCTTCTAATTTTCTTTAATCTGTAAATATTTTAGCACAAAAAATTGTTTCCATCAGCAAATGTCCTCGTTAGTGAGCATATTGGATTCGTCATCAGCCCTTGCAATTACATTTAAATATTAGGTCCTCTGCCTAATTGAAGAGCCATATATTGTTTTGTTTTCCTCCCAAATTATATCACTACTGTCAACACTTCAGTGGAAAATAGAATGGTGCAACATAATGGAATTTACCATTGCTTTAACTAAATGATGAGTTTTATCGATCTCATTTAAATTCCACTAGTAAATTTGTGCCTTCGGGTGTCAGATCATGAATGCAATATTTTGGGTATTACTGATCCTTATATCGTGAACGAAATATTTGGTTGATACGGTTGGCGTTTTGCTAGCCAGGTCTCGTACTTCAACGCCTTCACTCTGCATCTTTAACCTTTTCCCGTTGGGATTTTGTGGCCTTGGGGTGAGGAGAAGAATTGGAAATGGAGGTAAGGAGCTTTTAAGGATTTCAGAAAAGCTCGAAGACAACAGAAAGAGACCGGAGAAAGACAAGATGTTCTCTGAGGCATGAAAGGGGGAGTGCGCGATAGGAAATATGGATAAGGGAGGTGAATAAGGAATAGTCAAATATTTACAGCATTTTTTGGAAATTCTTCACCTGAGATGTGAAGTACATAATATATACTTTAAAAATACATTTCATATTGAACACTTTATTTTCACTGCCCGGAAAAAAGTGTGTGAAATATTTATAATACAGTGATACACTTATCTAAACTAATTAATAATACTAACGACTTGGCAAAAAAAGAAAAAGTAACTGTAATACTATCTTCCATTCTTTGTCTTACCGGTGAATTACAACCTAAAATTTTCACTTTCAACAAAATATCAGTCTGTCTCTCAGTCAAAATCATGCTCAGATAACTGGACTTTTAATTTTCCCTTAGGTTTAATGGCAACAAAAAAATATTTCATACACGACTTTCCTTCGCTAGGACAACGAGAAAAGGTACTTCTTGCTTAGGTATCAACATTTTGAAAAGGTTTTATGGATATATAATTTAGAAAATTACATAATAATATTGATTAATTTGTCCTTCCTAAGATTCAAGATTATTTTTTAAATTCTGTATAAAACTCACGTAATACATAATATTTTTTTTTACTGAGGAATATATGTAAGAAGAGCCTGTAGATAAAATGGATTTAAAATTGATCACCGATGGTGGTCTCTCTCAGCCTTATTTTATTTTAATCACTGTTACACTTTTCCAAAGATTAACATATAAAAAAGATCATTTTTGAGTCATATTTAGGCATTTTAATCGAATAAAGATAAACGATCATCCCTTGGCAAGTCTAATCACGTGTTTATTCAGGTCAATTTTTGCGAAGTCTCGGAAATTAACAGGAATTTTTGGTAATTTTCAACGATTTCATGTAAGCAAGTACTGCACTTAAGCACACAGTAACATAGAAATAAATAAAGTGAACTTCAGTTTGTTGAAACATTTTTTGTTTTTTGACGAGCCGCCAGTCATTAAGATTTTGGAATATTACGTTTGAATTCCTTGTAATTATGTGTATAAAAAATTTCAAGGCAATTCGAAGTCAAGCTCGAGTGTATTAGTTTTTTTCTAAAACATTTTCTTAAGTCAACGATGTAATAGCATGGGCGCAGTGGCTCCTTTTGGGAACAAAGGATACTTAAAGCGAGGACTTGTCCTTTTGTGCCAAGTAGGGCAGGCATGTGTCCTCACGCAACGCCCATAAATCTGGCCGACTTGATCGGGCTCCTTAGATAGAGGCGCGATCTTCGGCAGCGATGCTCTTGACGGATTTCGTCGTCCTCTGCTGGTTTCAGGAAGGGATCCTTTGCAGAGCTCATGCTGCTTACGGGAAAAGAAGATATTCTGAGGTGAACGTCAATTTAAAGACGACGAGTATTTCATTAGAAATGTGTACAACTTTTGAACTCAAGTTCTCGATTAAGATATATTATCAATTTTTTAACACTTAGATTTATTTCGTGACAAAGTGAAGCTCTGAAACCGTGTCTGTAATTCGCTTCTGTATTCGATAATCATGCCATGATGTCACCAATATTGAAGGGTAGGGGCGATCCTTATCAGGGTACCTACGTGTTAACTTTGACCCAATGAGAAATGCATGTCGTTTCACGTTTCTCCTCTGCGAGCGATTTTCTGCCAAAACTAGAAAGGCTCTCTCTCTCTCTCGAAGGCGCGACTGGACGTGACGTAATGTCGATGCCACTTTAAAAGCATTGAGGAAACTATAGGACGTCCTTTAATCACTGAATGCACGTGCCGCGATTGTAGTGAATGCTTCCCTCTATCGAGAGAGGTAAAAACCAAACGTTTGACGAAGTAAAATATTTCAGCATGCATGCCATTAAATATGTATTGCGTCGATAAACTTACTTTCTTGGAATATGTTCAACATTTCCCATTCTTTTTCCAAAGCAAAGATGAGTATATACTCATGATTCTCCGACGTTATTGGGATGTTTTTCTGAGGTCTGAACTGAACGTTTACTTAAATAAATTGTTGTAGCTCTGTCGTAGGACAGATTAAAGTTAAAATAATGTTAACGTTTTCAATGGAAATGGAGTATCTCTTTCTCTCCATGTGCACACATGAGACATGGTAATCTATGGTAGAGCGTTGGGCTACATAGCGGAGAATCCAGGCTCGATTCCCGGGCACGCCTCTCTGAGCACCCTCAGCTACACCCCAGCTGTCTGATTTTTGGGCGGTAGAACATCCTAGGAAACCATAGGCGTCATGGGGAAAGAATCTGGCCCCCTACTCTGACTACTCTATACTTGGGGTTAGCATTGGGTGAGCTCTACCATTGCCTACTAAACCGACCTACGTGTTGATTATAATATAATTAAGTACAAATAATATATATATATATATGAATGTGTTTCTTTATATATGTGTATGTATGTGTATAATATATATACATATATATATATATATATATATATATATATATATATATATATATATATATATATATATATATATGTGTGTGTGTGTGTGTGTGTGTGTGTGTGTGTGTGTGTGTGTGTTGAGAGCGTAAAATTGAAATTCGTACGGAGCAGGAGCTTGCGTAAAGAGTTTTTAATTTTTCTGGCGAGGTGTACTCTAGTCAAACTTCTCGCGTAGATACAACAAAAATCACATGACTATTAGCCGACGATACGGTGATCTAAGGAATGATAAAGTTGTCAGTTGAACATGGACTACTCTCCCGTGATTTAGCCAATATTCCGGTTTGGTTCAAGGAATGAAGCTTAGAATTAGAAGTTAAAAAATGTACAACAATGACATTTTGGTAAAAAATGACGAACCAAACACCGGGTGCAAAATTGATGAGGTCGAAGTACAATATTCGGAGCTGGTAGTGTACTTCCTAAGGGCATCACTCTCATGAAAATATTAAAATTTGTGAAGCTGCCTTGGAGGAAATTGCATTATTTCGACGGGTTGTAGGAAAATCTAATGATGAAGTAAGGGAAAGGTGTTTCTTTGAACCGGTGGGAGACCTAACTTGGAATATGCGGCAGGCATTTGGGAGAAAATGTTGACTAAGGAGATAGATTAGGCATAACTAATATCCGCTAAGTCTTGAAGAAATCTTACGATAAGCAAGAGAGAGGGACACAGTTACTGGAGGAACTAATATGGAAGTCCGTGGAAGTAGGAGGGGAGAAGGTAAGACCAAGAATATCAAAAAGGTGCAGGACATTCGATTTAACGTACATGCATGATCCAGAAGAAGTCATTAAGATCACTCATTACATATGGAGTTTGGACCACTCGGATAAGAAAAAGGGGGTAGATTGCAGCACCAATAAATTCAGGGACCCATTCTTTCATAGTTCGATTCACGTTCACGATAAAAACGAATGCAAGCAACTAAAAAACACTACGGCCAATGAACCTAGCTGCGAAACGCTAAACTCGAACACTTACTCATTTAATTTCTGAGGGGTGGTGACCTTGTAAACCTGCCATACGTCTACTGGGCAAGGTACGGTGAAGATGTAGATGTGATGTTTTATTTTTACATGTATTAAAAACAGCATTTAATAATTGAATTAGATAAATGAAGCGTGGGGAATACCCAGTTAAAAACTTTTATTGCAGTCCAGTACAACGTATTCAACAGCCTAATTTAGGCGCCAAGCGCTTATTACTGACCCTAATGGCCCTGGTTGTCTTCAGACTCTCGAAAGACTACGGTTGAACTATCTCATTAGTCCTGAATGTGGCCTTTCTTCAACTCGTGTTTTTTTTCTCATGTCGGAGTGAAATTAACACTTAGCCGTGCGGTCACCCACAAATGAATCTTCAAAGACTCCATTTGCCGCCGCGATAAACATTAAAACTTCTCCAACACCGGCTTCGTGTCTAAGAAGATGCGACCCCTATCCTCAATAGGATCCAGATGAAAACAGACATGACCTTAATGCAGTGAGAAGCGACTAAGTATTTTCAAATGATACTGACGAGAGTTGTGATATATTTACTTAACCCTTTTACATTGCACCATTGTTCTCAAGTTCTATCTTAAATTTGGGCCAAAATTTTATCAAATAAAAAGTGTTGAGGCTAGTGCTAATATTCATTATTTGAAAACAGGGTTATTGAAAAATAAAATTTGATATTGAGTGTTACTTTCCAGTGAAAAAGTGACTTTTAATCCTGATCCTAGTGTTGCAGTTGCACTCAGATTTTAGTACAGTCATCTACTGGCCTAAACTATATTATTCAGTGCAACTTATCAAGGGAAAGAAAGACAAAATCACAATAGTCTTTTACATGAAAATGCGTGGGTGGTCTGAAAAGTTTCAGAAAATTTCAGAAAAAATGTCTTGTAGGTTTTATAGTTTGTTTGTATGTTTGATGATGCACAGAGTGGAATGCTGTCACGGTTTTAAGCGGCAGATACGGGTATATTTTTTATACTTGTATATTTTTTATACGTGTATTTTTTTCTATTGATATGTCGTCCTGTATGCTGTTTCATGCAAAGCTTGCCATCAGCTTCCCATTGATGATGTGCATAAAAATAGTTTATTCTCGGCGCTTGGCGACGCTGATTTTGGCAGTCTTGTTTCAAGCAACACCCATCTCAGCCCCTCGTTTCCCTCTCAGCCCTGCCACAAACCATTTTCGGGCGATGTGAAGAGGAGAGGGGAGGTGAGGAAGGAAGAAGAGAGGAGGGATGAAGGAGCGAACTATGAGCGTACGTACGAGTGGAAAGGAGAGCTCTTTCACCCTGCTATCTCCTTTCTTCTTCTCTCCCTCTCCTCTTGCTTCCCTCGCCCTATCTCCTGGGTCGTCATTTTCGCATAATGCCTTTGAGTGGGAGATGAAGGAAACGGCTGGAGGGAGGAAAGGAGGCTGTGAGGGAAGAAAGGAAGGAAGGGCTGGGTGGAGGGAAGGGAAAGCGGTAGTAAAGGGATAATAGCGAAAAGGAGCGATTTCATCGGGAGAGCAGGTGGAGGAGGAGATGGCGTTCGGCGACGGAACTGCCAACGTGGCGAAGTGGAGATAGGAAAACTGCCACTCGTTTGAACCCACACATGTCGAAATGTTAAGTTGGTAGTAATATGTAGGGAAATAAGTAAATATCGTTGGCTTTTTTTATACTTTGAATTCTCTTCCTTCCACGTCCCCACTAAGAATGTTTTCGTCCTCTGATATGTTTCTCATCTTCCTCATTCATTATCCTATCTCCTTGCGAATATATGTACACACAAAATATATTTATATATATTTACATACATATATATATGCATTAACATATATGTATATTTTCATAAACATGCATGTATATATACATATATACAGGTACAAATATATGTATATATATAGTATGTATACTAGAAACATATACATACCTGTACATATTCGTATCTATATATTTTTTTCCTGGGTCTTATTTGGTTCGAAATTCCGCATTTTCCTCCTCGATTTGGTTACTCAAAAGAAGTGGTCATGGTCCACTTCAGCTTGTACTCACTCTGATTTGAAGTGGGTTAAGCATTTGAAGCCAAGTAACGATAATCCTACTTTCATCTTGTGAAAATATCATTGGTACCTGCTGGTGTTAGTGGTAGGATAGATCGTATATCTCGATTTATTTTCAACAAGTCAGGATACACTAAGAAACGAAATAACACGAGTTTTTTCATTTATTTCGAGTTTTGACAAAATAATCCATTCGGTTTCATTAAGTTCCTTTGTACAAACCAACCTAATGACATGATGCCCGCATTATTCCCTATCGTCTGATACTTGTTACAGGGTGTGCAGGCATGCATTTTACGCAAAGAGCTAAGTCTTACCGTGCGTGAAAGTTGGTCACCTGAGAGGCATGCAAGACTTGGTAGTCACAAACATGTCTTCATATAAGTAAATGAAGAATTGTGTGCTTCAGATGCAGGAAGAATAGACCATTACATTAGTAGAAAAAGCAAGCAAACGAAGAGTCGAAATATGTTTCACTATTAATGTCTAGTATGAGGAGAAGGATAGAAACGAGTTTCAAATACGATAATATTGTCCCCTATCCTTTTTATACAAACCGTGTTAGTAATGAGAATAATATTTTCACCATTTGGAAAAAGTAATAAAGATTTACTACCCCGAAAAAATGGAGAAAGTAAAAATAGGAGGGTGGTTATTGAATTATTTCATTCTGATATTTAATCCATAATTTAAATGGGTTACTTTTGGAACTCTTTTTACCTTAAACGTGAGGTACGTGGTACGATATATTCTTAGCTTATATATTTTTTTATATGTTCATACCTATCTATCAGAATATCAGATTAATATTCTTATTCTTTTAGAGTTTTGCACTTCAAAAACTGGAACGCTTATTTCTCAAAATTCATCGTTGACCTTTTCTTTCATACTTTACATTACCCTCTTCATTTCATGATTTGTTCGTGTTCTTGAACCGTTCCGTATCCCATTATGGCGAACATCCTGCTAATATCAGATTCTATCCTCCTCTTCGAAATTCGATCGAAACATTATCTTGTCCTTTTTTTCACCATTTTCACGAATTACAGCTTAATAGAACATCGAATTAAATACCAGTTTTACTTATTTTATTCTCCAGAATTTTTTTCCAAACTGGCTCCAGCGTCTTTCTCCTGTAACCGTCAACATTGTTATGCGCAAGGATCTACTCCCTCGTGAAGCGGACTAATCTGAAAAGAAAGGGAGCTTCAGGGAGGGGGTTGGGAGGGAGGGTTGAGGACTGGCACTCGTGGAGAAAGGGCGGGAAAGGGGTGCAAGGGGGATGAGGGGAGAGGGGGTTTTTTGGAGTGGGACGAGGTTCATTTCACACTCCGCTTGAAGACAAAAGAGACCGAGGGGGATGGGTGGCGCAGGGCGGCCGACTCTCCTCTCCCGGGAGAGAGATTAAAGCAGCGGCTCTAATCGAATGAATAATAACCCGCAAAGTACGTGGTACTAAAGCGGCCATTAGAGGGACGTGTCTAACTATTAGGTCGGATCGCTGGCGTCGGAGACCTTACACGTGAACAATTCCAAACAGAAGCAATATGAATTAAAGCAATATAAACTGACCGAAATTTCTTCATACACCCTTGAGTACCGAGGCACATTAATATAGTCACTTCCAAGTGTATGTGTAAATGCAAGACTATTGGATAATACAAAAACTTAAGAGGTAGCACTATTATACACAGACACACGTGGATGTGTTCCGGTCAAGGAAATGTTTTTGCAATTGCTTATTACAAATATATGTGTATACATACATGGATATAGATAAAGGAAAAAGAAACAAACAAATAAATAGGACAAAGTCAATGCTAGTGGGACCCGGGATCGATACGTGGTGACTTTTTTCACCCCCAACTAGTTTCGTCCTGTTTCCCGCTGAATTTCCGTGAATCACATCTTCCTGGCACTGAGATAAGAACTGATCTACGATGCTGTCTAAAATTTAAACTCGTCGTTGAGTTTGACTCTCACCTATGAAACCAACATTCGGGTTGGTTTGATTTATAAAGGTAACTTTGGAATGGATAATTTTGAAGAAATCATAAAAATACTACCTTTATTTACCTAATTTATTTTAATCGTCTAATTTGTTTAATTACCTAGTTTATTAACATTCTCATTCTGATAACTGCATGCACTGCATACTTCAACCCTCTGTTATTAATATTACAGTGCAATTATTCATGTTTAATGGTATATTTATCCCCACCAAAAGAATTGTTGAAGGCTGGTTACTTGGCCATTTTTCGAGTCCGTATTTTAGACAACTATTGGCAATTAAAATTCTACTGGGCCAGAAATATTTCGGTGGACCGTAGAAGTGGGAGGCGCTCGATGATGAAAGCGGTCTCAGAGGGATGCTTCAGACTTTGCCAGTCCAACCCTTGGAATTTTATGGACCGTTTTGGTCCGAGGTAAAAAAATACTCTCCCATTTCACGTTCCAATGTAATACAGTGCTCCCAAGTTTCGATAATATCTTGTCGACAAGAAAGTACTTTGCGGTATGGGGTGATGCCGATGTTACTGCCTCTAGGTACATATCTAGTAATATCTAGTTTTTACTATTTGTAATAATAACCTAGTGAGTGGAGGTTCAGCTGTTCCGGCGATATTTGTTTGAGTTTGGACATTACTTTTAGTTTAGAAATAAAAACACTAGATGCTTACTGTTTAAAAAAATGAAACCAGATGTCTATACTCAATTTTCGACGTCTGCTCTTACTTCATTCGGTTAATTGAACCACAGCACTTTCGCCAGTTAATCCAAAGGTGGCGATTCGGAACCTTTGTGTGCTGGATATTATATTACGATTAAATACTTATATTCTAGTGGAATTTCAAGTGAGAAATAGAAAAAGCTCCAGTACTCATAACGCTGCTCTAAAAACACATCAACAAAACAGAATATTCTACTAGAACAAAAAATTCGTGAACCAATAACTAAGTCGCTTTCTCGGGTTCCAACGCACCATTCGAAAATTTCCATTTATAATCTACATCGGCGTGGTACTCTGCAAGCAAACGACCACTAGGGTGTGTGGTAGGGGGTGAATCCACATCCAGGATTGTAAAAACTAAGATCAAGTTTTTTTAATGAAAGTTACCAATGAAAATTCAAAATATTTCAAAAAAATGGCATTAATGTGAACTACATTCACTACCATATCCGAGTGCAAAATACGTCTCCACACATGCGAGATGAACTCATAGTATTAAAATACAATAAAATGAGGGTTGATAAAACAGTGATAACTTTGTAGGCTACTTAGAATTAAAAAAAACTATTTTTTCTCTCTAGACCGGTCGTTTATAGTTATTCTGATGTGTTTGTTCGCGGAAAAACTGGCATTATAAATATAGTTTTATCTAATTTGGTCTCTTTTATCTCATTTTCATCAGGTCTCTTACCGTAGAACGATGGAGCTAATAGTGAATTCTCAACATCATCGCTAAAGCTACCCATTACCAATTTATGCAAGAGATTTACTCAGTTGGTTAACCTTTGCTCCGTGAGTGATTCTAAACGTAGTTCCTCTAATTACCTAGACAATTCTGCTACTACGTTTATCATAACAACGTTTTACAAATATTGCTCCTCTTCTCCGTACACTATCAAATTCGACAATCAAACAGACATCTTGAGTATCTCACACACAAACAGTATATTCTGAATGAGGTCTAACTAGTGTAAGATGGCGTCAGTAATCATCCTTATCCTCACAGTTACCCAATACGCTTCCACATACTATGATCAAATAATTTTATATCCCATGGTCTTGTGACTATTTAAATAGAGAAGTAATTTTAGGATCTCTGCTATGGAGGAAATATACGTAGTACTCGGAATGTTTAAATAACGAAAATAAATGTTTGCATATGTTCATCTCAGAAGAATTCAAGTTACGCCAGGTAAAGAATTCAGGTACTCATTAAAAATTCCTCCGCATTTCTACAAGGGCTGAATCACAATTTTATGACCACCGTGCTGCATTCATCCTCATCTCAAGTATTGACACGCTACTGATGGTTGATACATTGCGTGTAGTTCAAGGATTCCATAAGAAGCGGCCATAACTGGTATTCATTCGAGCTTGCGCATTCCAAATGCTATTTCGAAATAAATAATTTAAAAATATTTTTTCAACAAATCGCTTAAGGAACACAAAACAAATGAACATTTGTAGTCAAGTAAATTAATAGTCACAGATGTCCTTGTAGTAAATTAATCGAAGTCTAAATACTCATTTCGACTCGTTTCGATTAAAGTAACACCTTATATTAACACCAGAAATTGCAGTCGGTTATTGTACATACGAGATCATCAACAAGGGAAACGTTTCTATTAAGAACGTAATCTTGGGTATGTTCACTAAATTTTTTTCCGAATTGAAAGATTTAAGCATGTTAAAGGAGATTGATTAAGACTATCGCGGTCCATTTATGGAGGTAATGTTTTTCGGAATATTCTTCTAGCGAGTCTCCATTTCCAAAAAGATATCTCCATCCCCGGAAAGTTCTTTCGTATAGTGCTTTAATACGTTGGCAAATTTTTCTGTATATCCTTAATACACCCATTTAGTACCCACGTATTAATTCGTGCCAACTAAGGAATCAATGGATTTTTCTTATTCGAGAATGCCTGATTCCTAGGTGTAAAAATGTGATGCATTAATATTTTAATGGAGACAAAGTTCGGGAGATTTTATCCTCCATCAGCGTGATGAGAACTTGAAGATTATGCTACATGTTATTTTCATATAATTTGGAAATTTTAAAGGCAAAATTTCTGAAAATTAAATTATAAATACGTATTACACCGTAGGTTGATGTTAACATCCAGACATACTCGTACTCCTATAATAATTTCTGTCGCGAATATTACACTCAAGGTGGAGTAAAATAGGGATGGGTGACACATCTTTTCCAGGATCCAAACTGTATCAAATCTGGAGCGTTGTTCACGGAGAAGGGCTATTTACTAGCTAAGGCTTAATCGTTTAGTGGCTATAGCGCTGGCGTGTATAGCGTGTTACCTCAGGGTTCATATCGCTCCAAACTCTCCTACCGCGTCACTACGAGGCCACTGAAATTTACCACATTTATCTTTTAATTTTGAATTGAAGCTTTTTGGGGACATCAACCAATAGATTTAAAGGTATTACTTAGTCGGTTATATGCTAAATTTTGGGATGAAATTTATTTAGAATTGGAGACGATAATGCAGCATAAGTTCATCTTAGAGAATCCTTTCCGTTAACAGACCCTTTAATGACATCCAGACATCTTTTCCTTCTGTAACTGTCGCCCTTCCATTTTAATTCTACTGTTTAGTATTTCTAGTCTTTCAAAATATTCTTCCAACAAATTTTATATACAACTAGAAAACGCTGGCAAAACAGAGTGTCTATTTTGACTGTTGCATTGCACCGGAATCAAATTCAACTAATGAGTTTCGTTCTTGTTCCTTATTTGTTTTCCAAACTTACCGTCCTACCATTACGTAACTGTACGCTTGCTTTGAAATGATTTTTATCGCTACATGGTCCAAAATCCTCTCGTAATGTTTGTATGAGTCAAAGGGAAGTACACCAAAGCCGTTAGACATTCATTTGGGGTCAGTCGGTGCTCTCTGTCAAAAAGCACCCCCAATCCCAGAGTTTGTGACTGGGGATTTCTGATCCGGAGAATTCGGATCTCCGTCAGGTAATGAGCCTGGGATAGACTTTTTCAATTCACCTTCTCCGACGTACCGTTGATGAGAAGTAGAAGGAGTGACGATGAAAAACCATTAATGCACGGAAACAGGTAATCTGGCTCGGTCGACCGAAATTCGATCATCTCGCCCGTGTTCCGACGAGCCAAGCGGTCCCTGCTTCGTTGGCGCAGCTGAGCAAAAGACCTTTCCTCTACAAGGGTTTTCAGGATTCCGTTGTGGTTTTGAGGCGATGGGAAAGGGCCCACATTCCAAACGATTCTTTTGAGAAACGTCGGATCGGTTGTCGAATCCTTTTATTCATGGAATTCCATCGCATTGTAAACGTATTTCACCGGACTTCTCTCCTTCGATGGATTTTATGCAATGAATTGGATTCAATCCCACAAAAGGTTCAAAAATACCGTCCTGTTTATCTACCATTTGATGGAAATCATGTCATCTTTGATAGGACTTTCAGAGGAAAGGTTTAATTTTTATTTAACTAGTTTATTGGGAGTTGAAAGAAAAATCGAAACGCATTTGATAAAAATGTTGTAGCACAATTTATAAGTGATTTAGGCAAATGCAAGTTTTTGGAATCGTATCATAACGATGAAAGAAGTCGTAAGTTTCACGATAAATGGCAAAAATCTCGAATATTACTTGTTTTCTGATCAACTTAAATGAAAAAAGTGAGAAATTTTATATATCAACGTTATACATGATCTTTTGCTACCAGAAGATGAAATATCGGTTACGTAATTTGTGTCATAGCCATTCAAACTAAAAATGAGCAATATTTTGATGCATCTAATTTTTCATTGGGTCACATGGAATTGAAATTTAATACTTTGTTTCAGTAGTCATTTGTCCATAACGATTGGTTAGCATGCTTTTTTGAGTAGTACAAACATCATCAAACATTTTATGGTTTTGAACAAATTCAATAATCTGTTGAATTTAAGACTCACAGATTCAAGTTAAAGTACTGTTGCATTTTGATGACTTTTAGTTTTTGGAATCTTGTATACAATAGTTACACCAAATACATCAGGGAAGGGGGGCCAGTTCCTTTCCCTGTGCCGGTTATGGTTTCCCAGGAAGATCTGGTACACGAAAAATCATATAGCTTAGGTGGAGCTGCAGGTGCCCAGAGTTCCATGCCCGGGGAACGAACCCGGGACCCTCTAGTCAGTAGACCAACGCTCTACCCCCTGGACTACCGCAACCTTATTTTCCTCCAACCTCCATTATATATATATATATATATATATATATATATATATATATATATATATATATATGTATTTATGTACGTATATCTTTGAAATGGACGATCCCCGGCGACGCACAAACACACATACGTAGACAGATTTATGCATGGATATATAGTATATAAATGTATTTATGTAAATATACATATAGTATGTGTATGAATATATATATATATATTTATATATTATATATATACACACACTACGCACATAAATGGACTGGGTAACGAAATTCGTAACCAAACGCCTTGAGTCACTTTTATGGTGAACAGTTTATGCTTAGAAAGTATCTTAAACGAATAGATCATGTATTAGGTTACTATTCTGAAACCAGACTTCATAAGAAAAAAATAATGAAGGCATTAAAATATAGTTCACTTATGAAATGAATAAAATATCTTGTAAATTTTAATCTCCAGGTGAAATTTAGAAAAGAGAAAACAAGTATTCAGCAGTGCCATGAAATAACATGGTTTGTTCCGAATCAAATATGTGGTTGAGGTGGGAGATAAAAATGTCTCAACTTCTAACAAATACAGGGAAAATGTTGTAAGCTCTGGACAAAGATCTCGCATGTCTAACAGCATCGAGAATGGAACCCCATAATCTGCAAACAGGAACATCAAACTACCCTCTTAGAGGACTGCGGCGGTGGAATAAAGATAAACTCGGGAATGAAATTGCCTCGGAATTTTCACTGGTTCCTCCCTTTTAACCTCTCTCTGCTAACATTTGTTGTCAGGATTAATGGAATTTCGGACAGCGGCTCCATTTTTTGACATCGTTTATGCTTTTCGAGTTTGACGAATGGCCCTTCGAAATCAGAGGAGTCCAGAGTATTCGTCTTTGTTTTCTTTTTGATTTTTTTAACCATCTTCTACCTGTGTGCGGCTGAAGATCGATGAGGTCCTTAAAAAACAAGTGTCGTGTTTCCTTTTATTTCGGAGAGAGGGAGAGTGAGAGCGAAGGGTCCGGAAAGGGAGAGAGCCGGAGGGAGGGGGAGGGAAATTAAAAAGACTCTCGCGAAGTGCTGCGCTTGTTTTTCCATCCTCGTGTCCTTGGGGGAATCGCGCGCGAAAAAAATAATGCGAAAGGAGGTGACCACCTTGAAGACATTCTCGCACTAATTTCTCAAAATCGCTCTTCGTTAATAAAAGTGACCAGAGCGGCAGGGTGCCCGGAGGAGGAGGAGGAGGGAGGGTCTGTGGTGTTGGACGTCGGGCCCTCCGTCCGCTCGAGTGCCGAATTGGAGTGAGGTCAAGTGTCGAGGGGCGTGGGAGGGAGCCGTTGTTGGATTCTCGCTCGCGACCTTCGACAATTATTTCGCACGTGGATTTTTTAAAAAAATTATTTATATTTTTTTGCACATTTGTTTTTTTTTCTAGCTCGTCGTGCAATCCGCGCGTTCGTGAGGATTCGCGTTCCCAAACCGGAGTCTGATCTTGCACTCCCGCGGGCATTCCATTTATTTTTCGGACGACGGGGGGGTTAATGGTTTAATAAGTACTGCTGAGCTCGCAGAATGGTATCTAGGCAAGACTTTTATATCATAGGAGACCGCCACAAAGGGTGTAATGCTGTACAATTGTTTTCCTTTAGATCTTTCCAACATGTTCTTGATCTTTCGCATATTAAATTTTCACCGTTTAATCTTCTTTTTATTTCGTTCAACCTCTGTAACATACAGACAAGGTATGATCAAAGTATATGACTGGAGTAAGAAAACTCAAGAACTCAAAATTTATAAAAATTTTCATTATGTATTCTGAGATGTGTTTTAATATCGTATCTTAATATCCATGCGCGTGTGATATTGGAGATTGCATTTTCAAGTCCATATTACTTTTTTTCTCGAGAGGATACAGATTCGAATTTCGTTTGAAAATCTTTGATTTTTCAAAATTTAATTGTTCATACAAAGTAATCATAAACATTTGCAAAGGTTTAACAAAATAACAATTTGTATCCGATCCGGACGACGGACCGTACGTTTGCGATTCAGTTTTTTTGCATAATCATCTTTAAACAAGAGTGGAAAAAAACACTAGAAGACCTCCCAGCATCATTACATTTTCATCTTCTACAGTCTTGTTCAAATGGACTAAAAAAAAATATTTTTGAAAAAGAAGCAAAAAATGAAATCATTTCTCCAAAATTTTTATCTGTTTTCGGACTATTTTATTCTAAACGTTTAATCATGAATATGCGCTGAAATAACATCTCTCTGACGAATAAATCCACCATTTTCAAAAGAACCCTCTCGACAAGGTAATTCAAAATTATCTCAAAGATTCCAGGTACACTAGAATGTAGATTGCTAACAATTTCCATGAAGCGAAGGCATAAAAATACGTTTTAAGGCATAATTTGGTTTTAAAAGCGGCAAATATTAAATTTACTCACCCTTTTCTAAGCTGGTAGTTTACTCGATACCATGTAGGCTCGCGGAAAGATTAACTGTGGTGAAATATTAATTGATCTTCATTTTTTTCCCGTCGCCGGCAATGAGTTTAGAAAGCTTTCTTTCGACATGCGAAATCATTGACTGCGCTCGAATCGAACTATTGCGAATCGTTGCCGAACATACCATAGTGGCCTATTTAATCAAGAATGCCATGCGTAAATCTAAATGCCACTTAGATTCCAAACGAACTCAGGATGGCTGAATAAGAAAGTTACGTGACGGCAGCCCCCAATTAAGGTTTTGGAGGTCAAAACTGAAGCTTTCTTCATAAATTTTAATGCGTGACTCACGAGCGATATTTCACCAAATCATGTATCGATAGCCTTGATAATCGCCCAGGGTCGGAGGAGCGGATGATCATGACCTTCTCGAATTTCGATTCCACCCTTTGTTATTATTTATTTATTTTTGATTCCGACGAGGAACGGGTAATACCACCGTTGAGTGACGTCGTCCGCAAGTTCGACGGGCAACATTCCTTTTGGTCTCCGGACCGACAAACCAGTTGCATGAAACCGCTTCTTCCGTACGACGCTCGACTGTAATTTAGCGTCTTTCCTCACCTTTAGACCGAGTTAATACTAGCCTTTCTTCTAACGCGGCTACAACTCTAAAGGCTATTAATTATGACAGCGTCCTTCGTGTCTATATTACTGCCAATATCTCGCATTCCCATCTCTCGCGAGCAAACTCTCTCTTCCCAGTCTCATTTTCTCTCTTGGCCACAGGGAGGCTATGCGAGGCGCGTCCCTTTATCTATGCAATGCCATCTATGGGATTTCTCCCCACCAAGATCCTATCTGAGGCACCTTTATCTTATTTTATTGACTATCCCATTCCCGCTCAAACATGGACCTCTCTCTTCATCTCTCGCTCCTGGTATTCAAATTTGTTCCTTTCATATTTCTTGGGAGCAGAGTGTTGCCCTTGTTTATGCCAGATTCACTTCACCGCTCACATCTCCATGTGCCTTGGTTTCCATAGTTTATCTCCAGGGCACATCTTTCGTCTCGCGTGTTAAGTCATTAGTCCCGAAGCTCTCGCCCTCCGTGTAACCGTGTGCATTTTGCGCTTGTGTTATGTCCATGGGCGCCCGTCTTGCCATTTCTCCCTGTACTGCTTGCTTTTTCTCCATCTTTGCCAACTGCGACATTGCCGATTCCTGGGTACACCCGGTCCTTCAGTCAGGGACCATCAAGCGGATTTACCCGAGATCCTTTCGAACGTGACATTGGGGATAGATTATATGACGTGAAACTATTCCACCTAGGTACACGCGTGCTTGATAGAACCGGAAAAAAATCTTCTATTTTTACACGTTTAATCGCGAATATTCAATTTGTGTTTTTAGAATAGATGGCTTTACAGTAGCTGAGCTGTTATCAAATGATTACCAGGATAAAGCGGTGCCGAAACTTTAGAATAGGAGGCTATTTTTCATTGCAATATTGTGGATTCGAGCCAATTTCCATTGCAATGATATGGAGGGGATGCTTGTGTAGGAGACATTTTCCTTTTTTTAAATTCAGTTACACATTTATTTTAAATTCAAGGAAGAAGACACTAGCAACGTGAGTAGTCACAGTATTCATATTCGATGGAACTTGTTTTACGTGTGGTCACTAAGAGAAATCGGCAAAAATCAATAGGGTAATTTAAATTAGTAAAATTTCGACCGTATATCGGATGCCATATGTAAATTCGCTGAGAAAACGTGAGAGATTTTGCTTTTCAGAGAATTTTTTCTTACTGAAAATATGGGTGGTAATGAGGAACATTTTTCTCCAGGATATAAGACCGGCTATCCCTAAACAAGGTAAGACAATGAAAAGTTGGGGTTGCCGAATAACGGTGTATTCAAGGCCAAGTTAAGCGTTTTGGTTCCCTTTCACAGACGGTGACCTAACACTCCCCGCCACACGCCCGTGCGGCGGCTTATGGGGTATTATATAGATGCAGAAGTAGATGAAGTGAAGCAAGGATTGAGTTGTAAGCTCTTATTTATTATTAATCTTAAATGTTATGGACTTTTATTTCAATCTCATCAGTTTTTCCATCTCCAAAACCGTCATCTTGGAGATTATTCGAAAACTCAGATACGATTATACGGGTATTCCCAGTGTTTGAGGATGCCTGTGGAAAGAGCGTGGACAGATGAAGTTCAATTATCACAGCCACTGTTGTAGATCGAAAATCGCTTAAATTTTATAATGTTTAAACTGCTGCAATATGTTTCTTTGACTAGTATGTCGGATCACAATTGCTCTATCCATGACAACAACGTATCGTGGAGATCGGATCAGGGTATCCCAAAAGTGGAAACGAGATATATAATATAAATAATGAAGTAGTTGACTGAAAATAATTTCAACGGGAAATTAATCTCTGTACTTCCTTTAAATTGATTTTTCTGAACTCTAAACGGAAACCTCACCCGCGAATAATTTATGTTAGCGTGATGTGAAAAAGCAACAAATGAATTGATGCAAATGTGAATTGTTAATCCTACTTTTGTTGGCATGATACCCACTTAGAAGACTTAAGGGAGCTCAATTTGCCAACATCAGTATGCATGCCAACATACTCTCCTATGTTTGACATGAAATGTGAAAAGTTGGTCTGAATATTTCTTATTGCTGCATGTGAGGGTAGAGAAACCTTCCGAAATTCGATATGGAGTCTTGACTTCAGTCTCCGTCTATCTTTAAATGTGCAATCACACTTATTTTTATTTTCCTCCTGTGCCTTCTTAATTTAAATTTAAAGATAAATGCTTTCGTTGAATTTGATAATTCAATTATCCAATATATATATATATATATATATATTTTTTTTTTCATTAATTTATTCCGGACTTTTAATCGTTTTTTTTCATGTTGCCAAAACAAAATAGGTGTTTTATCATACTTCCATGCATTTTTCTTTTAGAATAAATTGGGGAGTGACGAAATGAAAAACTAAATGGGCTATATAGACTGTGAATCGCTGGAAAAAGTTATTGTATACAATACACTATACATCTCATTAATAATCTAAAGCGTAGATTTCCCGCCCACATGTGTGCGAAGTTAGTATTGTTTACCTTCTGGTAATGCCGCCTTCCACCATCCGTTTTATTTCATATGGTCTTGTATCAAATGAATCTGATTCAAACAGTTTGATGCCCATTGCATAGGCTGTGTCCATTCAAAACCAAACTTAAACGGCAGAATACCAATAATAGTGTCGTAATGTTGATGTGCATTTAATACTTAGTGTTTCCTATGCGTTTCTCATAATTATCGCAACGTTTTCCACTCAGAGTAATGGAATTCCTCTGTAAATTTACCGTTAAGGAATGCGATTGATTTATGAAGTACATCTGAAGCCATGACCATATTAAAAGTGAACTCTGTTCATTCACGGAAATTTGGAGAGAAAAAACTCATCGTGGAAAATAGGCTGGAACTCAAATAAAATCATATGTATTCTCTCTAACTTTGAAACGGGAAGGATGCTGTGTGTGAACCGATTTTGTGTGCCAAATCACTCATTTCATGCATAAACTGTCTCAAGTTTTACAGCCCCTCGTGTGTGTTGAACTGCTGTTGGTTATTTCCTTTGAAGATATTTACTTCAGAGACCTAAATTTAGGAAGTTCATGTCTGGATATTTCACTTCCGAGCGATTTGGTATCTGGTACTATTTTCAATCAGTTTACCTTAAGAGGAATTTTATGCCAGTTAACATTTTTAATTGTTCTTTGGAAAAATGTGCTAGTTCCTGGGGAAAATATGAAGGGAGTTTAATTTTTAGCTTTTTTGAAAAACTTTTCCTCACCTAAATAAGTTTTCTTTCTGGTGATTTCCTTTTATTTCTACACTTTGCAATTATTTTTTGTAATTGTCTTACTGTTATGTTGTTGTAAAGCTATTAAAATTACTTAAATTCTTCATTAAGTGACATTAAATAGGCAAGCGTAATAATAACTTGACTATTGGAGTGCTCTCCAATAGTCAAGTTATTATTCACTTGCCAAGTTATTATCACTGAGGTGACATTGACAAAGTTTATGTATTCCAAGTTGTGAACTGTTGCAACTGGTGAAATACTGATGTTAAACACCAGTGCTAATAAATTTGTGAGCTTTATAATCGTGAATTATTATAGAATATTCCAGCATTTGTAAAATATTGGTATTCTTAACGCACATTTGCATTTGCAGCACATCAAGGGAGCTTTCATTCCATTTGTATATTCATGGACCATTACGAAACTGTGCATTAAAGTTTAAACATTTAATGTTAACTTGAATTTAAGTAATTTCAAATGATGCGGAAATTTAATATCATGGCACATAAATGTCTTTCCTTAAATGTAGGTATTGAATTTTAAGTCATTAGTGTCAATTTTCTTGACTCTGTCCAAAAATTCAATTTTTTTAAATAACAGTGAATACGCTTGGAGGTCAGGTTAATGGAATTTCAAACTGAGAAATACCATCTAACATAAACAAATAAGTAAGGAACAAGTTTGCATTCTAACATGCCCACAAATGAAAATGAACGCATTCCTGAGTAATAACAGTGTTCCAAAAAATATTCATCTGGGAACTGGAGAATCCAGATGAATGCATACACACACACAATATTGCCAATTTGCAAAAAATACTGGCGAATTGGTGAGTTTTTTAATCCTACTTGTGAGGCTGTGAAGGGAGAAGAAGTGATTTTTTATCCGAGCTAATATTCTTCGACGCTCGTGTTTTCATTCCCATACGAATCCCTCCCTTTTGAACCACCCCTTTCTTTCCTTATCTTTTTCGCCTCAAGGTGATGGGCCTCATGTGTCGACCTAATGTATGCTGTTCTTCTTCTATGAGGAAAACGGCAGAGTGTCTCCTCGCTGCGTCTAAATGTTGCGAACGGATTAACGCATGTCGATCGACTTCCGCTCTTAACCTGGGGTTGTGTTCGAGAGAAGAGAATCATAGGCTTAAAGGGATGCTTATTTATCATATCGGACGAGATGCTTTTTAGCCAACCATGCATAGGTACTTTTCCTCGTGGCCGGTTTTTTCATTTGAACATGAAATAAATTTAAAATGTCTCGTCAATTAAAATGGCAATAGCTGTAGTGCATAGGTAAATTCAAGTTGTTTCAATAGTGTTCACGTTGATAAAACGAAAAAAATACTACTCTGCACACCAAAATTTTTATTTTCGAGTGTACAACTAATAAAACTTTTATTCATCTGACAATCACAGACATTAACCTTGAAAAGAGGATAGCATTGTTATTAAATTTAAAATGTTTGTGAAGAAAAAACGGAGTTCTAAAAAATGGTCTTGCGGGAAATTTTTATGTGAGTAATTGCAATTGACAACGATAGTTATCGGGTATCTTTTTGGGTGTTTCTAGAATTTATGAATAATACTTAAGGTTAAATTCCATTTATGGTGGCACTTTTGATGAAATAAATTGAAAAATCTTTGGAATATTATGCCAGTCTGTTAGAAAACTCACCGGGCATGAGATTGGAAGTACACCCCAAACAATAAATGGCTTTAATTGGACCATATCACGTTTGGAGTTGTAGTCCAACTGCTACTAGCAACGAAAATATGTACAGAAGGCCAAAAGGAGTAGTTGAAAATCTAACTGACGGTTTTATTTTGCCATTTATGCTTAGTTACCTTTCCAAACTGATAAACTAAAAAATTTGGTCTAAAATATCGGTGGTAACTGGTAATCACTCTCTTTTAATCTCGTAATTTAATGCCTCAATGCTATAATCATAAACTTCAGCCTTTTAGTGACAATGGCAGAAACAATTTTAAATCATTCCAAGCTACGCAATGGTGGTACATAGTGATGGTACATATACGCAGTCTACACATGAGTATATTGTACTGGTAGATTCAGGGTTAAGATTTAACGATAATATCCTTGGTAAGCGCCAAAAATTGAATCCACCACAAGTTCTTGCTACCCTGTAAGCTCTCCAGCGGGTATCTCATGCACTTCAACTCTTCAATACTATAGTATAACGCTAAATATTTTGTCCTCATACCACTATTCTTAGAGAGCAGGCAGCTGAGTATTCTCGGAGACTTCCTTGTTGTCTTCATCTTCTCCTGTCATCTTCCCCATAGACCAATCGGATATTATCAGATTAATAATTTTATTTGCTGAGAATAACCTATAGTATATTATTTATTGATAATGATTGACATGATAATGTACATTATTCAGACTTTATGATGAAGAAAAGTAAGATAATGTTTTTCGTAAGTAAATATGTACCCTAATGGTGAACCAAATTATCCGTTAGCTCCTTGTGTTGACTTAGTTGATTGTTTTGGTATATTATGCATAGCGAGAACAATCCTCCATAAATTCCAGAATATTTTCTTTCACAATTCATTATGACCTCATTTCGTTTTGGCTAACCGCAAACATAATACATGTGTTAGTAGGTATAAATGTATTTACTCAGTGTCATCAGAAAAGTCTGAAAAATTGTTCTGTTATCGCGATGGCGTACAATTACGTACGCTTGGTTGGTACCTCACAATGATGTTTGTAAGGAAGGTAATCTGGGATTTATTTAATTTGCAAGTATGGTAAATAATTAACTCTATGCTCCTAACGCTTAATTTTCCTGCACAAGAATATTGAGTTTTTGATTGTCCAATTTAGGTCGTTCTTAAAGACGATACAAATCATCATGATGACGAGAGTATAAAATGTTCGGGGTGGCCTGCAAAGGTCAGGTTTCCGGTATGACTGCCTTAATTTGTATCGTAAATATTCTGCTTTTAATTTAATTCCAAGGAGTCTTTTATTTTGTTTCGTTTTTGAAGTTCATTTCCTGGCTACGCTTCCCAACGGAGGGAAATCAAGATGGAAATAGTGACTCTTCTTTGCTCGCCTTGAGGTGGAAATTTCCCATTACTGTTCCAGGATTCCTTTTATATCCTCGAAGGATATGTAACAGACTGGATTGGCGGAAACAAAACGGCATCGGCTTATTAAGGAGAGCTTGAAAGAAACCAGTTTGTTTGCCTAAAAAAAAACCTGTAACGATCCGTTCAAAGTTACCCGCGAACGATCGAGTTTTGTGTCTACGGATGCAGACCTGTCGTAGTTTTTTTATCGTTTTCTTTCTTTTTGAGTGGCTGCAACTGTTGTCCAAAAATGTATCAGCCCTTGACGTTCGAGCGAGCGTATCCCCAGAAATCTAGCCCGAGTCCAGTTTTCCAGGCTCCCTTCATTCATTATCTGGGTCACCCACAGGCCTAAACGGCTGAGGACGACAACTGCCCTTAAGTGCGGAAAGCCTGAATTTGATATCCGGACTGGGTATTTTTGGGTATTTCCCTTGAAAGCCGTGATTCGAAGGACATAAGGTCTCGTTTCGATTCCCAGTTGGATTCTTGATATAAAAACGAAGCCAATTATTTTGGATTTGACGCGCATTTAAAAATGCCAGTAATTCAATCTTTTCCGTTCGTATTTTTTTCTTTCATTCTACCGTCGGTGTGTTTATGTTATCAGTGACTTGTGAATATTTCGCAAAACATTTTTTGACATTAAAACCCAAACTAGTCATAAATCTTCGATTATACCTCTATTCTCGGTGAGGTTGGAAACTAATACCTTTATTTAAATTTTTTCCTTCTGCTTCATACTCCGTAAGAAGAGATGATCAAACATCCAATTCGAATTCACTCATGATTCTTAGTGGGTTACCTCCGGAGTTTTTGACAGCAAATTAATAAAAAAAAGATTAAATGAAACTGTCATACTTATATGTATTATAGATGTGTCACATCATGATTCTTTCACACGCTTATTCCTCGTGATATTTCTCCTATTTTTCCCACAATAGACGAACGGTAAGTCCCAGAAACAGCTCTTAGCGTTTATTCTGAATTTAAGCTTGTTTTAGTATCCCCGGGTTTTCTTTCATGCAATAATTATTGGAAGGAGTAAACAATCATAATTTGCCATTTTTCCTGGCTTAGACAAGCATCAATTTTGGGTTAAACAATCCAATATACCACCGGAAATCTTTCTGCCTACATTTGGACGTTTTATGATATTTTCGTCTGCGCTAACAAATTTTGCAAATATTTGTTGTGACATACGAAATGATTCTCTCGTTAATTACTTCGTCGACTTAAACTCATTGTTTAATCAGTCCTCTCGCTCTCTTTACCAAGCACATCTAATTTTGTTTGTTGCACACTTTCCTTCAATTACATTTCCTCTTTTATTTTACCGTAGCTATCTAGGCCTGCCTTTAGGTCTGTTTGGCTCTCGGCCAGCGACCCTGCATCGTCGTCGTTTGAGAGAATGGGTTAATTTGCATCTCCAAACATTATACGTACTTGTGCCTTACCTTATCCATGTACCTCACTCACTATTTCTCAGACACATTGTACAGTTAATGTGGCATAACGCATCCTTTTTCACATTATGCTTAATTTCAAAACAGCCAATTGAGCTCACATTCAATCATACACTGCTGTCACGCATCTTATTTTATGGCATTCAATAACTGCTTATTCGCTATCTATTCACTCGAAATCTCCCACGACCTTTTTCCATTTGCTCTTTATCTATGCTTCTCTGAATTAAAAAAAACAGTTAATTTTACCATGAACTTTCACGCATTTTGCAAGTACTTTTCGACGACCACACAAGTTATCTTAACGTCCCTTGACAGGCATTAAATTGCGTTTCACTCTTGGATAATGCTTCCTTTCAATTAGCTTGTTACGGAACACTTGTTCTGGCATATTCAAATCGCTTATTGCTAAAAAAAACACTCATATTCCACGTTACTTTCTCACTCTTTGCACAAAGAGGTAATTATTCGGTTTTTTATGTTCAAGTTAGTGCACGAGTGCGTGTGTTTGTGAAAAATATATTTAAATTTATACATGAGTGAATATTTATAGATAAAAGATCACTGCTCTGACATCCCACGCCACACGCCATTGCGTTGGCTTGAGGTGTAGTGCGTAGTCGTAGGTCATTTCATTCATCATTCTGCTTCCACTTCAATTTGCTGAAGGCAGCCTTCCAACAGATTTGAGACCTTTGGGACTACCTTAAGTTCCAAAATTATTAATTTATACTGTAAGATTATAGCCGTGGGGTGGAATTACATTATTATTATTATCATTTGGTGTAACTAAAATTTGCGAGTGTGAATGAAACAATTGGCTGTAGCGTGTTATGGATAACTTGTATACGTACTTCAACATTTCTCTGAATATGTCATATGCGCCAATAGTTTCCCCAAATTTCTTACCGTTACTGCAACCACACTGCCAAACTTCACTTACAGTATCTTCCCTCCTGTAGTTGCAACGAACTAATTTATTTTACTTACATTCACTCTCCATATCACCGTTATTCATTTTTTGTATTCATCCAATAATAAATTACCTCTGTTATTTATTATTGTCTTTGCTCGCTTATCTTCCTCTTACTTGGTTGTTTTTATCCGTTTCCATGACTCTTATTTCCTTCTAAACAATTATACCTCGTACGCCACACCTTCTTTTGTTATTCTTATTCCGACCTTTCTTCGAGATCTTTTTGCATTTATTCATTTTTTATTTAAGCACAAATATTGTGTCTTCCGAAATTCCTCCTCCAGTGCAATCATCTTTTCTCAGCACTCTCAAAGGCGGTCACTTCTTCGTTCAAACATTCATACTCCCAGGCATACCTTTTGCACGTGCACTGTCATCCTATTCAACAAGCTATCCTTTCACACTTTCTCGAACATCACTTACCCTTCGGTTCTCGATTGATTTTTTCTCAGTCCTCTCGTCGCAACTGGACATCAGGTGATCTTTCGAATGCTGCCTCCACTAATCTCCAAATGCCATTAACACGAAAATGGTCTTCTAAGTAAAAGAACGCTGCTCTTGTCTGTTACAGCTCGTTTGTTAATTTGTTGGGAATTTTTAAGGTTTGACACCCAAGGTTATAAATGTTTAACGGACATGTGTGTCGAATAGTTAGTAAAAGTGCCAAAAACAGATGATAAGTACAGACGCATTTGCAGCTACGGCTTCAAATAATCCATTCACGTTAAATAAACCCCAAACCAATACTTTCAACGCAGCTGTTTATCTTCTTTTAGCTTTTTTGGCATATCTTTGAAAACTTTTTTTCTCGTGTTTATTAACATTTTTGGGCTGAACTAGCTATCTTTTTAGAAATTGATGATTTTTTTTAGCATTTTGTAGCGGTGTAACTGCTGTTGGGGTAGCGCGGACTCCACACCGAACAGCCCTTTTGGTAGTTTTACTCTGGCGATCGTGCGGAGATATGTTCCAGCACCACTCTTGATATTTTTAACCCTTATTTTTACCCCCTCTGGCTGTTTCTCTCGCTCTCTCCCTCTCTCGCTCTCTCTCTCTCTCGCTCTCTCTCTCTTTCGCTCTCTCTCTCTCTCGCTCTCTCTCTCTCGCTCTCTCTCTCGCTCTCTCTCTCGGCTCCCCATTTCATTCTGCCTTATCTGGAAGCACTCGACGCACTCGCCCGTCCTCTGACTGGTGACTCCACTCACACTCTCGCTATCGGGCCTTCCATTATCTGTCTCATCTCCACCGCTTCCACTGCATGATGTCACCGCTTTTGTCCGAACCCGTCGCGTTCCTTCGGTATCCCTCTCCCTTACTCCCATCTTCCCCACTTTGATCCATTTATTAGACTCTTCTCCGCTCGGCCATTTCTGTTTAATGTATTCTATATACACATTTTTACTTACATAGTTAGGAAAAAATAAGACCGTTAAGCCAGCGAAGGACTCCGTCCGCGTGCCGTAGGATAATCTAGATTTATTAGATTTCATTGCCCATTGGACTATTGTGTTGACGTTCTTTCCCGCAAGGATTTAAATAATAAAATTGCAAAACTTTATAAATTCGTGACTCTGTCGCTATTTAAATTAATATGATTTATCTGCTTTGATTTTAATTTTACCCATTTAATCCGGCTTGGCAATTGAAAGACGCTCAAAGGCTGCCGTCCTGAATTCCACGAGGGAAAAATATATTGGTCACTTTTGTGAGTTAAACGTACAGTATTAGGGGTCCATTGAGGACGAGAGGTTGCCTCAGGGATTTAAAACTTGGCGAAAAATAAATTAGTGCTGTTAGTATGTAAAGTAGGTTTTTTATGCGTGCGTGAACTTATGAAAATTTTCGTGAAGAAATAATTTTCATGAGCTAAATGCATACAACGAAAGGTTTACTATTTGAACTTTGTGAATGTTCAACAAGGAAAAGACATTTGGGTTAGTTTGCTCAAATGTCCTTTATTTGTTACGCAACCTCTAGTAATGTCCGTCGTCTGGGCATAGGCACGAAATGAAAGGCACTTAATTTTCTCGATTAAAAATAGTATTATTTTCCTACAGGAAATCATTTCCTTAGTCACCGAAAAATATTACTTTCCAAATCATGTTATGATTCATGATATATATTTTTTATGCAAATTCCCAAAAGCTGAAATCTTTCTGTATATGTAATCTAGATAAATCCATTTTCAAATGGGAATCACATGCCTTTGTATGTAAAATGGTGAAAACGATGACATCTTTCAATATCATATGTGACGCGTAATTGCTAACATGTTAACACGGTATATTCAAAACTGCCCGACTGCTACTTCTTGCCATTTCTTCGGAAACTCCATAGTTTCCCAACTGAATACATTTTAATATTTTTCACGCTTTGACTCAATTTTTTTATTGATCAGATGAAATTTTGATCTGTTTTTATAAGGCCTTTCCACCCTCGGCGTCTAGGTAACAAGTAGTTATACTCAACTGTGTGCACTTTCACTAACCTCCTGTGTGTTGTGTCAAAACCCTTCCCGCATGCCCGCATTGGAATGCCATTAAGTAATGTATTGCTGTTTACAGTATTGTTTGTTCTGCTTTTGGTACCCTAAATTTCCCCTTCCATCCCTTGTCCCTCTCCGTGGGTGAACCCTCCTCCTACCTGCAGCGTTGGGCCAGATTCCTCACCTTGGGTAGGAGAGAGTTTTATGTAGCACGTTCTTGTGGTGGTGGTATTTCGCCTAGCTACTTACTAAAATCTAACTTGCACATTCCTGATAAATTTCTCGCTGCATCCTGGGGTACAATTATTTGTTGTAGTTGAGCGTATGTACTTGCATGCTTGTGGAGTGAAGGGAGGTAGATAGGTAGAGAGTGTGTTTGCATGCGCGTGGAATGATGGGATGTTTCTATGAATGTGTGCACTGCTGTGGATTGGGGTTTGAATGTGTGTGTTTGTTTTGAATGCGGTATTTCTTTTTTCCTTTTGGGTGGTGACCTAACAACCCCCGCCACACGCCCTTGCGGCGGCTTGCGGGGTATTATGTAGATGTAGATGAAGACCAGGCGTAGGCCCGAACGTCTTCCGAACACATAAGGCACATTTTCACAAGGAAATTACGACTTTGATTTCCAAGGAGTACCTCATAATACTCATAATATAACGGTACTAATAATACGTAATACCAAGGGGATTGATTGGAACATTGGGAAAGGAAACCACTGACATAAATGAGTCGCTGGGTCCATTTAGTATAAAGGAAGAATTTCAAGTTGCCATGTCGATGTCATAATAAAAATCTCCATTCTTCCTGGTTGCCCCCCCAATCTCATTGAAACCTGTTTTCCTCGTAACATTCCCATTTTCTGAGAGAATTGTCCACGGTGTGTTATCGGATGGGTGACCACCTCTGATGGAAATTCCCCTGGGTCATCTTCGTCATACCCTTACCCCCATTACGAAATACCCTGCTTCGCCACAGCCGGGTTTGTGGAGGCGAATAACGATCTCCTCAATGCTGATGCAGTTCCAATCAGAGGGTATCCGGACCTGTGCATTGGAGTACTCGCCCTTCCCTTTCACGAGGTCAAGCCATATTGATGTGTTTACATGCACTTGGAATTTTATCAGACCGTCCAAAGGATGACCGTGGCTTATATATTTCGGGCCGCTAGCCAAATGCCCTCCCTCCCCTTTTAAACCTTTGTCGGGACGGTGGCGGCGGAGATGTGGGTGACCATGGTTCTCCCCGAACAATGAGAGCCCTTATTGAGTGGCAAGATTTTCAAACAAATATCAGGCACTTCACAACGACGATTACCTGCCACAGTCCGACTTTCATTGCATCATCACGTGATTTTTTTACTTGAGAAGAAAGAGAACAGGTCTCTGAAAAGACTTGAATGTTTTTTTTTTATCTACCCCTCAGAACGAAATCTTTCCGTCTGACTCGATCACAATGCAATCGCTTTAATTTTCTTAATCAGACTCGCGTTGAAATCTCTCACCCTATCGCGATTGTTGTCAAAATTTCTTCCCAATGGTAGCTATTAAATTTGACCATGAAATTGGGTGAGTTTTTTTCTCTTCTTAATCTTATTTGTACAACCGCTGCGTAATCATCGGATTTATTTCAAATTTCTTCCAAAAAATTGTGAATTAGGAGTACAAAAAATATCGTGATTTGGTATAATTTTGGAAATTAGTGCAGATTTCCTACTCATCGACACATACATTGCATCACATCACGACTTTTCCTCACAGTTCGCGTTATAATACCTTAATATTTAAAATGTGGCTTTTTGTTTTGCTTGCTTTTCTTGTGCTTTTAGCATGCTAGAAAATTGCTCTACTATAAATTACGCACGCTAGTTCTGCAAAATGTTACATGTATTTATAAAATTAGGTCACCCATCTACTTATGATTGCAGCATCCCAATCGCACCATCTCGTAAACTACAAGGTTAATATAATTCCTGGAAGGGCGCGAATTTTATTAATAAAAATCGCTTTAAATCAGCCGCAGAAAAGACTAAATTATCACAATGCGAATAATATTGTTCATTGCCATTAATTTTCACTGCTGTTGTATTAGAGATTAAATACGGAAGCTGTTCCTTTACGTCCCCGAATAATCGGCAAGATATTTCATGGATTGCTTGTTTGGAAGTGCAGGAGATGAGCGCCATCATCGACATCTGCATGGTAGTTCCAGCGTTTATTGTTCGATGTCCTCCCAACACGAAAGCTGATGACGTATGAATCCCTGTGATTCATCTTCCTCTTAGACAAGAACCACGTCCCAGATTGTGCCTCATTGTTCGCTCAAATTCCCGAAGTAACCCTTTGGAGAATGGAAATCACTTTTAGGACCAAGGGAGGTAAGGAAAAAAAGGGCGAAAGGGCGTCACAGCTCGTAAAAGACCTCGTTAAAGCTGCAATCAGATAAAAGTCGCCGAGGGAGACATTCCTTCATCCCTTAATAGTTCGTTCGACGAGAGAAATATCGCTCACGCGGCATCATCATCATCGCATTCGTCGCGAGAGAAGGAAAAAGTAAAAAAAAAAATTAAAAATAAAAACGCAAGGCATTGGCATCCCTGGGGTTTGCCTCCCTCTTCGTACTTCTCTTTCTCCGCTCTGCGTCCATGGACTCGTTAGGGACGTATTGAGAACCAATCGCGCAATCCTTACATTATTCCTTTTTCTGCCGCCACCTCTCCACCCTCCTCGACCCTCTCCCCTCCCCAGCACCCTCTCACGACGGAGTCACTGCGGGCGGCAAATGACCGCTCTGAGGTCGCCGGCAGCGAGAGCCGTGAGTGGGCGGAAAGCAAGTGGTCGAAAGCCGCGTCATTGGAGAGAGAGGGAGGCAAGGCAAGAGAGCCGCCGGCGTCAGCGCACGTCCCGGAAAGTGCAAGGGGCATAATAGCCGCAGCGGACGTCAAAACGGGGTAGGGGTGCTCGGTGATAGTCCCGGGAATGGGGGGTGGGACTCCCGCCGGATATATCTATGCTCCGTAAAAGGCGATTCGTGATCGAGAGCGGTAGAAGTACGCAAGGAGTTCACATACCCATCTGAAGTGTATGACAGCGGAACCTATATTAGCCGACTCTGGCGTTGGGAAAAATATGATCTCCAAACGGGGGCTTGTTTCGTATAAAAGGGAAGTTACGGTGCCTGAATCATCATTAGCTGCTCAGCCCTTGTAACAAATAGGTATGAAATGTCGTGGCTGTCAATCGCTGAATCCAGATAAGTGTTTCTCTTGCCGGTGAAAATAAACCTCCTTACCGCATTTTTGTTTCCATACAAGTTGCGCCTCGAATGCACTTTCCATTCCAGAGAATGAATGAGCGGCATTAAAAAGATTGTCTAAGAAAGAAGAGCGAAGAGATATTTTCCTGGCTCACCTTGGAGCTTTTTGATTGAATGGGAATGTTCTGCATTTTACCATTTATGCAAATGAGTGAATTACGTTGGAAATTCTGGGTACTACATGGTTTGTGATTTAAACAAAATGTCTACTTTACCTACATCATATTTTATTTAAAGACGTTCCAGATAATGGGTTTGTATTGCGTAAATGCCTTTGGCAATTTTTACCTCAAAACAGCTAACTTAATAGGGTGGGAAAATGAAATGCGGGCTTGTGAGTTAAAATCGTGATAGTGGCACGTAGCCCCTGAGGATACATTGAGCACCTGTTCTCTTTCCTAGCCCTTTTCTATGTCTGAACATTTATATTTATTCTACTCATGGGGAGTAAGCTGTTGTATCTATGACGAAAGCCGCTGGACGACTGCTTTCAGTGGTCACGAAACGGGGAAGTATTTTCTCCCGAGTCGCGATCTTTGTTCGGGAAAAGGGAGTGGCTTGGAATCGGTGTGATAAACACGTCTGTTTTATGGGAATAAGGGACGCTTTCGAATGAAAAAACTGGAAGGCGGGGTGTTGTTTTGAAGTTGATTGGACGTTGGGACATTCGCCTTCCAACATCTCCTAAAGGCGTTGTGTTACATCAAAGGATTTCCGTGATAGGACTTAACATTTTCATCAAATATTTTGGTCTGGATCTCGACTGCTGCCAGCTCTGTGCCATACATTCCTACAAGGTAATGTGTTGCGGCTTGGCTTCCTTTAATTATTTTCCGGTTTTTTTTACATTCATGCAGTAAGGTATTATACATACGAGGAAAGTAAAACTGTATTATTTGAGGACTTTCTCACTGCTCAGTGATAGAGTCAAAATGTTTAAGACTAAGCAGACTCTTAGAAAGGATACTTTGATCAACTAGTAAGTTATTTTCATGTTGATAATTTTTCATAACGTTAAGAGAGTGCGTCTTATAAAGGAATGGTAGTTTAACTTTGTTCACTTCCTAAAGAAATTCTACTAAATTATATTTTAGATAATGATATATTGCTGGATATGCCAGTTCTAGGATACATTTTTTGAAAGTACAGAATTTTCGCAGATCTCACCGCTCAGTAGATTGTATTTTGCAATAATACTTGCCAAGAAATTGGCAAAAAGATTATTATTCCTTTTAATTGCATTTATGTCTCTGCATCCAGCCATGAGTCGACGAGTCCGAATAAAACATTATTCAGCGGTATATTTTACGTAAATAAAAACAGCCTGTTACTTTTTCGCCCGTGTTATCTAAGGCTCCAGTGGCGCAATTGGTTAGCGCACGGTACTTATATGACAGTGTCCGAGCAATGCCGGGGTTGTGAGTTCGAGCCTCACCTGGAGCATGTTTTTTTCTTATGTGAAAATGGCATTTTAACAGATTCTTCCTAACCGATCCAGCAAGACATCTTTAATTTTCATTGGGTTAAAATGGATCCTTATTAGGCTTGCATTGTATATTTATTCCATCATTTGTTTATTCAAAAGAGCCGATTAAATTATTAATGTTTCACATCCCCTTCTCATTAAGGAAATAATGACAATGACACATCTTGGATAATTTGACATCAAATGAGGGAGAATAATTAATGGGTCATAAAATTCTACATCTGCTTCTCTTAAAGCCGAAAAAACTTTCTCAAGTTTGGAGGGAAAAAGGTTATCGTTGGAAAGGGGGATTTATTTGCTCAAGAGTAATTTCGGTTTCCTATTAGCGAGTAAACGTTTTCCTGTGTAGATCAGCCCGCAAGCTGCCGAAAATGCGTGTGGCGAAGGAGGGGGGGTAGGTCAATAGTCATGCTTTCACAGTTACGTGTATTAGTTCATACTTGCGTATGAATGTATATTTCCTAATATATACGTATTCATATTTATTCATATGTGTATAAATATGTGTCTACAATAGTTGAGGTGTTTGTCGTAATCATTGCATTTTCGTCGTTCAATAAATAAACTGAGGCTCTTGGATTAGAATGTATTATGTTTGAGTCTCGTGAGAGGGAAGGACAAAAACTCGAAACAAGCCTATGTCATAATTAATTCCTTCGGTACCACTCAAGTATCCTGCACCTTTCTAATATTCTAAGTCTCCCTAAATTAAGAAGCCCCCAGCCTAATTCCTCCAGCATGACCATAATGCTTGCCCTCTTCTCGTTGCAATTGTTCACAAATCTGCCGGATTTTCTCTGAAACTTTTTCAGTACTTTAAATAAAATTTTCTCCCTAGGATTCCCGATTTTTTCACGTATTCCAAGCACGGACTGACTAAAGCGGAGTTACACCATTCCCTGACTTTTTCATTACATTTTCCAACAGCCCGCGTAATGACCGTAATTCCTTTAAGGCTGACCTGTGTATGCTCTTCTGATGTAGAGATTACCCCATGAAAGGCTTGGTGTTGGTCTAGAACCAAAGTATTGGGCCTGTTCTGAGATGCTTAATTCCGTCCCATCTATTTTAATATCATTCCCGGATGAACGAGTCTTAGTAACGAAATGTCCGTAACGTAATAGAAGTCCTTTGTCTCTAACCTCAAATATAATTTGCGTATTTTATTTAGAGGAAATGCGCTAATTTGTTCCGCTAATCTTCGAAATTTACTAATCTCATACAATCTTGAAATAATAATAAAATACCTTCTTTAATATGCATAACACCGGTAAACAAGTGATGTTGTAAAATTGAGTTTTCTCCTTTTAATATATTATTCACATCCGTGAGACTTTCCAAGCCTATGCATGTGTGTGTGTGTATATATATATATATATATATATATATATATATATATATATATATATGTTTATTTATTTATTACATGAGCTTTGTGAAGAATCACGGGTCTCTGTGTTTAATATCGTATAATTATAAGGCACTCCTATTTCAACTGTTTATACCAATCTACATAAGTACACTATCACAGTTACATAAGTACGCATAAGTATCATCATATATTATGAGATAATTCTAACAAAAGAAAATGCAAATTCATATTTAAAAGTTTGCCTACAGGCAATTACCTGTACATTTACGACTTTTCCTGCGTAATATTGCGTAACATTGCGTATGTCGTATCGGCTATGGTTTGGCAATATACGAGTATGTTCACTTAAGTTGGCACATGGGTATACCTATTATGATTTAATTGCCTTAAAACTTGTTTAAATACTTTCAACATTGGTAACTCGGGACTTTACGAGATATATAATCTAATTCAATAAAGTAGCTATTGGTGAATAATCAAACTGTTGTTCCAATACGATTTCATCCGGCCATTTGAATCTAAAGTCTTACCTAAAAATGATGGCAATCATTCTACAGATCTCAGGTTATAGCCTTCCAATGTGACACATCATGTTGGGAGAAATCCTCCGACGTCTCCAGTCAATACTCATGATCTTGATCTCTCGCTCTCTAGCACACCCTTGAATCTATTCATCAATCAGCGGTAATGCTAAGATTAGCATCAAAGATAAAATGATAATGTTTCATACGACCGATGTAGCAGATGTAAGTGGCTATGCCTTCGCAATTCATCAGTCTCATGTTAGTGAAAAAAGGCGCACTTAAACGACTTGAATGCAATTGGCACGGATTCATTTCGGGACATTACTAATTGCGCATGTTGTTTCCCTTTATCTTTGCCTTTATATCAAAATATATGCTCGAATATTTGTCGCCTCTAACAGCTTAAATTCGTAATGTTAAATTGTTTTAAATCATAAGTGTTCAGGATGTTAAGATAATGTCTCATTATTATCAAAGTAAATAGTGAGAAAACGAATATGCGGTATTATTGAAAACTTAAAGTTCAAGTTCTTTAAAGTTCATTTTTTCTCTTTTCCTTTAATTTGTGAAGTTCTTTTCATCTACCGATGCCATATTTAGGTGTACTCCACAACAACGAAATGCTCCAGAGGGCTATTCCAACTTTTTTAAATTACCTTGCAATGAATTGTTTATTTAATGAACTTAGAGGTTGATTCGCAATTGCTTTTTGTTTGTACTTACATTTAATATTGGAAAATTGAAACTTCCATTTGACGTAAAGATTATAATAAAAGAAAAAAACATTTATAAGATGGAGCCTTAATTGCAGAAAAATATACATAAGGAATAGATATGCGCATTCGAAGTAAATGTGTTGAGTAAAAGTGTAAGTCGTTTATAATTTACATTACATTTATTGAACATATTAGGCATATGAGGAAAGTAAACATTAATCAATTGAGGGGTCACGGTTTGGCTATGGAATCGAAATATGTTTAAGAGTAAGTAAACCCTTAGAAAAGATATGTTATGCAACTAGGGTGCTATTTGTCTGTCCATTATTTATTATAATGTTAGGATCGTAATAAAGAATGCTGATTAAAATTTAATTTTTTATAATTTATCAAATAAAATGCTGACAAAAATACATTTTATTTTAAACTGTCAGGTTCTGTTAGTGCTAGAAAACAATTATTGAAAGTCAAGGATCTACACAGATCGCTATTAGAAAGCACCTTCCATGTGTAGTGTGTACTAGCAATCATGCTGGTAATAACACTGGAATTATATCTACTTTTCAGCCGTAGATTTCAAGTAAATAAAAATAGCCCGAGGTTTTGTAGCCTACAGTGCATAAGGTTCCAATGGTGCAATTGGTTAGGGCACGGTACTTAGTGACAGTGTCCGAGCTATGCCGTGGTTGTGAGTTCGAGTGTAAACAGGAGTAACTATTTTTTATACGATGAAAATTATTTATTATTTATTATATTATATATGTATAAAATTATTTATTATATTATATCAAAATTTTATTCACCCAATCAGAAATACATGTAATTATAAATGTATCAATAAATAAAAATTTATCACAGGAGGATTCCCTCACTGCTCGGCGATGAAGTCGAAATAATTAAGAGTAAACAGACCCTTAGAAAGGGTGTCAACTGGTCAATCTTTAATCAACTGGCGTGTTATTTTCATTTTGATATTTTTATAATATAAGGAGAGTGCGTCTTATAAAGGAATGGTAGTTTAACTTTGTTCACTTCCTAAAGAAATACTACCAAATTATATTTTAGATAATTATATATTGCTGGATAGATAATTGCAGATCTAGGATACATTTTTTGAAAGTACAGAATTTTCGTAGATATCCATTGGAAAGCACGCGCTCAGTAGATTACATTTTGGAATAATCCTTGCTAGGCAATTGGAAAAAAATAATAAATTTTTTTAATTGCATTTCTGCTTTTTATCCAGCCATGAGTCGATGAGTTCGAATAAAGCATTAATCATTGGTATGTTTTACGTAAATAAAAATAGCCTGGTTTTTTTGACTCTGGTGAAACAAGGCTCCAGTGGCGCAATTGGTTAGCGCACGGTACTTATATGACAGTGTCCGAGCAATGCCGGGGTTGTGAGTTCGAGCCTCACCTGGAGCATGTTTTTTTCTTAAGTGAAAATGGAATTTTAACAGAATTATGTTCGCCCAACTAACAAACATGTTTCAATCACTAATTTTCATTGCGCAAAGGTGATTCCTTCTTGGGCTTGGTTTGCTAGGTTATATTATCACTTCACTATATTATCACTTGTTGTTACCTGTAGTCCATTAGTGTGTTTATTGAAATACAACATTATTCCTTTGAATTTGCCTCAAGTCATGTCTAGTATAATAAAAACATTATTAACCAACGAAGCGGCGTACACCTGAAAGTCCTAGATAAGGAAAAGAGGGTAATTCAAGAAGGATTCTTAGATGACTATTTTCGCCCATTATGTTATACACGGTCTGTTCCAAAAGTAGCAAGGCTTATTTTTTCCCGGATAGCCGGACGGATTTTTCTCTGGCTGAATTCAAGGTAGGGAAGTTTCAGGAAATGCTGTGACAGTTATTATCTCCAAATTGTGCCGATGACCCGTATATATCTCCTGGCCAATCCACTTACTTTCAACACTTGCCGATTTTAGTGAAATTTATGGCTGGCCGTAGATATTAATTTTATAACTGACAAACGAAAAGTGTCACGTTAAAGGGGTTGGGTCGAATATTTAGTCGCCAGATTTAAATTTTATGTTGAGTTCTCGAGAAAAAAACGGAATATGACTACATTTGATGAATCCAAAATGATGGTATTGGTGAACGGTCTTGCCTGCTCATCTGAAAGTGGCGAGTCCGAATTCCCAAGGTGAACGCGAAGGTTTTCCCTACTGGGAGAACTTGGTAGGTTTATACTCGTTCTAATTGTGTGAAAATGTATTTTTTATGTTTGCGCAAACCTGAAAATTTACATTTCATGCGGTGAATATTGTAGAAGTAATCAGTGTACTTAATAATAATTCACAAATAGATTTGTTACACGGTTTTATCATGGGTGATGCGCGACGGTCACCCTCTAAAATGATATTGAGGGCACAACACTTTTATTTTCTTTGGTGGCCCCCTAGAGTTACTGTGAACTTGCTGTCATTATAGTTCCAGTCCGAAAACGATCCATTCTTTGGTGTGAACATGTGTCACCATTGAATTGAGGAAACAACAACCCTCTTCTCTGTTTTATGCATGACCCAATCGGCTGCCGCTACGTCATGATCGATAACGCGAAGATCCCCATTAAATAAAAAAGTCCCTCCATTAGCGGCGGAGAGCCCTTGTTGAATCTATCCATCCCCACTTATCTAATATGTATAAGGACGCCTTCCTCCTGGGAGAAGCTAGTAAACAATCTCGAAGAGTATACTAGAGTCAAGCTGGTTTTGGCTGGACTAAGGGTGAGAGTTACCATGACAACGATGACGCAGACGGTCGAAGGAGTGGAGGAGGTATTCGGGGAGAGGGTGGGGTGGTTTACCGAATGCCCCACCCAAATAGTCGTCTCCCCCCACCCCTTCCAACCTCCTCGAAAACCCGTTCATTCCGTCCTATTTTCTTCGTCTTCCTTCTCAACCCTGCACTCACGTAACCTAACACGAAGGGCTCCCTCATCAGGATTAAACCAATCTGTTGCGTCCTCGAAGGACGGAGAAGACTGCTTTGAGGACCAACATCCCTACACTCCTGTCCCCCTCCTCTCCTCCCCATCCCTGCCGAACCCCCTCGAGTCACGGCGAGCGTGAAAGAGACGAGGCCGACTTCTCCTATTCCTCACACTCTTGTGAGCAAGAGAGAGAGGGAGAGAATGATACACAAGCAGCAGGAAGATCATAATCTTAAAGTGTACGTGAGACCAAACCGCATGCCCGCACAGTAAAAGAGGACTCTATTATATGTGTGCTCACTTGCTTCTGTTCCCAGAAATGAAGTGCAATGGTATCTTTTGTTGTTTTGAATCCGTTATCTCTTTATATTATGTTAATGATTAAAAAGCAATGTTATCTTTTGCTGGTTAGGCCTTAATTATAATATGCTGCTAGTATATGAGTTTATCATGGAGTTGCATTGGATGCCAATTTATAGTATACTGTGTGCAGCGTTGAGGAGCTACATTTGTGTAAAACGTTGTTATCATAAACTCAGTGGACTATGCAAATTATTAGAGGACCTAGGCTAAGGATCACTTACAGAACATATTTAAGATAAGAGATTAAAACCTCTTACATGTACTAGAAGGATGTCTTTCTAGCGATGATGTTGAAAATGTATTATTAGCCCCCATCGCACAAGGGTAGGAGAGATCATGTCAATAAAATTAGTGAGTTTATGTGTAGAACAGATAGACTTAAGCTGTCATTTAAGATGGATGATTAAGAATCAGAATAACGTTTTCTGATAGCGCTAAGGAGGAAGAATATTTTGAGTCAAAAGTAGCCCGCCGTGTAATTATCATCTGCCACACACCCTAGCGGTGACCTGCAGGGTACTATGTTTGTATTACGGTATGTTGATTGCCGACTACCAGTTTGTGCAATATTTTCTTATTGATGTAATTTCAGCCACAAGCTCATTGTTGCGGTTTCTTTTAGTGGCATAAAAATTAATAAAATTTTTATGAAATTTCTTGAATTATATTTGGATGTTGGGGATAATATATATTTCGTTACTAACGCTCTTCATATAATATCTATCATTTTTATACAAAAAATACAGGGAGATAAAATTTATCGCTGCCTTTTTTTTGAACAACGAAAGGAAATACACCCACTCAAAAAATGTTACCGCCTCATTTTATTTCTGCGCTTTTAATTGGATGAGACCATGCGCCCGTTTATCTTCGGGACGTAGTAATTACTTTAAAAAAAATGAAACGAAACAAGCCATCTTGGATCCTCGATTTTTTGCCGTTATTGTGTTTTTCGCGTAAATGAAGTGAAATGCGGTGAGCGAACACGTTTTTCATGACCTCCCTCTGCATACTTCGAGAAAAAAGGGCAGCGATATAGATCCAAATTAAGGCAATACGTCGCCGTAAAAAAATTTACGTTTAGCGATTGGAAGAAGGGTTTTCTTCTTCAAGAATAAATGAGAAAACTTGTGTACATCGTCTTGCGGTCATTGATAATTATTTTGACTTCTTTAATTGTGGCCGATTTTGTCATATTTTTCTTATTCATTATTTTAAACTATGTAGAAGAGAACTTGACAGTCTTATCCCTTCAGGACATAGAAGGGGCGGTCCCGGCAGCTCACTCTGTAGTAACTTGAAATATTTGGTCCCGAAGTAACATTGTGGAAAGATGTCATGTTGTAGTATAGTAATACAATAGTGTAATACACAAGTGAACATTAAGTCATATACATCTACATCTACAAAAACCCCGCAAGCCGCCCCAAGAGCGTGTGGCGGAGGATGTTAGGTCACCAAAACCAACACACATGCAAACCGACACCCACAGTGGTGCATAAATTCATGCAAAAATGCTATCATTTTACACGTATGCAAATACATATCTGCCTCCTTTCATTCTCCTCGCATGCAATTACATATGCTATCATCTAACAAATAATTGTACCTTAGGATTCAGTGAAAAATTTATCCAATATCGTGAAAGCTATAATTTGGTAAGTAGCAAGGCGAAATTCCCTTACCACAAGAATGATAATTTAATTCTGTAGCAAGTAATGTTAACTGGGTTTACTAGATGCTCCTTCAGTAGGGTCCGATTTCCTCCATGGCCTTAACCAGCGCAGATCTTTTTCATGGCAGGGCTGTATTTAAACGCGAGTTGGGATCGAAACATACCCAGTAAAAAATATCTCACTATCGATGATAACGGTCGATGCTGTCGATATATTGAACTAATCGAAATAAATATTGACTATTTAATACCTAATAACTACCATTAAACGTTTACTTAAAACAAATATTTTACACGTTTCAATTAATTCACTGGCACAAATTGAAAGCATTTAAAAATTAAGATAAAAACTAGGGTCGACTTATTAAATAGATAAGTAAAAAAAGAACATTTTTAGTGAAAATTTGGGGGTAAACTTAAATACGGGGTCGACCTATACACGAGTGAATACGGTAGGTAATGTTTTCGATCATGCCTTAGATCGTTTGAGATATTCGTCAAGTTTCAGCAAAATATATGACAATTGACAGAAAAACATCGATACCAAAACCCCATACTCGTACGAACGTCGCCAAGGGGTCTCAGAAGTAGCTCCCCGAGTGACGGGCTGTACTGTGAAACCTCTTCACCAATGTGACCCAAACATAGATGGGAATAAAGCGAAGAAACTTCGGCTCCATGTCGTCGTAATCTTAAACTAGGGAAGAAATTCGCTTGCTCTTTCCTTACTTTTCAGGAATGCGGATCAAATATTACACTCTGCCGTGGTCTTTGTTTCGACTAGTGCGATTATAGAATGATGGTATTCTTGGAGCAAGGGAAGAGATTCTTTTCATCGTTGTTGCTTTTATTTTTTCATGAATTCTTCCTTCTGCAAGGTTGGTGTTCGGTGTGGGTCCCCCCATTCCTGATCTTTATCAACGAATAACCTTCCCGTAACGGTAAGAAACTCTTAAAATTCTCGGTCGTAAATTGAAGCGACGTGGACCATGTCAGTGTTTCTTTTTTGAGCGTGTTGTAGCTTGCAGAAGCGATTAAAAATGTGAAATACGAATGCTGAAATGGGTACTCTATTTTTACTCTATTTAGTAGCTATGCTGACTTATTCATTGTATCGGCGCTTTTAACTGCAATATGATAGTTTATGGAAGGAAGCAAAGAACTTCATTTATTGTGGAATGCGGTTCAAACAGCGAGCGAGCCAAACCGATTTTAGCGCCGGCTAAGGGTAATACCTAAGCGTTCGACGGCTCATTTTGACTGATTTATTGAACAAGTAACCTTAAGCCTCTGAAGTACCTTGTTGCGAATCTATTAAGGAGTTTTTCTTAACATTTATGAACCCTGACTTTGCATTCTCTTACAAAAAAATGTTGAGTAAGAAGGGGAGGAAAAGTTTTTAAATCACTATTGAAATAAAATTGCATTTTCTCCTAAACCAAACCGGTTTTATACGAAGCCATAATAAGGAAACTTCGATGTAAAAACTATAAAATGGTAATGACTATCAGAGAAATTTGAAGTTAAAGATGGAGCGAATTGTTTTATAAGTCAGAGATGTTATCAAATTTATGCAAGAGAGTTTTTACGCAAATATGGCTTCAATTTTAATTTATTAGAATATTTTAAACCCTCGGAGTCGTCGCGCCGAATTTTGAATGATTAGCTGCAGAGTTCCTGGTCCAAAGGGTATTTCAGATGATACCTTTGAGATTACTGAGCGATATGAAGGATGCGCACTTTTTTCTTCCTCTAGACGGACATCGGGCTGTGTGAAGGACCTATCTTTCCTCGACCATACGTGGCGCGTACTTTAACATTGCTGTGAGTCAGTCATTTCAGTGCTCGTAGCCACTCATCGAACGAATCTTCGGGTGGGTGGGCAATGTCCGCATGGGAAATTTTGTTTCCAAGGAAAAATGAGGATATTTCCGCTGTACAGCTAAAGGTATTATGACCGACCTCTTTATCGTGTACTGTGCAACCCTCTAATGCGGTCTCGTCTGAGGAAAATGATCGGGATGAAAAACTTCCGAATATAAAAGTATGCCGTCTGAAGACGGGAGGCTGTTCCGATGCACTGAAATGATCGCAATAATCCCATGCTAGCAAAGAACAGTATGAAGATGCGTTTTCTTCCACGAAATTGTATACTCGCGACCTAGTTCTCGGAGTAAGTATATTTTCGTGCTTGGTCACATTTCAGTCTTAGTGCCATTTTTCCATCGTAAGGGAGTGTATGAGCATTTGCCATTGGGAGAGTCGTGCCTGTGGTTAATGTTCTTCCTCTCTCTCGATTTTTTCCCCAAAAACTCTCGAAATCGTTCTCAGATACGGTAATTACGCGCCTACCCTCGTGAACCCACCCTCGTCCATTTATCCGTGCAATTTTATCGCCATTTTCTTGGGTGTTTTTCGCCAAGACAATGAGGGCGCGGGTTCCATAGGCGCGGTTTCCGTTTATTCCTTCTTTGTTTTTCCCAATTCAGTCGAGTGAAAGAAACGTACGCATTTAATCGAATTCTAGAAATTTAAGAACAGGCCATCTTTGCTGTAAGAACGGCCGCCGCCCTAGGTAATTGAGTTTCGTAAGGACTTATTTGGCCTCAACAATTTTATTCTCCGGAAACTATCCATCCTTTTTTTCCCTTTCCTCTTCTTTTCCTTTTTGTGAATTCGCCCCTTCTCCCAATTTGAGATTGTGACTGCTTAAGGTCGAACGAAAATGTGCTTTCTCTAAAAGCTCCGAGTTTTTTCAAATATCGGATTGTTTCCTTTCAACACATGAATGAATAATTTGAACGCATTGAATCATATTTTTTTATTAGCTCTGCGAGTTGCCTCAAAGAACGAGTAGTGCACACTTTTGCTTGGATAAAATTATTTCATTTGCCATACATGTATTATATGCTGCCAATTTATACTGCATAAGCATTAATACTTTATAGGAATTTACATTACTTGATAGCCTGGGCAAGACGCAGAGAAGAAGAAGAATTTCAAATCATCCAATGATGCATGCCACCTTTTTTTCATAGAATTTAGCGAAGACAAGGTAACGTCAATTATTGCGTTCTCGCCAACAATGTATCTCTCTCCACCGTTATCGAGGCACGTAGCGTGAGAATCTGTCAACACTCACGTCTGTTTTCAGGGCACGGAAGTTGGCAAGGGTTCGAAATGGGGCGGCGGAGTGTAAAACATCCTCTTCGGTGTAAATCGCCTATCGATTTGTCTCCGGACGTCGCGACCGTCGCCGAAATAGTCGCAAATCACGTCGCGTAACCCGATTCGCGGACTTATCTCGGGAAAGCCTTCCTCCGTCCGCTTCTTGCTTCCTCCCTCTCCTCCCCTTTCTTATTCTACACCCTTCCATCTGCCACTCTACACTCTCACCCCACCCTGGGATCTCCAGGAATCCGAGCGCCTTCAGCAGCGTGTCGGGGACGTTTTCGCATCGCGAACAGGGAGGAGAAAAAAAAGCGACCGATAGCATCGTCGAATGCAAAAGCAGCGTTGATAACTACTCGGGCTACTCTCTTTCTCTCTCGACATCCGAGGAAACAAAAGCAATACGCCACCCGCGCCACGTGATGCCACAGCTTTTCGCACTTCGCGGCGGGCGTGACGTCAGACGGAGGGGCGAATCAACATGTGACTGGGTCTTTCGGGTCGCCTCAGTCAGTCGGCGGCTCTCTCTCTGCTGCCGATCCCCTTCCCGTGGAAGTCGGTCACCTTGCGGATCAGGGTCTCTCAGCGATATTGCATTAAAGGATGGCCTTCTGAAAAATCATGTCTTCGACACTGACGGATAAAGGTCTTCGTGAAGTTTTTGCGTAATTTCAATCACGGTGGCTTGATAAGAAAATTGCCCTAGACATTTTATGTACAGGCTAATGACTGAAGTGGGAATAACGGGAAGGCAAAAATGAGATATACGACAAAAGTCACCTCCCGTTGACTTACGGTAAATTGAGAATTTATTTCCAATGAACATCATGCCGATGCAGGTCCTGGAATCATTATTTTGGGAATCTTTTCGCGCTGGAAGGAAAGTTGGAAAATTGAATTTTGAGAATAATTACATAACGTGACACCTTGATACGTGAATAGGAATACAGATAAAATGAATACATACAGGAGTAAGAATAAATATTTTCCCCGTTGAAATATGAGGAGTTAATCATGTTGATTGAAATAAATATATGGTGCAAGGCAGCAAAATATGTGATTGACTTCAAATTGATTTTCTTGAGTAAGTACCTTTTTATCATTAAACTCTCTCTCGCTCTCTCTCTCTCTCTCTCTCTCTCTCTATATATATATATATATATATATATATATATATATATATATATATATTATTTATTAGGTAATCTACCGGTTAAGGTAGGTTTTTGGATGGACACAACTATCAAATAAACATTTTGTGACTCCCCACCTAGCAACTAATCTACATCAGGTCCCTCTTCATCTCGGTGTACCTCCTTCCTCCCTTCATCCCGTCCAACATCCCTATCCTGTTCCTACCCTTACCACGCTTGCCCAACATTCTCCCCTCTATTACCCTCTTCAACATACCACTACCGCTCAATACGCCTTTCATCCATTTTTCCTGCCTCCATAGGATTTCTCTCAACAAACCCCTCTCCTCCCCCACCATCTCTAGTACTTCCTCATTTGTTTTCCTTTCGGTCCATTTCACCTTCTCCATTCTTCTCCACACCCACATTTCAAAAGCCTCCAATCTACGTCTATCCTCCTGCTTCAGCGACCACGTTTCCGCGCCGTACATAGCTACGCTCCATATATATATATATATATATATATATATATATATATATATATATATATATATATATATATATATATAAACACACAAACACTAGGTTAATAAATATTAAACACACAGAAACATAAAAAAAGGACACACAGTAGATATTTACGTTTCGACGGCACGGCCGTCGTCATCAGAATCTCTATATATTTATATATATATATATATATATATAAACATATTATATATACATATATATATATAAACATATTATATATACATATATATATATATATATATATAAACATATTATATATACATATATATATATATGTATATTTATAATGTATGTGTATATAGAAATAAAAAAACATTAACACAGTATTGGCACAGAACCCTAAGGCCGTTTTGTTAGGTGATGTCAGAGTTCACCCAGTACTAAACTCGATGGCGTGTGAAATTCACACATCAGGGTAGGAAGGCCAGTTCCTTTCCCTGTGCCGGTTATTGTTTCCCAGGAAGATCTGGTACCCGAAAAATCATATAGCTTGGGTGGAGCTGCAGGTGCCCAGAGTTCCATGCCCGGGGAACGAACCCGCGCCCAGTAGTCCAACTCTACCCCTGGACTACCGCGACCCACATATGTCTGTGTATATATATATTTTTATATATATGTGGGTCGCGGTAGTCCACATATATATATATATTTATTTATGTGAAAATGTGTAATATGTATATAAAAATATATAAAAATTATATATATATATATATAATTTCCATTGCTCTAGAACTTTTATATCAAGTCCGGGTAACACTGTTTTTCTTTGTCTGCTCGCGTCCTTAAGTTTCATCTAACAGTCTTCTGTGACAACTTGCAGGGAATTATGTAGATCTTAGAGGTATGGATGATTTATGTCACGGTCAGCGTAAGTAGCATGGCGAGACTAATGGGACTGTATGCGCAATAATTTGATTCATTTTAATTAATCACTTGTACACTCAACGGCTGATTTGTGGTTGTTGGTTTAACCTTTGCGGTGCTTAGAGCGTGACTCGAGTAGTGTACCTTAAATAAAAGTAAAATGAAAAACTTATGAATAATATTTGTCGAATCATGTGTCCACTGATAGTTTTTTACTGAATTACATCTCTTATTACATCTCTATTACATCTCTGAATTACATCTCAAATTAAAATAACATCTCTTTGGGTACTACTTATGTATTACTTTAAATCGCCTTTTAATTGCTCGATTTTAACAAAACCTGCCTTATTATTTGTGCTTGTTGAAGGGGAATATAATTTTTTAATGTTTTTATGATCTAATTTTGGGGTGTTTATGCACTATATGTCCAACAATATGTCTCACTACCATTTTAGATCAATATCTATGACAGATGGACATGCTTGTGGAGGAAAAACGAAATAGGCGTATGAATTCCAGACTGTGATATTGAAATTGCAATTTTGGAAATAAGATGAACTAAGTAGATTGCAATGATGAAGAACTTTACCTTTACCTATTTTGTGATCTTTGGATATGATTGATATCATTATTAATTTTAACTATCAAAAATTTAAAAAAATATTTATTGGTAATAATAGGCGATCATGTTCGTTAATTATTGGATTGCTGATTATTTTAGATTTTTGCTTACCGATTACTGATTACTGTTTATTGTCTTTGGTGAAATGTAACGAAATCAAAAACAGCCAACTTTAATTATCAATCAAGCACTGAATTTTGTGGACAACTTTTTTTTTACTCTGTGCGTTCATTCTTTTGAGATACTTTTCAACTGTGCTGGAGAATTCATCGGTTGCAATCGGATGTCCGGGCGCTTGATGAGCGATGCGAAGCTCCGTGGAGATCCCATCTTCACGGGGGACCAGAATAGACGCGAGTGTTTTTGCAAAGCCTAGTTCACGACTCGAGTGATCGCGGACGTGACGCCTCTCACACTCCCTCGTCGATTTCGCAACCCATTCCTTCTCCTCTTTTGTACTTCTCCTCATTCAGTGATCGTTCGGCCGAGACGCGAATTAAGGAGAGAGGTCTGTCCGTCTGTGTTCCCTCACGTGAGCGGACGGCCCCTTCATCCCCATCCCGCCCCTGTCCTTCCATTCGTCTGTCCGCCTGGGAGAAGGGACAGGGCAGGAGTACCCAAGGAGAGAGAGGGACAAACACACTTCTCCGAGAGCGTTTCGCAACTCTTATTACGCCTAGCCCTCCTCCTCCCTCAGGGCGACCGTTTCGACGGACGGATTTTCCGTTTGACCTGTGGCGGCGGATTGAGCAGATGTGGGGGAGAAGGCAGGCCAGCGGCGCGCATTTGACCGTGAACAGATTGCTGTCGGTCTGGGGGATGCTGCTGGCATTGCGTTAAACCTGACCCCGGGCTGAAGAAAGGTGCGATCGTGGGTGCCGTCTACACCCCAGGCTAGAAAGAAAGTGATGGAATCCTTGGCTAGTACAATGCTTTCTTACATCTTCTCTGCTCAAATTCAACTTTCATTCCGGTGCATGAAACCTTAAGGTTTTAGTTGTCTTATTGATCCGAGCAACGAATAATTGGGAAATCATCTGGAAAATAACTTTCTACATCTACAAAATACTCCGCAAGCCGCCGAAGGGGCGTGTGGCGGAGGGTGTTGGGGCACCGCCCCTAAAAGAGGAATGAAACCACATGAAAAACAAACCCTGAGCATGCCAATTCACACCCATAGAGTCATATATATACTTGCAAAACCCATTTTTACTTGCACGCATGCAAACACATATGCTAGGAGCTAACATCCACCTACGAATGTACCAGTCTAAGCAGCGTTTAATCTTATCTTCACTTCTAATGTTGACTATTTTAACTAAGACTTCGATTTTTTGCTATCATGAGCCCTAATTGTCCGAGGAAAGAAGGGGTATATATATATATATATATATATATATATAGTTCCTTCCTTCTCTTCCTTAAGAAAGGTGGCTTGGACCACCGAAAATTCGAAAACTAGTGACTTTCTTTTTTTTGTGTGTGTCTGTGTTTTTGTCTATGTCCACTATTGCTAACTTCATAATTATATATACAGGTATCCCTATATATATCCCGGTCCCGGTCGAGGAAAATATTTTTATATTTATGATCTGCTCAAATCCGCCTTTCCCACCTCTGTTGTGTTCGTCCTTTATGTGTGTTCCTTTCCCATTTCCTTATCTCAATTTATATGTGAATGAATATTTGTTCGCCGTATGGCGGGATTTCGTGTTTGAATGCATGTATGTATATATATATACATTATATATAATGTAATGTATAATAATATATATATATAATTATATATATATATAATATATATATATATATGAATGCAAATACATGACTAAAGGTTATCAACCAAAAGCGCACTCCTAAAAAAATAAAAATGGCCAAGTCATTGAGGAGGAAAATGAGATACTAGAAAGATGGGCTGAATATTTTAATGGCCTGTACAACAAGGAATTAAATACAGGGGTTGAAGACCATGAACAAAGTCACACAGAAGATCTGGAAGTGCTCATTCCAACAATAGAAGAGGTAATTGAAAGTATTGGAAGACAGAGGAATGATGCAGCACCAGGAGACGATGGTATAACATCTGAATTGATTAAAAATGGAGGTCAAGATTTAAATAGAGCATTACATCAGCTAATTTGTAGTATTTGGAAGTTGGAAGAGTTCCCAGAAGACTGGAAGACAGGTTTGATTTGTCCAACATATAAAAAAGGTGACATATATGATTGCAAAAACTATAGGGGAATTACATTACTGAATGTAGCATATAAAATTTTCACCAGTCTTCTCCTAAAATGCATAGTAAGTACCTATGCTGAAGACATACTGGAAGAATATCAGAGTGGCTTTAGAGCTGGTAGAAGTACCATTGACCAGATATTCTCGGTAAGACAAACAATGGAGAAATGCTATGAATATAATGCTGACTTGCATATACTCTTCATTGACTTCCAACAAGCCTTCGACAGCGTGAACAGGAAAGAGATGATACGTGTGTTGAGAGATTATGATATTCCAAGGAAACTGATTAAACTGGTTCAATTGACATTGCATGAATCACAATGTAAAGTCTTTATTAGGGGTAGAGCAAGTAGAGCATTTAAGATGACCTCGGGGGTAAGACAAGGAGATGCTCTCTCAGCCACGTTATTCAACCTGGCCCTACATAATGCAATAAAAGAATTGAAGCTAAGAGGGACCATAGCGCATAAATCCCAGCAAGGATTCGCATATGCAGATGATATAGCACTAATTACACGAAATGTGAATGACCTAAAAGAAATGTTTAACATTTTAGAAAACACTGGTAAAGAATTGGGGCTGAAGGTTAGTGAAGAGAAGACCAAATACTTGAAAATGTCAGCTCGACAGAACAAGCGGCACCTACAAAACAATAATTGGGAATTATGAGTTTGAGGGTGTCAAGGGATTTACCTATCTAGGAGTCAGACTTAACAATGAAAATAAGATATCCACGGAGATCAACCAAAGGGTAATGGAAGGTAACAGGGCATACTTTGCAAATGTAACAATCCTCAAATCAATGTTACTATCAAGGAACACAAAAATGAAGATCTATAAAACGCTTATTAGACCCGGGGTAACTTATGGAGCTGAAACATGGACATTAACAAGTCAGGATGAGGAAACACTTAGAAAATTCGAAAGAAAAATGTTAAGGAGAATCTATGGCCCAATTAGAGAAGGAGAGAGATGGAGAATCAGAATGAACATGGAGAAAAATGAATTACTAGAAGGGAAGGACATAGTTAGAATTGCCAAGTCACTGCGGCTGGCGGGGTTGGGGCATGTAGAAAGGATGGAAAATGACAGAATGCCCAAACTGATACTTAATAGCAAGATGGAAGGTGTCAGAAGAAAAGGTAGACCCAGGAAGAGATGGCTACAGGATGTAGAGGATGACTTGAAGGCAATGGGAGTTACAAGATGGAAGGAAAAAGCAAGAATAAGAACTGAATGGAGGCATATCATAGAGGAAGCCAAGGCCCACACCGGGCTGGTATATATATATTCGCTGCCGACGTTTCGATGGAGATGGAGGAGATTACCCGGATGAAATCCCGAGAAGAATTCACTGCCATCATCCGCCGGGAGAAAGTGAAGTCCTACAAAAACACACAAAAAAGAAAAGGAACTCACTAGTTTTCGAATTTTCGGTGGTCCAAGCCACCTTTCTCAAGGAAGAGAAGGAAGGAACTATATATATATATACACCATATATAAAACATATATAGTATACGAGTATATATTTGTCTCTCTCCCTTATCTTTGTGCTCTAACCTATCCATACCCAATAGTGCCGGGCCATATTAATTCCATTTGTGTTGTAGTTAAAAACGTGTGTTCTGAGCCTTGATGAAAGTCTACGTAAGTCTCGCTTTTTCTCATCACGTTTCTAGCGTCTCCAAGCCAAATTTAAGCCTTTAAGACTTTAAGAGTCAATTACGGCTCGGTTATATTTTGTAAATGTTGCTGGGAAAATGAATAAATTTGAAGTTCTTTTAATGCAGAATACACGGATCTGATTTGGTTGGAACTCTTCAAAAGCACTTAACGCACTCCCATGCAATACTACGCGATCAATCACTTATGGTAGATATTATCTTCCAAGAATTCAAGACATATCCCGATATTTACGTGATCGCTTGTTTTGCGCTAATCTGCACTCTTCTGATGGCCACGTGGGGTTTGGGAGGGCTTACAAGAAGCTAGCTTTCCACATAAATAATGGAAAACCGCTTGGGGCCGTAAAACATTTTGTTTAAGTTTAATTGCAGATTTTACGGCAGTAAAAGGTTTCCAGTTTTTTTTACCTTACACTTACGTACCGCAAGAGCTCGTTCACCTTGCCGCAAAAAGAACTTTTCATTACGATATTTTAAAAAGAAGCCGTGTTCCGTTACGAGTTACGTTCTGTTCGGTTTCATAAAGTAAAAGCAACTCCTAATGTTTTACTCAAAGAAATATTTAACTCTACTTACGGGACGGCCGTCAGTAATCAGTAATGTCCGATTGGGAAGACCATCGCCTATAATCTAATTGGCGGCAGAAGATCGGAATTCGTGGGACAATAGTCACTTGGCATCCTTCATCGAGATTTTTATTTGCTCCTTCGGTTGGCAATAATTTTTCGCTCTCGCATTTTCAGGTCTCAAATTTGAATACACGTGGTGGAAACTTTCCAGTATATTGGGCCTCCCATTCTTTCGGCTTGGACATTTTCGTAGAACCGCATCATCAAAAGAGTCATTTCTGAATAGGCAGGAAAAAAATGGCTGTGACATGGTGCAGATTGTCAAATAGAATATTATTTAATATATTAACAAAGATCCTGGTACTTAAATGGTGAAAAAATTACCTAAAATGAAGGATATAAACCTTGATCGGAGAATTTTGAGATATCGGTTAGAATCCGAGTGGAAAAAGTAAGTTTTCTGGAAAGAAAAACGGAAATGTCTTTAAAGAAGTGGAAAAGGAGGTTTGTCGGAGAAATTTGGAGAATACGGATGAAGTGGAATGAATATAAATTTACGGTTATGCGTTGATCAAGTGAATGCAAGCGAGAGATAGAGGGTTAAATACGCGCAAAAGCGTAATAACTTCGAGATATCGAAATGCATGAAGAGTTAGCTTCCAGGACTACATTTGTTCAAGGAAAGTGTATACTATTTAAGTTCCCATTCAGAATGTAGGACATCAGTGTGATCAGTCTCTGTTTTGCTAGCCACTTTCCACATTATATTTAAGTAAACACATTCCACCTGGAATGTCTAGATTGATCCTCCGTGACATTTTCGTGGCAAAAGGGTAAAAATCATTCCAAAAACATTAAGAGATCAGTGATCAACTGATGACGTTCAATATCCTTTTTTTAAAATGTGCTTTAGCAACGTAGAATGTGCAATAGAAAGATAATTAGCCCTCTGCTACACACCCTAGGGGTGGCTCGCAGGGTACTAACAAAATAAAAAGAAATAAAATAATAACTCTTGATCTAAAGTATGTGTAGACCGCAGGCCACCCCTAGAGTTTTTATTTATTAATTTTATTTTATCAATTAATTTTAAGAATTACTCCTTCATTCATGTGAGACGACCTGCTGCTAAAAATTAAGATAACACAATCGTTACATGGTATCATTGTTACAAACTAGACTACCTATTTTAAATTATTTTTTCCTGGGTGATTTATTTCTCAAATGTTCTGATCCCTTATTGTCCGCTGGAATAACTGCATTTAAATCTGTCCTTTTTTCTTGGAAATCCCTTTTTCCTGCTGTTAGATGGCTGATAGTACGTTCCCGAGGCTTCTTTTTTTTATCGTCACACGAATTTTGAGATTATTTGAACTATCGCCCCACATACGCACATTTTTCACATTCATAACACCATTACCGCACATATCACTAAAGTTGTGATGGACATGAGTGTGTTTTTAAGCACGTAAGTGGAGAAAACTCTGTGAACGGCGCAGCCATCTATGCCTTGTATTTATAAAGTGTTTGCGTTTTCTAAGCTCAATTGCATATTAATATTCACTCGCAGTCTCAAAACAAATGGGATACTAGAGGACTTGTACGACCATCGTGACGTCATTCACGATCAACCAAGTATGCACAAAATATATTCCATTCGGACACGGACCACGAAGGATTCTCCCTCCACTGTTTTTTCTTTTTTTTGTGAAATTTCTTGCTCCTCGTATTTTTTCCGGTTCTCGCACACACCCTCAGAACGTTGAAAACCATGGGCCCATTTGCCATCTTGGCTATTCTTGAACTCTTGCGGGAAAAGTGTGATGCTTTGATTAAATTCCATCATGTCATTATGTACTCAGAGCGAAAAGGATATAATAGTAATATTGGTTAGGAACGTAAGAGTTCGCTGGCTATATTAGCACCAGTTTGGGCGACGATATATAAATAGGGAAAGATGGGTTTTTGGTCGTGGAAATAGGCTGCGCGTTGTCTCATTATTCAGCTTGAGAACCATATAAATTGGTGCTTTCACGTGATTTCAACTATATTCCATTGTGCCTTCATGTACGTCTAAGATTAATTTTAATAGTTATATTTATATTTCTCAGTTCACCACCGGAGAATGTAATTACCTGGGAAAATTTATCCGTATGATAATTCACTCCAGTTGAAGTTTGAATAACTCTGTAGTCAAATATGAACTACTTTGTTTGAGAAAAACTTTTGTTAATTTTCTTTTTCTTTTTAAATTCAAATAAAGCATTGGAAAAAAGTTAGGATGCGAATAAGTTCCAAGAATAAGTGCGTGTTGAATCGTCAATTTTTTGTGTTAAACCTAGAGTAAACATCCATCTAGATTAGTTATTGTTAATTTGTTCATTATTAAAATAATTTATTGACCTGAAAAAGTGTTTCATCATAACATTTTCCATATCTTTCTCAGCTAATGACAATGAACGTTTCATGTTTGCTCTTCGGTGCGGATATTAATTGACGGGCGTTAATGAACCTGCTTTGACTCAGATAAATCTCAATCACAAAGAAATAAATGTGAGAAGAAGCTCTAATTGGGGACTGACTCAAGTGTTATCGAGTTAAAATTTTGAAATCCGAACTCTGTATCGAACCGAAAACTTCGATTGAGGAGCGGAAACATAAAATTATTTGATATAAATAAATCATTAATGTATCAACAAACTCAATTAGGGAATACAAAGGCCCTCAACAATACCAACAAGTGAATAGATGCGTCATTTTCAACGGAATACAACCCTTCTATTTCTATTAACACATTTCCATCTACCCCTTGATTTTATAGTTTATGCATTGATGAGACCATACATCCTGCTTTTGCTTAATGCCTCTACCAGGTGAAATATACAAATTGCCACACGAAACGCGAAGTTATTTCATTACCTACTTATATCCATTACAAAACTATCAAAAACAATTTTACCAATAGTTATAATGATGAACAGTCATAAATTACTTCTCGTTCGAACAACCAGATTTCCTTTCGTCGGTAGGCTAGCCAATTTAGTAGTAAGGCGTGTGACGCCTATTTTATGATTGATTCACCCACCAATTATCGTTTTACTAATTGCAAATTTTCAATCTGGTCTCGTAATCTCTAGGGAGGGATATTAAACTTCTCTTCGCCACTGCAGGAGGTAAAATTAATCAATACTTTCGGATCGCAACTGGCAAGTGCTGCTGGCGTTTGTATCGAACGAGTCGCCATAACCGTTTCGTATGTGGCGATCGATCAATTGCTCAGAAGGTAACTTTATAAAAAAAAGCCCTCCCGAGCCCAAAAATCAGCGCTTTCTTAATTAGATTTCTATCTTGATTAATGTCCTAATTCTCCCACCGAATATGGTCTAAGCGTTCAGTATCAAACCATTGATTTGACATTGCTTGTGCTCGACGTTTACATCTGTGGACAATGTTGTATCCATAGTCGATTAATCGTTAGCCGGAATGGAAAATATGGTGGTATGGGAAAAATTAGGATATCCCTCTACTCAGTGATTTTTTTCTTTACGAAATTAGTCAGACGTACGTATTCCTGCCCACCCACATTGTGCCATGGTTTTCCGGGAGTGATATTCTCACCCGCTGAGTGAACTCTTTGGTAGTCCTTCCGCGTCTAATCTCCCTTCCGAAAAAAGAGTCGACGGCAACTCCAGATATCAGTACCAGGGATCCCGGGTGCAGAGTTATTCAGGAAGGACGAATCAATAAAAAAATTGTTTAAATCTGCTCTTCCACTCAGAGAGCATTTTCATGCAATTCAGCGAGCTCTCTCTTTGGTTGAATATTTATTTCAGTCGTAAATTTATGGGCGCATATTTTTAGCTCATATCGAATTTTCTGAATATGTATTTCCTTGAATGCATGGTGCTGCAATTGAATAATAATGTTGCTGGTCACGAAGTTACTGCATATGAAGTTAAAAAAAATTATATATGGATATGAGCCGCTTTGGTTCAATATAGGATGCACGTATCCCTGAGCTTCCTGTGCTATGAGTACACTGTCCGTAGATTAAGCGTGAATTGGTGTTTTATTTGTTGAGTATCAAAAATTACAAAAAAGTAAATGGAAATAAAAAGGTATTAAGAATCATTCGGGAACCACATTGTGTGTGTGTGTATACTAGTATATATATACATACATACATAAATATGTATATATATATACATATATAAACATATCTATATACATTGTTTGTTTATACATATATATTTATTTGTCGACCCTTATATTCTACTATTCAACCTATTTCAATGTGACGTCACACTTTTTATAGTCATTTCCTTCTACCATGTCTTATTTTTTTCTCTTCCTACTGGACGTCAATTTCTTAACGATGCGACGTAATATATCGATAACGGGTAAGAACAAGAATAGGCACGGTGATTAGAATTAAGAGGGAAAGGAAGTATTCGGAATTGAAGAGGGGCTTATTGTACGTAGTGTTGGATATCAGGTTGTGTTTTCCTAGGAGTGGTATGTAAATGAACTATTGTAAAAAATTTATCCAACCAAAATATTTCTTTAACGGTAGAATGACATTAATAATTCGAGTTAACTTTAAAATATGAATTAAATCTTTGTACACCGTAAACATGCAGAGACACTATCATTTCCGAAAATCCTGAGGCAATCAATATTTTGTGTTGGAATTCAATGAATGTTGACCACTTCGACCTCTCATAGAGACGTAAATACATCGCAGCAAAAGTCTCCAGTATTTAAAGTCAATTTTGGCGAACGTTTTTAATTTTATCCAATTATTGGTTGTGAGCAGTGGCTGTCTACAGACTTTTGAAAAGTAATAGTGCATGCAATACTTTGCAGGTGATTTGAGGAGATCGATTTTTTATTTTTCGCAATGTTCATGTTACGTATCAACGCTTGAATCTAGCTACACACACACACACACACACACACACACACACACACACACACACACACACACACACACATATATATATATATATATATATATATAGATGATGCGGAAGTACTCACAAGAGCAATATAACTTTTGGACAGCACAATAGAACACAGAGTAAAACAGATAACACGTAAAAGGACACTCACACTGTAGATGGTTTAAGCTTTCGGCCTACTCCGAGGCCTTCTTCAGGTCAGACTGTGAGTCTGACCTGAAGAAGGCCTCGAAGTAGGCCGAAAGCTTAAACCATCTACAGTGTGAGTGTCCTTTTACGTGTTATCTGTTTTACTCTGTGTTCTATTGTGCCGTCCAAAAGTTCCCGCCATACGGCGAACAAATATTACTTCACACAGAGAAATAGATATAAGGAAAGGGGATAGGAAAACGCATAAAAGACAAACACAGAAAAGGTGGGGAAGACGAATTTGAGCAGATAACAAATGTAAAAATATTTCCTTATCCAAATATATATATAAGCCCAGTAATCAACCCGAAGGTCGGTTTAGTAGGTGATGATAGAGCTCACCCATGTACTAAGCCCGACGGCATGTGAATATTCACACATCAGGGTAGGGGGGCCAGTTCCTTTCCCTGTGCCGGTTGTGGCTTCCCAGAAAGATCTGGTACCCGAAAAATCACATAGCTTGGTTGGAACTGCAGGTGCCCAGAGAATCTTGCCCGGGAATCGAACCCAGGTCCTTCGGTCATTTGTCGAATGCTCTACCCCATGGACTACCGCGACCCATATACATATATATATATATATGTACACACATGCATATATATAGGTATACATATCCCCTCCCACCCTCTTTGTCGTTTCCTATTCGTCCCTTACCTCTCCTCCCTTCACTATTCCCCCACACATATCCTCTCCACTCACCCCCCGAAAACGGTATTCTAGTAATGACGGCCGTGCCATCGAAACAGCAAAACTACAACACATATAAGTGTCTTTTCTTTGTGTTTCTACGATATGTTTTAAAAATCCATGTCACTATTTTCTTATTTAGTGTGTTACATGTACATACATATACAGGTATAATAACTTATTATTGCTTTGATCCATTTAACACTATAAACTAAATGTAACAGTTGTAGATACAATTTTATTTCCTCAACAGCTAATATTTTGTTTCATATCTATTCTTCTTGTGTATGAGTGCATGTGCATTGTAAGAGTGACCAATCTTGACCGTTGCCACCAGGAAAATTGCCTAATTGGAACGAGATTTATGTAATAATAATGTCTTATTCCATGAACTTTTAATCACCGAATCCTATTCGCTAGGTTTAATAGAGTAGCGCACTTTCGCGAGTGTCATATTGTACGAATATCGTTATAATTGTAATACAATTATTTGTAATTATGTTATGTAATCTAATGCAACATTTACCATTTAACATCGAACTACAGCATCAATTTTAAGGTATTTACTTGAAAATTGTATACAGTATCTACGCAATTTTTATAAACATTTTATGAAGTGAAAACGTAGAAGCCCATTAGGGATATAGAAAACAAGTAGATTATACACATATGACACCATAACATTGTCGATGTCAGTTGTGAAAACATTGGAGATGAATGTTTATTCGGTGCCGTCCATTCATTATTTTAATCAACCCTAATCAAAAATACCTGAATAAGCCATAAACTCTTCGAATGAGGGGAATTTAACCTGACAGTTATGTTCCATGTCGTAACTACTGGACTACTTTTGCGGATTGTATAAGAACCGTTTACTGGACTAGGCATCGTCAGGGACGAGGATCACATTCTCCTCGGAGCGATAGGTGCCCTTGCCGTCATTTGTCAGGAATGAAATTCGTGTGAGAGGAGGAGAGGAAAAAAAAATATATATATATACTCGTGCACACATAAATAAAATAAACGTCGAAAGAGAAATCTTACTTAGCGAGAACGCTCGGAAGGTCGTCGAAGGTCTCGGTTGCAAATGAAAAGCTGAGGAACTACTACTAGGGTGGAGGGGGATGGGAGTAGGAGGGAGAGAGAGAGGAGAACAACTTAAGACTGGAAGGTTCTTGGACGGGGCTTTTCGAATATTCGAGAGTGGAAGATGGTGGGCAGAGGACGATGGGAGATGAGAGGCAGGGAGGAGAAGATTGGCCGGGTGAGGTGAGGGTGGTGTCGGCGAGAGGAGGAGTGCGGATGGGCGGGCATGGTTGCGAGTGGAGTCGGGGGAAGGTGGGCGGAGGAGGAGGGATGGACGGCTTAGCTTGTTGGGAAACAACGGGGGGGGGGGAGCGAGATGGCTCCGGAGGAGAAGGCATTTTTCGCGAGGTTTTTTTTCGAGGGCGGGCGGGGTGCGGAGAGGGAATAAAGGAGACTCAGAAAGGGCCATTATGTAGGGCAGGGGGCCTTGCATCTCGCTCATTTCCTTCCCTTTCGCTCCAAAACTCTTCCTCCTCCCCTCTTTTTAACCCTTCCTCGTCCGCACCCCCTTACCCCACCACCCCTGTACTTTCCCTCCCTCCCCACCAGCCCCCACGCCACCCCACCACCTCCGCCCCCGGCCACCGCAGCCTCCTGCTTCCCTTCTCGAAAATCAACCTCGTCAGGACACCCCTTCTTTCCATGCCCTCCCACCTCCCCGATTACTTCGCCTTTCCCATCTCCAAACGAAGAGTCCTTTTCTTATTTCACTTCCCGAGATGAACAGTTGGCGAATGAACAGTGGTCATAATGAAAATGCCATAGTTAAAGACGCAGTTAACCTCGGTTCGGGGCTTGATCCTGGAACTTCCTAATGCTCCTTGGGAAATGTGAACTGTTTATCGATCGTTAGAAGAGGATAAAATCGATTGGCAAGAGACAAATATGGCTTCTAAGAGGAAGAGAATGCTATTTTAAATGGAATTAGACAAATTTTGCTTGAGAAATATTTATACGATCTGGGTGAGGAAGAAAAGTAATTTTTCTTTAATATATTTACATGTCCATCGAAGAAAGAGATAGTGGTGTGGTGGGGGACTATGGGTTAGGCACGAGGAATGAACGCGGGGAGAAAGCAATTGAATTCTGCGGGAGACAGGGGTTAGTCATCACCAACACATGGTTTAGACACCACAAAAGGCGTAGGCATAAATGGAAAATGCCAGGTGACTCAGAAAGATATCAGTTAGATTATATTATGGCTAGGCACAGGTTTAGGAATAGTGTGATAAATTCGCACAGTTTCCCAGGAGCGGATGCGGACTCTGACCACAATTTAGTTGTAATGAAATGTAACGTCCGTTTCAAAAAGATAAGGCAGAGGCGGCGGGATAGGAAATGGAATGTAGAAGCATTAAATGGATCAACAAGGAAGGAGTAGGGATTTGTTGAGAGAAATCCTATGGAGGCAGGAAAAATGGATGAAAGGCGTATTGAGCGGTAGTGGCATGTTGAAGAAGGTAATAAAGGGGAGAATGTTGGGCAAACGAGGAAAGGACAGGAACAGGATAGGGATGTTAGACGGGATGAAGGGAGGAAAGAAGTACACAGAGATTAAGAGGGACCTGATGTAGATTAGGTTGCTGGATTGGGTGTTGTTTGGAATTACAAAATATTTACTTGATAGTTGTGTCCATCCGAAAACCTACCTTAACCGGTAGATTACCTAATAAAATATTTACTTGGCTCTTGCAATTAGTTAACTCCTTTAATATTAATATCCTATACTGAATTCGAGCTAGAAATTCTGAAAAAAATATTGCTGAGTTACACCGCACTAAATTTTTAATCAGTTGATGACTATCGAAGTCTTCTCAGTTGGTTTGTATTTTAAATGCACAACGAGTTTCATTTGTTGACTTGTAAAGTATATTTATGTACATACATTAAGTAGACGAGTGCATGCTCAAATTTGACATATGTCACAGGAAACAATTCCTTCTTTCATTCAATCCGATTTGAACTGACAATGATGAAACCAATAATGCTGTTCAATTATCAGTAATTGAGGATTTGACATCCTTACCGTATTATAAAATTTCCCGCGCTTCTTTTCAGTCTACTAACTACTATGGGTTAAATGGTAGAAGGGACCATTAGGTCTCAATTTCGCTCAAATAAAGTCCTTTATCTATCTATATATCTATCTACTAACAATTTTTTCCTCTTATTCCTCATTTTTCTATTGTTTCGCACGGTTTATTCAATTGTTTCTTGAAACATTGACAACCTCCGATTACAGTTAGATAGAGAAATGAACGCAGCAGTCTCAGTCGGAAGCAACTCAATCAAAACTGTCTAGTTAACTTCGTTCCTCTCAACTCTCTATTTTTTTAAAGGCCATTATTGATTTTTTTATTGCCTTAGTTTAGCCTTAGTTTCCAATTGGCTAAGTTTGTGCCGGGAAATATCTTAGCTTAATGATAACATCGATGAATGATAAAAGGTTTCGAAAAGACTTTGCCTTAACTTGATTTTTTCCAATGGATTCATCCGTCTTACTTGTCATGTTTTTCTTTCCCGGGGTCCAAGGGTTTGAACGTGATTGGACCCTCGCACCCCACTTTGCGAAATTGCTACATCATTAGGAAATGAAAACTGTAATTCTTCACGGGGCGAATTTATATGTTGAGTTGACCTCGTCTCTCTCTCAGACTTCGCCTCAAGATATGAGTTGAGCAGGTCGTGCGGAATACACTTGTTTCTGGCTTGCATAATTTGCTTTCTATTTCCTATTAATCGATAATTACATTGGAATTGTGAGCAGAATGCTTTCGTTACCCAGAGAAATATATGTCAAGGTCACGGCATATTGCATTGCCATCTCTTTGCGAAGCGCATTATCAGTTTAATTCATATGACAATCCCTCAACAAAATTTTATCCTCCGTATTTTTTACTAGAAGATGCCAGAGAAATAGCCTTAATTTGATACACAATAGTTTCTCTTTCAATCGTTATCATAAATTGCTCTATCTTTGCCATAGTTCTGCACATTTGGTCTCCTCCACCCGTGCAAAAACATTTTGTTGGTATACAAAATACTTGGAGTGGGGCATTGGTAGGTTGTAAAATTAGATTAAGGTCTAATTAGGAAAAATCTTACCGTAGCGAAAAAAAAGGATACCACTGCTAAGTTTGGAAAGAGAAGTCAAAATAAATATCGGTAGCCGTGTTCATATTGGATGGTCTGAACACTCGGGAGAGTTAAGGGAGATAGACGGCGGCCAGGAAAGATTTAGTATCTTTTTTTTTTACTGGGAACGATAGCAGACTATAATGGGATTAAGAGTTAGTGTTTTATGGAGGTCAGGTATAAATGAAGGGTCCGCGGTGCGGTTATTTTATATTCGCTCTCTATTGCCATTTTTTTATAACCTCGCTACAATATATTTTCAAATTTTCATCCCTCTCGTATATTTTTTTCCGATTTTTTTATAACGTTTATCATTTAGGATTATTTTTCTCGGGGATTTCTTTATTCTTTTGCCAAATAAAAGCAACACGAAATGGACGATCTTATTCCTTCCGGTGCGCGTCCTTCCAATGTACGAATGGGTTTGCGTTCACCAAACTTAATAAAGATGCTCTTCAACACACCAGGGCTCAGTTCACGGTCATAATTTTCTTTAAAAATGCTCTCTTTAGACTCTCTCTGGGATTAGCAGACCTGCGGGAGGCTCAGACATTATGTTTACGTTGAAAGGAGCGCTTTTATACGACTGTACAGCCTTTCCTTGGTTGTGTCCAAAATATTGCTTTATCGACAGAAATACGTGTACATCATTGAGTGTTTAAAAATAATGTCTATTCCACTCTCAGAAGTTTTTACATGTCCCTAAACCCTTATTAAATACGGTAATGTACGGTATTATTGCAATCATAACGAAATATCCTGCGGATGAATCGTGCGCTGTTCTCTTCTGCCAAAAAGGTACGGGTCTTATGGAGCGAAACAGATCCCTAATTTTGTCTCATTCTGCGATTATACAAGTACACCACTATATTCTATAGGATTCGTGGGTATTTTAAAACGTTTCCCTGAATGTTACGGTAGTACTTGAATGATTCACTGTATTTTTTTTCACGGTATCAACCCCAGTAAGCAAGGTTGCGGGCATTATGAGGTGAAACTGGGATCCTGATGGATGGGAAGTGAACACAGGTCTAATTTTGCTTTTTTATTTCCTTACTGCTTTTCTTCGGATCTCGCCTCGGGCTTTAAATTGTTTTCCTTCCTGTAAAGATCGTTTGCGAATTTTTCGTTTTTATTTCTGCGAATTTCCCCATGGTCAATGTTCAGAATTTTAAGCCAACCTTTTGGGTTCTTGAATTTCATATTGCTTGTAGTTTTCATCCAATGACTTCTCCCCGGCGCGTTGTTGGTAATTGAAAAAAAAATACAGTTCACATATCTGATCGGGATGTGGTTCAAATGCATCCGCCTTGTGTCCCAAGATTATTGGTTCTCACCGACTGAGGGATGCTGTGGAGGTGGTGGCCTAGCCTAGCTCTGTGAATGAGTACAGATAGCAGAAATACAGCGTTTTTTTCAGACAGCAAAAACACAGAAATTCCACATTAATATTAATTGACGACCATGGTTTCACCGTTTAGTAACATACTCAAATGGTGCTCAACCTGATGATATCAGACAGGGGTTAGACCGTGGTCGTCAATAGATATTAATTTTGGAAATCTGTTTTTCTGTTACCGGTACAATCGAGAAATTCCACCGAGTATCGGCTAAAGCATTGCCTTATGTGTAGACAGCAGGAAATAGCACTGTGGAGCTTGCTCACATTACTCAGACTCAAAGCAGAGTCCAAGTCCCAGACACGAAGCGCCTCCTCGAAAACAATCAGGCATAATAATATGCCCCCAAAGTTTTACACACCAAGTAATAAAAGGAATGCGATCGGGCAACCTGGAACAGTTGGAAATAATCCGTTATTATACATCTACATATCTATGTGAGAAGCCCTCCGCGACACCGGCAAAGAGTTATAATATTGACCCTGACCACGCAGTGGTCAAGTGAGCAGTTCTTACGACACCACTCCCCCCCGCTCCTTCCCACCTTGCCTTCGAATCCATCACGGCGTAATTCGAGCCCATCGGCCATCAATCCACCCCACACGGTCACACGCTCAATTTTGCACCCATGACTGACCACCAACCCCCAAATCATTCGCAGAGGTAATGTGTGATTGCCTTTTCAACAGCATTCCCATTTGATCATGACGATATTAATTGGCATCGGACGTGCTCCACACGTAAATTGGAAGCTGTGTAAAAACAGTGTTTTACAAAAGAAACGATGCGTCTCAATTTTTTGGATGCGTGGAAAACCACAAAGTAGCTTTCAGATATAAATAAATTGAAAATTCAATATTGCACATACGAAAAACGTGCTTGAGGTTTTCCTCGTGGTGATTGGTTCATTACTAATTCCGATATACCAAATATATATCGAAGAAATATATTCTCAGTTACATTTTGTAGGCACATTTAAAGGTGGGAGTTGGTCAAGGAAAAAGGAAACAAGACGTTACTGATGTACTGGTGTTTACTTAAAAACTGTGGGTAGTGCTTCAAAATTAATTGTAATGGAACATCATTACGTTTATTACTGAAATTGTGTCTCTTTTCATTATGAAATTGTGCCACCATATCCAACACAGAAAGGAAAACAAATGTGGAAGTACTGGAGTTGGTGGGTGAGTAGAGGGGTTTGTTGAGAGAAATCCTATGGAGTTAGATGAAAAATGGATGAAAGGCGTATTGATCGGCAATAGTGGAATGTTGAAGAAGGTAATAGAGGGGAGAATGTTAGGCAAACCAGGAAAGGGCAGGAACAGGATAGGGATGTTGGACGGGATGAAGGGAGGAAGGAAGTACACAGAGATGAAGAGGGCCCTGATGTAGAGTAGGTTGCAAGGATTGGGTTTTGTTTGGAGTTACAAAAAATATTTGTTTGATAGTTGTGTCCATCCAAAAACCTACCTCAACCGGTAGATTACCTAATAAATCCAACACATTTTTCCTGAAGAGTCTAGCTTTGTCAGGAGCTCAGTGTTGAGAAAAATTAATCTAACAGTTTAATTGTATAGTAATATTTTATGCTACGTTTAACTGTTGTTTGTATTTGAAAAACCTAATTGAAGTTTCAGTCGTACGTAGTAGTAGTATGATCTCCTATTTATAACTATTATTCGATATATCAACAATAATAAATCAACAAATTGAGTAGCTTCAGGCGTAATGTGGTGGAATTCGAACATAATGAACAACTGATAGTAGCAAGTTTCCACTGGATAAAATTTATTTTACGACCGGGTTTCGATGTATTACATCATCATCAGGTCAAACATGATGATGTAATGCATGTAATGTAATGCATGTAATGTAATGCATGCTGATAATGATTTAACACATGGAAACCCGATCGCAAAATAATTTTTTCCAGGTGGTGGTGTGCTACGATCAGTTATTCATTATAATAAATCATGATTAAATTTACTTTCAAGCTAAAACTTTCTTGAGGTTTAAGATCATCAGACATGAAGATGGTAGTTAAAAGTTATTTCATAAGCCAAGTTCATACTCAGGCCTATTAAAATCAAAATAATATTTATCACTGCTTTTCCAAACATAAGATTTCTAATATACAAACCTGAAAAGACTTCCATTAATGAAAACATTTATTTCGTAAAAAATCTTTACCGATCCGATATTGTTAATAGATAATTTTATCTTTACTCAAATTTTTGATCATAATCCCGTGTATAGTCGACCAACATTTAATGGGATCGCAATTTTAAGCAATGCTGTTTCAATAATAACTACATTAATTGTGTGGAACTAGCAGAATTTTTAATTGATCAATCCAAGCGGAAAGAGTATATCAGGTAATACAACATCGGATAATGGTAACGCAAATATTTCATCGAAATCCTTTGCGAGGATTTTTGAGAATGGAGAAGCAAATCGTAAAACAGAACGTTTCTGGACAAAGAGATGTGTTTTGTGAGGTCTCAATGGCATCCTGTTTTAATATCGACAGTTTCCAATCAATGGCATCTCCCTCCTTCCTTCCTTAAGCCTCCTTCTTAGCGCTAAAACCCTTTTTGATTCCCACCCTCTTACCTCTTTTCCTTCCGCCCCTGTATCCTTTACCCTATCCCCTTTGCCTACAATCCGTCCCTTTCTTGCATCGCTTCTGCTACTTTTCCCTTTCTCCTTCTCATCTTTCCTCTTCCCTGGCCTTCCACCCTCCCATTCTAGGGAATATTACATTCCTGAAGGGAGCGTCATCGCTGTCATCAACAGCAGACGACAATCCGGAGATGAATTCCTTGCTTCTTTCTACCCTCTCCTATCTTCTCCGTTTACCTACCTTCCGTATTTTCGCATCCTTCGCTTCCTTCCATTTTTTTGCCTCTCCATATGACTCTTCCCATCCGATCTGCTTCCGCTTCTGCTGCCGTCATCGGGGTGTTGTGAATTCAAAAATGTCCGTATCCAAAGCGTTCCGACCCATCAGTACTATTTCCATCGAACATTATACACACTTGTTCATAAACTCTTTTTGAGTGAATTCCCCTCTATGAATCCATCTTAATTAGTACCGTAGATATTCTGTCAGTCATCTACATTTACATAATACCCCGCAAACCGTCGCAAGGGCGTGTGGCGGGGGGTATTAGGTCACCACCCAAAAAATGAAAAAAGAAATACCGCATTCAAAACCAACGCACACACATGCAAACCCCAATCTACAGCAGTGCACACATTCATCGTAACATCCCATCATTCGACGCGCATGCAAACACACATCTACCTCCCTTCACTCCACAAGCATGCAAGTACATACGCTTAACTATAACAAATAATTTTACCCCAGGATGCAGCAAGAAATTAATCACGAACGTGCAAGCTAGATTCTAGCAAGTAACCAGGCGAATTACCACCACCACAAGAACGTTCCGCATACAAATCTCTCCTACTCAAGACGAGGAATTTGGCCCAACGCTGCAGGTGGGAGGAGGGCACACCTACGGAGAGGGACAAGGGATGGAAGTGGAAATTTAGGGTAGCAAAAGAAGAGAAAAGAATACTGTAAACAGCAATACATTACTTAATGACATGCGGGATGGGGTTTTGACACAACACACAGGAGGTTAGTGAAAGTGCATGCAATTGAGTTTAACTAATTGTTACCTAGACGCCGAGGGTGGCAAGTGGCATTTTTGTTATCTCCGAGTGTGACCCTACAGTTGTTATCCCGTATTGTCCGTGGGAAGAAGGAGTCCTTGAGTCTGCTAGTCCTGGCATCTATTTCCCGATAGTCTGTGTGTGTGTTTGTGGAACTGTGCGAATTATCCGAATGATGGACTGAAAATGGATAAAAATTTGGCGATTTAAAAAAAATAAGATTGGCTAAAAGTTTTTGTCCAAAATTAACTTAATAGATGGAAACTAGTTCAAGGTTTAACGTAATTTTGAAGAGTCTTGACTAAATTTTTACGCGTTGCCTGACGTTTTCGTAAATTTATTTCGGTTGCGATACATTTGATAATGATTGTGTATTGATAAGAGTGACTGATGGGATATTCTTCAAATTGGTTGCGCACTAACTTCACTTTCCACTGGTGGATCTCAGTTTATATTCAGTTCAGACAGTTATTTTTCAATACTTAGACCTTTAACCAAAATTGACCGCCTGAAACCGGATATTTTCAGGTGTATTATTATAATTAGAGATCGTACCGGAATACTTTTTTTTTAAATGTACGAAGAAATAAATACTACATCATAGTTAAGGAGTAACTTTAATCGAAAACAAGTGATTTCTTTGAGCAAATAATTCCATTTAGAACTGTTTCAACGATGTTATTATAGACGTTTTACTCAGTATGTAGCCGTTATTCAGGGTTTCGGACGGTGATATACTAAGCAAGTTGCATAGTTCTGTAAGCGCATGAAATGGAATATTGTAAGAATGTATTTAAAATATCCCGTCTCTCAAAGTTTTCTGACCCATTAAAAAATCTATTGAGATGAAATAGGGAATAATGCATATGGTATCGATTAAAAAAAAAGAATTAAGGCTAGGATAACTATTTTCTACCTAAATAAGTCATGTGATTCGAATAAAGTTAATGAATGGCCCTTGAAATTCGTCCGAAAATAAGCCGAATTCTAAGTCAGCTTGTAACAAATATAACGGTGTGGTGGAAGAAAATATTCTTCCACTAGAAAAAATGGCTAGCGTTTATGAAGGAAAAACTAATGATATGGGAAAATTGTTAGCAAATTGCGCATAAATATTCATGATCGAAATATTCTTGCCTAAAAGAAAACTCAATGCCCGAGAAATCGATAGAAATATAGGAGTATAGTAGTTTTCGGTCATTTTAATAGGTCTTGACGCAAAAAAATTATTCATAGAGACTGAATGTACTAGCATCATTTATTTACATAAGTAATATATCCTTTATGTGCGCTACATATATCATCCTTTGTGTACATTCGCTCCAAGAATCAAGCCCTGTCAAAAGGTAGTTGGACAAGGGTCCAATTTTATTCAAATGAGAAACCTATTTTGCATAATTATTTCAACTTAATGCCATTCCAGTTTGGCCTAAATGAATAGATGGCGTTAAAGCACTTAACACATCTACTCTGAGAGAACGGCTCAGAAAAACTTCCTCGGCAATTTATTTTGGTTTGCCAAGAAAACGAACTATGCCATTGGCAGGAGGATGGGTGGGAAGTTCAGGTAAAATTTAAGTCGGGTTGCGAAACGTCTGTCGCCACCTGTGAGCGATTGAATGGAATGGAATTTCTCCTCGCCTTCGATGTATCTCTCCCTCGAGCTCGACCGGACGACAGTCGCCCTTGTCCACTGCACGCCATCATTATGCCCGAAGTGGCGTACCTCGGACTCTCGGCCTTGCGCGGTGCGGCCGGCCCTTCTCTCCCCCCCTTCCCTTCCCCCCCCCGCGGCCCAAATTCGACCCGTTTCGGGTCCGACGGCACTCCAGTATTCGCGAGAGACAATCCCGAGAGTGGCGCACCGCACAAAAAGACGCCGAGCGTGGGAGGGAGGAGGCGAGGGGTCTTCGGTGCGTTTGTTACATCACCGTGACACACGATTCGTGAACGACAGAAGCCCTCCAAGGTCCTCTGAGGAGAAATATTGTAGGAAGCCCTCGTAATTCTCTCGGATTTTCGTCCAGAGCTCACCTCGTGAATTGCTTAGGAAGTCGTACTCCTCATACCAGTATTAATTATGTTAATGGATGGATTCCTGGACTTTGGTGCATTGTAATGAATTCACGTACCCTAATATTTTGGAAGGAATATCAATGTAGATTAATATTCTCCCTGGCTGCGGAAATAAATGCAGGATTTGGGTTAAGGAATCTAAAACCTCTAAGGAATGGTGTGAAGAATGAATTATTTTTTTCTAGCCGAATACCTTGAAAATATTGAAACTTCGTTGTGATGCGTCAAGGTCATTAAAATTACTTGAATTCATTTGTCTCCAAGATCGAGAATAACCACATATTTAAAAAATAATTTTAATTAGACGTGTAATCATGAAAATATGCTTTAGAGTTCACATTATATGTGAAAGATGTTCTATAGATATAACGAGAAAAGTTAATAACCCCAGGAATGACTTAAATTTAATAAGTTACAAAACTATCTTTCTCTCAAATCCCTTCTTCATAATATTTATTGCCATTAAATAAATTGAGGACAAATATTTCCGCGTTGCAATCTTAATATAATTTTTTTAGCTTGAACTTGAACTTTAGGGCTACAAAATTGTTCTTCATCGATCTGAACTCTCATTTTCATTTAATATTAGTTAGAAAAACATACTGTTTCCTGTCCGAAATTGTGAGAGTTTATGTATAGAGGTTGAGTAACTTTGTAAAATATCCGTGCATAATTTCTACACTTTACTATTCCAACAGTGATATTTTTAACCAAAAAATACAAATCAATATTTATATATACATAACATAAAACATATTGTTTTGCTAAAAATATAAATATATTTTCTTAGCATAAAAAATATATTTTTGAACAAAATGTATTTTTTATGCTAAGATCTTTTACGTATTTAACTCCTTTTTCCAATGAATTAAGTTATACGCTCTCTGCATGAAGAGTTTTGTGCGCATAGTAGTTAAAATTAGCAAATTGATTTTGGGTCGGTTAATTGAAAGAAAAGCACAAACAGAATAAACGAAGTAAACTCTGCTACTATCATGATGCATGTGCCTGCTATTCTTTTCAATTCTAGGGTCATAAATTTTATCAGACCGCTTACGTGTTTACTCATCCTCCTTCCCCACAACGCGACGTCCCTTCCCTCGTCCAAACGACGTGAGCAAAGCGTCGCCCACCCAACTTCTATTGTCACCGAAGCCCAGAACTCTCAGAGTAGGGTGTGGCCGTTGTTTACCGATTGGTTCCCAGAAAAGAGGAGGAGATGCGATTGTTTTCCTTTGGGGACCCCGTATCCCTTTTGTGGATTCGTACTTGTTTTGCATCCACAACAATCCCAGGCCCTGCCTCATCTCCTCTCGGTCTCCTGCACCCACCCCCCTTCTCCATTCCTCCTTCTTCCGCCCTTTCTTTCCTTCGCTCAAGTGGGAACGAAAGTTTTGGGAGCGTTGACAGATTGGGGAAGTGTTTAATGGTTTCAATTCAATCCAAACAAAGTCGCGTGTCTGTTGTTGTTTGCTTTTCCCGCCTCCTTTCTCCTACTGCTACGCACCCCAACGACACCAGGGTCTGGCGAGGTGTCGATAGCATTAACTTGAGGTTTCTTGGGCTGTCTTTGGGACGGTGTAATTGGACCCCTTATTTGTCCGCTACTCAAGAACTCTGAAACATTTCAATGCAACAATTTCAGAGTGTAAAAATCATTCGTCTTGACCGGGATGATTTTTACACTCTGAAATTTTTGCATTGAAATGCATAGTAGCGGATGACTCCGTTAAACGTTACTCTTGCGGTATCTCCCGCAGTTTCTTGGAACTGAAACATTTGTTATTCGCGCATCAGTTACTGTTCAATTTTCAAATGTGTCCGATTGGGAAAGGAAATGGATTTAATTTATAATCCTCCACCATTGCAAATTTTCATGTGAGATAATAAGAAGGAGATGAATGCGCCAGGTAAAAACGAAGTGTCTAGTGTGTAAAATATAAAATGTTACGTCCTTGTCTTGGGTTGCATTCGTTTACTCGTAAAAACATTTTCCTCCTTTCGCGTTATCTGAGATTTCTCAATGTGGCCCATCAGTAGTTATGAATAATGAACTTTGATTGATACCACATCGGAAAAAACCAGTATATTAACCTAGAACGGATCATGCATGGAAGAAGCTTATTTTTTTATCATGCCATATTTATTTACTCACAATGACTTTGAAATTGGTCCTGTGATTACGTGGATAGATTCTTTGGCTATTGACCGAGAAATTCCGGGTTCGACTCCCATGTGCTATCTTGTAAGAAATTTTAGTTTATCTATAATCTCGAGAGAAAGTGGATGCGTTTTTCAAGGTACAAGGGATGCGTTTTTCCATCTTTTCTACCTCACCAATCAAAAAAAATCTTCAGGCTCAATAGTGTAGAGGAATGGAAATTTAAGACGGTTACTAATTACAAAGAAATTCGTCAACCTATGATGTAACTGATAATGATACGAGAACGTTATTGATCACGTGAAGTTTTGAGGCCCTTATAGAAAACTGTAAGGAAGTTTCACAGAAATAGATATTCCTAGCCGATATTAATACACATAACCTGCATATACAGGTAAGGTTTTTTAACAATTTATTAATTGGAATTTCAGCCTTATAGTGCGAAAACATCAAAATCCGTACTCATATTTATATTTAAAACTGATAAAAACTTAAGTTTTCAATGGCTAAAGTTAACACTTCAACTTTGAGTCTACGATTAATTACCAAGCATTTTCGAGTCCTAATAAAAATTTTTTAAATTGGGTAAACCTGTCTTGATTCAAAATGATAAATTGAGAAACATTGTGCCACCGTCTGTGTCAGTATTTGTGATGGTGACTTGTGTAAAAACATTTTTGTGAAGATTGGTCAAATTCGCCAATAGCTCGCTCGCTTGTTTTCACAAAAACTACAAGTTCGAATCTCCTCTGACCATTGAATTAGATTTGTCATTCGAAATATTCATAGAAATGCGGGAGATTCCGTAAAGAGTAACGTTTAGCGGAGTTAACTATTAGTATGCATTACAATGCCACAACGTCAAAGCGTAAAATTCTTCTACTATCCTAAATTTCTAAAAAGCTTCGCTTATACTCCGAAATTTTGGTGGCTGATGTTATGACGAAATACCGTACATACAATACTACAGGTATTCGTAGTCGTGCGCACTGCGCCACAATCCATGAGTTTAAACCTAGCTATTTGAACACTTTTCCTTTAAACCCCTAATACTTTGGAGTGTAAGAAAACGCCTCGGTAGCTTAATTGGTTAAAGCACTCGGCCGGATATCGAGTGTCCCGCGTTCGAATCCCGATAAAGGTGAATAGCTTTCACCCTTTCAAATTGTTGCATTGTGATTTTAGTTGATAAAATCTAACGCTATGCATGATTCTAGTAGATATAGCCTTAATTTTTATATACCTAGTTTAAGCAGAGATTTCGTTTTCACTGACTTCAAAAAGGTCCGCCGAACTGGATCGTAGTTTCCAATGAGTCTTATAGCTCGAGAGAAATATTTAACCCGCAATTAACGCCCGAAACGTCGCCGAAAATCCTTGCTACCCATGCCTGCCGCCGCCTTCGCCTGATTTTTCGGTTCTTCCCTCTCCACCCGGCTCGCCCGCCTCTCCCCCTTTACCACCCCTTTTGCCTCCCCCGCCGCACACGCCCCTCGCCCACACGTGCACATTCTCATTATACTTCTTTCGCCGGGCCCCTCTTCTTTCCCAACCGCTCGCTGTGCTCTTTCCCTCGCGCCCGATGCTCAAATGAATGAGACTCTCCTCTTTCCAACCTTCCTCATCCCAATCTCATCTCCACACGTCGTGACCTTCACCCACATTCGTCACTCGCTTCGATTTCGATTTTTCTTCCTCTTATGGCCCCGCTTGTGTTCATGCATTCTGAAACATACACGTCCATACGTCACACCTATTTCTCTCTCTCTACCTCGCCCTCTTAATGTCTCTCTCCATTCCGTCTCTCGCTCTCGCGTTCTCTCTCTATATCCACGACTCCTTAAAAGATAAACAAAAACACTCCCGAGCTAAATGGTCGAAGCCTTACCTCTTTCCCATCCGGGAAAAATTATACATCGATGTTGGTCGTATCACATTTCGGGATGATTTTTTAAATATTCCTTTACCGCGGTGATTTTTTCCTTGTTCCTCCTCCTTCCTCCTCCCGTAATGAAAATAAAAGGGCACGCGCGGCTATTTACATCTTCCGTGCGGATCCCCCACAAAAGCCAAAACATTTTCCCTCTTTGTTCGCGTGTTTATTTGATTTAAAATTCCCTCCAGTGCACCCTCCACGTTTTCTCTCTCTCCGTGTGTTTTTGAAACCATAGGAAGGTTTGGTGTGTGATCGTCTATTGCCTATACTGAGCATACGTACAGGGAAACCCTTTTCGAGTTCATTTACGGTGAAAGGGAAAAGCCCCTCCGGCTAGTTAAAAAAAAAGAGAACGATAAAAGGGCTCCATCAGTGTCAAAGTGCCTCGGCCCTGGTGATGGCCTGCCTTGCGTGGTACCAGATTCTCATCTTCTGTCATTGCGTGGTATCAGTTCGTGTTTGTTGATGGAATGAATGGATATGCTTTTAGATAAGCAAAAATACGTTTTCCATACTATTTCTTTGCATGAATTTAAGGAATTCGGGTTTGGGAGATTTATATTTTATTTTTTTCCCCAGCCGTTTCTGTTTCACAAAAACGTGGCGATTTTGTTTTCATTGATCCTCCTCCTCTGTGTGCACAATTAGTGGGAGACATTTTGGAAATTGATTTTGAATTGCGTGTGCCATTCTATACGGAATAAAGAGACAGCAGAAAAAAAGGAAAGGAAAACAATAAAAAGACAATATTTATCGTCTTCATGCTTTGAGTCACACGTGATACGAAATAATTTTCCTTAACACAGTCAAAAATATATTTTGAATATTTTGAAGGAAAACCATTGAAGAGCTTGGTAAAGCTTCGGTGTTGTTCCGTAAAAATACTATCAACATGTTATAGATGTGTGGATAACAGTAATAAAAAGGAAATGGACTATTTATATAATGCAGGCATGGAAGCCTCCTAAAAATTCCCACTCTAATTTTGAGTAGCTTAATTAATGCACTAACATTAATGAAAATTTTGATAGAACAGCAAAATTTATTTTTTTGGTGAAACCCAACTAATTCACTTTAAATTCCGTTGAAGAGAAACTAATCACGAATTCCTCATGTGCAATCTTTTATGTATATATGCATGACTTTTGACGACAACAAACATATTAAGAACACTAACACGTTATATCTTGATAATTTCGACGGAATTGAGCTCCGTCTTCATCAGAAGATGCATTAGAACTCACTGAAGAACAGTCTCACATTGGAACTCACTCTGATGAAGACGGAGCTCAATTCCATCGAAATTATCAAGAAATAACGTGTGAGTGTTCTTTTTATGTGTTCTTATATTGTTTATTGCTGTCAAAGTTTTTCATCCAAAACTTCCATACATAAATATATATATACACACAAATATATATATGTATATACATATATATATATACATATAATATAAATATGTATACATGTCTATACATTTTTATATAGTACAACGCTCTTCCCCGTGGACTACCGCAACCCACATATATATGTGGGTCGCGGTGTACATTTATTTTTATAGAAATATACAGTTTATTTGATAGTTGTGTCCATCCAAAAACCTACCTTAACCGGTAGATTACCTAATAATATATATATATATATATATATATATATATATATATATATACATATATATACATATTTGGGTCGCGGTAGTCCAGGGGGTTGAGTGTTGGACTACTGACCGGAGGGTCCTGGGTTCGATTCCTGGGCTCTGCACTCCTGGTCTGCACCAGGGTCTCCCTGGTCTGCACTCAGGACACCTGCAGCTCCACCCAAGCTATGTGATTTTTTTTTGGCTACCAGACCTTCCTGGGAAACCATAACCGGCACAGGGAAAGGAACTGGCCCCCCTACCTTACTATTGGACCTTAGTACCTTAGTACTGGATGAACTCTGCCATCACCTACTTAGCCGACCTTCGGGTTGGATCCTTTATTTAGGGTTTTATTATATATGCGAGTGTATATGTATATATATATATATATATATATATATATATATATATATATATATATATATTAATAAAACAAAGGTTATGCGATTTTCCAGAAAGAAAAAGGCTAAGCTAAATATTAAAATTGGCGGGGAAAAAATAGAGCAGGTAGAGCAGTTTACATATCTAGGAAGTGTTTTGGACCAATACGATCAAAGTGGTAGGGATGTAAGGAGAAGAATATATATATATATATATACAATTAATATATATATATATATATATATACATATATATTTATTTCTATATTTATATATATATATATTTTTTATATATAAATACATATATACACATACAGCGGGTCACGGTGGGCTAGTGGGTAGATCGTTGGACTAATGACCGGATGGTCCCGGGTTCGATTCCCGGGCAAGGCACTTTGGGCACCTGCAGCTCCACCCAAGCTAGTTTATTTTTCGGGTACCAGATCTTCCTGGGAAGCCATAACCGGCACAGGGAAAGGAACTGGCCCCCCTACCCTGATGTGTGAATATTCACACGCCGTCGGGCTTGGTACATGGGTGAACTCCACCATCACGTACTAAATATAGGTGGGGTTCTTTATTAAATTTACCCCAGAAATTTGAATGCAGAGCTTCATTTTCAAAAGTGAAATTAAAATTTTCATGGAGATTTCCGAAATAATGGATTAATTACCTAGGATCCCTAGGCTTGTGGGTTGGGATCCAAATCGAATGGTTTTAGAATTACTGTAGCAAGTACATTAATAATTCTTTGAAGGAGAAGGTTGATTGGATTGAAATGAGGAACTCAACTCTACGTTAATTCCTACGGTGTGTGAAATTCAGAAGTTGATGGTAGTCGGGCTTGTACTTTTCCTTTGTATTTCGGAAATATTTGGAATCCGGTAGATTGCATATTAGCCCCGACAATAGTTACCGTCCAGATTTGTACTCAGGGAACCTCAAGTGCAATTGACTTTCTAGTTGTCACACATTAGAAGATCCAGTCACGTTATATGAATGCAAGCACACACAGCTTGGCTTTAAATACACAGGAAACCTTATGCCATGCATTAATTCCCATTGTTATTTTCCAATAATTGTCAATATTTTTTCGGTAATCTTCCGATTAAATTAGGTTTCGGATGAACACAAGCTACCAAACGGTACAGGAAAAATTCCCTTGCCTCTTCTAACAAAACACAACAATATATCCAACACTATAATAAGTCCCTCTTCAATTCCTCATACCTCCTTCCTCCATTCATTCCGTGCAGCACCCCTATCCTATTCCTTCCCCTTCCTCATTTGCCTAACATTTTCCCTTCCGTCACAGTCTTCAACATCCCATCGCCAATCAATATGCTCTGCACCCTACTTTCCTGCCACTTTTTCACATCTCCCAACAATCCTCTCTCATCCCTCAACATGCCTTCCTTGCTTGTTTTCCCTTCTGTCAATTTCGCCCTTTCCATCCTTCTTCTCACCCACATTTTGAAATCCTCCAATCTATGCCCATCAATCTGCTTGAATGACCATGGTCATTCAAGCAAAACCACGATCTGTATCAAAGTTTTGATATTCGGTAATTTTCTTTGCCATTTCCTTTCCTTCGATGGGTTTTATGCAACTTAATTCATATCTCAATTTCCGCCCGATCCAGTCGAAATAGCTTGGAAAGGAGTTTATCTTGAGCAAGCTACGAATGTCGACGACGTAACATGAAACCATACAATGGGTGATCTTCTTTCATTTTTTTGTCGACTCATATCGTACTTTCAAATTTTTAATCAGTATGCGAACGAGTCACGCGCGCTCATTCGTTTGCGAGACCCACAATCGCGTGATTAATGCGCTGCTTCTTTTTCTTCTCCATCTGGAGACTTCAACCTGCTCTATATGAATTGTAAAAATCTTAGGCACACCGCCTATTTTTCACACATTTTGGAGAGAGAGAGAGAGAAAAATTGACTAATTTATGTATGCATTAAGCTTGTAAATGTTTTTTAAAAGAAGATTGATACCTAATTCTTTGCTCTATCGATGATTGAACGAAATCGCATGGTCCTTGAAAAATGTGCCCGAACTCCTATAATTTATTTTCAGTTCAGCGTCTTGTATTAAATTAGGTGAATGCTCTTTCACCAGATATTTCTCCCAGCCGCTCAGCACCCAAGGGGATAGCGGGGAAGTTCTATAGTGTGCGAAGTTTTTGACGAGGAAACATCCATCAATCGGCTTATCTCACGCCATCTAAGTAAGAGAGCTACTTTATCCATGTTTTCCACCCTCTGAAGAAATAATTTTCCCGAAAGAGTAAACGGAGGGGAATTCAATGCCACCCAACCTTTTGTTCCTCGGATCCCATCCCCGGAATAACCTTTTTATCGATTCCTCTCAAAAAGCCCTTCTCCATAAAATATGAGGCATCCGTCACTCACAAAATGTCTCCCGATTTCCCTGAGATGGATTGGGGAGGCGCCGACAAGCAGACCGCAAGGAGAAAGGAAAACGAAAGGTCGAATGCTCGCATCCCCGAGAATCCGCGTCGAAATTCGATCAGCATTTCATCTCATTATGCCTCGTCCGTTTTAAGTCCTCAAAAGCTTTTCAAACACCCGTGATATACCCCTCTTCGTCAACGATTTCCCCTCACGTCTCCTTTCGGCTTTTTTAAAACTATTCTCGTTCATTTCTCGTGAATTTGAGTGACCGCGATATAATTTTCGCAATTTCCATCCATGAATAATTTCTTGAATTTCATTTATTCAATTCATTGGTCGTTTCACATGAGAAATCAAATGCGAGAGCCCCGAAGAGAAATAAGTTGCGTCGAAAAAGTTCCTCGTTTACGCTATGACTAAAATTCCCATTACCGTTAATGATTCAAATGTATTTGGAAACAATATAACCTTTTCAAAAGAACATGTATAGTCGCTCGAAATTGCCTAATGTAAATAAATCGGAATATTTCCACTTTTTGAGTGGCTGTACAAGATTTTATGGTGCTCATGATCGATCATAAGGTACAGAGAATTCTTGCATCGTGTGTCGTTTATAATGTATGCATTGCGACTAACGTCTAGCTTCTTTAACTCATATACTTGCCCCATTTCGCTCTGGTTACTTACTGTTTTTTCTATTATTTTTTATTATTACGTGTAAGTATTAACATTTTGTTTGTGGCGTGTAAACTTTTCTTACAGTTTTTTTTAACACCCGTAAGGGCTTTCGAGAAGTGAACCTATAATTATTACGAATTTCACGTCTTCAACTAATGTGCTTGTTGGGAAAGGCAAGAAATGATATGCGGGTTAAAGTTATAAAGAGTTCCATTATTTAATCATTTGTAGCCAATGTGGCTAACCCAGAGGGCCATTGAGAGAGTGATATGTCAGAAAAAAATATAAATGTGAGATTATACTGTATGTGTTTATTTTGAACAACTACTGCCAGTAGTTAATGGATTATTATTTCAGTTGATAAATATTTTTTGTTTACTTTACGCAATCTCAGTCGGACTTCTAGTAACATTTTCTCTGTTTTTTCCCTAGTAAGTATTAACTATATAAATCTCACCAAATTTTTACATTTCCACGCATAATTCTTTGGATATCAGACTAATTTTCAGATAGACTTTCTCAAAAATGCATAACTTACTTTTGGTTACACCTCCATTTTTAAATGAGGTACACAAAAATATTTTCTCTTTGATATCTTCGGAAATAATGAAAAAAATATATTTATAAATTAGAAGAAAATGTGATACTATTAAAATGCTATATTACTTGATGCCTGGTTTTTACGTTTACATTGATTTTTAACAAACTCTTTATTAGATCTTAAGGTCAAATTTTTACTTTACGTGAGGATAAGTAACTCTATAAAAGTAATACGGAATTCAATTGATACTATTTGGTGTGATTGAAGTAATTTGCGGCTGCTGTGAAAAATAAAGTATGAAATGGTCGATATGGGGTAAGAGGATTGTATTAATGCTTGCCTTGTGACGGTAATTATAAGTTCCTCGGTGAATTTGAAAATGGATGTCTAAAAAACACCTGGGTAGATAATTGAATTTATTTTCATTAGGTATTTCCGCTAGCTTCCCTTCTGAAATTCTGGGGTGCCACTCAAAATAATTTTCCCAATTATTTTGTCGTCGTGCTCTTTGAATATAGCCAGCTAACGAAGTGCCCAACTCCGTTCTCGAGCGCTCTTATAATAATACGTTATCTCATCGGTTATTCCTGAGTTTACCACATCGTGAGATCGTGAAAGCATTCAAGTAAAAAAAAAGAGGAATAGAAATCAGCGACTCATTCGAGGCAAACGACGCCGTCACCGGAAACGGCCTCCTTACCGTTCCACTTTCCTCTCTATCCGAAATTCCTCTCGGTATCCAAATATGATTGAGAATTGTGTAAAAAAATACATGCAGAAGGAATGGTTATTGAAAAAAAGGAGAGAAGATTACCTGCCAAGGCAAGGAACGAGAAGAATGAGTGGAATTGCCAACCGAAGTGTTCCTACATGCCTCAGTTCCCTTTCAACACTGGGCTCTCGAATGAGATATTTTTTGCTGATTTTTTTCCAGCGACCGCGGAAGGAATTGTTAGAAATAAAAGGGAAGAAGGGGAATAATAATAGAAAAAATTCGAGCATGCGTGATAGGAATAACCATGGAGTAAGGGACGACTTTGTCGCTTTAGTCTGCGCTCCATTCAAACACGGTTTCTCACAAATTTCAGAATACCCGGAAAATCACATCGCTCAGATTTCAGCTTGAGATGTCCCAAGATCTCGCATGGGAATCGATTTCGGGACTCTACAATCAGCTGCTAAGACACCCACTCCGTGCATAGATTTATCTTCGTCATAAAAAATTATTTTAGAAATCTCCCCAAATTATTTCTTAGGAAGAGTACTAAAATTTCTATTTATCGCGAATTCCTTCCAACGTATAGAGTCAGAAACATTTAAACTTTTTTACTGAAATCTTTATTAGCATGAATATTATGAAGAGAATCGGTATGAAGGTAAATACCATCTTTTATATTGTTGTTTCATGTAAAAACCCCAGTGATATAGTAAATTTATTTAATGCACTGGAATTTTAGGTTTGATGTACACGTAGAAGGATAAAAATATGACCAATTTGAATATTGATCCCATTGCAAAATAAGTGAAAGCTAAGTGAGAAACTTATTGTATGAAAAACCGTTAAATTTAATCTAATATTGAATGATATCTCATTGCAGGACTCATATAATCGAATTTTAAATTATTCAACAATCTTCACATAGGTTATGTGACATTATTTACTGTTTGATGATTCAAACTGACATTATTCGTACCTATGTAATGACTGACTCAAAATAAATACCATTAATTGGTTAACATTTACTTCGGTTTTGACTTGTTTAAAAACTTCAGGTTAGAAATATCCTTTATTTAAGCTCGATTTTATAATGTGGCTATCCAACAGGCAGGTAATGCGAACGTTAAATTAACGAGTAGAATACCAATGAATCCAATTTTATAAACAAATTAAATATTTTTATTTGTGAATATAGTATGAATATTTTAGCCCTTGTGAAATTGTATTTCAGTTATTGAACTGTTTATCGGAAGCTTTTTAACTTAACTATTGGTCATTACACTGAGCTTTGACCTTAACCGTAGGTTAAGGTTAAACTTCAGGTTAAAAGGGAAATTGTAAAACCTGGTTTCATTCGGTCTTAGTTCTTTAAACACATTTATACTTGAAAAACGAATGATGCATAATGCAATTGTTATCGTTTTGTTAACATTACGTGTTTATTAAAAAAACAATAATGAATTAAATTTTTCCTAACCGATGCATCCAAACACCTTTTAGACAGTTCTCTATTTCCCTGTTGGTCACTTGGCTGCTCGAATTTGGTAGTGTTTATGGCCTTAAATCAAATTTTCTCCTCCACTAAACATCTTTCCTTTACGCCCATTACGTGAATAGATCTGCGGTTAGTGAACAGTAAAATGTGAACGAGGCACTTCCAGGTGTTCACGCATAAAATATTAGTACTACCAGGGTCCAGCGTAATCTCTCACGAATATTGACACATTGAAGCCACTATCAGAATATGCAGAATTGCGTTGACCTTGGGTCCGTTTCTTAAATCTACAGGCCAGTTTGCAAATTCTTGTAATTTACATATTAGCGGAGCGTATCTACCCATGGAGATATATGGCTCTAGATTTGTTGCCTGTCTATAATGCGAATTAAATATGTGAATTTGAAAGATCTTATGCTAGCAGAGGAATAGTAAATCGACTTGCTGCTTTGAGAATTGGGTCCGAATTTGATTGCCAGGGCGGTAAACACGGCGGATCGCATCTCAAAGTTTGCAGGCTCACATTCAACCTTTGTAAGGAGTATTGGTTTGCATTGGTTACGTCGGAAGTTGAAGCCATCACCTGACCCTATTGGATAGAGTAGAATATGGCATTGTCGATGTCCTGCACAGTGTTCGTGAAGCTACCTTTAGTTTTGATGCTTTGAAATTGCGTACTTAAAATGTCTGCCAAAAATATGGCCAGGACGGAAACTCCGTCAAATCATGAATTAGACCAGGACGTCAATTAAAAACTTTCCCCGCTACTCACGTTCCGGAAGAAAAGCCGGTTTACAGGCCCTCCACGAACATCTTGTGCCACCGAAAGATCATGTTTCTGGACATGGCTGACTCCCCGTAAGCCTGGTTAATCATACCGACAGTTTTGGTAGACGATTTCCCAAGCTTTACCGCAAATTTGATGGAATAACGCTGCTCCAAAAACTTCGGCATCGCGTTCCATGACGTGGGTCGAGCGTGGAGGTTCGCGTTAACAGAGCTCCTCACTACACCACAGCTCAGAGCCGACTGCCTTTTTCAGCGTCGCTTGCCAACATACCCCCCTCCAATCGCAGCCCGTCAGAGCGGTGCTGGGCGCGCCTGGAGCGGCGGGAAAAAATCAGTACACTTATTTTCTGGACGAACCCTGTATGCTGTCAACGTGTTCACATCGTGGCAAGAAGAGGGTCCAATATTAGGGTGAAGGTGCAATAACAATGGACACAATTTCACTTGGTACCCTTATTGGTTCGTAATTCCGAATGCGAATTTCGTTTACGAATCCTATGCTTGGATAGGAGTCTGGTGAAATGTCATCCCTCGTCCTGGCATTTCTTTGTAAGCATTAATTTTTTTATTATTACATGGTACCTGAAAGCCATCGCCAGGGTGTATTGTATGGAGTGATTACGCACCAGAGACTACTTTTGACACAAACGTTTGACCCCCCTCCCCTTTATCGCGGTTATCAACGTTATTATCTCAATTCCTCATCGCTCGTGGAAATAATGACCTCTTAAATCTATTTGATCTACACTAAATCTCTATAATTTTATTAACACCGTTGTACCATAGGGCTAATAGTATATTTTTTTAACATTATCAATTGAAAGACATCCTTCCAATTCATGCAATATTTTTAATGTGTAATTTAACCTTCGCTCCTTGAGCCAACCTGGCTCCTTTAATAATTTTGATACGCAATTTTTAATGAGCCAAGGTACGACATTTGACAAACCAAAGATGAATTTTGATCTGAAATGAGAATGTCTGCACATAGTCTCCCTGTCTGGTCTTTCGTCCTCTCCCTCGAATTCCCAATCCCCTCCTTTCTCCATACCCCTACAGACGATGATGATGGAGTGAAGCCAAGGCGACGGCCGTTGAGTCACCGCCCGCGTTCGCCGCGCGCCGGTGCGGTGGTTGGAGAGGTCCTTGCCGCTCCCGCCAACTGACACATCGCCTCGCCAACCGAGACCCTCCGCTCAACCCGGCGGCGCCCGCGGTCTCTCCCGTGCGCCGCCACGCCTCCACATCCCCCAACCCTCCGCCCTCCGGCCTCTTCCCGGGATCCGACCTCGAGTGTCGCCAAGGCCTCCTCTGGCGCCGAGCGGTTCCTCGAGGCGATAACAGGTGGCTCTCCTCCGCCTCACTCACTCACTCCCCCACCTCCCCTTTGACCCTCCACATTCGCATCAACGAAGGGTCGTCATATGCCCTCGTTCTTCTCTTAGGCGGCATTTGTCTCCACTCGAAATTTCGTGACGCGGGGCCTTCTTATTTTATCCTAATTATTCTCAATTTTTTATTCTTCCGCTCGCTTTAGCTCCGTGGAGTTCTTTGAATGAGGAAGGTGAAGGGTATTCGAGTTCGCTTGTGACTCAGAAGGGATTCTTCTCCTTGAAGCAAAAATTATATCGTTGATTACGCCAGCGTCATAAATTATTTTTATTTATTTAAGAGTTTATCGTTGCAATTAGGCAATTGTCTTAGTGGCAACTGTCAAGTCTGGTCAGCTGTCACTCATTACATCTATATATATTACAATACATAATAATAATAATAGTAATTATAATACATAATAATAATACCTTAAATGGAATAGACATACGTTCATCATAAGAAGAACAGATACACAAAGCTCTTATATACAATGACACTTAAAGGATTACCAACTACATTATTACATTTACCATCACCCGTGGGCTAGGTTTAAACCATTCGAAAACATACTACGCACCGTCCATCGCCACACTCCGTCCATAATCACGTACTCTTCAATTTCATATAGCGTTCAAAATCGCGTCCCGTTAACACATCATTCACTTTTGAAATACAACTTGTAATGCCGTCCACATCACATAAAAATAATACTATAATAGGTACAATAGTATAATAATCACTGATCAATGAAGTTTATCAACCAGTCGCTGCTTTACACTAATTCTTAAAACTCCTAAAATGAGTCAGACTTGATCAGATTGGTGTTAGTTTTCGTGTTAACTTGGCACAATATGCGATAACATTAATGCGAAGTTGGCGCAGTCAAAAATTCTAAACTGACAGACCATGTTTTTTAGCTTCTTCTCCTGGGGAAAAGCGAAATTATTCTGAAAAAAAATATTGGCACACATACCGAACAACTTGAGAACAACTGATCCTGAATGTGTTCATGTAAGCTCCGAAGTCACCAATAAAATTCATATGAATGTTGGTTATAATTGGCAGGATTAAATTTTCCCGCAACAATGGGTATCTTTTTCAAATTAAATGCCTCAAAACCTTCATAAGGCACAGGTATTCTCCTACTAGTATGTTTTAATGGAATACCCTCTCCTTCAAGTAATTTTGTGCTTAAATATATGTTATATTGCTTTACTCATGCCTAATTGACATGTGTGATTGGAAATGCGATTCGCTATCATAATCAATGAGCATAAAATATTCACTATTTTGTCATCCTCAGTTGGTCACTGTGACATTTCATGCGTGGAACCAAGAAGGACTTTAATCCTTAGAGAGAAGGGACGAATTGATGACTTAAAGGGAAGACATTCTAAACCACAAACCATGGAATAACCTCAAATGGTCTAGATGTGGCCCATTAATGTAAGAGTAAAGTTTCAAAAAATTCCCATCAAAGACAAAAAAACAGTTTCCAGTGGCCATGCCAATAATTTACAATGTCCATTTGCCTAGACACCGTAAGCTATTGGCAGTAATCCTAAACACAGATAGGAGTAGCTGTGAAAGTAAGTTAGAAAAAATATACCAGTGGGGTTACGTAGTTTTAATTTTGCATTTACTAAAATATGGAAAGAAGTGATTTCATATAGGAAACCATTTTGGAATATTCTTGTTTATATTGCTAATCAACAGCAAATCAGACCACAGCATTTGGCTGTTCCATTGACTGAATAATAACTTATTTATTGACCTTTTTAGAGATTTTTGCTAATTAGTAATATTGACTAATGCGTAATCCCCGGAGAGGTGTTTGAACTTGGATCAAGTTTGATCAACACAATACTACAACATGCATCACATAAAAGATAGGGGGAAAGGGTGTTTTCCAGGGGGTGAGAAGAGGTGACTTCGTAGGTGGAGCTGACAACCAGAGCGAATCAATGTATTTGTTGCCCTTGTAGTGGTGACATTATCAAAGCAAAAAATGTGGTTATTAGCATTATTAAATATCATAACTTTCGAAGGGGACGTCATTAGGTACATGAGCACCGGATTATTCGAATATTCAAGTAGCCTTTTAGCAAATATCCGGATATTCAACAAAAACGGATAGTGAGGATCAGGGACTTCACTGCAAAAAGCATTAGTAACGTGAGCTAACATCTTTGTTGATGCATATTAAATGCTTACTTTATTACTGCTGTGTGCAATGCGAAAATCATCAAAAGAATATCTGAAAATAAATGTATGATAACTCGATGCTCTTTTACGCTTTCTTTGCCAATTTGTCCTCAGATGCCGGCAGCAAATGATATTTGATTCCAATGGCCACATTTGTGTAACGGATATTCCTGTGTCACATAAAAGCGTCTGGCTTTGCCCCTTTGTGATACGAGAGACTCCAATCTGCTTCCTCTCCTGCTGAAAAATAAGCTCTAGACCATAAAAAAGTCACATAAACATGGTGTTCCTTTTTTGAAAAATGATTATATCATAAATTGACAAATTGCATTACATTACTTTCACCTGAATAAATATTTGGCCCAAACAATGGAGAAAAGATCATTTTATTGATCAAGAAATTCATTGAAAGCTCAACATTTGTGTTCCAAAGATAATAATCTTTGGAATGATGAAATATCATAAGAAAAGATATTTGGTACCTTAGCATTAAATCTAAGAAAATGAACATAAATGCGTTCACTATTCCATAATCATTTAATAACTATGTCAGAAACTGAATTCAGCGCTATTTAGACAAATTTAATTAGCATGAGTGCGTTATCATGACCACCTGGCTGTAGTTCCTTTCCTCCGTATTTGCGAAGTTTTGACACGCACTTAACGCGAGAGAAACTTCCTCTTCAACGTTATCATTAGTCGAGAGTACGTGTAGGGAGCAACCTGGCATATTATTTCCACCATTTATTTTCCTCAAAGACGGTGACCATTATGCAAAAAGATGTGTGGTGAGATTTATCACTATGTCCTCCGGGAAATCCTTGCCCCAGAATAATACAAATTTATCGTGATATCCTTTCTCGCCGTGTTGTCGTTTCTTCCTCTTAGAGTATCTTTATATTTCCGATAATGCAAAGGGTCAGAGTTTGTCCGGGAGGAGGCACGAAAACCGCTGGATCACGTCTAAATCGCGCCGATTATTCGACGATCGCGGGTGTTCGTTTTGATTCATGTTCATCTCCGCTCTCGGACGAAGGAGTTAGCCCGGTTAAGCGCTTCATCATCTTTCGGAGGGAGAATTCATTTTTCTCCTTTAGCGTGCAAGCGTCCGGCATATATATTTTTATTTTTTCGTTTTTATATGTTTTCCTTCTTCTTTTGATATCATCGAATTCTTTAATATTTTCGCGAAGAAAAAAGAAGAACATTACACCCTGAGTCATTATTAATTTCCCTCGCATGCATCACACTCCTTTCCACGTAATTTGTCATTCCTATGTATTTCTTTGCAACTTGCCACCATTCTTCCCATTTCACACTCTGACGCACTCACACGTATATGAGTTCGCTTTATATATATATATATATATATATATATATATATATATATATATATATAAAAATTAATCTATATATATAAATAAATTTATCTATATATATATATACATATATATATATATATATATTATATATAAAAATTCACTCGCACAACCGTCATAAATTTCTCTTTTTCCGATGACCTTGAACTCGTTACGATCCTGTTTCTCTTACTCAGGAAAAAGGACGTCCGTGGTAGTACAAGCGTGTGTGTGTTCGCGTGCGTTCTTCGAAGTCTCGCGGTCGGTCGATTGGGCTCACTTTCCTCGGAGGGGTTTTATGTCGAATGGTTTGGGATTGATGACGGGTTTTTTAGAGAAATTGGGAGGGAGGGAGTCATTCTCATTATTTTTTTAAGCAAACCGCGGGGCTTTTTATAGAAAACGCCATTCCTGAAACGTGCCATCTACTTGCTTTTTCCTGAATTCCATAGCAATTGCCATTGTTATCATGGATTCAAGAGAGAGACACTCGCTAGGTCACCAAAAAGGCCGTTTCTGAAACATGTCATCTTGCTAACAACTAATTGTTAATGATGTTAAAGTTTATGACCAATTCTGCATATTAATAACATTACTAAATGAATGTGTTTAAAATAATTAAAGAATGCCCTGGTTACGTTTTTCACCATCCATGTGTTTCTTTGGTTCACTCTTCATATTTCCCTCTGAGTAGAACTGGTTTTCTTCCTGTCTTTCTCAGTTTATACTCTTACTCTTCTTCCGTTTTTTTACTGGAGGTTATAAGAAAATTCTTTTGAATTTTTCACCCTATTATGGAGCTAAAGGGACGAGTTAAGTGGGGGAAGGGAGGCAGTGATAAATTAGAGAAGAACTGAAATAACGTTCAACAATATTTATCGAAACCTATGCTCAAAATTTACGACAGGTCGGTTGGACCTCGGATCTAAACTCGCCACCGAACGTATTCCTGGCTCCTGCATCGTTGAAAAATTAATCATCTCGTCCGGTAGGTTATAATCACTACGGGAATCGTTTCGCTAACAGATTGTGCGCTCCAGTTCAGTGACGGTGCAGTCCTGAATCCCTATTATTATCATTGTGGGGGTGGGCAAAGGGAGGGGAACCCCACATTAATACTTAAAGGGACGTGTGGCAACTCTTTGGAGAATGGCTGGTCGGTTTCAGTAAACGCCGCGTTAGACATTACCTGAGACCCAATTGCATTTGTATTGCACGGAAGCAAACATCTTTAAATGAATCTATCTAGGATGGCAAGGGTGTTCGTTCTCCAATTGTTATCGTTTTGAATCTCTAGGTTAGATGTAAATAATATAATGAGACACACTATCACTTAAACACAAATTTATGACTCGATATTGCATCAGCCGTTGGTGAAATTATAAAAGGTTTTGCTGCTGTTAAGATTTCCAACATATCCACACTTATCGACTCTAAATATATTTTGGCCGGAGGGATTCAAGAGTATTAACTCGCACTGAGTACACAGGAGGTACTTGGAAAGACTCTAAAATTCCTTGAACCCACTGCGGAAAGACGTTATGTTGCCATGAAAATCAAATAGTTTAAGATTTTTTGCTAGGGGTGCGAAGAGTATTTAAGTACATATCAATTTCAAGCTCACCCCTAATCACCAATTAGCCCATTACATCACTTCCGGATAAAAACAAATTTATATTTAATATTCCCATTTCTTTTGCCTTCATAAATCTGTAATTATAATCCCAAGTCTCCAACATTTGGAACATTTCAGGAAGAAGAATAAGAAGGGATATAGAAGAACGAATCCCGCAACAGGCAGCTAATATCATAAGTGACTCTATCCTCTTCAGTGGGAATGCAGTAGCATGTAAATCAGTCATATTAAAGAGAGGGAGAAAGAATCTCCTCATGTAGCTTCTTAGCTTTCTGATAATTCTGGTACCAATTATATCACAATAGGGTAAGTCAACGAGTGGTATGCACATTAATCTATCAAATAAATCTAAGGGTTTAAAGTGTTTTTGTTTTGTTCTTTGAGTAAAAAGTAAACTTAACATTTTCGAAAACGTTTTTCATAAAAATCTTGTATGTTATTTTCAAGAATGCGGGGACTCCCATTCTAGTTTCCTTAGGAGTTTAACAACATTTTTTTAACATTACTTTCCTGTCATTTCAATTTTAATAATGAAATGGATTATATCTAAGCTTTATCTGATTTCTTGGTTGAAATATTCTCCAACGATTACCATACTAAAAGTTTGGTAATCGTTTTAATGCAGCCAGGAATAGTCAAATGCATGAAAATACAGATGCTCTTGCCAAGTTGTATGTGTGTGCGGTTTGTAAAAAAATTCCCCCCATTCAAGTTGTTTATGACTTTAATGGATACATTTCAGTACATCGATGTAAAGAAAACTCCATTCCGCGTGAATTCAAGCGCAATAGAAATTACAGAGTGGGTGCAAATAGGATTACCTATCTGTTGAAAAAGGAGCCCTTAATATTTTCTCCTTTCCTTAGTGCTGGGATGATACGCCAGGGGCGTAGGAAGGGGAAGGGAGGAGTTTATATCTGCCTCTAGCACGCCGAGAGTAAGTCAAGAGGAGAGGAAGAAGATTAACGCCGGCGAGGAAAAGCCGAAAAACACTCTCACACACGGACACGGGCGGCAAGGACGACGAGCGTGGAAGAATTTTCGGAATCCATTCCAGTTGCCCAACGCATTCCCTCGAAAACGGTTTCACGTTCCTTCAACAAGGCATCCAGTTTCCGAAAGGACTTCTCTTTGTGTACTTTCCATTTTTTCCATAGAGACTTGCGTTTCCTACGAGAAACACTGCTGCGAAACTAGAACAAAAAGACACCGATTCGCCTCTGGGCTGATTTTCGATTCAAGATCAACGGATGCCAATCAACTTTCGAGGCTTGCATGTTGAGCCAACACGTCAACATTTCTCAGAAATACGATTTGTGGTCCGGGATTTCGAGGGAGAGGAGTGGTCTGAACACGTTTGCTCTTCCTAGATCTTGTTTTGCATTCCCGCCCCGAGGAGTTCATTTCCCACAAACTTCATTTTTGGGATGTTACAAACATTACCGTAATCACGTAGGTTTTCTTAGTAACATTTTTGAGAGATGAAAAAGGTTTTTGGGACTTAGTTTGGTGTATTTCACACTCGGGAGAAACCCGAAGGTCTTTGTTTCGTATCCTGAGTAACTTTGGCGGGACGTCGTCGCGTCACTGAAAGAGATTTCCTTCTTGGTGAGCTTGTGAGAATTGACTAATATTCGAAATGTAATTAAATTTCGTTTGAGGTTATCTTTTAATTAAAGGTAGATTTTGGAGTCTACCTAACGACTTATTTACTTTTGATTATCGTTTTTATACGACAGTAGCTAGATAAGTATTAATTTACACGTTTTCATACTAAATAAGAACGTTCTTTCACTAGCGAGCACTATTTTGATCTAATCACGAAAAATGTGCGAATGTTGTAAACTTAAAAAAAATAATATGGGAAACCGTCAGTGCCACACATTCCAAATTGATTCATTTACGAGTACCAGGATAGAAATTTCTCCCGAGTGATGATGTACATCTTTGGCTATTCATACTAAGTAATATAATATGAAATCGGGTGATGTTAGGCCTTGTAAATATTTTTTATTGTATAAGGTCTTAAAAAATATTTTTTCTTTATTGATTCTTCTCATTTGCATATCTTGACCGAATTTTATAATCTTTGCTTCATATTGATTAGCACTCATTTTCATGGGCAGAAAGCTTAAAGAATTATTGATTCAATTTCCCATCACGCATTAATATTTTATATTGTTGGGTATTAATACTCGTATATTAATTCTAAAATTGTGAATTCATTTAACAGCGAGAGATTATCGATTTTGTACATGGAGCAGTATTAATTCATATTGAAGATTTGAAATTGAGTGAAATTGTATCACTCAATTTGTTGATATTTGAGAATAATTCATGAGGAGATTCTCTGCATTTGGTCATTTACATTGATAAACGTATTCTTTAATAGATGTCGGTGATATTTGATGCTTCAGACTTTAATTCTTTTTTTTATTTTTTCCTGAGCTCTTCCATTTGTATTAGTTTATAAAGGGATATATAGACTCAGAAGTACGTCGTTCGTGTCGTGAAGCAATGATTTTTATTCTTGAATCTTCTTGACAATTCCGTTTTCATCACAGCAAGAGGAAGATTTTTTTCTTGCAAAGGTTCAGGAGAAAGCGGTAGAATCAATTGCAGCGCCTATGCTTGGCGATAGTTAAACAATGCCGTGTGTCATATTTGCGCCCGGGTATAATTGACCTCGGATCTTCCACGTAGGCGTATGCCCTATCCTCTGAATGGACTGACAGTTGGCCAATAGGGAAATGATCCTCCCCCGGATAATGCTCGAGTGACTTTGCGTGCCACGCACAACCTCCACCACACCCTATGGATGAGTGAAAGGAGGTCTAACAGTCATCTGGGCCTCGGTCGTAACACGCATCCTGATGCGGCATTTGCGAATTATCCAGCGTCAGGGTTCGTGGAACAACTCAGTTGATCTCCGAGAAAAATTCCAACCTTTAGATCCACGAATACTATATGTCCAAAAACGAATCCCCATTTCTTTTTTTTAATAAAACAAAAATGCGGGCGTAAACGTTTCGCGAAGTCATTCGTGTTGTGTTATGCGTACGAAAGGCGGCGTCAAACCCAACTTACGGCTTATGATACGTGAATAAGCAAAATTCGCAGCAAATGGTTGGTAAATGGCATGAATTAATCTTTCGGGTTGTTCCAGATTCCGCTGAAAAGATCAGGTCACCATTACGACCTGCAGCTCATTGCCGGCCGGCCCTGTTTGATCGCGTCCTTGAGGGGCTTTCAGCGTAATGGAACTCTTATGCGTTGAGCAATATTACGAGATCGACAGAATGAGACAAGAGATTACACCAATGAAGGAATATATAAATGCCACTGGGCAAGGAGACTGTCAAGAATATAAATGGATGAGAATTTTTCCCTCAGAACATGATACGAGTATTGTCGGGTACGTTACTAAAAGGGCATTAAATTGCTTCTTTGGCGAATGATATGTCGCTTTTGAAATAATAACTTATTATGCTTAAGCTCGACTTGCTAATTGCCGTTCCCAAAATTAAGAATACATCTCATTGTTTATAATATTTAAATCCAGATATTTATATCCACCTCAAAATGAGCTCTCAATTTCTGTTAAATTCAACTAAAATATTTTTATGAAAAGGTAATCCCCGTAGGTACTTGTAATTGTAAGAGTACATTTAAAGCCTTTAGAGTTCCAATTTAATAATACCTTGCTTGAAGAATAAAATCACTATACTTTTGTCAAGTTCCTTCCTTATCCCCTTGAATATGGTTGTCAGCGTGAATTATCGATTATTCATTAATACGATTGTTATTTTCACGAAAAAGATAAATTATTTTTATCATAATGTGTTCTTTCATTAAGATCTAATTGAATGGATGGGAAATTCTAAAAAAAATAAATACTGCGTCTCACTTGGGGAGAGGTATTCCTGGTCACCTCCATAATTCCAGAGTTTCGCTCCGTGAAAAGTGGTAGTAAGCATTTTCAGAAGGCATTTCAAAGAAACGGAATCCAAATTAGGATGCAATAGATAACCCAACTTCCGTGTAGTGACAACGCTTAGATATGAATACTTGGGGTTTGATAATTCGAAGGATATTTCGGCGGTTAAGACTATGTATTGCCTCCGGAAATATGAAATCGTATTAAATTGTAACCATTGGTCAGTAATACATCTACTTGAGTTGAAAGTTTGTCAATTGATTTTAATAGGCGAGGGCATAAGTAAGAGAACCAAGTTTGTCCTTCTCGCAAGTAGTCACTAGGAATAAATAACGATGTCTTTGAATCTTATCGACCCTCTTTTGACTGAAATTTATAAATATAAAAACTAAGGCATTATATACAAAAACAAAATTATTTCTGTAATTACCTATAGTTCTTCGTAATTGCGATTTTATAATATTTCAATGGCAAAGTTATATTTTTTAAATATCCCTTCTATTTTTAATTAAGGACCCGCAAGTCACGCTCAGCAAAGCGGCTTGCAATATTCCGTCGTCACCGAGAACCGATCTGTTGACCTTCGGCTACCAGCTCCACCCATGTCATTCCTGTGATAGGATTATAAACGAACGTTATGAAACCCTTGATAAGAAATTCCAGAGCCGTCACAAACGCGTGACTTGGTCGGGTTCCCGCTTGCAGTTCGGAATGAAGACGAAGGCACTGGGGAACACTTGAAAATATTAAATAGAAAAAAATAATATAATATATAATCGATGGCGAATGAAACAGTGGTCTCGTTGCCCCCTTACCTACAGCTGAAGGATTATATTATACCGAAAGAAACTTTCTTTGTGACTCAGCGGATATTGAAACAGATCTTGAGCGAAAACGATTAATAATGGCTCAAAACTTGATGGGGATTCATTTCCAGTGATCGCTCTGGAGCGGGTGGTAGGGGGGGAAGGGGGGTTGAACGTGGGAGAGCGATGGAGGGGACGATGGAACGAGAGAGGAAACTTATTTCGGACGAATTGAAAAAAAATGATTCTCCTTCCCCAATTCAGGTTGCTGTTTAAAAAAAAAATATTTAAAAAAATAAATAAATTCAAAATGGATTCCCTCTCCAGCCTCCGAACTCCGAGACAAATGAAGATTAATTCTTTTCTTTCGAGATATCCTCCTCCTCCTTCCATCATAATCTCCGTCCCTCTCCACCCACCTCCATCCTCCCATTACTCACTCCTCCGCCTTCTTCCGACCCCCGCATCGAATCGAAGCGTGGCTCGTGAATTTCGTAACTTTTCGCGAGCCGGCCTTCTCGCCCGCACGGCGCTGGTGAGATCGGCGGAGGGCCAATCGCTTGTCTCCGCGGCCGCCCCGACTCCTTCACACATTCAGAAATGGATTCGAAGGTGCTGGAGGAGGGAAGGAGCACGATCGCTTTGGTATTGGACGGTGGAGTAATTGCAATATTCCTTGCGTAGGCAAGTAGAAAGCGTGAAGTGCTTGGGGATTAGCGATTTTTATTCTCCCGGATGCGGGATTTCTCGTGTTAGCTAGCATAGAGCAGCTGTCTGAGATATTTAACCCACTGAAAATCCAGTTAATAAAATTATCACTGCCAGTGATTGTATCTGCTCCGCTCAGAGAGAGGGGAGAATTCCAGGGACGGGTATCTCTCTTTCTCTCATATGGGCCAATGACGTGTCTGAACGAGGTTCCCATCCCGCTAGAGCACCACGATTGTCATAGGCGTGTGCCGATGCGCAAGGTTGCTATTTTGAAGAATTTTAGTAATTTTTACTTCGATCTGCGATACATTCCCCCCCCCTCCGATTTATTGAACTCACTTTTCGGACAGGTCATGCATAGATGAGGAAAATTTATGACAAAGACAATTTGTGACCCTCGGATGCAATAGGACAAAGTGATACCATTGAAGTTCCCATTTTTCTGATAACATATTATTTCGTTAAAAAGCCTTTCCGAACGGAATAGTTTGGAAAAACGTCAATTGATGGGGTTGAAGGAAAGCACAACAAGAAAACCACACGCACCGTAGAAACGTACCAGTCATGGAAGAAGAGCTATCGATGGATTAATAATGACACTAATATGAACACTGCAATAAATTTTAGTTGTTTTGCGACCTGTTAATTAATCGATAACTATAACTTTTAACTCTTTGCTAAGACAGTGCGATACTGCCATTACTGGGCGCCGCAATTGATATTGAGTAAACAGGCAATGCTATACTAATATGTCGTTTTGCGTCATACACACTTGTACTTGTATCAGAGTCTTGTATATACATACTTGTGTAAGCTTGTATGTCGTTTTGCGACGTAAATTCAAAGTTCGGTTTTAATGAGATATATGATGTGCGATGTGATCACAATGTCGTCCATTCACATTGCGATGTCGCCATACGATGTTTGAATTTAAATGAATACATCACAGCGTTATTATATGCTTCAGAGCAAGAAGAGGAGGGTTTCTTTTAATTGACAGGACAATACTTTACGAAAGATTGATCGAGTATTTATATTGTAGATAAGTGCTTCGTGAGCAAAACAGTTTAAGTTTTATGGCTGTGGGAGATCCTCTACATCTATTTCCTACGTTCGCCATAGATCATTTATAATAATTAAAATGTTCACTAACGATCCTGATACTTTTGCCACTATGGACAGTCAAATTTAAAAGCATGTCAAATTCTTACAGGACGGAAAGGTACGTTGATGTGTTTTTTCTTCGGTAACTCCCAAACAAAGCAGTGAATGAGTGACAGATCAATGTGCGTATATTCATGCGTCATCATCATCAAAGGTTATCAATTCGAGAATTGGTTCGCAGCGACCCTCAAAGCAATCCTTTTACATGCCAATCTCTTCGTTCGGTCATATATCAGTGCGCTGACGTCTTCCATTATTTGATTCTTATGATATTTCTTCACCTTAGGTCATCAGGTGTAGTTCTTCCCTTGTACGGTTCCTTAAATAATGTGTTTAGCAAAGTTTTGTACTTACAGCAAAATTCTCACTTCAACCCCCTTTTGATTGGAATCTCCATTTGTCAGTCCGTCTATACGATCATTTTCCTAATTTTGTGTAAAAAATTGATCGATTTCTATCACTTTCAAACGTTTTCCTTTGTTTCTGCTATTTTTCATGCTACACAGCATCCTAAATATGAATTTCGGATTTATTTTATCAGCTTTCTGTATGCCTTCACTCTTTGTCTTTAGAGTTTCTACCTTCTGCTAGAGATCTTTCTGCCTCGATAGGAAAATTCTTCCGTGTATTCAAGAGCGTTCATATTCAATTTCACTTTAAAGTTAAATTATTTTATTTAGTTAAAGGCCATAATCTTCCCTTTGGATTCATCGTGACACTGTAGCTACTAGTAGTAGCCTACGTATCAAGGTCATCTTTCTTTTTTGCGAATGTGACGTGTCGTCATGGAAGCAGGCAGAAGACAGCACGCGTATTTCTCTTCCATATATCAGTACACAGCCTTTTATAATAAGATAATATGCATTTTATTTTGCTGTTTATGAATATAAATAAGTGAAACTAGACGAGAAAGAAATAACATTTTTAAATCTAGGAAGATTTTCTCCTTTTGAGGTTTTCATTACTTGGTTGATGATATTTTGCTATCTCCTTCGTGTCTTCTATTACCTCCCAGATCTATATATGCATTAAAAATCAAGGATGATAAAGGACATCCTGTTTACTCCTTTCGTTATTTTATTCTTTGCTCTCTAACCATATCTGTTCACTGCCATCCACTGTCTATCAAGAGCGCACATCATTCTTCTGTCATCGTCTTCCAACCCAATTCCCTTCAGTTTAAGTGGCAATATGCAGCACTCCATCACTCATGCGGACGCATTCTAATTTGACGTTGTTTTATTGCCTTTCCGCGCAAACCTTTCGGGCAAAATCGTCAATACCCTCTCCTCCCCCCACAGCCTCCCCAAGTCTCTTCCGAAAGAGTAGTTCTTGCGACCCTGGCCTAGACGTACAAGACCGGAGAACCACCCCTCCTTGCATCACTGCTCTCATTCCTATATCCCGCCATCGCTAATGCGTTAATGCCCAGTTTAGTCCCGCGGACGCAACGACGACTTGTCTCCCTTCATTAAAAGGGCTTCCTCTCCGCCGATCGTTCGCCGCGTGCGTGCTGAATTAGGTATCTTTTAACCGTGTCGTCTCCCTTCCGTCGTCGGGCAATTAGCGTATCGGTCCAGATACTTGACGACCGGGAATTCTCGGCAGCATCCTTGTCTGAAGCATCCGCGACCCAGAATGTCACGAGGCAATTCCACAATTGAGTTCACTCCTATGCTGGATAGGCGGCAAAGGCTTTTAATGTTCATCATGTTGCCTGCGGCGTCTTAGTTTTAATGGATCAGCCTGCCAGACGTAATCCCTATTTTTTTCTCCGCTTACAATTAACTAGGTTACCCTCACTGCAATTTGAAAGCAAGCTGAAACTAAATGCTACTCTGCTTCCAGCTGAATCGCTCGTGATCACCAGTCTCATATTATTTCACGCCACACTACTGAACTGTCCTTAGCGATTAACTTTGTTATTAAATTTTCGTCCACGCTGAAAATATTTCTTTGGTTTTTTTTTCTTAGGTGTCGCTTTACATGCCGCGGGATATCGCTTCGTTAGACATGTTCATGACGAAAATGTTCTGAAAAGACTGCATTGAAGGAAATAATTCTGCACGGCAGTTATTATACCAAATGAATGCATGATATTAGAGTATTAAACGTTCTAAGGACGTCAATTTCCGTGCCTGATATCCAAAAGTGTGTCAATAGAAAATAATATTAAAAAAGATTTTATTATGGGCCATATTAGAAGTGGAAAACTACAATAGTTTGTTGCTATCACGTGCTGTTCACGGAAGCAAGAGAAAAACCCAATTCATTCTGGAATCCATTCTCTAATTTTATATTCATAATCATATCGGCGAGCATAAGTGGCGCCAGAAAACGGGTTGATCGAAATTCGAATCTGAACATAATTATATCCAAGTCATTTATTTATTGTATCGTTTCACTCTATCGTTGTCTCCTCTTCCCTCTGGTTATTCCCATCTGTGGTATTGCTAACCGAAAAGATATTTATCCGAAACGATTCTCTCTAAGTAAACCCCTAATCCCTCCAAATAACGGAAGCCGTGATGATGATGAATGTAACGGTGGAGGTGAAAATTAAAAAAAAGTGAACAATAAGTGTAAAAGAACAGGAAATGTATTTTAAAAGATTAGAATTTAGAAAAGCATTTCTAGGGAAAACGTGCTGGATTATTTCAAAAGTTTCCTCGTACTAAACTTTAGAATGTGAAAGAAAATTTAAACTAATCCAGACCTTGTAGAGCCTTAAACTAAGCCAATAGGCTTAGTGTTCACAATAAAAATACTGCTCCGAGCCAACAAAAAGAGAAACGACATTGCGAGAAATGTGCGACTTTTATCTGCTGAGTATCGATCGATAAATAAAAGATCCATCCGTCCATATAGAAAATTAGTTAAATCAGTTCACTCGAAGGGAAACAAGAGCTTAAGTCCTGTATTGAGGTAATTTTACTTCAGTAGATCGTCCAGTGGTATTTCAATGTATGAAACTATTTAGATTTCGGTATCCCATCCCCATATCGTTGCCTCTGAGTGGCGATAGAGAAAATATGTCGACGGAAAGGGTTTTATTCATGAAGAGGCTGCGGAATCAACTCTTTTCCTATATGATTGTGACCTTGACTTTTGTGAACAACGGGGACTATTTATTTTTATTTATCTTATTTGGCCTGGCGAAAATTCATATCAACAATATCCATTTCGTTCAGGAACAAAAAAAATGTACACCTCTGAGAATAAATGCTGATACTTATCTATACTCTTGGGCGGGGGGAGAAGTGAAAAGAATAATCGGCGTCGACTGAACAAGTTGAACAGATGGAGAACGGCCGGGATGTAGCCATTGAAAGCTGAAATTAGGTTCCGCTAAAACATTGGAACACAAAAATCAGGTTTCCTTTTCTTACGGCGAACATGTATTTATCCGATTTTTCCGACGATAAATTTTTATTTTATTCTTTTGACGGGGTCCCTTTGTGTCTGATAATGTGCTTACGTATGTAATGAATTATCTTCTGGTCTCATAGTGGCCTTACCACTGAAGTGACTTGTCTGGTTGCCCATCTGGTTCCATCTCCGACGTCCTGGATTACCAGAGTTGACATTCTCTATGCGTCTCTTTCTCTTCTGAATGGTCCGTGCGTCTTGTCCTCCTTTGGGTTGACTGAGTGTATTAAAGGTAGTACGCATTTCATTTTCGTCTTAAATTGATTGACAAGGACTGCAACAGACAATGTCTTTGAATAGTGTATAGATTTTTCTTCATCCACGAGAAATTTCTCTCTTTGGGTTGCCATGCCCAGAAGTTCCCGAAGCGTTAACGATGAATGATAATTAACTATTGTGATTTCTATTATAATATATTATCCTGTAAATCACAATTTTTTATTTGTGATTTTTGTCCAGTATGGAAAGTTTCCAACAAATTAAGCCTTAAACTTGATACGGTTGGTAAACGATCAAGTTTCCTGCATACGGGTGTCTATCGAAACGGACATTTAACTATTTCTAGCCGTAATAAACGCTAGTCATGTCTCACTCTCTGAATTTTATCTTCGTATCACTCCAGACTCAGCGTGTCGTGCACATCACATGTTCTTGTTTCCCCACTTTCATGTCTGCTATCAGGAAGAAAAAGAGTCATTTAATGAACGATATCGTCGAGAGAATTATTTTCAAATACCCAAAAGGAAACGCGTTGGCGAACGAAAATTCATTACAGAACAAAATGTGCCAGAAAAACGCCTTTGCATCGTCGTTTCTGTTGGGTAGCAATCAAACGCCCGTCTCATTAAAAATTTCGCTTATATAATCATGACTTGGTGGAATAAGCTTCAGAACGCTGTAATTAAAGAGTTTCCTTAATAAACTGACGCATGGGTTGAAGGAATGATTATGAATTACTAGCGGATAACGGACAGGGAGGATTGAATTATGACCGAAAAATTGAAAATATAAAATTCCAAGCATATTTCCACATATTTTTTCCTTCGCCGTTTGTTCTATTTATATATGATAATCCTGCAACTTAGAACTGTGTATCAACTAAAGCCAGCGGAACATTTCATCGTGGTGTACTTCCATTTCAACGAAGCATAGCTTTCCAATTAAAACTTCGGTAACGCAAGTCTCTTTCAAACAGGTAATACCAGCTGAGCATAAAAATTTATTAATTCCACCATCATGCAATAATCCACTGCCGAAAGCACAGTGAACGAAGAGATAAGCACGAAACTTAATGTACGCGGGTAAAAAAAATTGACGAAGTTCTTAATTAGGTTTTTGATGGTGAAAACTACTTTTAGGTTTTCCAATTTCGCGCTGCATCATTCTGTAATGCTACTGAGCCCAGATTTTGGAATGGAATTCCATCTCCTCGGACTGTGCTTTCTCCATTTTATTAGTAAAAGCTCGTGAGGTATCAATTTTAATTGCATTAAATTAAGTTTCGTTTTGATGGACAAATCGCTTTCATTAGCAATTCCTCTGTTTCATCGTGCACCTGAATGGAGTATGGAAGTATAAGATTGCCATTTCATTGAGAACAGCGGTACGTAGTGAGCCTGTTATTTATCTTTTTCTTACGATGAATATATTGTGATAGTTTTACTTATTGCGATGTTTGTGTCTTCAGTTTTAATTCACGCAATGTGAATGCTTTCCAACTGTAACCATTTAATCAATGTGTTACGAGCACTCAAAAGAAATCCTCATCATAGCTTTCGCCTTAATGATTTTATCATAAACTGACTAATGCATGAAAGTTATTATTAGCGATGAAATTATTTCAAAAACTGAATTTTCTAAATGGTCCATGTATGCTTATTATCCACACCTTTAACACGATGTATGAATAGAAGCATGACATTTTTGTGCTTAATAACGTACTATTCATGCCATACATTTCTTACCACAAATGTATATACAACCAGACATGATTAATCAATAAAAAATATAAGTATTATCCCTCATATCTTAGGAAAACCCATTACCTTAAATATTGCTTCCACAAAGGGAAATTTCGGTAAAAATTCTATTTTAATACACAATAATTTTTTAATGGATCAACAACATACTATGACGTTGCGTGCTTATTTAAAATGAGAAAATCGCATAATTTCCATTTGTTTGAAAGTCCAACAAATCTAATGAACGCAAATATGCGAGGAATGCCCCCCAGAATGATAATATGTATTGTGTCCATAAAATTATTTAAACTGAACTTCCCTTTTGTTGCCAGGCACCTTTTGGTTACTTTCTCTTAGCTATTGCTTTTAAAAAAATGACATATTTCAAATAGTTTCAAAAATAAAGAAATATTTGATAAAAATTAATGTATAAAAGTACTATATCGTACAGTTGTTTTACTTCTGCGGAGATGTGACTCGAAAAATATTCATTTTAGACATACCTGTAATTGCATTCATGTGGGAAAATAAGGGATGTAGCTATGAACCCAAAGAGGCGTTCCAGAAGAAATGTCAAAATTATTACGAAGAGAGGAAGGTGTGCACACGATTAAGAAATCATCCTTAAAAAACTGTTTTGTCCGTTGAAAGAATAGGCGGAGGATGTCTAAAAAGTGAGAAATTTAGTTGTGTGTGTGTCATTTAGCTAGTACCTTTGCCATTACTGTAATGGCATGATAAAACCAACAAATGCAAGTGCCAATCTAGCATCTAACCATTGACATTCCCGAATGGCATAAGTGTCCTATTAATTGTAACACATACCTGTTTGCAAATTCTAACAGACCGTCTAAGTCAACATAATAGGGGAATAATTAAAGCCCGTTACTTCGAAATATACCTATAACCTCTTGCATAACTTATTACTTAATGTTTAGTTAATAAAAGTTTTAATTAAGAATACCGAGAGAATTAGTCAATAAAGGTTTTTACAAGGATGACGTATCGGATGATTCTGTATATTTCGTGAAGCTGCAATGAAAATTTGGACAAATTTACAAATTGTTCTAAAACGAATAGACTAAAAGATATCGATGAATATTTTAATTATCTATGTTTTATTAGCCATTTGGTAAATGAAACTGAAGCATGAAATTTACTTCGTTCTTGACATTGTCAGGTGCATATCAACTTGAGGTTCCGTAGAGTGTACACAGCATTCTACCATTTTCCCCTCATTTTGGGACTATTTTCGTCTCCGTATTTCATTTTGGAACTGTGGAGAGTACTCCTCCCTGTAGATATTCCTATTTGTTTCAGTGGTGTCCGCTGGGAGGATAGCCCGTACAATTTGCTTATTGGCTCCGAGCCCGGTTGAGAATCGCTTCCCATTAAGGTGGGAAATAGTCTTGTTTGGGAGGAAGGGTACGGTCGTCATCCATTGAAATGACGTCACGTTCAGCACCCTGAATTCGTCTTGCACCTTTAAGGATAAGGCTTTTCCATCATGAGAATTTTTGGGCCAGGATTTTTCCCAAAATAATTCAATTTTGGTGCACTTTCAGCTTTCTCCCATTGAAAAAAATATATATATACAATATCATCATCATCATCAGTATTTCAATCCTAGGATTGGTTTACGGCAGCCCTCCTTTCTAATATTTTTACTGTAAATTCCCTCAATCCTTGATATCTTCCCAACTTCATGTCCTTCTTAATTAGTCCTATGTACATGTCTCTTGGGCTTCCTCGTGGAATCTTCCCTTTTTTTTCCTTCTATTACATTTCTAATCAGTCCATTGTGCCTCAATGCGTGTCCAATCCATTTATTTCTTCTTATAGAGTTATCCATATGGTCTTCTTATCTTCTTCTGCTCTTCTATATACTTCCTCATTCCTTTGTCTGTACATTTAATCTTCAGCATTCTCCTCCAGCACCATGTTTCAAAGGCTTCTACAGGTATTCTTCGCTGATCCACTTTTCCAATGTTCCAAGTCTCGGAACTATAGAGCGCGAAAGTCCTGACGAATTGCTTCCTTGTTTCCAGCCTTAGGTTCTTTGAACGTAGTAATTGCATCTTCTTCATGAATGCGCTTTTAGATTGGGTTATTCTTCGCTTGATGTCGATCGAACTTCTTCCATCCCGTGTTATGTCGTTTCCCAGATAGATGAAGGATTTCACTTGTTCTAGCTTCACCCCTCGAATTGTGATATCTGCATTCAGCTTCTCTCTTCCACACACAAGGATTTTAGTTTTCTGTTTATTGATGTTCATATTATATACCCCCAGTACCTATCCTTACATTGATACTTATAGTTGATTTACCCGATCCTTGATACTTAGAGTTGCTTGCAGGTCCTCTGGCGTTACCGCCACTACTGCGATGTCATCTGCAAAGCGAAGCATGTTGATTCCTTCTCCATTTACCTTGACTCTATTGATATCCAATTCTTTTGTTTCTTTTATTGTCTCTTCCAGGTATACGTTGAATATTGCTGGCGAGAGGTTACATCCTTGTCTTACTCCTTTGAATATTGAAGCATCTATTTTTCTTCCGTTTTTCGCTTGCTTTGTTGTAACCTGATTCTGGTAGAGGTTATAAATAGTTCTTCTTTCGATGTAGTCCAATGCAAGCACTTCTAATATCTTGAACATCCTGGTTCTATTCGACGTTATCGAAGGCCTTTTTCAAGTCATATATATATATATATATATATATATATATATATATATATATATATATATATATATATACACACTGTCGTGGTGGAAGGGCTTGTGTGTTCCGATGACCCCTGGAGCTGTGCTGGCGGGAGTAATAATAATTACTCCTGGAAGGGTCACCCATGCCAGATAGGTCGAAGGTTAGGAGCCAGACGAAAGGTAGTCCACGCAGCGTCTGTTCCTCAGTGAGGCGGCTGCAATGGCGTCTGACCCCAGTGGGGCGGCCATTAAGTGATGGTGTCACGTTAAAAACACTATTGAGGAAGGCAACGGGAAACCACCTCAATTATGATTCCCAAGAATATTATGATGGGCACTATAGATAATATGAGTCCTGGCAACTACGGGACACGGCCCAAGAGGCCGTGTGTCGTGCCCGGCAGCGGGAGAGGCAAGGCTTCCGCGGTCGTCATCCCACGAAACCCTTGCGGGGAAGGAATAACTTCAGCAGGACAGAAGACTCAGAAGAAGGCGAAAGTAGTTAGAATAGGAACCTGGAACGTCAGGACAATGTTGAGGAGAGGCAAATTAGAAAATATTAAGCGAGAGATGGAAAGAGGTAACATAGATGTTTTAGGCCTCTGCGAGGTGAGATGGAAGGATAGCGGGGATTACTGGAGTGACAATTATAGAGTAATATACAGCGGCGGGGATGAGAGCCAACGAGGGGTTGCCGTATTTTTAAATAAAGGGGTAGGAAGAAGCGTAGTCAACATAGAGCAAGCGACAGATAGAATTTTACTCGTAGAGATTAAAGCAGAGCCGACGAACTTGGTCATTATTCAGGTATACATGCCACCGAGCAACCACAAGGAGGAAGAAGTCGATAGGATGTATGATGAGTTAGAGGATATCATCGCGAGTGTTCCTGCAGGGAAACATTTGATAGTAATGGGGGATTGGAATGCGATGGTAGGCGAAGGAAGAGATGGTGGTGAGGTGGGGGACTATGGGTTAGGCACGAGGAATGAACGCGGGGAGAAAGCAATTGAATTCTGCAGGAGACAGGGGTTAGTCATCACTAACACATGGTTTAGACACCACAAAAGGCGTAGGTATACATGGAAAATGCCAGGTGACTCAGAAAGGTATCAGTTAGATTATATTATGGTTAGGCACAGGTTTAGGAACAGTGTGATAAATTCGCACAGTTTCCCAGGAGCGGATGCGGACTCTGACCACAATTTAGTTGTTATGAAATGTAATGTTCGTTTCAAGAAGATAAGGCAAGGGCGGCGGGTTAAAAAATGGAATTTAGAAGCAGTAAATGAATTAACGAGGAAGGAGTATCAGGAGGCTGTAGAGAAAATGATGGATGACGGTAAAGAACTGAGTGCTATCGAAGAAAAATGGGAATGTATCAAAAAAGGGATATTGGAAGCCGCTAAAGACACTATAGGAACCGTTAACGGGAAAAGGATAAGGAAACCATGGGTAACGGATGAGATGATTGCGAAGATGGATGAGAGAAGAAGATGGAAAAATGTAAACACAGAGTTAGGCAAAATGAAGTACAAAGAGTTAAACAATAAATTGAGAAGGGCCACAAATAAAGCAAAAGAAGAATGGTGGAAAACGCAATGCGAGGATATGGAAAGTTTACAGAAGAAGGGTGAAATTGGTGCTCTATACAGCAAGGTTAAGTTATTATCGGGAAGTAAGATGGCAAGAGCTGTGCTAACAGTTAAAGATAAATGGGGTAAGATAATAGTTGAACCAGGAAAAATCCAAGAGAGATGGAAGGAATATATAGAAACACTGTATGGTAAAGAACTTAGGCCGACAAGGTTAGACATAGAAAAGGAACATGACGTAGAAGAAGATAGCTTAGGTCCAGGCATACTCGACGATGAAATAGAAAGGGCATTAAAGGAGATGAAAGCAAATAAGGCTGTGGGGGTGGACAATATTCCTGTAGAAATGTTGAAATGGTTAGGGAAAGGTGGGAAAAAGGCCATATATGGACTGATTCGTAGTATCTATGAGGAAGGAATCTGGCCGGAAGATTTTGTGAGATCAGTGTTAGTTCCTATTCCAAAAAAGGCAAAGGCTTCGTCATGTGAGGATTACAGAACAATAAGTTTGATATCCCACGCAGCTAAAGTTATTCTCAGGATCATCAACAAAAGGATAGAGAGTAAGGCAAATGATTACTTAGGGGATGATCAGTTTGGGTTCAGGAAAGGAAGAGGTACGCGTGATGCCATTGCAGTAATGAGATCACTAGTCGAGAGGAATATAGAATACAATCAGGACGTTTTTGCCTGTTTTGTAGATTTCGAAAAAGCGTTTGATAGAGTGAATTGGGAAAAATTAATGCGTGTATTGCAGAAAATAGGAATGGATTGGAGGGACAGGAGACTGATCCGCAACCTGTACATGTCTCAGACTGCTCAGGTGCGAGTGGGGCACGGAGAGTCTGGATGGGCAGTGTTAGGAAGAGGTGTAAGGCAGGGTTGCCCATTGTCACCAGTACTGTTCAACGTATATGTAGAGGAAATGATTAAAGAGGCATGGGAAGAACTGGAGGTAGGAATGAAAGTCGGAGGGGAACTCGTAAAATCGGTTAGGTTTGCTGATGACCAAGCATTAGTTGCTCAGTCAGCCAAGGGGTTGCAAGCATTGTTGAGTGAATTGGAGGTTCAGTGCGATAAATATGGGATGAGAATCAATATTAGTAAAACAAAGGTTATGCGATTTTCCAGAAAGAAAAAGGCTAAGCTAAATATTAAAATAGGCGGGGAAAGAATAGAGCAGGTAGAGCAGTTTACATATCTCGGAAGTGTTTTGGACCAATACGGTCAAAGTGGTAGGGACGTAAGGAGAAGAATTGCGCTAGGCAAGGAGGCTTTCTCAAGGAGGAGGGAGTTGATGACGGGGACGTTGAACAGGGATGTTAAGACAAGACTGGTAAAAACTCTGATTTGGAGCGTAGCTATGTACGGCGCGGAAACGTGGTCACTGAAGCAGGAGGATAGACGTAGATTGGAGGCTTTTGAAATGTGGGTGTGGAGAAGAATGGAGAAGGTGAAATGGACCGAAAGGAAAACAAATGAGGAAGTACTGGAAATGGTGGGTGAGGAGAGGGGTTTGTTGAGAGAAATCCTATGGAGGCAGGAAAGATGGATGAAAGGCGTATTGAGCGGTAGTGGAATGTTGAAGAGGGTAATAGAGGGGAGAATGTTGGGCAAGCGAGGTAAGGGTAGGAACAGGATAGGGATGTTGGACGGGATGAAGGGAGGAAAGAAGTACACCGAGATGAAGAGGGACCTGATATAGATTAGTTTGCTAGGTGGGGAGTCACAAAATGTTTATTTGATAGTTGTGACCATCCAAAAACCTACCTTAACCGGTAGATTACCTAATAATAATATATATATATATATATACACATATGTGTATGTAACCAAAATGTTCCCAATTACTGCTCTCAACTTTCTTACCTACACTTTCTCCAGTGTCGGTCCAAGTATTTAATTTCCTTTCCCCCTTCCCCTACTCTAAAAACTCTTATCAGTCCCTCAACCCCCACCCCATCCCCTCCTGTCACCACAACGCTGCAATAATCGCCTCGTTGCTTCCGCTTGTGCCTCCCCTCAGAGCGCCAAATTCCACCGGCGAATAATCACCATTAAAATAACTGGCAAAAAAATCGGTAATGTTGATGAAGTTGATGATGATGATGGTGAGAAAAAGGACCAATGCCCCCTTTTCTCTCTCTCTCTCTCTAATTCTCCGTCACCCCCACTCCCTACCAACCTCTTCTCCCACTCCCAATTTTTCGGTGCATATCTCTAAAGCTTAAAAGCTTTGTCACCATTCGTTGGAAAGTAGGACAAATTGACAAACTCCACCAAAATCAATGGAACAAGGACGGAGCAGCCAGTTGGCGACTCGCCAGATTGGAAGGAAACAAAGGAGGGGTGAGGCAGGTGGCGCCTCCACCCGCCTTGTGGCGTGGCATTGCATTTCCCCCAGGACCTCCCCCCCTCTCCACCCATTACCGCTGTCGTTGTCGTCTCCGATGCGTACTCTTATTTCCACCTAATTGCCCGATTCCTTTAACCAAGGATCCATGGCCATGTGCGAGATAGCCATCTCGTACAGGAGCCAGGGCGAATTCACGGTTTTCGGGGGCTCTTGGCCGAGAGCTAATCGATGAGGTTCTTATTTACTAGTATTTACTTTTTCGTGAAACACTTGTTTTTTGTTAAGGGATTTTAAGTGAGATCTACGAGGTTTGTTGAAAGAGGAACCGAATTTGAATTTTTTTATCGCACAGTAGTGATATTAGGGTGGGGAACGCCGTGCAGAATGGGAGTCAGCTTAATGGCCATGCCTGTTTTTTTTCACCGCCTTCGAGTAAGTCAGTCGCTGCCTGCTGGCCAACGAGTGGGGTGCTGTCAAAGGTATTCATCGCTATTTGATTTCTCTCGAGATAAATAAACGAGTATATTTTGTTGGGTCGTACCCATATACCCACGACTTCAACTGTAGCATAGGTCCTGCTGTACACTACCAGCACTCTTTTTTTCCCTTGTTTTCTGAACACAAGCTAACGATTTTCGTTACGAGAGATATAGGGCGATACGTTCACCGACCGTTCTTGTCCGGCGACTAGGGACAAAGTAGAAAATGGAGAGATAATTTTCATTTTACGTAATTTCTCCTATGGGACTCATTAAATGAAGATATTAAAAAATAAAGAAAATTCTCATCAGTGATTTTCAAATTAATTTTGAAAAAGTTTTCGTCAATGCATTGCCTTAAATGAATCCTATTGTACCCGAAAGGATATTTTTGTAGAGCAAAATATTATTTAAGACGTTTTTAATTCACATTGTATTATTTAAATAAAAAACGACCGCAACTTCAGCAAATAAATGCATTGTCAATATGTTTATCAATTGGTCTTTCATAGGCTGCTTGGCTGTGACCCTTCATTATTCCCTATCCGATTCTCTCATACCCGTTGCTAGATCTATTCGATCCGAACATTTTGCCCCGTGATATTCGTCGTGGGTCCTCCAATTTTCGCTTCAGTTTTATTCTTTGCAAATGATCTCAATGGATCGAAGCGTTTTCTCCTTCCCGTTTGTGGAAAAAATTGGCTGAGTCGTTTGTCTGCATCTTCAAAATGGACCGTTTTCGCTAGGTGAATCCGATATGTGTTAGGATATTCGACGATTGGAATGCCACCCACAATTATTAATATACCGTCTCCTAATGCGATACTCCATTAAATAGTTATTTATATAGGGTAGGAAAGGGAACTTTTAGGTACTGCGTGGGGCTCCTTTTGTTTGACATTAAAATAGATATCAATGAAAGAAAACTATAAGTTTGTAATAATAAATAATATAAGTTTGTAATAATAAAGCCGCCTTGAATCGGATTAATATTTTTTATTTGTGTTTAGGATTAATGGCACTGAACATTCTATTTAGTATTTAATGTAAATTGTGACGATATTATAGAGTTATTTAACGTTTTCGACATCGTGCAATTTGACTCATTGGTCCTACATGTAGGTTGTAGTTATGTGGACCTAAAAACCAATCCTATAGACTATGTAGGGATCAATAAACTTTTCTTGGTTCAGGCTGGGATGTCAACTTCCGGAGTGTTGACGGTTCACGTGTTTCCGTAATCCCATGATAGAAACGGTATTTTATCGTAAATTCATGAGACATTGCCCAGCATCGTGCCAGGCTGATTCACACCCGGATTCGACTCGCAGGCCATAGGTTGTCAAGTTCTGCTGCGGAGAGTAGGCACTTCAACTTGTGCGAAGGTCGCACTCGCCTTTTTTGGTATTCATGCGACATTATCTTTTTCGAACCACTCATGCAACTCGTGAGTCATCTCAAAAACTGCAGAACGCAAAACCCTTTTCCGTAAGTTGCACAGTATTTTCATGCAAAACCACGAATTCTTTTTCTCTGAACCAAAAAAATACCTTTTACTATCCTGGTTTCGACTTGTAAATTCCATAATTAATTTCATTTAAAATTGTGATAGAGCTAAAAATGTTGGACAGGCACGAGTGAATCTGAATGTATTATCGCAAGACCAGAGTTTTCGGAGGCCACACCCATCTCTACGTTGAGGGAGTAGTACTTGTGGAATAGCAGGAATGGGGCACTTTACAAATGAGTCGTCTCCAGCGTGCTCGTTAATCGCATTCGAGGTCATACGGCACAGAGTCACGCTACGCACTACGTCATAACCCATGTTGTACCATTAATCCGTTGCTCATACCATCAATTAATCATACATCTACAATTGTAAAACATGTAAAGCAATCGCGATTTGAAAATCTATAGGGTTAGAGGAAGCCTTTGACAATAGACGATTCGGTTTAAGGGATTTTGGATGGCTTGATTCGGATTGGCGTCCTTAACATGTGGCTGTCTGATCCAGTTAAATCAGCCGTGTCATAGGCAGAGACGGTGGGTATGGAATATATTTGCAATCACAGCTGAGGAAATGGGCAGTTCCGCCGATTAACGGGAGCTTGTTCCGTCTCTCATTCATTGAAAAAAGATGAAAAAATCTAAACCATCCTCTCTCGACCTGACTTATTCGATTCGAGGTGGAGTTACCGAGTCAGTTTCCTCTGAATTAATTACAATTCAATTTCATGTAAATCGGTGATGATCTTGAGCGTATTTATTTCTGTAAAAATGTTCCTTACTCTTTTTCGTACATTTTTTCTCTTAACTATGTGGCGCTAAGTCATTTATGCACTTTTCCTTTAATTGGCATTGGCGTGTAACGGTTTTCAAGTACATTTATTCACTATAGCGGTTCATATGTTGGCTCAGGGCTCGGATTTTTCAGTCAACTTGTACTTAACCCGTATTCAAGTGCACGCATGAAGGTCAACACCCGATGCGTGAGTAGGTTTATATTCAGCTGCATTACCTGCGTAATCACTGTTAAATTTTTACTCATATGGTGGGATCTTCGACACGTAAATACGTATAGTTATTTACAGAAAGTATTTCATAATGGATACTTATAAATTTCAAAGATTTGGGTAAATTAGTAAATGGCTTTCCTACTAAATAGTCAATAAATACCCAGAATAAAAATTACATCAATTTGACTGAATATAATATGTTTTCCATTTTGTGTGCGATCAATTTGAATGGTTCGAATTTCCAATGGTGGTCTGAAAATTTTCCGATCTGGCAAAGATACAAGGCATTTATTCTGAAATTTTCTGAGGTCGGAAACTATTCAGACCACTCACTCGCTCGAATAAGTCAATTCAGTAGGACGGTTTGATTACCCAAACTCAGATATGTATAGTGATTATGCCATTAATTTCAACATTTGTAAAATTAAAACATTGTTACTGAGGAGAGTAGCCAATGTCGAGATAGCCAAAAGTTTATAACAAGAAAAGTTATTAAAATGACCTTTTAAATTACTTATTTAAAGCTAATTAATTAAGGTATTTGACTTTCTATGCCATTTCAGCAATGTAGAAAAGCAGAAGAGTATTGATGTTTTCGGTTTCCTATACTTTAATTTCTAAAAGCCATATTTTGAGCTAATTTTAAAAAAGGCACTTTTTGCTTGCCCTGCGTTTAACAATTAAAACCTCCTTTAATGGCCATCGTTACTTTAAACAGAGAACCTATCGCATTGCAACGGGATAGGATGGAGGCACTCGAAGCTAGCGGTGGTTGGTTCATGGGAAGACTGGAAAAAAAGAGCTTATGTGTGAGAATGAGCTTATTTAATACGTAATGTATCACTTCAGTGAAAATTTAAATACCTTGTGGCGAAATAATTTCGTAGAAACTTATCGAACGTTAATTGTAAAACATCAATAACGGAAAAGATTAAAATGTGGGCCTTTCCAACTCATATCCTACACCAATTTTAACTTTTTACTCTAGAAAACTTTGCGCTCCAAGGATATTTATTTTATGTACCTAGGTGTGAATACCATGCATATTTACTGTATTAGGAATTCAGATGCTTAATGGATAATGCTAATCTTAAATCATAACCTTCACGTTCATAAAGTTTCCCCAGAATTTCGTTCATGTTAATCCACGGAAAACTTCATGGCTCTCACTTGTTCGCGGTCGAATATCGGAAAAGAATTTTTAATCAATTTATCGGCTTTAGATCATAAAATTTGTTTCAATGGAAAACATTTAATCAGTTGAATGTGAAAAAATGTCATACTTTGTTTATTAGGAAATAGTATAACACTTGAACAATAATACTTCAGCAGACCTGAACATCCCCCCCTACAGCTGTACGTATCGCATCACAAGCTCTCCTCATTTGAGTGTCGTAAAAGCAGTGATACAAAACAAACAGCAAGAATGTTGCTCCAGACATCCGATTAACCTTAATTAACGAATCGTGTTGTTAATTGTTGCAACAGGCACGCATTAACCCTTTCTACTGTCATTCCGCGGACAGACCAGGGACATTTAACGCACGTTATTGGATTAAGTTTATTGAGTCTTCAACCATAGTAATGCGCTCTATAAATTTACTAAATTTACACTCACCTCCTTCAATGTCTTATTATATTCGTAAATCCAGAGTCCTGCCGTGTGAAGTCTCCCGCCTGTCTCAAGTGCATCTCCCGCGGGAGAGATAATTCCTCGCAAATTTTAATCTCCCAACCTTAAGGTTGTACGTATATCTCCTTAATGTGTACAAGTACGTACAACGAGATTTACTCTACCGTGCGACGTGAAGAAGGGAAGGGAATAAGTTTGCGGTTTAACAGAGAAAAAATAGATACATAACTACGCTCCACTCGAAACCGTGGGACGTTTAATGGCTTAACGCTTTCATTAAGTCGACGCATTAACGACCATGTACCTCCACTTATGTAACGCCCATGCCCAATAAAAAAGCATGTGCGTGCGCTTGGGTATGTGTCGGGAGGAGAGGAGGGGGAAAAATACATTATTCCTCCCCATTTATTTCGCCCACGCACGATAGATTTTCGCACTCCCAGTCTGAGAGCCTCCGGAGTCATTTCGTCTTCTCCGTTAGCACGAAGTCGACGGCGACGGCTCGTGTCCTTAACCTGCATTGCTCTCCCGAGTGTACTACTCCTCCTCCTTCCACACCAACTCACTCGGGCCGTTCCTTTTTCCCTTACCTCAACACTACCTCCTTACCTCTGCACGAAAGGGCGGCCGGGTATCCTCCTCTTTCCCCTCTCCCCAACCCCCTCTTAATCATCCCCACCCTTCCCTCCAACCTTTTCCTCACGAGACGTCGCCGCAGAAGCCAACCGAAGGGCAACCGATGAGGACCAGCTGGAAGCGGGAAGGAGGAGGCTGTCGTGATGAGGGTGGGGAGAGCGGAGAAGGGAAGACATGGGTGCTCTGCAGTAGAGTGGAAGAAGGCGTCTGTGGACTTCAGGTTGTGGTTGGGGGAGAGTGAGGGCGGGAGGTGAGGTCAAGACAGGGCAGTTTATCCCGAGTCCCTCACAGCAGGTGGGCCCACCTTTGCCTTCTCAATGTGTCAATTTTAATCTATATCTAGTCGAAAGAACGTCAGCCCTCGGCATACTTAGCGCTCTATCGGTTTTAAACTCTGTAGTGTTTAGAGGCAGTTGGGGACTTCCCGCACATCGGGTCGATTGTGGTGGAAATTAAGTCTGGGAGCATCGCGATTCGTGACTAATTGTGTTCCCTGTTCATTGTCGACGAAGCTGTAATAGGAATCTTGAGTGTTTGAGATCCCGTCTCACCGTAGGGAATGGATAGGTACCTGTATATACTCATAAATCAACGGACCATAATCATTAACCTTGTTCGTTTCTTTCGAGATGTTTTCCACGGTAGCCAATGCGGTTTTAAGCTCAGTGATTGGTGGCAATTGGTCATTAAAATATGGCTCTCACTCTCAGATTAGAATCAATATCTCACGGCTACCCACCAGGTTCGTTCATTAATTAGATAACCAAGTAATTCACTTTCAATGGTTTAGAAATATTTTAAATATTTGAGTTAATGTTCGCTCAGGTTATACCATTTAGAATATGTCTATTTTATGAAATGTCAAATATTATGATGTATTTTTGCACTTACCATTACTCTAGATTATTTTTTCCAATCAATTCTCCTGTCGGCCAACCCTTTTGTGTATCGTAATTCTTTGCTTAGCTGTTTAGCGTCCAATGTTCCAAATATCTTTCGTTGAATCTTCCCCTGTTTTTTCATTCTCTTTTTGGCTTTCTTCAACAAGGCAATCTACCTTACAATGTATTTGTTGGGTCTTTTATTTATTTTTTTCTTTTTACTTTCAGGAGATTACCCAATCTTGACAGAAAGTTCCTAATGACATGTCTTAAGCGGCTGTATTACAGGTCGTTTACGGTCGTTACGGTCATAACTAACTTGTTGAAAAGTAACATTATTTTGAATGAATTAATGCTATTTTGGTGACAAAAAATATTTAACAGTGGTATCATAATGAAATAAATTTGTTATATAATTTCAATGTCAAAGCAGTACGCCACTGAATAGCAATTAGGTTCTATAAACAGACGGTGTCTCACAGAGTGTTCTTTAATTTTTGTTTTTATAAACTCTTTCCATCCCTAAGCCAGGAAAAAGTCATTAGAAGTGTCGTACATTTTCTTTAAGATTTCTTATTTCAACGGCGTCCTTCAATTGTGTGTTCGAACCTGTTTCAACCAGCCATACATTATTTATGTTTTACCATTATTCAAGAGAAAAGAATTTTTCGTAGATTGTACACAACATTTCGATTTCGGCTGCAGATCGAACACGAAGAGAGTACTGATTTTTGTATTGGTAATTAATTTAATCCATCTATTTTATCTGCATCACGAGTCATTACATTTCCTTTTGTTTCAATTTATTTTGCTGTTGCTGCTGCTTCCGTTTTACCCATTTCAAGTGACGTTTTCAAGAAGAGTTTCAATGACATTTTTTTTATTACATGGAAGTTAGTTGTTTCTGTTTAACTACTTTACCATACAGAAATTACCCAAGTATTTCACGAGATTATATAAAATAACTTATTAACTTCGTTAATTTACCAAAATTACAAATTTATTTTTATGTAGAATTAACAAATTTTTTGGGTTATTTTAAGTAATGAAGCAGTTCCACGAAATAATAACCTATTAAACAAGATTGTTAGAAAAACAAAATTTGCACTTTTCCACAGATTTATCTGTAACGTACAACACGTTTCAGTTCATCGAACCATCTTCAGGTTTAAGATGGTTGGTTTTGTACCTGAAGATGGTTCGATGAACTGTAACGCGTGGTACGTTACAAATATTATAAATCTGTGGAAAAGTGCAAATGTTGTTTTTCTCATAATGATGAACTTCAACCACATTTCGCCTAAATCTGTTGAATATATTACACAAGAGGTTTTTATTGAATATAGCCTTGAAGTTGGTGCACCCACGTACTGTGGTCCAAGCACCGGTTCGTATGTCATCAGTCATTCTTGTGGATTTAGTAGTTATTTTTATTCTTCATCATAGGGATTGCTCAAAATACTTAGCAACCGTACCTTTAAATGTAAGATGTTCCATTTACCAACCCTTACATAAAACAATTCATAAGAAAGTTTACACATCACCGGATCGCATCTTGACTCAATGTTTTATTGATTCCATTGTATTTATAACCTTACTCAAAATATTTTAATCAAATATCCAGAAAACTTACCATTACATTGCAGATGTTTCGATTACAGCCTTGGGTCAAAGATATTATTTCATAGGGAGCTATATGAACTTGCGATAAATAGAAAGGTTTTTTTTCGGTTTGTAATATAGACCTTTAAAGGTCATAGATTCGTTGCATAGGCCACTTGATCTGTTTCAATTTGAAAATGAAAGTATGACTGGATAATCCTGGAGCAGTGTGGGACGCTGTCATCATTCCAATATATATCTCAACTTGAAATTACTTTTAAAAATTCAGGAATAACTTATGTGTAATTTATTCAATGATTACAACTCCTTAACTTCATTTTTCATGAACCGTTAAAAGAAGTAACTTTCTCCCGACGTCACTTATTCCAAAATAATCATTGCCTTGAGCAAGTATCTGCATAAAATTAGAAATTTTAATAGATTATGTTCTTTTGTTTTGCTTTTACGTGTTTTTTATTTCTGAATAAAAGTTTCAACACTTGCATTTCCATTAGTTGCAGCTCTGTGGGATATAAAAATCGGAAATATAACTCAATTGCAGATTAGCCTCCGTTTTAATTTGGTATGTGGATTTTTTCTTGGTTTGTTTAATATGAACCATTGCACATTAAATAGGCTAAAGTAATCGGCATCTTTACTTCACGCAAAAATCCTTGCGAATCGTAATCTCGCTATCGACGGGGTTACCTTCAGTTCTCATTGGTTAAGAGGCGGGTCCAAAGTCCCACCTCTCCATTGCATATTCTTAAGGTCAGGAAAAATGTCCTTGACTGAATTTTTTCAGTGTAATCCACATATCATCATTGTATAAAATGAAATTAAATGCCCAGATAGTTAAATAAAAAGTAATGACAATCACGCTGATAAAAATTGGATCCAGTATTCAATGTTAAGGAAACTACCCCCTGGGATGACTCCCTTCCCAAATCACCCGAGAAGATTTTACCATCTCCCCATGATCCCGAGAGGGTTTTTCGCTAGCCCATAGAAGAAGTATATGCGAATCGGGAACAGGAAGGCAGTGGTGGAGAAAACATTTCTTGGGTCGTTCAATAGACGAGAGCCAATCAACTTTTCAACTTGAAAACGTGCATATTTTTTTAAAGGTGGGCGTTCTATAAACAATACCTTTTTTATTTAATTGAATAATACTCTACTGTTAGCACTCTCATATTTTTTCGACTCCTTTTTCAAACCCTGCAGGCTTCCAAACCGTCCATGTACTTAAATTCCGAGGTAAATATCTCCCGAAAATCTTCAATTACACTACAAAGATTTTTTTGAACGCTGAAGCAGTATGTGAAGCAACCGTTGTCGGATAAATCAGGTAAAATCTTATGCCTTTCAAACTCTACTTATTATCTTCAATTTATTGCCATTTATAATTCGATGTTGGCATAAAACTTTCACTCTTACAAAAACTCTGTTCTCCATTATCTCATTATAAGTGTTCAGTTTCCTGGCCCCTATCTCTAATATTCATAACTGCTATTCACTGAAACGGGCCAAATGTGTTCATTAATGTAATACTGCAGAAATGGTAGATGATACCGATACGCTGACAAGGGCTGCTGCCGTCGCTACCAATTCGGCTATCTTTACAAGGACGATCAAGTCATGTTTCAACATCAGATTGCGGGCGATTTCTTCAACGTTTCGCTTCTCGGCGTAGAACCAATTGGAATTTATTACATGTATCACTGTTAATAATTGCAGCCCTTGATCATAGAGATTCAGACGCACGGTATCTCCTGTTCCCAACTGTTCAAAAATGCCATGAAAATTAGTTTGGTTGAAAATACCTCGACGATCTCTGAAAGAATTAGAGTTTTTCTCTCGAATGATTATTCTGACATATTTTCAAAATATAAATAATGTTGATTGAAGTGGAGTTTTGGGGCACAAAGCACCTTTAAACGGTCGGTGCTGAAAGAGATAACTACACATGCTCTTATCGGTGCAATTACAAAGGAGGCGGAGGCTAAACTCTCTCTCTCTCGCTTTATACGATTTAGCATCTTTTCTGTGTCATTACTGGTCAGGAGTTCTCCGAATCACCTCTCTCAAAATTTTGCTCCAAAGCCCGAGGCTGGGAAATATAATACGTCGTGTAATTTGGTCCCCTAATCGAAAAGGTTGGATAACCCTGTCCTTAAGTCCCTCTCTCCACGGGGATAGCGCCTGAAGAACCGTATTGCGTGTTCGAAGGACCCAAATTCTACACGTATGGATTCTATTCGTCAAGGTGCTTCTTACCTTTCCACCACAGGAAATTACGAAAAATGAAACACTATTTTGGTCCACGATGCATTTTTGGCCAAATTGGTCTCTCTCAGTCATTTCTTTATCCACACCCCCTTTATATGCTTATACTGAAAGGCAATCCGCCGCAGACGAAAAGGTTACTCTATTCATAGTCCAGTGGGATCAAAATTGTGGCTCTTGGTCCTTATTTATGCCTCATTTGTATGATTTATGTAATAACTGCGTTGGGCGTCGTTAATATTACATTGTGATCCTCAATATAAAGCTTGATTAAAAGATATAGTAACCGACCAAGTTTAAATCCAAGTTTTGTCATTTGTACGGGTAGGTCATATTCGCGGGATAAGTCTCCCGATTTATGTTTAAATTGCTACATTTTCCCTTCGTAGGAACCCAAATTTTTTCCTCTTCCAATTTCCTGTTCTTCTTAGTCAATTTATTTGATGATGAAATGAAGACTAATACCTAGGCTCTATGAATGTTAATTGATAGAAAGGAGGATACTTAGTGTGATCTCCATTCAAAATAATTATAGGAGAACTCTAGTTTCCTAAAAATCCCGCCACTCGCCCGATTTGCCCGCACACGGTTTTTGAATTGTTGGAAGTTACGGGGGAGTTTTTGAGTCAAAAATCCCTTTTGCACGGTTAAAATACTTTGAATATCATATATTGTGCTCTGAATGCAATAGGGAGTGCAAATATTTTGATTCATGTTCGCGTATGCTGAAATTCTAATGTGCTGGTTTAGCTAATCGACTGAATGCGAGGGAAAACAAAAGATGATTTTTTTGGCCAGACAACGGTGCAGCCAAGAAGATCATTCTGAATTAATTTGCCTCGAACAGAAATATCGGTAGTCGTATAAACAAGATGAACGTTTCCCTTTCGAATAGGGAGAAAAATGAGCTTTTTGGGAAATCGGAATGATCTCATGCATATTTTTCACCGCAGTTCAGAAAGTCTCGAGCGTGCCCTCCGTATGAGTGACGTCAAGGCCGACTCGAATAACGGCAGCCAAATCCTCGAACCCGGCTCCTTTCGTTTGCTCTGTCTAATTATATACTCCCTACCTCACCGGATCAGGTATCTGTATCCCCTCCAACGATTTCAATGTCTCATACGCTCCCCGCTTTTTTTTTCTTTTTCATTTTCTTCGATCGAGAATTAATGGCTGGATGAATCAATACTTTCCACCGAGTATCGATTTGGGCGTTAATCAAGGCCATTTGCGCCAAAGTCTGAGGTTACGCCATCCCCGCCCGCAGTCCATGTTTCGCTAATTAATAACTAAAGACACGGAGGCGTTTGCAGAATCGCCTCATCCTCCACCCGTAAGCGGTTTAAGGGATTTTGACGGTTCGATATAATTGCCGGAGACGCATTCGGAGTTTTGAGTGGGACGGACGACGTGTGAATATATGGCAGCGGAAGGGGAGAGCAAATGAAGGGACGCTAGTCTGAGTACAAAAGATTATCTTCAATTCACCCCATAGTTCGATCTTGGATAATAAAATAAATTACGCATTGTGGATCAGTAAATTCATAAAAACCTCAGGAAAATATATTTAAGGATTCAGTACCGTCATTCTGGGATTTTTTTGGTACATTTACTGGAGTTTTCTCTGTTCGTCCTCTATTCCTTATTCAATCTGAGGTGCAATCACGTGTTGAAATCACAGAGCTTTGCTTTCATCTCTCTCTCTTCGCCTGCCCTGCTCCTTCTCATCACCTGAAGACGTATCATATACACCCAGAATGCTCATCTATCTTCCACGTGCAACTTCTCCTTTGGGAGTGAAGCATCACTTCCCATCTTTATGAATCTCCTCCTGAAACTATCGATAAAAGCCCACATTTCAACGAAAATGCGTGATTAAAAAAATACTCACTGTGCTTTTTACTTTTACTTTTAAACTTTTAAAATAAATCGAATCACCGCACATTGTTTCCTGGAATGAGTCATTCGCTGCAACGGATGGTCAAACGAGTAATGTACTACACGTGATTTTCCTCCCCTCAATGTCCAGGAGAAAACAGATTCTCCTTGATTATTTGAGTCCCTTACATACTCCAACTATCCTTAATAAATACCGGAAGTGGATTTGCTCCTTTAAAGTACAATATATGAGACTAGCAGATCTTGGTCATATAAGTTTACCATGAAGGGAGAAATGAGATGAGCGTGTTATAAGAATGCAGAAGATAATAAGCAATGGATATGAAGCCCTTGCATTTAAATTAGGTTTTTATTTTCATGTTAAGCCTAAATGAAGTCGATATCTCGCGAGTAAACATGATTTCCAAAAGTAAATTCCTTGAATTTCTAAAATTATCATTTAGCTCTTTCTGCGCACAAAATATCCAGGAGGGGGTCAATGAGGCGGTTATGTGCTTAGACATCCGCGAAAGAAAAATTAGTAAAACGAGTCCGTCTTATTGTACACTTAGCATTCAATAATGATGTATTGGTGATATGAATATGATCTCATAGAACAAAATAATTAATTTTTTGTCAGTGGGTCGGACCAATGATAAATTATTTTTACATACGATTTGCGGAAAAAATGAGGAGCTAATGAAGAAGCAAGAATTTGTATTTCTTACTTTGAAAATTACTATTATTTCTTGAAAGCATGGTTGAATAATAGAAATGAGCTGGAAACCATTCTCATTTATTCTGTACATGATAATTTTTATTCCATTAAATAATTCCTTGGACTGCCATCATCGCGAATGGTACAATGTAATAAATATTATTTGTACAGGCTGGAGAGACAGTTAAGGCCCTTAACTCATTGACGCAGTCTCGCTTGCCAATATGATATAGGTCTACTGTTAGACCATCTTTTTAATATTGAGATTATGTGATTGTTTTTCTATTAATATACAAAGAGAAATCAAATAGTTTCGTGTTTCCACCGAATAGAATTCAAATCAGTAATTTATGGATTTTTTTTAAAATTCCTCTGTGAAATATCACCTTCTACTCTCTCTTTCTCTCTCTCTCTCTCTCTCTATGGGGTCTCTAGAGTTAAGCTGCCCTTATCAAGACTGACCGCTATGCAAACGCAACCTGTTGCTGGCATAGTAGAGGAGGGTTCACTTCGTGGGGCTCAGCATAGCCACCGCGCATCGTAGCTGCCCTTCGAGGCTGGGGAGGGTGACAAAGGCAGTCCCTCAACAGCACTTTCGCTGAATAATTAGCAAGGTCGACATCCAGGGTACATTATGAGCGTTGCTTGATTTAACTTGCTGAAAGTTTAAGTTGCACGTACCATCCGTTTTAGACCAGATTGCATGCCATTATCGCCTGCGGAGAAGTAGGACACCAGACGCCATATCGGATAGGAGAAGCTCTTAAAATTAATTCAACGGAAGAGGGAATTATGATATTGACTTTAGATAAGGACTAACTTTAACACTCATTTGTACCCTAATTGGATTCCGAAAATAATTTAAATGATATAATGATGATCAGATTTTCACACTTTTTAGCGGAAATTTTATTTTTTCTGTGAGCGTAAATCGTTATTTATATTGAGTGCGTCAGGGAAATCAAGCAATATGCCACAAAAATAAAAATAAGAGTGCTTGATTTAATTGTTTTCCTCATTCAGTCCAGCGGTTGTCGAAATCATCAAACTGTTAAGCATAACAATATGTTGCAGAAGCACTTAAAAATAATTGTCGTCAGATCATGCCAAAGAAATGAACATCCGCAAATCAGGATACAAGGCCATTGCAAGTTCGCGAAGGATACCTATGTGCTTGCTTCTGCTTAATAGTTACCACTTAGGTTTTCCGCTTAGTGCAAGCGCAAACTTTTTCCGCTTGAAAGTTGGTGGCAAGTTTTAACATGTGTAATCATTGCCATTCTATTTTTTTTATTTATGGTTTAATTCTGAGCTAAAAACACGCTTTATTTTTACTTTGGCATAAAATAATAGGAAGATAACCGATGAAACTCATACGCCAAATAAACAAAGGTGATTCGTTTTTTAATTCGGGCACCATCGGTGGTCCCATAGGGCAAATTAATGGCTCGATGAAGGCCAACTCAGCTTGTCATCAGATTTTTCCCAAAAGGGGATCAAGCAGCTTTCCCGAGAAGAGAGGCAAAACCATGCATTTTATGTTATCAGTCATTTGCTACCTAACACAGTCGCAGGGGCGGATGCAAAGGGAAGCCGTGAGGTCCAAGATCCCTCCTCCTGAGATGTTTTTCCTTTAAAAAATTTAAAATAAATTTTATTTACGTGTTTGACACCAATTTTGAACACCTCTTGTGCCCCGAGCATAAACGTACATGCTGTGGGGTGCGCTTTGATCTTTAAACCAGTGTAAGCAGTTTTAAATTAAACATGCTTTTCAATTCTCTCTCTCTCTAGAAAAAACTTTTATGAAACCATTTTCGTTCAGAAATGAAAATTTCTCTTCTCCTTGGAAGATTTATATATCCTCTACTTTACCTTCGGTGCACGAATTCAATAGTATATGAAAAACTATTTTTGAATTTTTTCCTTCGTCTCAAGGATACAATATTTAAAAATTTTAATTTCAATTTAATCGTAATATTTGGAGCGAAGCGTTTCCTTAAAAGCATATTTATTCATATAAAGACTGGTTTCCCAACACCCTCTGCCACACGCCCTTGACGTGGTTTGCGGTGTACTGCGTAGATTCAGATAAAAAGAAATCACATTCTGTTTGAACTCGAGTCCCTATTGATGTGTCATTGAGCACGTTCATTTGGAAAATGAACCTGGCCATCTGCATGATACCAATTACGAACCGTGGGTCTCATACCATGGATTTTCCATGGATAACTCCTACAGTTTATATAGCTCAAAGAGTTGTGGTAACCTATTTATTATTTTGATGAATGTTAATTAAATTATTTCCCTGGATATGCGATCTTCTATGCGTTATCATCCATGTGCCATTGTACTATTTTGCTTGCTAAAAACGTAACTTACTGCAGTAATACAGTGTGAAATTAAAAATATAAGATTAATGATAAGAATTCTCGGCCGCTATTTTAAGAAACGTTCGCAAACGTTATCGATCAAACGGAAACTCGTGCCATGAATCATTTTTACGGGAGCTGTTTGCAGAATATCCATAAATGTCTGGAGCATCGGAAAGACGCATTATTCTACGACCGTGGATATTGCATACTTAATCTCTTAAACTAATTTACATACATTAACGCCGCGCCGTTCACTGCGTAGGGATGGTCTTTCGTTGGGGAGTATTTATTTCGAAATTTTTCTCTGTTAAGCCATATAAGTTCTACATACTGGGTCCTATCTTGTTTGGCGTACCATATTAAATCTCACTTTTTAATATATACTTTTTAGTTAATGCAATCTAAAGCATATCAATTTTTATTTTTCATTTTAGAACAAATAAGATTCCGGGTCATTGAGAATTCTTTCGTTTTCATTTCGTTTATCGTTGTTTTTGGAGTTGATAGTTCCGAAGCAATGGCATTGGCCTCGTTGCACAGTGCAAAAGCAACGGTCTCGTCAAAAGTAAACCTCTGAGGAAGTACACCATCCATACATTTGTATTCGTTTAAATATTTACTAGAGGAACAGTTGTTCTTCGTTTGATTGGCAACGAAAAGGGACCCTGTGTTGATGAAAACCTTTTTAAATACACTTAATTTGAAATTTAAAATAATAAAACTGGTTTCACTCCGTGGGAGTTATGTGACTTCAAAGAAGATACAAGCATGGTACAATAACAGTTTTCACTTGAACAAATCCGACCGTTTTGATAATAATAAGGCTTACTACTAATAACTGTTAAAAATACATTTTAATAATAACTTTTGATAAATACATCATACCATGTCCCAAGCGTCGATGCTGTACATTTATATTCGATATCAAACTTTGTCGTGCGTTATTTGTTTACTTTTTTCGTACTTGTTTTTTTTCTTTCAGACGGTGAAGAGAAAAATGTCAGAGGTCTTTCGCTCTAATGGATCTCCCTTTTGATATAGCTTGCCTCTTCTGCGTATCAGTTTCATTACTCATTGAGCCACTGGCATAGGAGATGTCCTTTCCAAGAATCCGATCCATTTTCGCTCGGATGCATTTTCATGTGAGGCAGTTGAAGAGGACTGATTTAGAAGTCAGTTAATGGCGGGTCGTAAATGGAAACATATTGCGGGTTGCTTAACGATAGGAATCCAATTTTGTGCATAAGGCGTTATGTGCTACCGCAAACGGAACCGTTGGAGTGAATTTTCATGGACATCACTGTAAAGCTAAGAAAGATCGAACGGAACGGAAACCAAAATAGGAATTTAAAAAGAAATCGAGTCTTGATCTCATATGATTTCCACATTTTAATGTTGTTTATGTTCCACCGACGGAAACCAATATCATGATCCAATTCTGATTACTGATGGCCATATTCTCATATTGACGAAGTTTCTTTTTCGTTTAATCCATATAACTACGTAAGGAATAAAACGTATCTATAATAATCTAAGGAGGTGAAAAATTAAAGAGATTATAAATGCGCTAAAAAAATCTTTAGCCGGAATTCAGAAGTAATTAAAATATCTATGAAGCTGGGTTGATAAGCCCGTGCAAAATTGATGTTCGATCACCATACGAAATCCTCTATCATCTATTTTGTAGAGATCTTGCTAGATTTAAACTGACGCTAAGCTCATAGAAACCGACCGATGTGCCTGCAATTTAGTGCGTGCTCCTTAAAGAGATGCTGTAGCAGAATATCCTTCGATAAGCACCAGTAGTGCCATCTCTCTGGACTTTGTAGTGAATTTTCAAAGTTTCCTCTTGAGAATGCTTGAGAAACGCATGGAATTCGAGTATGTCAAGGTATCAGAATAAAACATGCTAAGGGAGGTGACATTACATGCCTAAATTCTTCATAGTTATGAGCTTTAGAAAATAATTACTCTGACATATGAGCAAATTGATTTTTCTTTTACAGTAAGATGCTAAGAGAACGGAAAATGCAAAGAAAGGAATCCAAATGAACACATAAAAATTAATAATCACATTATAAAATAAAATAAGAGGTAATCGTCTTTTGTAAAAATATAGGTAATAATTCAGACAGCTTAAATGATGGGCGAATAATAGAAATACTATTTCCCAGTTGGTATGTGATTAGTTTAGTTAGTTAGACCTTAGTTAACAGTTAGGCCTTAGTTATAATCTTAGCTTAGTAGTAATCGTAATATATTCCATCACCAATTTCCGCAAATCTTAAATTTTCCTAATCTGTCTTTGCCATAAAAATTTTCTTGGCTTCTTAATTTTCACACAGCGTACATATTATTGCGATTTGCCTTCAATTTTCTGTACTTCATGTGCCGTTCTCATAGCTAGAACAGGAAGAAAAGTAGGGTAATGGGTGAAGGAATTTCGAATTCTTGCGATCAGCAGTCTGCTGACTGAAATTATGGATCTGGTGAGGATAGCAGAAGCATTTGGAGGATTTTAGGGTTTTCGAAGCATTTTGGCATGACAACGTCGCCGTATTTCATTAATGAGAAGAAACAAACAGATACAGCCAAAATCTGTATTTTACAGTCCTGTTTCCGGAATATTTACCCATTTTCATATCTAAACGCCTAGCTCTCTATGTTTATTGCCAACAGTTGCATGGGCCATTCTAATTCCGATATAGGACTTGACTGCTGTTGCAAATGATTGCAAAGTAATGTTACCAAGGTCACGCTAGGTTTATTTATTTTATCACAAAATGTACAGAAATTTGTTTGAATTTTTCTTCTATTTTTTAGGCGTGTTTTTCTACGCCCTGTTCAATGCTGCCATTTTCTATTCTAGAGACTGAAAAAGGTTAACCTAGAAATGCCAACTACCTGCGGTCATCTTGTTGTCAGATTTCCCCGTAACCGTGAACTTGCGCTCTGGCCGGGGGCGAGAGAGTCCGACGAAAGTGGCAACATCGCACTCTGGCCCGGGTCCAGAGTTTGACGATTGCGTCGGGCCCGAGTCTAGACTTGTGGGCCATCGAAAGTCTTTTCGGATTGCACAACCAGTTTTTCTCGTGTGCGTTCGTTCCTAGTAGGCGCCTTAAGCACCTCGGAGGTAGGGAAGTAACACGTGCTACGAGAGTTTATATCTATTATCTCCATCCTGTCTCTGGTTAATTTATAGCTGTATGAGCATTCGCACCGTGCTCCAATAGCGAACACGCCCTCCGTTCCATTGCCCTGCGATCGTTTCCTCTGCCGCACGACGGGTTCCACGTCACTTCCGGCGACTCCTCCCCGCTCCCCTCCCACTCGTGCCGCCCTCTATATATCTCCGCTTGTCCCCCCGCATCCATCCATTTTCTGCATTGCCCTCCTTTCGTTGTAAACACCTCTCACGCCCCCTTCCTCGATCCCCTCCCTCTCTCTCCGCGTTCCCGCCTCCTTTGGGGCCGAATCAGACTCCCGTGACCTCCTTTTCCACGACCGCTGCCGCGTGATTCTAGGAAGGGAGCCATCCGAAGACTACCTGCTTACCGGTCCGAGCAGCGAAGTGGAGAGAAACAATTCTCTCACGCGATGTGCGAAAACGTATGTTCGTACTTGATCATCCCGGAGAGACGTCAGATTGAACACCGGAAAAATTACAACGCGTCGATTTTTGCACTCAAGCGGAGGACATTCGCTTCTTTTCGAACATCGCAGAATTGAGTTCGCATTTGCTTTTGCTTTCAACGTGCAAGTGCTTGTGTGCATGGGGAAAAGGATCAAGTGAGTCATTGGGTTGGCTACTTAACCAATCAGCCAATTCATTTCCGTTATTGCAAAGCGCATTGCAAATCAGTTTTATGGGATTGGGATGAGAGTCAGTGATTAAAAAACGAAGGTAATAGAGATCCACAAGAAGTAGGAAGTATAAGTTAAGCTCCAAAGTTGGAGGGCGTGCCCTAGAAACAAATAGAACACTTCACTAATTTTGAAATCATTCGGGGCGAATATGAGCAAAGTACCAGTCCTGTATTATACTTGTACATTATGCCTGAGAATCATGTAGTAGATTCATGTAGTATGCGTAGATTTGGATGTGCATTGGCTTGCTTGTCTTTGAAAGTCCATGTGTGTTAGTTAGAGGATTTTGAGATGTGAGCGTGGAGAAACGGAAAATGAAAACTGTCGTAAAAAATAAACGAAGAGGCGATAAGCTTGGTGAGAGAAAAGAGTATCGTATGTTGTGAGAAATTCTAAGTGAGAAATGCTGTGAAAAACTAAGTCTGGAGAGTCGGATACACAGCATTTTCATTGTGGGTGGGTTTGTGGTAGCTGTAAGAACCCCTATCAAACGAGGCAGAGGAAGGAAGATAATAGATACATATGTTAGACTGGAAGAAAAGGTGGGAAAAAGTATGAGTAGTTGAAGTACATTTTGTTTTAGGGCAGAGTTTCACAGTGCAGAGTGTGGTGTTAGACGAGGCCTTTGGAGTGTAGTTGATTGCTTTTTGCCCGTCTAAAGCATACCTTAACCGGTACTCTGGCTGTTCCCATTGATGGCAATTTTATTTTCATTTAATCTGCGGGCTAAGAAATTATTTTCATTGTTTTTTTCGATTTTCTGCCCGCTCTCAAATATTTCCCTAAGAGTGAAATCAACATAGGATTTTTTTGTAAAAAATTCAATGAAAGCATCTATTTAAACGGTGAGTTGACCACTGTACTTAATCATTGATTCGATTTTTTTTAACGACGGCCGATATTGGAAGTGGATTAAGTGAAAATGGTGACTTGGAAATAGGACACAAACAAATTGCGTTCGTATCGCCTTGCTTAGCATGTCGACATCGGAAATCGAGATCGCATTGCCATCGCAGAGGACGCATCGCCGCGCGTCATAACCGTCATGAGAAGGCGAGTTCGAAGAGCCATCTTAAAGGATTGCTTAAAGGACGGTTTAAAAGTCGCTTGCCATACTGGAGTTCGATCTTTGACTTAGATTTAATTCCTTGATGCAAGAATGAGACATAGCGAGGGTGATGATATAGATGACAAATTCGAATTTCTCCACTTGTGTACACCTACATATCGATGCAATTTAAGTGCTCATTTTATTTGAGGTGATCACGATGTGTCGACATAACGTTATGCTTTACGTTTTACTTCACTGGCAAATCTTACATTGGAGTATGCATCACAAGTATGATGCTATTGGCTTACTCCTCTCTAAGAGGTTTTTCTTAGATACTCTTGCTATTCGACTAACTCATGGGATAAGAATTGCTTACGGCCCCATTATTGTCATTTCTATAGTGCCAAACATTTTTAGTAGAATGAGAATCACATATGTTTTTCGAATGCCGATTGAAAAATATTGAAAGGTACAATAGATATTTTTATTGTAATCTTAATGAATTATTTTCAGCAGCATTATTTCAAAGCTAAATTAAAATGTTATATTTGCTATTAATCGTCGGAGAATTCAGTCATTTATATTATGCTTTTTCTTATTTGTACGGAGAAAAACTTGATAAATAGAGATCTATTCATATCGAATACTTAATAGCAAGAATCTTTCATTTTGATAGGGTATTATTTCAGCTAAATGACAACTAACATGAAGAGAAATTTGTTTAATTAATGACTCAATCTTCGCGTTTTATACGGGAATATTTAATATCAATGGTCACATTAATACCAGAAAGAATTCAAGGAATCGTTCAATCAATAATTAATGCCGACAATAAAACATATTATGAACACATGTTTTCAATCATTTTTATATGGTGTATCTTACGTATTTGGTCAGCTTTTTTCCGATTTGGTTCCTCTTGACTTCGGATTTACGTGTAGTAAACCGAAATGAAATAGTTGGAAATTATCCCGAATGATCATGGTTATTTCCGTATACAAGCGAGGAGATTCTTTAAGTTTCTTGTTCAAAAATACATTTTTATATCGGTGAAGATCTATATGAGTAGTAAGAAGGCAAAGCGGTGTCTTGAATTTAGCCTAAAGGGAATTTAGCCGAATACGTTCCGATTCTTGAGAAATTTACTTAGTGGATCTGTGACAGCGGTGGCCAACTTCTAGAGAGAAAATGTGGCCATCAAAAGGTCAACACGGATTCAACCCACGGAAAAAAGATAGTGCTAAATGACATCTATGCTTAAGGATTAGAAAACACTGGGAAATATCTTAGTAAACCCACGGAATTCGTTTCTTCGATTTCTTATTTTCAAATGTAATAGTTTAGACACATACCTTTCAATAGACAGTTGTTTCTCTAGCCTGGTTTGTTAAAACTATTTGTAGACGTGCCTACTGTGAAATAACTAAGAGCTATATTCTTATAAATACCAGAAAGCTGAGCTGTTTTTAAAAATGTATACATCTGATTTCTATCCACCGAGGGCTTCGATAGGTCGATGTGGTTTTATGTCACTCGGTTCCTTGCCCGGGAGGGGATCGAGGGAATGATAAGATTTATGGGCAGAGAGAGTTCGATAATCGCTATCAGGAAACTCATGAAGCTTTATAAAAGTTAGTTTAACTTCAAAATACCCCCCTAAGTTGCCGCAAGTGTGTGTGTGGCGGGGGGTGTGGGATCATCAGCCTTTTGCACTTAAATAACATGGAGCTGGTGCATAATACATAAATATACTCATATTCATTTCGAAGGTGACGCATATCATAACCACTTGTAGCGAATAGTGCTTGAAAATTCACTAAAACATACAAATATAAATTTTCGTATGCACATAAATATTTGTAAACCTGCAAACATTCGTGCTTACCTGCGTAAAGTACGCAATAACGGGTGGATTCTGAAGTGAAGATTTAAATGTAGATTTTTGACTTTAATGTGTTCTAGAATAAGCGGTTATGTTTTATTTCGTTATGGTCATGCATCGTGGGGGAAATATCGTGTGTTTAGTAATTATGTTATGAACAAAATAAGAAGAATATCGTTCACATATCAATCAGGATAAATTAATGCCACAGATTCCAGCATCAAGTCTTATGCATTCAATTAGAGTATCTTTCAGTCATTTTACTCTGCGTCGTTTGCCATGAGAGATCCTTATCCACACATCTCGCGTTATAAATTGATGTTACTCTCCATAAACTCCCGCACTAACGGCATGGTGTCAAATTTTCCCGAAGTCATTTGTATTTCATAGGAAAAAAATTGAATGGGAGCGTAAAGTATTCTTCGCCAGGCGTGGAAAAGTACAAGGTTTTCTTGTGCATGGATTCATTTGAAGAAATGCTGGCGAAACAAAGAGAGTAACAATGGGACGTGTCTCTCACTCCCTTTCAGTATCGCTTTTCCTCTCCGTCAACTACCTGGGACCTTCAAAGAGCTCTCTTAATCCGGATATGTGCCCTCCTCCGAGCGATGGGAAATGAACGAGAGACCTAAACGTGACCTTTCGGGCAGAAAGAAACGGGGGACTTGTCGAACTCCACAAATTCTCAGTCACAAAATTTCCCCTCGGAAAATTCGTGAGTTATCTCACGGTTAGCCACCGTGAAAAACATTTCTGCCTGAGGGATCTTGAGTTTCCGTTGTTGGAACAACGCTCGCGACGACGTATCTTCGTCTAAAATGTCTGGTTTACCGCCAGAGACATTTTGACTGAGAGTTAGGGAACGACCGAGACCCTGACTCACGAATCCGCGGTGTTGTACAAAGTCACTTGAGCGAGAACCCAACCATTGTAGAAAATACTAAGTAGAAAGTAACTAGGGTCCTCTGCCTCCTGTTGTATGCGGGAATTTCGTCAAAATGGCCACGCTCTCGTTAAAAAGAATATCATTCGCTCGGTAAGTAACGAGGTCGAAAGTCTTCCTCGATGTAAAATAAAACTTTTAGGGTTTTCATAACATGCATTTTCTCCTTTAAACGAGTAAAAAATAATAATTTCTCGAAATTTTTGAAAATGTTTTACAACTCCACCACGTAATCGAATTGTGCATTATGGAGGAAGGAAGGGGATGCCCCCTATTGGGTTAACCTCCGACCTCCACCACCGGTAAGGGTTTTCATCTTTTCAAACTAACCCTTCAATAGTGACCCCTACGTGGGCAAGGTCTTCGGTTCTCATCCCCAAAGGTTGTTATGGTCAAGGTTTCTTTATTTTAGGTCCTCGAGCTAAAGAGCAAAATGGAATCTTTCGAGAGAGAGAGAGAGATTAAGGGCATGTGGGTGGCGGTGAATTATTCCGAAGAGAGAAAGTTTCATAAAGGTATCATCACAAATTGCGTTGCTCACACTCACGCCTTGCATTTGGGGAAAATAAAAGTCTTGAATATCCCATTTTAACGCTGCGTCAGGAAAAGATTCGATAGTCACGCCCTACAGGTTTCTTTGAGGTCAGTTCGTGAGAGTTTCTGACTTTTTTTGAGTGATGATGAGTGAAGTGAAGTGAGGGTTTTGTGATAGACGAAAAACGAAATTAATTTCAACTCCACCATCCACGTTAAGTGTTTTTTTTGGAGGCGTTGTGCTATATTTACCATCGATATACGTATTGAGAAACATTTTCGCACCACCATCACTCTTTTGCAGAACCACGACACAACTGAATCCAATCTTCTTCTCCCTACCGCTGCTGCCATATGTATTTTATTCACAGGGTAGTATGAACCAGGCGCACGTCTTGATGATCTCTGTTCTCGTTTCCTCGTTATGAATTCTCGTAAAGAAACATATTAATGATATTTAGTGCAGCTATTAGATTATTTCAAGTCACATTGTCTTACATTATCTAAATACTTCTAGGCTCTTTGCTAGACTAGGGCTCTTTGAGCTAGCAATTCTTCCTCCCAACTGGCATCAAAACCTCCATAAAAGTTTTCATATCTCAGTATTTAGTTTCATTCTACCTTCTTACTGCATAGCTTCTTTTATGTTTAAGAAGCAAGCCTTCATCATCCGCAAATTAACGAGCTTCCTTTTTCTGCCACTGCACCTGGTCTGAGAATAAGAGTATCTTTATTAATTTTATTCTCGAGTATAAAGTTATTCAGCTTTACCTTTAAAGTTACTGTTCACCTTCTCAAAGCAAATACTGAAAATGAGAATGCAGGGTACATAAAAGCCATCCTTGCAAAGAGCAATTCCTCGTTTTACTCCTTTCTGAATTCATGTTTTTCACTGTTGAGTTTCAATGGTGTTATTTGGTAAATATACTGGATGTTTCTTTGAGATCTGTCATTATGATAAAATTCTCTGCTAATTAATTAAAAAGGTGAATGAATTGCTGCTGTTGCAACTTTCTTTATTAAGTTTTCTCAGAAACCAAGAGTGGGTTGAGTTCTAAGGTATTTTTCCAGTCCCGCCTCCCTAAGATGTTCAGGAGCTAAAACAGTTAATCACGTGGTCCTGGTTTTAATATAAAATAGGGTGTATTAACTATTTTATTTTTTCTTCCTTAGCTTTGTGATTTCTTTTAACGTAGGCGATTATTGCTATGACATTCAATTCTTCTGTTATCAGGTTGATGAATGTAAACTGTAAAAGGTTTCACATGCAATCGGACCACGTTAGTTTTGCTGATTATTATAGATACTGTTTCTCCTTACTCTTCTACAGTTACAGTTAATTTTTGTTTTTAACTCTTTCTACTACATTGATTACAAAATTCAATTCTCAATACCAGTTCTAATTGTATATTGGTAACGATTGTTCCGAGAAAAACTAAAGTTTCATGAACCGACTTAGTTAGTTAGGGTTAGTTGAATAAAACTAGGAATTTAGAACACGTTCTTCTGTAGCCTAGGGTACTACTTTGAGAAGAATGGTTCTGTAAGTAATTTTATGACTACGTGTCAAAATTGAACTTGACTGAAGAGCCCTTCAGAAATAATTCTGTTTTTATTCATAACCTACGTTTATTTGGGGGTTTCCGGTACTCGTTTAGCTACTTTTTTTTACATAGAAGTTGCCAAAAGTTCTAATGCTCTTCAGTATGTGGAATTGGATTGGTGGTAGGTTCCAAACGATTCGAATAAGTTCCTCAGAGGCCTTATTTAGTCGTGATTTCTCACAAACTTAATGGCTAGTACCCATTCTTTTAATCTTAACACTGTTGTTTTACATTTTAGCGATTGAATGCACAAATTTTAATTTAATTTTACCATGCATACCTGTATGAATCTTGTAATTTAGAAAATGAGCCAATGAAAAAGTTAAATAGTTAAACTCTAGAGCTTAACCTAAATTCAATGACCATCGTTGCAACTGCAAGTGGAACCTGGAATGGCCAAATCATATATTGACCTCTATCACCTTGTGATAGAATTAATTTATTCATAAAATACTACTCACGGTTGACCTTTGACCACCATGCTGCTCTATTTCTTGTGCTCTAGTACAAGACACTAGCATATGAGTTGTCCCCTTGACATTTATATTTTTACTTGGAGGAGAGGGAGATATTTTCCGAAGTATCCTTGAAATTGCTGGATCCCACGTCTCTGCTTCTCAATGCCCTAATGAAAAATATCCGGTTATAATTCCCACGTGCATGTATAGAAATGGCATTGATGCATTGTGGGAATAAGATTTTATACATATACATATATATATATATATATATATATATATATATATATATATATATATATATATATATATATATATATATAGAGAGAGAGAGAGAGAGAGAGAGAGAGAGAGAGAGAGAGAGGAATTGGCAATCGAGCATTTGGAGTGATATGGGTGCAGCTGGAAAAGAGCAGGTATTGCTGATGGCTAGTGGGTTGAATATGTACTGAATTAGTGACCTTGTTGTGAAGTGTTATATCTGTGTCAAGAAAAGTGATAATGGAGTCTGAAATTGAAGAAGAGTATTTAACAGAGAAAGAAAAATTTTAGGCTAATAGGAAATTTTTTGAGGGACTCACAGCTGAGTCCAGAGAATAAAAATATCGTCTATGTAGCGGACCCAGAATAGAAGTTGGAGGGGTTGTTATGAAAGGAAAGACTGTTCCAGGTGGCCACAGTGCCTTTGGTTTGTAAGTAGAAAGAATTTTGAAAGAAAAATGCATTAAAAACATAGTGCACTTCACCAAAACGGTAACCCAGAAAACCTCCTACAAAATGAAATCCGCCCCTCCACCCGAACTTACACACCACAGGAAAACAATTCCATATCTGACGAAGGGCTCAAGCTTTGCACCACCTATTTTCCAGGATCACACAGACTGAACACCTTTCTTAAAGAACCAATCTCAGAAACATTCAGAGATCCACCAATCCTTTGGCGCCACCCCTGACATACTAGTATAGTGGTTCCTCATTTTTTCCCTTCGTGTAATCACCCCCGATATACAAAAGATCTGCTTATCAGATCTGCTCCCCACTCCCCACCTCGTTCCCACGCTAAATGCCTCTCCAAAAATGGTATTTATCTTATGACATGCAATCATGCTCTTCATTTTGCATAGGCGAATGTACAGGGTTCGTCCGGAAAATAAGTGTAATAAGCTCATTGTCTTTTTTGACAAAAGGGGAGTCGTCCACTACGAATTTGTACCTGAACTACAAACTGTAAATGCTGCATTTTACGTCCAAGTGCTCGACAAGCTTCGAAAACGAGTCGCCCGCGTCCGGCCAGCGATCAACCGTATGACTGACAACCTGAGCGACAATGCGCCGTCTCACACCGCGCTTGTCGTGTCGGACTTCTTGGCCAAGCACGACGTGGAAATGCTGCCGCACCCGCCCTACAGCCCGGACATGGCACCACCGGACTTCTTTCTGTTCCCGAAGATAAAGAGGAGTTTGAAAGGAACGCGATAAGGGACTTTGGACGCCGTCAAAGAGGCTGTGAAGACGTGTCTTCAAGAGGTTCCCGATGATGCCTTCGCGGGAGCGTTCCAGGAATGGGAACGCCGCTGGAACAAGTGTATCGACTCACGAGGGTCCTATTTTGAGGAATATTAGCTTAAGATATGTAAAAGTGTAATAAATTTTTTTTCCTGAGCTCAGTACACTTATTTGCCGGACGAACCCTGTATTACCCCCCTTGTTCATCCGCATTAACAATCACCGTTACTCTCTACCCGATTCAGCCACCAATACAGCTCTCTAATCCGCTTATTCATTAGCTTACCGATCTGTTGAAATACCCGAGCTCAACCGTCACCATTAGATCCTTACCGCTTTCCTCCCTCCTTTCTCAGCACACCCTGCGCTCCTCCCGCCCCAGCGTTGTCTTCGCGTTCCCTCCACCCGAAACCTTCCAGTCTGACCTGAAGCTTAAACTTTCTGAAATGTGAGTGTCCTTTAACATGTTTTCTATTGATATTTTTGTGTTCTAAAACGCCGTGCAATTGTTTTTTTACATATTTATGTATATATGGAATGCAAGGTATGATCTACTGTTGTGCACTTTCTCAACAAATAGTTTTGTATCGATATAAATTTGAATGTGTACATCGCTATTTCAAAGAAGATTTTGGACATCGCTAACTATAAAAAAGTCTATGTTTCACGGGAGTTCCTCCTGTTAGGCCTCAATTATTCCATTCTTAATTTTTCTGAAATTTCTATCCGACTTTATAATGTCTAAAACAAAACTTACCCTCTTCCTTCCTTAGCCGAATTTATCCAAAACTCTCCATTCTATAACGATTTTTAACATCTAATCGGAAGCGTATATCTGTATACATATATATTTATATACATTTACATATATGCAGGAAAATTCTGCGTATGTATAAGTTTACACTCACCGCATTTTTCACAGGATCATATAGTTAAATTGAGTGAATAAGTCTATCATGCACGAAATTTGGCCCAACAAAATATGCAATATTGTACTGGAACAGTCATTATAACAGAATTGGATGCTCAATATGAATTTCTAGGCTGTATTCACAGAGTACGTCTAGTTTACAAACTATGTTATCGGTATCGCTCATTAAAATGGGAGAATTCATAACCAAGTTTTATATTTTAAACTGCTGATTTGTTCACGAAATCCTTGGAAAGTGACTTCAAATACATGGATAGCAGCGTTATGAGCTTTTTATCCTTAAGTCAGAAACTTAATGCAGTGTCATGCTTGCCATCATTCAGGATAAGGTTTACGAGGCATTTATGTATTAAATGACAACACATTAAATTTTAACGATGATAATTAAACATAGACTACAAGCGCAAAGGAGGTAACGATGTTATTCAAGCTGTTCATCAGTTTCATTTCCCCCAGTAATTAGATAGGAAATCTGATGCGGCAGGCACACAAACGCATATGAATTAAATGACTAATCTGATAGGTCTAAACCGGTCGGTCGGGCACCGATAAAATATAATCCATTGAAATATGAAGGTGTAGTTTATGTAAGCTATATATTAAAGCTTAGTCATTCGAGGTAGAGAAAATAGATCAAGACCGATACAAATAGACTAGGATATGCATCTCTAAGCAAAGAAAGATAAAAGCTGAGTTCAATATTAAAATAGGAGTTCATGAGTTAGAACAGGTGGAAAGGTTCACCTGTATCGGAAGATTTTTGGACCAATTTGGTCAAATTAGAATGGAGATAAGAAGAAGAATTGAGTTGGGTTAGAAAGCTTTCACAAGGAGGATGGTATTTATGACAGGGATGACGCATACGCGTCATGTGAGGATGTCAAGAAGAGATTCGTTAAAACCTTGATATGAAGCGTGATTTTGTACGATGAGGAAATCTGGTCGTTGAAACAGGACGATAGATTATTGGCTTTTGAAATATGGTTATGGAGAAGAATGAAAAAGGTTAAATGGACAGAAATGGGAATAAACAAAGAGGGACAAGACCTTGAGGGAAATGAGAGGGGATTTTTAGGATCAACGCAAAGGAGGTAGGAAAGGTGGTGGCAGAGCATTTTGATCGGCAGCGCGATATTGAAAACTATGACATAGGGGAGGTAGGCGAGGAAGGGGTGGAAATGGAATATGCATATTGGAAGAAATGACAAGATGAAGGAAGTAAATGCATCGTGCAGACTGCTTCCATCCAAAACCTACCGTAACCGGAAGAACACCGATAAGAAGAATTACGCATACGTAGTAAACATCAGTTGACTAATTTGAGGAGTTTAGCAATAAAAATTAAACATTTTTTTTGTTTATAATGGTGTCTACACGACCGTATTGTTTTCCAGAATTAGGTCTTTTGGTCCAGTTGAATGAACTCTATTTCTTGGATGCCAATCCAAATTATAACTGTTACTACTTTTAAATACGCTGAAATTCTGTGACGTAAAAATCATTGGCCTTGAATCCAGTGTCAAGGCGAATGATGTAAACACAGTGACATCCAGTCCAGATTTTCAGTGTACATCAGCGGTTGATTTCGGCATTTCCAGAAAAATTTTGCGTTTGCCTAGTGTTGAAAAGTTTAGAGGCATGATTTGAAACTGATTGCATAATTATCTTGAGGTCCTTAGTCTTAATTCTAACATTAGTTCAGGTTCATACAATGAGAAAACTATGAGAAAACTCCGAAGGAGATTGTTTTGTTTCGAACTTCGGGTAGTTATGAAATGAAATTTCTCCCCATTGTCAAGTTTTAAGACGATGAAAATCAAATTTCCAAAGTACCAACTTCGTCGTTTCACCGATGATCATATCGCGTGATCGTTTTGCTTAACACGTTCGTGCCAAGAACAGAAACACAATCTACTATTTTAGTCATGTTGAAAGTACTGATGTAACTTTAGTGAGAATGGTCATGCTGTCCACCTCCCTTTTCGGTTTCAATAATAGGTAATTTTCGTATGTGGAATCATTCCGAGATATCGCGGGCGTTTCATCAAATCTGTGCCCTTTAACAAACAAGAGGCACATGAGTTCATCTACTCGAGATAGGATAATCCAGTTCGTTTAATTTTTAATTTCTTTAGCGCCCTGTAAACCACCGGTATGGTGTGTGGATAACGATTCGAAAAAGAATATTTCCATAAAAGATTATTAATTGTGGGTTGATTCAATTCTCATTCAGGAATTCAAGGCAATTTGTTATTATCGCAATCTGCTACAGCCACTGCCAGGGAATGAGGCAAGTGACCGGTGTCCTTGAAATGGAAAATCAAATCCTATCACGTACCCTTTGTACAATGGATAGAATATTTACAGGCCAGTAGTTTTTGCCGAAAGTTTAATTTATATGAATCACCAAAATAATTTTGCAGGTTAGGGAAGATATTGAGCGATTTTAAGAGAATTATCTCCGCATAAATCATTTTATATCTCTCCTTTCATGTCGACAGGAAATCCATTATCAACAAACACGCACAGCTGTCTTTATATTACTATCAATACTTCCATTATTCAGCAATAATTGCAATGTTCTTATTGCATTTAACGGCAGGATTCTATCAAAAGTTTTGCGTTGACCAAACTATTAGTTACTAAACTAATACGCACCTGTAAATGATACTCGTATATTAAAATGAAATTACTGACTTTATAATTCCATCTTATTTCAATATGTTATGCAAATTCCGTAAAGTTACGCCGGAGACAACAAAAATGTACACAACTGTGTTGGTCAGCCTTCGCTTAGGTATTATTTCAACTTTTCATTTCACTTCAAAGGTTTATAGATAGATTTAGGATTTCATTTTTCCCACGAGCAATGAGGGGTCAGAATGACGTCCAATCATGCAAGGGAGAAAAAGTATTTCGGGTTTAAATTTATCTAGTGTGTATTCATCCTTTGCCACACACCATATTGGTGGCTTACAGAGTGTTAAAAAGATAAACTATAACAATAAATGTAAAGGTCCATTATCAGTTCTCAAAAGTCTTCATATTTCTCGTTTTCATGTTTATGGGAAAATTCAAAGCTAAGGAAAACATTCAATGTGTCCAATGTCACCTCAACCTTTAGTGCTTGAAAATAAAAGAGAATTTCATTTGGATTTCCGCGTGATGTAAAACAAAGGGATTAGAGTGTGATGAATGATTTTGGATACATTTCAGGGCATGTCTGCTCGAATTCATTTTTTTAATGTTAACAACGCTGAGCTATTATGCTTCAATATTGTGATGAGTTTTTCAAAACTATTGTTACTAATTCAAATCAAAATCAATTTTATAGCTTTTTCTTTGTTACAATAATTTCCTGATTCCAAAACCACACCGTCGTGTCATTCCGATAAAATTTGACTTCAGAGTCGATAGTCACAGTCATATTTCCCCAGTGTTGAGTAATTCGTGGTCACAGATGAAACAAAAGGAGGGAGATTAATTTTAACTTATTCTTGTGCAGTATTTCTCACCGATTCCTTCTTCTGTAGCACACAACCCTTCTTCAACCTCTCAAATAATTCCCATATTCTCGCTCGTCATCGTGACGCCAATGAATTATTAGTTTGGTTCGTTTGCGTCTGTTCGCCTATTAATGTCATCACACTCCCCTTCGTGTCGTTCAGCACGATGGCACGTGGTTGCATAGTTACGACATTGAGGGAGGGGTTGGGAATTTCAAAGCTGGGTTTACAAATGGAGGTCGTTGTGCGCAGGTTGAAGGGATCACCGCGAGATATATGGTTCTCTCCCTCATTCTATAGATTACGGAGAGATGGGTGGGAGAGGAAGTCACAGGGAACGGAGGCGGTGGGGCGGTAAGTAAGCGCACCCTATCTTGCCGGGGGTAGTGGATGGGGGAGGGAGAGAGAGTGAGGGTGGTCCCCTTGTCTCCCGCGTACCTCCCTGTCGTGAAATATTCACAACCACATCTTCGCTCATTAAACCGAAGGCCACCATTATCCTCCCATTCTGATTCAGATCGATTTTTTTCCTCCCGCGTCCTCTTGCCGACCCCTCTCCCCCTGTGTCGTCTGAATGGCCCTTTGTCTTAATCCCCCGCGCCACTTCCTGCCCTCCCCGCTCCCATATCTCTAGATTTCACGAGGACCTCCCAAGGTCCCTTGTCTCCCTCTCTCTCTTTAATGCTCTTGCAAATCTTCCGCGAAGTATGTGACTTAATATCCCAACTCATTTTTTTCCGCAACCTCAATCGCGAATGCCTCCGAACGAAGTGGGTGGAGTTTGCATGTAATTTCTGTCAGGGTTGGGTTGGAGTTCCATTATTGGATGTTGCTGGGTTGTTCCATGCTGTGTCGTAACATAATATGCACGACTAAAAAATCGAATCAAAGATTTATGGGGAAGAGTTATTTTATAATAATTTCGGTAATTTAATTTATTGTAATTACATAAAGAATAAGGAAAAATATTTTGTAAATATCATAGGAATCTATGTAGAACCACGTGAAAACATTGACTATCAAATTGCGACCTTCATGCGTAGGCACCCTGAGGTGAAATACCGCGTTCAGTTATCTTATTTGTGCCGGGAGGACGTGTTTAAATTTTGCACAAGTGAATAGCATTGCATTATATTTTTTTCATAAAAACGAACTAAATTTGATTTCTCAAGTCGAAGCTTCTCTTCTATTTTATGGATGCAGAACATTATGATTTGGAATGAGTTGTTGAACACTGATGGAGGGTAGAACGTTAGCCAGGCAAGAAAAGGGTAGAAATGGAACTGGCAGTGTTGGACGGAATGAAGGGAGGAAGGAAGTACGTAGAATTGAAGACATTTTTTTTAATTGTCTCAAATATCAGGTTGTGTTTTTAGTTAGAAGAGGTAAGTAAATGTATCGTTGTACCGTCCTTTTGGGTGTGTATATTTATATAGATATACCCTAATGTGTGAATATTCACATGCCGTCGGGCTTAGCACATGGGTGAGCTCTATCATCACCTACTAAACCGACCTTCGGGTTGATTACTGTGTTTATGGTTTATATATGTATATTTTTATATGTATATAAAAATATGCATAATGGAATATATATGTATTTATGCATGTATATATTCTATTATATTTATGTGCGTACACACACACAATATATATATATATATATATATATATATATATATATATATATATATATATATATTCCTTTTTTTGCGTGTGTGTACGCACATAAATATAATAGAATATATATGCATTTATGCATGCATATATTCTATTATATTTATGTGCATACACACAAACAATATAATAATAATAATTATTAGGTAATCTACCGGTTAAGGTAGGTTTTTGGATGGACACAACTATCAAATAAACATTTTGTGACTCCCCACCTAGCAAACTAATCTATATCAGGTCCCTCTTCATCTCGGTGTACTTCTTTCCTCCCTTCATCCCGTCCAACATCCCTATCCTGTTCCTACCCTTACCTCGCTTGCCCAACATTCTCCCCTCTATTACCCTCTTCAAAATTCCACTACCGCTCAATACGCCTTTCATCCATCTTTCCTGCCTCCATAGGATTTCTCTCAACAAACCCCTCTCCTCACCCACCATTTCTAGCACTTCCTCATTTGTTTTCCTTTCGGTCCATTTCACCTTCTCCATTCTTCTCCACACCCACATTTCAAAAGCCTCCAATCTACGTCCATCCTCCTGCTTCAGCGACCACGTTTCCGCGCCGTACATAGCTACGCTCCATATCAGTTTTTTTTTTGTCTTTTAGTCTTTTTGTCTTAAAGTTTTTACGAGTCTTGTCTTAACATCCCTACTCAATGTCCCCGTCATCAACTCCCTCCTCGAGAAAGCCTCCTTGCCTAGCGCAATTCTTCTCCTTACGTCCCTACCACTTTGACCGTATTGGTCCAAAACACTTCCGAGATATGTAAACTGTTCTACCTGCTCTATTTTTTCCCCGCCTATTTTAATATTTAGCTTAGCCTTTTTCTTTCTGGAAAATCGCATAACCTTTGTTTTATTAATATTGATTCTCATCCCATATTTATCGCACTGAACCTGCAATTCACTCAACAATGCTTGCAACCCCTTCGCTGACTTAGCAACTAATACTTGGTCATCAGCAAACCTAACCGATTTTACGAATTCCCCTCCGACCTTCATTCCTACCTCCAGTTCTTCTTATGCCTCTTTAATCATTTCCTCTACATATACGAGGGTCATCCGGAAAGTAGTACCCGTTCGTGAAATAAAGACACAAAAGCAAATATTAACAAACATAAAAAATTTTATTTGAAAGAGGATACTTTAAACTACTTCTCAACATAATCTCCAAGCAAATTAAGGCATTTGTCATAACGTGTGACAAGTTTCTGTATTCCTGCTGCATAGTCCTTCGCCGCCAGCTCATTGAGATACAGGGTCACTCCTTCTTTAAGTTCTTCATCGCTGTCAAATCTTTTTCCTGCCAAAAAGTCTTTAAGCTTTGTAAAGAGATGAAAATCTGAAGGGGCCAAGTCCGGGCTATACGGTGGATGGTCGAAAGTTTCCCATTTGAATTGCTGCAAAAGTTTTTGTGTTATCCCAGCTGCATGAGGCCTGGCATTGTCATGAACGAGAATGACACCAGTAGACAATAGACCTCGCCGCCGATTTTGTATTGCCCGCCGTAATTTCTTTAATGTTTCACAATACGCATTGGCATTAATAGTGTCTCCACGGGCCATAAAATCCATAAGCAATACACCTCGTCGATCCCAGAAAATGGTTGCCATGAGTTTCCTGGTGGACAGAACTGTCTTGAATTTTTTTGGTTTGTTTGGTGAATGAGCATGATGCCACTCCATTGACTGTCGTTTACTCTCAGGTGATGCATAACAAACCCATGTTTCGTCACCAGTAATTATGCGAGTCAAGAAAGAGTCTCCTTCATCAGAATAACGTCCCAAAAACGTCAGTGCTGCAGCCATACGCTTGGTTTTGTGCTCATCTGTAAGCATGCGAGGGACCCATCTTGCACAAATTTTGCATAATGCAGATGGCTTTTAACAATTTCATGAACAATTGTTCGAGAAACATTGGGAAAATGCTCACAGATGTCATCAATTGTGACGCGCCGATCGTTCCTCACGAATTCGTCAACTGAGCTCACCAGTTGGTCTGTAATGACAGACGGTCTCCCCGAACGCTCATCGTCGTGTGTGTTCCCCCTCCCCATGTTGAAGTTGCGACACCACCGCCGAACAGACGACTCGTCCATTACATTGTCTCCATGCACCTCCTTTAATTGGCGATGAATATCAATCACATGGGCGAACGTTTCTTGCATTGAGGAATTTAATCACTGCCCTCACTTCACAACTGGCGGCGTTCTCAATTTTTTTAAACATTGTAAACAATCACAGAAACAACACAGGCAATGCTAGCGTCACGCAACTTGGCTCAGAGAAGGCAGACAAGCCACTGAAACTATCTGACCTCGTCCAGCGGCTACTCGCGTCGTCAGCACTTCATGCGGCACGAACGGGTACTACTTTCCGGATGACCCTCGTACGTTGAACAGTACCGGTGACAATGGGCAACCCACAAACAATATATATAAATAAATATATAGAAATAAATATATAGAAATAAATTAAATAGAACGCTCTTCGGCGACGCAGAAATATATAAAAAACATAGATTTTTAAAGGATAGAAACACAAAGAAGGGACACTCATATATGCACGAGTAGTTTTGACGTTTCGACGGGACGGTCTTCATCGTTAGAAGGTCGTGCTCGGGGGAAGAACGAAGAGAATATCTGTGGAGTATGACGGGAGGAGAGGTAAAGGGCGAATAGGAAACGGACAAGGGGTGGGATGGGATAGGTAGGTGGCTATTGGATGAATTCAGTGGGCTTGATTCAACCCGGGAGGTTTAAATGACTAGAGCACCCAGATATCTCGCGGTTTCTCACCAATATGCTAACCTATTTGCAGATTTGGGAAGGGTTTCAATCACCGAAACAGAGAAATATATATGTAAACTGTTTCCAACACTAATTTTTTTGAATGGCTAATGCTATGCGGTAGAATATATCAATACTGAAAAGCATCCAGAAAAATTGCAAAATCTACAGCTCTAGTTTGATAATTAAATTTATCCTTAGATAACGTTGAACTTCATTGAAATCGTCGACTCTCGTTGTTCCCAATCTGTCTATACCTGTGGGTGTGACATCGCAGAATCGTAAATCGCAACGCTTGAGACATCTGCAGTAGCCTCCCTTCGAGGATCTTCTTCTATGCAATGGAAATCAAGTGAGCATGCGATCAAATTCTTTCATTAATCACGCTATTGTGCGGTCGTTATAGTCCCATAGTGACGTTATTGACCTCGATAACCCTCGAATAAAAAATATTAATCTTTTGTTGTGGTCATTTCAATTGAACGAGTGAATCAGTCTCGTACAACTGTCTGAGATCTTGTCCAAGGTTTCTACAGTTGGTATCTTCTTTTCCAAGCAGGTTAATCAGCTTCTTTTTTCACTGATTTGACATTATGTCAGAGTTAAAATTATTAGGGACGTATTATCGTATGGACTTTACTGCCATTGATGTCTGATGTTGATAAATAACGTTTTTTTGGAATAAAGTAATGAAAAAATAAAAATCTTCATCAATAAAAATTTAATTTATTATGTTTGTAATTACTCCGGGGGATGCAGCAACAGTTGATCAGATTTATTCGCTAATGTACATCGAAGTGATTTCCCTGTGTAAAAATCATCCGCCGTGACTGGAGCTGAATACTTGCGAAATTTTCTGTACAGCAATTCCTCTGAAGATCTGTGACGCCACTTTTTTTTACCAAAATCTGTAACGTCACTAGAAATTCGTTGTGATAGTATAATTGGTGCAACCTCACTAGTCTAATTAATTTAAGCAGTTGACGGTACGTCGAAGCATCGAGGCGAATGATTTTTACGCTATATTACTCCTGAATTATATGCTTGTATTTACTTGTAATATAATTATAACAAAAAATGCAGGCTTGGAATTAAGAACTGAACCGCATTCGTCAATGCCCTCCGTATTATTTTCTTTGAGGGTCGTTACAAAGTACGCGATAGACATACGGCCAACACTCAAGTCAGGGTAAATACATGTACATGCGTGAACACTCATTTGACTGCTTTGTTTCTTGCATTTTTGTCTTCATGGGAGAAAGATACGTAGAAGGGTGAGGCATTTGTACGGATTGGAGCGGTAGTTGTACCGGTCTACCCGTCCTCATATGAAGATGAAGAAACTGTCAAAAGCAGCAAAACGAGTGAGTCAAATATGTACTCCTATCCGAAGAATTACATAGTTGTGAGTGAGATCTGGATATGCCAGAGTAAGCATGCAGGGTAGAATGAGTAGAAATGAGTAGAATATATCCGGGAAAAAATGTAATGCAGATTAAAGTACAAATTACTAGAATTCTTCGGAATAGCACCCTAGTACATCGACACACCGATGCTAAATTAACCTACCTCGAAAGTGTCGACGGGAACTCGTTCAGACATCTCGTCACGGTTTTTTGACGTTATCCGGCGTTCCAAAATGGTTGCCTTTCAAGCTCTTTTTTATTTTTGAGAATAAACAAAGTCCGACGTTGCCACATCGGGGTTGTAGAGCGGCTGGGGCAGCGTTGCCAACTTCAGCTTCATTCAGGTCAGGTTTTACTGTCTGTCCCTGGGGAAGAAATTCCTTGTGGATAAAGCCGTTTGAATCGGAAATGGAGATGAGCGTAGTGATTCTTGTTTTATAGACAGGCCCTGTATATGCCCAAAAATGCCGTAAATTTGGGATTGTGGATTAATAAGACGTCTCAGGGTTTACTTGGTGGAAATGTTTCATATTATGCGTAAATGAGCATATTATGTACGCTAGAATTTTTATTTCGCACGACCATGGTTTCGTTGCAAAGCAACATCATCAGATCCTGATTTTCCTTTCGAAAAATGCGCTATGAATAGAGGATTAACTTGCAATTATCATCAGGCATTTATTGTCAAACTGGCCCAAGTAATGGGACAAAAAATACCAATTAAACCATGAAGTCCGGTTAGAAACTAGCTCCCTCCTTAATTTATCTCCGTCACGAAACATCCCTTCGATTATTTCCATTTCGTTTGTTTTACTAAGTCATTTCTTGATTTAATCAATTCCTTAGAACTCACACTGTGTAAACATTATTCCGGAATCAAAACAAATTCTTTCCTTAACAGAACGAATAACTTCTAAATATTTTTAAAAACTTTTTTCCTACTATTTTCACTCGCCAGGAATTAGACTTTGGATATGAACGCTACAGAATATTCATAGGACGTCGACGACCTCGAATTTTTCCACTTTTGGTACGCAGCCGAACGAGATTCAAATTCTTGAACGAAGGACACCGTTGTCGATGTTGAATCCGCGCAAAAAAAATCCTTCGCCTATTTTCTTACCGTACTCTTTTAAGGTCGACGAGAGTTGTAAGTGAGAGACAAAAGGGATAAAAAGATTGAAAATATAGATAAGCAGTATATAATTCACTCCATTGGACTTGAGGATTGAAAGCGTGAAACAAATACCTCTCGTCTGTGACGTCCCAATCTCATATCAAGGGAGGTTTGGGGCGGGGGGGGGAGGGAAGAAGAAACGAGTGACGGTCGTTGGTGGTCGACGGGTCGTGCGTCGCGACAATGTGTCACGTCACGGAGAGCGCTCGACGCGCTGCTCTTTCGACTCTCGAAGGTCCAACCTTGTTCATGTCGGCGACAAATCGTCGGAGCGGTCCGACAAGCTTTCAATCTCGTTTGATTCATATGCCGTCGTGGAGGCAGGTCGGCCGTTAAGCTCGTAGGCTACGTCACCTCGACATGGTTGGCCTTAACCCTTTAGGCGGGGGTCCAAAGGCTAACCTCGTTAAAGGAATTATCATCTCTGAACTTGAGGTGAAACCAGTTTCCGCAGGGAGAAGTGAATTAAAATAAAATAAACTCGTTGAAATGACGCGACTGTATTGCGCGCGCATAGCGCTCGCTGTTTGGTGATACGTACCTTAAACATTCCGCGCTGATTAATTAGATACAGCATTTTTTTATTCACTTCAAGGAATGGAAATATGTTTGTAAAGCTGCAGATTCGCCAAGTTGGTCGTTAGCAACCTTACCTATTTGCTCAAAAGTCTCAGGTTTGACTATATCTTCGGGCATAAGTAGTATTCACTGCAAACTCGTTCGCTGAGAAACCTCCTGGGCGATTCGTCATCGGAATCAGAGGTAGCACGGAGACACGATGTCCACTTATGCGAGTTTTTAAAACTGAATTTCTCGTAATGGCAAGCATGAAAATAACACACTTCCGCATGTTCGTAGCATAATGAAATTCAATCAAATTGATAACATTTCCATCAGCACTGTTTGTAAATTTTCTTCAGTTAGACGTTATATAATCGATCGTTAAGCGAATTATGAATGAAAGCTAAAATATAAAGGAATCGCGTTTATAAATAATCCTAGTGACACATTTCGCGAATTAACTTTATAGTTTTCAATTTATCATTTGCCGGTTTCTTAATTATGCGTTAATAGAAGTCATTATGTTTCAATTACTAAAAAAATTCAGAATTTGGATCCATAAATTAATTTCTCTTTCCTTATTAACGATTATTCAAGGATCATAGTGGATGTATTATTACGATATTACATCGCTAAACTCATCCTTCAATAATTTTTCAATATAAAAAATGAATGAATGGATATTTGTCATGACCACTGTCATCTCTTTGCATCTTCTCATGCCATTTTTTCTAACAGGTGATTGCGGAGAGTAATTATTTCGGAAAGGCCACAAAAATTCTAATTTTCGCGTATTATCACAGCTTTTTTGTTCTTTACTTTTAATCATTATTGATGAACAAACAAATGAATGAACTAATATGTTAATTCGCATTTTTACATTGATGAATGACTAAGTTTTAGCACAGATCGATGTCGAGTACGCGTTAAAATACCTTCTCTACTTTGCTCTCCCCAATTTTAAGGAGGATGAGACGCGAGTGAGTAAAATATGAGAAAAAATTGGAGAAATAACATCTACTTTAGGTCTGACTGGATAGTAGAGGTTGGAAATTTCATGGAGCAGCAATGCCTCCTGGGATGTCTTTAAATACATTGGTACTATTGGATACCCTTATTATATGTCCAAAAATTACGTTATACTTAAATATGTACAAATCTGTTTTCTAAAAAAAATTCATTGACTTCAAATCTCTTTGCTAATGATATTTAAACCGTGCCACCAAACGAACAAAATAAAGCATGATCATACCTAAATTATTTAACTCGACGGAGTGATTTGAACATATGCACATTTTGATAATGAGCATTTTATTTTGACAAGAGGGCCCATCACACTTGTTTCTATATTAAAATCAAGGAAGCTGTGAAATTGGTGAAGACGTGAACGGTATTTGTGAATGGCTTTGTCCATTAAGGTCATGACCTCTTGAAACATGGGTATCTTCGCCAATTTCGCGGTCATGGTCTGATGAGGCAATGAACCACCAATATTGCTTACGGTGTATTCATCTCGGTGATAGGTCTATCGGTTGTTTAATTTACCCATCATACGCTAATAATGCTGTTATTTCCACCTTATCCCACCTTTCTTATGAATTAAATATGAATTTTTGTCTCAAAGTCTGTTTCCTAGTTTTTTTTCCATGTTTGCGATGTTTTACTGATCATGCATAAGTCTCATCCGTCTGAGTCTTGAATTCAGGATGAATAAGTAAGTCTATACGCATAAAATGTACGATAATTTCTATATTACAAATAATCGTACTGCACAATAAGCGAAATGCTTCGATATAAAAACAGATTTCATCTCCATGCTCGCCTGCAGTGATTTTAAAGATTGCATATCCAGAAAAAAAACGAATACACGTCGCTTCGACATAATTATATGACCACTTATAAGACCTGAAACCGTAGAGTATTTCATTAAATAAATGATACGCTGCGTTACTAACGTTTAGCAAATTCTAATCGCAATTATTATTTTTTATATCGCATACGTAAATTAGATTTGCGGATAGTCTAGCTAGCTTATCAGTCAAGAGGTTGCAAGCATTACTGAGCGTATTAAAAATTCAGTATGATAAGTTTTGGATGAGAAACTAAGAAAAATAAAACAAAGGTCTGAGGTTTTCGATAGTGAGAAAGGCTAAGATAAACACTAAAATAGGAGAGCAAAAATAGAGTAGGTGGAATAGTGGTAATATCTTGGAAGTGTTTTGGACCAATATAGTCAAAAGTAGTGAGGACATTAGAAGTAGAATTGCGTTAGACAGAGAATATATCACAAAAGGAAGGTGATAGACAACAGTGACGGTTAGTAGTGAAAATATCAATGCAAACTTGGATACGGAGCGTGATTTTCCACGCCACGGAAACATGGTCGTTGAAGCAAGATGTAAGGCGTAGATTGGAGGCTTTTGAAATGTGTATGTGGAAAAGTTTAAATTGGCGGAAATAAAATAAACGAGTAATTGCTAGGAATGGTGGGGGAGGAGATAGATAGATAGATTTTTATTTTGGGGCGAGGTTGAGACTACGGAGTTTCTCCTACCATCTAACCCCTCAAGGAGAAAGGGTTGTTGCAAGATGTTAGGTCTTATGCAAGCGAAGAAAGGGCATAAATAGGATAGGCATATCGGACAAAATGAAGGGAGGAAAGAAGAAAAAAAATGCAGAACCGAAGAAGGATTTATTGTATTGTCGGATGTCAGGCTGTGTTTTGCAAAGAAAGGGAAAGAAATGTGTCCATCCAAAATCTACCTTAAAAGGTAGCATTTCGACAATAATAATATGATATTATGTGTTTAACTATGAACGTACATGCTCTGAAAAATTGCATAATTGCCTGTAAACCTCCTATTTGTATTAATATTATTGCCTATTAAGTATTTAGACAACGAAACATAGTCTAACTCGACCCGAAACTGTATCCATCGGATGTCTTTTTATTACCTAACATTCTTGACATAGTTAAATTCAATAAAGTTACGTCTAAGACAACAAATTGTTGCCATGTTTTAGAATTACTATATAACAGGCATCATTTTATGCCTTAGGACCTGAGAGAATCATTTTTCGTGACGGCGACGCATCTTCCGCACATGGGTTGAAACGTCTTCTTATCAAGGTAGATTGTTACGAAGTATCTATAGGCCCGCCGTGTAATACGAGACCCCTTCCAGATATGTATAGCCCGGAGAGCGCTTAGGTCTTTGTCCCTGCGACCGCCATACGTACGTATCTTTCATTCGTCCCCAGATCTCCAGCGTCGGGGGATAATGAAAAACTAGAACGAGCATGCTTTGTGCTCGGTGGTTGTTTAATGTCGCCGGCATTCCGCTTCGAGATGAACGGCAAGACAAAAGAAAAGGCAAACTACGGACCCCCACCACCCCTGTTTCATTCCGACCCATTCCCCCCCACTACCCCTCCCTCTCTTGCCATCATTGCGCAAGCAATCATTTGTCGTCTCGTGACGGGCTGTGCTGCCCGGGGTTTTTCCCAATGGCTGCATCCAGAGCAGCAAAAATATGGCGCGGCCCGAATGAGTTCCTTCCCACAAGGACCAGCCCATGGTCCTTGCGTGGGATGACATACAATCCGGAGCATGCATGAAGAAGGTTGGGAAAAAAGGCATCCGAAAATGAATGCGGATTGAGGCATTTTTATGTTTCCCCATCTCTCGCCTTCCATATTACCTTGAGCATTAATGTATCATGAAAATTTTCGGAGGAAGAAGTGTGCTATCCCATATTTTTCTCGACTTTCTAGAAGTATTTTGAAGGAATGGGCATGGTGGCTGAATGCCTAGCTTTTGTTTTTCTATGTTCGTCTGACAACATTTATCTATATTTTTTACAGTAGAATCTGACATGAAAAATAATATACAGGAGACAAATGACAGTTAAGAATGCAGCATTGGTTCTTCGACTACCGGCCGGCAGACCTTATCCGTCAATTAACTTTGGCCTTATTTTTTTTATCAATCCTTTACGCTGCGGGAATGTGCCCTGTGCTGTTATCCGAGTTTCAATTTTTACGTTCAGCATCGATTTACCCTCATATTTTCCACCATTTCTCATGGGTAGAACTATGTGTGCGGAATACTGGGTAGGTTAATTTATCATCGTTTAATTTTGATTGTCTGTGACTTCAGCCACACTGCGTTCGGAGCGAATAATTTTAAAAATGAGAATATTGATTTGAACTCCTACCGGATTTCTCTTGGTCACTTGAACTTATCTTAGTTTCCAGTAACAATTTGCATGGTCTGTTTTATTTTACGTTAATTTGTCCGTCGTTCACAAAGTAATCTCACGTGACATCTTTTGATTTGGGATTACCTCACCTAAATTAAAACCACAGTATCGTTCAATAGCACTATCGTTCGAACAGAAAGATCGATGAAAGATCAACCTGTAAGTTTCGATGAAAAATGACCTTATGTGTGTGAGAATCGTAGAAAAAAATTGAACCCCTTCCATACCTATTATTTCCTTTTTTCATTTTAAGCGTGTTTACTTTCCAACGGGAAGATTTTTAATTCGCAAAATTCTTGAGCATAAATACGTCAATTCCATTTTTACACTTAAATCTTTTTGTTGATGCAATTTTTATGCTTATTTTTTCTAATTCATGGAATATTTACGAGTGGATAATCTAACGGAATTAATTGGAGTAAAAAAAAGAAAAAAAGTGAGCAATATTCATGAAATGCACCCGTGATTTATGACCCATGATTCAAGTCGTTTCACCTTCCCTAACGGAGCTCATAGGAGTACCCCCTTGGGGGTTTCATAGTCTCATTGTCGGATGAAAAATTGAGTGCCTTGTTATTTCTTCCGAAGAAAAGGGGGTCATTGATTAAATCTTGATTTTTTTTCTCTCCGATTTTTCGGCCCAATACGACAGAGACCTAATATTTTTTTTCCGCATTCATTTTCATGGGTGGCAGAAACCATTATTTTCCGCTCGCATTGGAGGCTTCTACAGCTTTTGAACTCACTCCCTTCATCAATACCCTGTTAATACTGTGGCTAACGTGGCTTCAAGTCGAATACATTTCACGCTTGGCACCGTATTTATGCGAGGGAAAGTATGAGGGGATTCGGTGTTACTCAATGTAACAATGTATGTATAAAAATAACTGCGATCTAAATCAAGTCGCGCCGAAGTTGAGATGAAGGGAGTTGCTATTCCCGTTTCATATTTATGATCCTCAATCCTTTCATAAGATGATAAACAGCGTAACCAAGTTACTATGGATATGAGATTTTAATCTATTTTAACAACTTTTTACTTCGTCTTTCGCCTTCCACCATGGTAAAATTGATCTACAGACTAATTACAACGTATATTGAAGCGTTATGATAAAAATTACCATCTCTCTATACTAAAATGTGAAATTTCCATGAGATCTTTCATCAGTAGTTTATCTCTGGATATTATTATTGACACACTCCATGCAGTAAATATTTATCATTAATTAACTATATTAAAATCCTAAAATAACAACGTCTTTTGGAACTCAACGTAGGATTCAAGAAAAATGGAATCGCCGACTACTCTCCAACTCCATTAGGTCCGTCCAACATTTTTTTGAACTTGCTTCCTGCGGGGATACGAAGGATGAATGATGACTTTAAAAAATGTATTGATGGTAGCGTGATCGAGATAGAATCTGTTATCCCCCCTCCACGCAATGCCTTCCGTTCCTACTGCGTCTTCTAGAAGCTCGGAGATCCGAGAGAGGATACGGAGTCTTTTGCTAAGCACGACGCAATTCGTGTCCGTGAGTCGTTTTGAATTTCAAAAGGAATCCATAGATGTATTCAGATTTGCGAACCTGAATTCATTGCATGCTTTTACAGTTGATCAATCCACATTGTTTACGTGGGATTTATCCCCATGTTAAGGGAGAGTCATGTGGAAATGAATTCCTTTTGACAAGTGTTTCGATTGGCAAGCTTTATCAACGTAGATATTCGACGTTATTAAATCTCTTATCGGTCAGCGCTAAATAATCGTTGCATAAAAATTTTACTTCATTCGACTAAACGAGTTTTGTCTTTGAAATATATCCCAGATAGGAGCGGTTTAAATTCATTTTCACTTTTCTTATGGTACCGCGATTCTCAAATCTGTCTCGCGAACATTTTTATTCATTGAGGTGTCACACAATTACGAAGTTAAAAATGATTTCATTCATAATTTAAAATGCGGATCAACTACGAAGTTTCAGGATTTCGGAATGTGGTGTATTAGGAACATAATGATGAAATACCTATCCATTACCACAACTTTTCACTATTTTAATCTATATCCCGGCGTGAGTTACAGTAATGTAGCATCATATTCCAATGAATATGATTTAAATGTCACTTGGAATACATAATCGCCCGGAAATTATGTAAAACCTTGGGCCGTAACAAATTAGGTTAAAATAGTGAACATTTTAATTACTTACTGTCCACTCTCATAGTTGGGTAGTTTTATGGAAGGTAATGTAACCAACCGATTGATTTGTTAATAATGCTATCATGTTAGGATCGATCGAATCTAGTAGTCCATGTGCCAGAAAAATACCTAGAATTCATTTTATATCAATATTATAAGATTATATGTTTTGTTTCCAGCCTAATAGGCAAAAAATATAATTTAAGCGGCTATAATATGAGCTATGATCGCCAGAACAAAACAGATGCACCGTGAAAAGAGTTTTTAACTAGAAATAACTGTATAAGATTAATGGAATTAAGATCGATGATTATGTTTTGGAATCTTTGGTTCAATAGTTGATATATTTGTTTAAGCTTGGTTTAAAATTAATTAGGGGCACTGCATGTATTAGGAAAGGGAGATAATGAAATGGCGGCATAGCCCCAGTAAAGCATGAATGTTTAGAAATTTACAAAACTAAGACTTTTGGCACATGAACGTCACGATCAATATCCATAAAGTGTAACGAAGTCAACTTAGTGGGACTTTTAGGTATTATTAGTTTTTTCATAATACCGGGAAATTATAGATTTCGTTTTAATATAGCAATATAGCTTTTGAAACAAAGTTTGATGCTATAGAAAAGAAAATTATTTTCTCTCTGCGCAGAAATCGCTAACCTAGCCGTGTGCAAAGGAAATTCGTAGGAAGGAAAAACGATCTTCACATTAATTGCTCGAGCTGATCTTGGGAATTGCTGCCACTAGAGCAATACGGATTATTGTTTTTGGTCCTGGAGAAGATGGAATTTCAAGTGGTATCCTTTTAGTATCCGACTAGAGGAAATTAATTAACAACTGTAAACTGTTGTGTAATTACAAACTACAATTTCTAGAAATATTCAAACAAAAAACTTCGCTGGCATGGCTGACAATCAGCCAATTTAATGTTAAATTTAGCGAGTTTTCATGATTAAAACACCTTTTTTAGCATGTTAAAACACGTGTTTTTTAGCTTGCTGAAAATCACCCAAATGTTAGACAATGCAGTGCAGTAAATTCTCAATAATTAAACAGCCATACTAATAATTCAGTTAAAAACACTCTGTAAAATACTTTAAACTTCCTAAATGGAAGTAAGTTTCAGACCTCTGCAAACCTATGCATTTTAATGCATAGAAAGCTCGCATAAATGCACAAAATAGATGTGATGACAAAAAAGAGTTGACAATTTCAAAATAAAATGGTTGGTAAACGTCTATAATTTTCCATTTACGTATTTTCTCTAAGTTCTCATATTCCCTCAAATTCATTGAGTTACTTTTTACTTGGACATAGCCCAATAAGGCTCTAATGACACGGAAATTTTGATCAACGTGTTGATTCCAAAGTTGTCATCGTTATGCATGGATCGAATGTTTTGAATTTTGAATGATTTCGACCGTTTTCACGGTTTGTGATCGACATCAAGCTGTAATTTTTTATCTCAGTCGGTAATGATAAATTGTTCACCATCGAAAAAATTGTCTTTGTAATGCCAGGATAATACCAATCAATGGAATGGATCCCGTCCAACCAGAGCTAACGAGCGTAATTCCATAATTAAACGGCTTTTCAATCTGGCTTAAACCGTTACTGCGCGGTGGACAATCGTAAACGATTATTTATTGAACGATTGGGCTAGGTCCACCAAAAAATGACTAATCGGAAACGGATGAGCGTGAACAGCCAGCCGCCTCTTCGAGCCCTCCACTCGGAGGCCTAAATCTCGCCAATGTCTGAGAGATAGAAACAGCGACTCACATTGGGACGCTTGTCAGGTTTATTGGGTTATCTATAGGCGTTTCACTGACGCGCAATTAGAAAGCTCGACGGATGTGTGCGATTTGCAAATGAGGGCTTCCTATTCAATCACAATGGAGCGCAAACGGAGACATTAAGCGAACGTTGGTCTGCGCATGACGTAGTCAAGCCCACCCATACCCACGAAGAATCGTCGGGAGACCCGAGTTTCGTAATAGGGCTTCTTGGATTTGAAGAAAAAAATGACGCGGAAGAAGAATAGGGTGGTGCGTCGCATCTGTCGTAGTGAGTAAACTCTTTGGAGTTTGGATATAATTGCCCTCTAATAAAATAATCACACAAAAAACTACAGATTTCGAAATGAATAGTTAACAGAGATCTTCACTCTATCACACAATAATCCAAAGCCATCCATCGGTCGCCTTGGTAGAATTGCTGTAACTCCGAAGCAAAAGTTAGCCAAGAAATATATACTGAAGATTACATATTTCAAATCGCTTTCTTTGTTTAAAGTTTTTTTTTAAATAAATGGAGAATACTTTCTAATTTTTTTATAAGTTAGAACTAATTAATGGAACACAAAAGTGGTGAATTATGCATATTTTCACTGATCTAAATGGTGCAAAAAATTATCCATGTGTAATTGAGGCAATTTTTACTGAAAATACAAATTAAAAAATAAGTTAATAATTTGATCGCTACATGGACAAATGTTTTAACAAAAGACTTAATAGAGGATAATTAGTTATTAATTTTAAAAAATTAATCAACAACGGTTGCCTATGTAAGAAGAATTATTATCATTTACATTTATTTAACGAATTTTAACAAATAACAGAAAAATTTTGGCTCGTGCGTTCCAAGACTCATCTTAATGAATGAACGTTGGAAAAACAATCAATGCTGGATAATTTTAAATCTGTAAAATTGGCGAAAGTTTCAAGAAAATTACCATATTTATTGAATATGACCGTAACCTCGGGCGAAAGGGATATATAGGAATAATTTCATGGAAATTTTACAGAATATGCATAATGCTCACTTCATTGATATTCTTTATTGCATGTGTTTTTGCATTCAACGCAAATTACTAATATCGTTTCCTGATGGACAGAATTTTAAGTATATTAATCTAGCCTAGAAGCATGTTTAATTTATTTCTCGATAGTTCACCACCGCAGCAGACTCATCAAAGTAATTTTGAGGTTCGCCGTACAGCAAGGGAATAGCAAAAGGCCGGAGGATTTATTCTTGCAGAAAACTCTTGTATGACTCCTGCCCACTTCGGTATGCATTTTGATCAACCTTTGAAAATTAAAAAGCCTCAATGTTTACACTCAACGTCCTCGTGTAGAAATGATGGCGAACCGAAATTCGTCGATGAAACTGCGCGATCTGCAATAATGGCTGAAGACTCTCTTTCCGTTATTTCTATTCCATCGCCCGAAGACAAATGTTGCCTTTTAAGGGGATCATGAGACTCGGAGGAGTAAGGAAAGGTGGGGGGGGGGAAATAGATCTGTTGTGGAAAACTAAAGGAGACAGACAAATGGGGGCATTATGGAAGGGTGCCTCTGCAAGGCTGTGCATTGTGTTACTCAAGTTAATAATGCATTGTTGGCGACCGGGATCCATGGCGTCTGACCTACTGCTGGTTTCCCACTGCCTGTTTCACCCATTTTTCTCCACCCCTTCCCATCCTCTACCCCTCCCCTAATGCAATATACTAGTATAGTTAAACTTTTTTGATTCCCTCTAACCAGTTTGGCGCGGGAGCAAAAATTATTGCCTTGCCACATCCGATCAGTTCAGTGCAAAATTACAGATTGGGACGAGAAATAATTTTCTTTGGGTTTATTCAGGGAGGAGATGAAAAGATTTGTGCAAATTCCGCCAGGTGTTTTTCCCCTGCTCATTTTGAAAATTAGTTCGTGGATCGTGGGCATGTTCGATAATTCGTTCTCCATATATTTTGAGATAGGTTACCAACCTGTTGGAAGAAACACAGGTATTATGCATGAGAGCGCTCCAAATATCATATCACTCTAATCTCTTGGGTGGAAAAAGATTAGTGTGTTTTCACATCAGAGATGATGGTTTTGCAAAAAATTTCATTTAGAAATGTATACGATTCATATAGAAATCCGTAATATTATGTACTCACTTTTAGTTCAAATGTACTTCAACTTTAAGCACTTAAGTAGACACTTCATCATCATCTACAAATCGGTCAGAGTTGTTGTATCTACGCACAAGAAATTAAATGTGATCAAAAGTTTGTGATCCATGATCATACGTCGTTTTAACGCTGCGTCGAAGAAATTTACAATGACCAAGCGTGAAAATGAAACCTCGTTAAATCATGCGCATTCGATGAGTAGGGAAGCCTTATCGGAGTGGTGAGAATACATTTGACGTATTTATATGCACACCGATGGTGAAACAGACCCGGAGGTTATAAATATAGCACAGTTGAGTTAACAGTTCATAAATTGAATAAATCCGACAGGTCAAGGCAATGTAAATGCGCTCTCCTCCGAGGAGCAGTGTGGTAAGAGTTGTGGGCTAGTACAATATGGATTGTGACACATTGTCCTCCTTGAAAACTATTTACGTTCCTCATATTGGAACTTCAATAGATTTATGCTTTATTGCTATATTTTCAAGATTCTCATGGGCTGACTGAGTGCGGATTCGTGACTTCTGCCAACTGGCGTGCTGTAGGGAGATGAAGCCATTGATTACATTCCCTCTATTTTCAGTGATTATGAAACCTAATTAATATGAGCCAAACGAAAGTTAAATCCAATTTTCGGAGTAAAACGCGCCCCCAATTACTCGCTACACAGACCGTATTTCTTGACGTATGGACGTAGTGCTGCATCATAAAAGATTTTATATTCCAATCAGCTTTTTCCTAGACTTTATTATGAAATGATTTAAGAAATGCTTCAGTGTTAAAAGTGTTATGACAAGAGTGAACCACCCTGGAAGCCTGGCGGATTGGGCACAACTTTAAAAAGATTCAACTTGATCATTGTCAAAATGCTCTTCTCCTCCAGTGTTGAATTCAAGATAGCTGTGTTAAATTCTATCGTTAATTCCTCAAATATAAAGTTACAGCAACGTCTTGACCAAATAATTACTTAGGATGGAGTCCAAGTGACCTCCTCTCATAATTATGAGTAGTTGTTGATTTTTAGGCTCAAATAATCATAAAATGGTTTGAAATATGTTGCAAGCAATCATGATAGCAGTTGCATTAATTTTCAAGCAGTAATATTCATGGGTGGTCACCCTCCTTAAACTCAATGATTCACCACCCCATATTAATCCAATCTACCTAAATGTTCGACCACCAAAAAATTTGACCCAACCTTGTTGCATCTCCAATATTTTGGATACAACATACACAATATTCCTGAAGAACGGCTCGAACTCGCTACTCGGTGAGAAAAGTATCTCTTCAAATCTGTGCAAAAGCTTTATCAGGCCGCGGAATGTGAAGTTGTCAGAGGGATAAATACACGTTAGGGCCTTGATGTGTGAATTCCTCAACCCCCTGGGCTTACCACGAAGTTAACTCTACCCCCATCTGTCGAACCAACCATCGGTTTGATAACTGTGGTTTTTGTTTATATGTCCGTTGCAATATCTTAATTGCTGACTTCGATATTTTGTCATTGAAACTCCAAGTGATGCAATTTCTTAAAGAATGGGGTCTTTGTGCGAGGAGCGTCTCTTAAAACGGATCTGCATGCTTCTCTATTTGCGTGGGAGTCCATAACCCGTGATTAACGTTAGAAAGCGGAACGGACTGAAACTGCCTCATGTGTGACAGCTGGTGGAAACTTTGGTTATTCATTTATGCGGACGATGATTCCAGCCCAAAAAAAGTTTTGATGAAATGGTAATGATGGATTCACGGATCCATTGAGGTTTCAGAAAAATTATATCCTACACTTGTCTATTTCTTTCTGGCTGAACAACTGTTTTCCTAAAAAACCCTTTCCAACTACAACTATATAGTACCGGTATTTCTAAACCTCACATAGAGGTTATGATTAAAAAATAAATTCCTTTAATTTTTGATGGATGAGTTTTAGTCAGAGTTACAGAGATTTCAGTTGTATCCTTGTGCAACGGAAAAGCCGTATGTCCCTCTAATCATTCGGTTATTTCTTTCCTTCCTCTCATACATTAATTGTACTAAAAACGCGATTAATTGTTGATAAATTATTATTCACGTAGATATGGCTCGAAGTGTTAACTCCCATTAGTTTAATAATATTGATCGAAAATACCATCTTATGTTACTCAGCAAAAGTATGTAGTAAAATAAACAGAGATAAATTGATGATTTAGGTCATTAGATTAGGAAGGTCAAGGCAGAAGAATTATAATTAATTTAGGAGTAAAACCCAAACCCTTGAGGTCGTATGAATATTTTATATCTACAGTCAACATCCCGAAATTGTTCACCCTTAGAGGTTTCTTAAAATTTCTCGCTGAACATCCTCTTAGAGGACCAATATTGGGAATCACATTATCTTCAAACCTATCTTGAGGTTATAGAACATTAGAAACCTCTGCGGAGTCATTAAAAAAAAACTACGGTTTACTTTATAAATATTGAGGAAAAATTGTAGGAAAAGTGAAAAAGGGTTATTTTTCTCTTTTCAAAAACCTCATTTAAGAATGCGCAGAATATTGAGCAGAGGAAATTAATTTTCGAAAGAGGCAAATACAGAAAAAAGTCACCCGCTTCGTGTTAAAAAAATTGTTATTTTTTTAGTTCCCTGCAAGCCACCACTAGGGTGTGTTGCAGGGGGTACAGTAAACACCCCAAACTAATTTGGACCCAAAATACCTTTTCCCCCTAGCACGTTGAGGCAACGTTATTCTGATCCCTTAAAGTTCGTGGGAAAATGACATCTTAAATCTACTTGTGCTACGGTTAATATCTCTCGTTTTCTAAGTTTACGTATTTAAACTATTGAAAATCTTGAGTTGGAGGTCATTATAAAAGCAAAAATTACATCCAAAAAAATGCTGCATAAATGAAAATAGTTCAAGTTTTTAGTCTTCTCTCTGAAATATAGCTCCGAATGACACTGCTAGCTGAGATCATAGCAAGAAGTAAAGAGAAACTGGCTGCCGAACAGAGCGGTTTAAGGTAGCGTTTTTCCTTAACACAACTCGAAAGCAGAACTGCATTAATATCAAGTACGACTGATTGATCTACCCGAAAATAATAACATCGAATGTCAGTGGTAACCAATTGCAGTGGCGGCTGGCGATTTGACACCCTGACACACGCCCTCTTGTCGTCTCGCAGGGTGAGATCTTCATGTACCACGTCCACACGGACGAATTGCACAGTCACGCGACTACTTAGTATTCATCTGAGTTGAGCCACTCCTATGGCGTAAAAATGCTCCAGATCAGGAAAGGGGTTACGAAAGAAGAGCACGTACAATCCACGTAGGAGGGCGAAGATTCCTACGGCAGGCATTCCTCGCAGTCAAGAGTCCCGGCGTGTGCGTGTGTAGGCAGGCACATTCTTCGTCCAAGTCGCCAATTCATCACGGGAGGCGAGATTGAGCGCCTCGCCAGCGTCGATGGAAGTCTCTCTCCCTCTCTCCTCTGTTCCCTTTTGTCGTCACGCGGCGCCGGAGCTCGGTGAATCTCGTCGCCAACGCGGGGCCGACGACACCTGAGTCTACCCGAGCCATCGTTGGTCGCCTCACCTTCGTCCTCGGGGTCCTTAGTTCCCTATCTACGTTAGCGCAGGTGGGAACAGAGCCTTTTTCATTTTTTTCTGAACCTTTTGCAATGACTCGCATCGTGGTTCCCATGAATATCGATTTTTGCCTTCGCTTGTCAAGTTTTTCGTGAAAAACTTTATTTTTCTGATTGCAAAAAAAAATTATATCATGCGAGAGTAGTGAAAGGTCCATTCTACTTTATGCGTATGTACACTTTTTACACTTCTTTTACTCGAGAAAACCGATGCTTTTTCAAATATACTTTGCACAAACCCCAACACACATGCCCGGACATCAATTAAGTGAAATATTCCAGCGTTGAAAAATTCAGGAAAATTAAAAAAAGAATGATTTGCTTAATAAAGAATATCCTTTGAAAAGGAGCACATTTATGCTCGGTGAATTCCATAAATTTTCACCGGACGATTTTCGTCGAAACTTCTGGTGACCGAGGTGATTATTACAGCAAAAGTGGTTTTTATCGTGTGGAAAGTAAAAGAGTTTTCACAATTTTGTATTTTTTGGGAAAACATAATTGATTTTTATTGTTGGTAAAATTCCGTGTGGCGGGGTTATTGGAGATAACTGGTCGAACCCTAAGGCGAAGATTACTCGGGTTTGCTTTCATCACCGAGGATATCATTATCACCTCACACTATAGCGGCAGATTAGATATCACAGATAACGTGGCAGAAATATATCTCAGCTATGAAAGATTTAGATCAGTTTTCTTACCTCACGCAATCCGCGACCACAACCAAACCATAGATTAGGGTCCGAAAAATGTTGATGGAATGACCCTTTCGGTACTCACCATTCTTTTTACGCATAACGTTCACTACACCGAAATTACATAATCTTAGGCTGGTTTTTTATTCACACCGCCATTCTGTAGCTGAATTTCTTCAATAACTGAGGAATCTTCGTGAACACTGAACGTTACGATAATATGCAGCGCTTGAAAATTAAGCTTGTAGTCCCCTGTATGGAGTTAATTTGGTGGCAGCATTAGCTGGCCATCCCTAAGGTCGGCCCTTTCCCCTTTGGAGGACCGGATGAAAGACAATGAGCTGAGTACATAGTAAAAATTTGATTATAACGCAGGTAAAAGCCATCCATAATATAAGTAAATGGATTTATTGAGGCGAATCCAAGGGTCTTTCTTTTAACCATCATGTTAGAGAAAAAAGAAGTTGAAATATGGTGAAAATAATCACGCGTATTCAAATGAAAGCAATGGAAAGAAAGATTTTTTCTGCATAACCTTTAAAACTATGCCATACAATTTAGGAATTTCGTTCGATAAATAATGAAAAGGTAATTTTGTAAAATGAGTTCTCTCCTGGTAATGCACGAGAAAATACTGATGGAGGCGCAAGAAACCACGAGAAAACCTTATAATACAGTTATAAAATTAAAAAATGTAGCATTATTGATGACATAATCTGAGATATTGAAGTGTGAATAGTATTAAACATAAATTGAATAATAAATCGAACAATGAATTCCAAGTTCAAAACGAGATAAGGATATAGGCATCCTTAATTATAGTTCCTAAATGTGTATGTATGTTGATATGTGGGCCGCATCAACCAGTGTGTTAGGTTTATGCAACTTCCAACGGAGGTAAAAAGTTAATTTGCCCGTAAATACACCTGGTTTTTCAAAATCAAAGTATGGTCTCTCTACTCTTTTTACAGGTCCAATCACGTAAGACGTTTTTGGGAAGAATTTTCAACAAATATTGTTCAAGTTGTCACAAGGAAGAAAATCCTATAGCCAATAAAAATAATGAAGAAGAACTCCAATACCGGTATTTCGGTCACCAGGTGACCATCTACGGGGAGATAATCGAAAGGGAACGTGAACTTGGAAGAAGACTATGCATCAGGCACTGTCCAAAGTCAAGTCATTTCACTTGACCGTCCGGTGACCGAAATACCGGTATGGGAGTTCTTCTTCATTATTTTTATTGGCTATAGGATTTTCTTCCTTGTGACAACTTGTTCAACAGTCAATAGCTCCACATCCTCTATTTTTAAATATTGTTCACCTGCAATAAATATTTTTAGATTTTGATTTAGTTATAGCATATAGTACGTCCCGGAGATGAGTGGTACCTTAGTGGGTAAACTATTCGTTACTTCCTTGAAGATCCCGGCTACAATTCCCGTGTGAGGTCATTGGGCAACCCCGTATAAAATATACGTGATAATTTTATAGTTACCAAAACTTTATTAGAAACCCTATCGTTTTGCAGAGAAAGGAACTACTGCACCACCGGTAATATGTGAGATTAACGCACCTTAAGACCCTGTTCGGGGTGGGCTGTACCTTAACCGATCAAAGCCAACCTTCAGACTAATTACTGTGGACGTGAGAATAAAATCATCGGCTCAATTTACAGGCGAGTAAATTTTCGATCGTTTGCGAGAGATGTGTGATTTCGCAGTGAGTAAGATTTTAGGGTGCAGATTACCTGCCGTCATTTATCAGGGTCTTCAAAGTTTTCATCATCATACGAGTTATTACGTGTGCTGAAATATGTGCTCAGTTTAACGTCCTTCTTGCGCCATTATTATCTTGGCGATTAAACACTCGGAAAGAGCCAGCATGCCTCCAAAATTTTATGCAATACTATCATGTCGTTGTTGACGATAATAAGGTTTTACAAATCTAGCTTCTGTACGCTACACGCGATCTGATTCGGTAATAAATCCATATTAATGAGGGTCCCATATACTAGCAACATATTCTAAATGAAGCCTAACCAGCGAAAGATAACATTGCTCTTTAACCTTTTCATCACATTCCCCTAATGTTCTTCGATGATATCCGAACATTTTTGTCCACGTGTATGTTTCACCTGGAGAGATCATACGAAATCATCAAGCCGTTTATAACTTTTCCATCTATACGTTTCCAGCGAAAAGACGTCCGACGTTGTTGCCACACGTGTATTTCACACCTCGCGTTCTCTGGCTCAAGGAGTAAAAGACTATTGGCGATAGAAGTTGGGCAACAAAGGAAGACACCTCACTCGACACCCGTTTTGCCATGATGCGCGGTCTGCATTCGAGAGATAGGGATATCCATGAGTGCGGCTGCACTGATTTTTAATGAGTGCTCGTGCAGCGAGTGCTCGGAGATAAGCGAGCGAACACAAATCGCCCCCTTCTCCCTTTAAGCCGCTCTGCTCGCTGCCGAGGAGAATCCGATCCGCGATAATACGCGCGGATGTGTATAGCGCGTCAAGCGATTGGAATAAATCCGCTCCCCCCAGTCTTCCTCACCTCCCGCCTTCAAAAAAACTCGATAGGGAAGATAGCACTGCGCCAAACCACTCTGTCCGCTTTACCAGAATTCACCTCCAAACTGGAAAGTGACGCTGATATAAAGGCTCTATACCCCGAAACATTTGTCTTGATAATCGTGCGATACGCACCGTCAATGCTCACTGAAGTGTCCCTCGTCCTCACATTTAGTGCGCCACATTTGTGCTGAAGTGTAATGGAATTCCTGTGCCCCAAACAGCAGGGTCATAAGAATGTAACACAGGTACTTATGCACTGTAGGTCTCCTTACGTAGATAACAAAGAGATTTTACTGCCCAAGGAAAGGAGCAGATAATAAACTAAGAGAATTCACTTGAAAATATCTCAGTTATGAGTTATTCAAAGGGTAAGAATGTTTACGAACAGCGTATACTGATGAGGGGGAGGGAGCATAAATCTTCAAGAAGATGTAACAAAATAGCACCTGACGGGTACTATTAGTATCAATGAACGTAAGACGCTCTATTTTAGTTTTTTTACCTCTTGCTCTGCCCTCAGTTTTATCCTAATTTCGAAGAAGCTTCAGAATCGATGCAAAGATAAAATACCGTTTTCTATCCTTTCGTGCATGAATCAGATTACAAGTGACTTTGGTTTTGTACGTCATGTTATCGAACTTCTTGGTATAGGGGCGTAATAATTGGACAATCGTAAGCAAAGTTTGGGTACACTTTTTGGGGCACCAGTTGAGAATAATAGATGCTAGAAGATGGAATGCTAGTATAAATTTCTCTTCGTTTAGTGAGTACTTTTGCTATTAATCATTCCTTTTTGTCGCGGACAATAGCGTTTCTGTGTATAGTCAAGTCCACATTGAGCGTATACTGTGCAATTAACCACCAATTAATGCAAACAGCTGATCCAGGCAATTTATTAAAACCATTGTATAGATGCAGCTATCCAATATTTTGGTATTTCATGAACTCACTTCATTATTGTATTTTATGGCACATATGTGCAATAGAAAAATCATAATAATGTCATGTACACCGGAGATTCCATCCCATATTTTCCAGTACTCTTGGATTCTTTACCTGCCCTGTGATATATTTTTTATACTTCTTGGGTTTACTCTGCATTTTGTTTCATTTTTTAATCCACTCAATTTGGTTGGGTTTTTAGATATTAAGGCCAGGCGTTTAGTTCGTTTGAGGACCACGAAAAATTTGCAATGAGGCGTTTCTCTCCCAGAAATCTGTCAATTCAGCTTGCTGCCAAAAGTCCAGTGTCAAGGAATAACCTTGCTCTTCAATGAAGTTTTTAAAGCAGTGGTAATGAATCAACTTGAAAACACCTGATCTGTAATGACACAATTTCAGTAACATAGAGATGGAGAAATATCAAGTGTAGAACTGGCATATTTGAAATTTAATTTTACCCACGAGAGATAAAGGATCAAAATAACTGTAAGTGAACACTCCAAGGAAAAAGTACTTTGTTTCATTCCAACCAGGCCAGTGAGCTCTCTTTATCTCATCTAACCCTATTTTATTACCCCTATTTCTACTAGCAGCTCCCGTTTCATGCGTAGAGAAGTATATCTCACTGTGATACTGTAGTGAATGAACCTATAGTTATCATGGTCTACGTTATTTGAATTATTGTGCACATATATTGAAACTAAAAATTATGATACAAACGAAAATTTGATATTACATGCCTGATATAGACCCTTAGCTACACCACATTAGTGACTTGTAGGATAGCATCTACATGTAGATAAAGACTAATTACAACGTCAAAATCTAATAAATTTATTTTTAGTCTATTAGTCACTCTGGAATCCATTTAATTTTTATTGCTGTCATTATTAGCGCTTCAGAAAATTACTAATACACCATCGACATTTAAGAAAAAATAAAATTCAATGTAACCATGGCTAAGTTTGGGAGATGATAAAACATTTCCTTAGCAAAAGAATGCCAGCCATATTGGTTTTTCAAGTTGTTTTAACATACATTAAAATAATAATTCGATAAAAGTATTCGGATTTTAATGATGGATCGAAGTTGTCGTCAATGGATATATATTTTCACATGTTAGGGAAAGTTGCTTTGGATTAGTTAAAAATTACAAATGTTTTATGCCACTCCCTGGTAGATTCTTAATGATGGAACCATATAATTACAAGCTCTTTGTGGCAATCTACGAGGTGTCTTATGGGGTTTCCACGTTATTTGATCGTGCACGAGTCGGTAGAACGGAAACGGCCTCCCGCTGCGTTAAAGGTCACCGCTAAATAGGAGCTCAAACATGTAACTACGGCGACGGAGGAGGGACGTCAGCCTTTACAGATGCACATCGCCGAATGCTTTCTTCACAATATCACGTTTTAATTTATGCACGTGTTTTAGAAAGCTATTTAGAAACGCGCTTAACGGTTGTATGCCACCATGAATACCTGACTTGTTTCGTGTTTATCCCCGTCTCTTTTTCTAGAACCACTCTTTCATTCTCCCATACGATTGTTTTCTCTCTCATTCTTCCTCCTCCTCTCTTCCTCCAAATACCTTTCCTTTTCGATGGTCACGAAGAAAGAATTTTCAAGACGTGCTCTCCATTACGTTCCTTTCTTCTGGGGCTGATGTTATGAACGCGAGTGATGGCGTTGAAATCTGACAATATCAGCACATTCTGGAATGGGAATAGCGAATTTTGCCCTGTGTTCAGAATAAAAAAAGAGCTCTTTTTTCATATAATGCAAAAGTAGCACATGGTTAGCACTTTACTCCATAAGACTTTGTCATTTCTTCTTCGTTCAGGTGTTTGGTAAAGTCTGCATTTACGCCTCTGGAAATTAATTCTGCTACGAAGAGCTGAGAGCATCCGTATGAAGAAGCGATTTACACTTGATAGATTCTAATCACCGCAGACAAAACATCAAAGAGTAGATTAAGAGCAGTAGACTTAGATTTTTCTACTTGAGTCATCTAATATCGTATTATTAGGTAAAATGATTTAGGAACATATTTGTTGGAGTAAAATTTTATCTCGATTTTACAAGTACTGAGAACCGCTTACAAATATTTCTCCATGTGAACAGCAGCATTCATCTTACCACTAAGTCAGTGTCATTGACTTTCAGGGTCGATCCAAAAAATAAGTGGTATGTTTCTTGTCGCCTTGTTCGGCTCAAAAAGCGTTATCCACAAAGAGTTTGTGCCTCGGGGACAGGCAGATAACAATAAGTTTTACTTACGTCAAAGGGTTTGTGTTCCAGTAACAGACAGTGGACAGTAAGTTTTACGTGGAAGTTCTCAAAAGGTTGTGGAAAAGAGTGCAAACCGTCAGGTAGGAGATCTTTGCCAATTGGAGGAGGCAACTCGACAACATGCTATCCCACACCGCCTTCTGAACCGCCGGACTTATTTTTGTTCTAACATAAGGAGCTTAAAAGGCAACCATTTTGGAACGATGTACAACGTCAAAGAGATCGTGACGAAGTTTCCGTCGGCGCCTTCCTGGTAGCGCATAACGACTGGATGGATTTCGTGTGCCGATGCTCAAGTGTGCTATTTTAAAGAATGTCAATAATTTTTCATTTGATATCTTCACGGATTTATTCTCCTTATTTTTGAGACATATTGTAACTCTAAGCTATAACTAACTCAAGGAAATACTATCCTTGGAACCATTAATACACACTACAATAACTCATTTTTTTACCTATGCATACTTCTTTTCTTCCTTAATTCTATCCAAAATGCATACTCCTCTCTTCCCTCTACGTCGCTTTCCCAACATTCTTCTCCATATTGCCGTCTTCAGCGTTCCATTAACTCTCAGACCCTCCTACATCCATGACCAACTGAAGGACGTAAAGAACAATTTTCAACCAAACCAACTTCTTCAGGGTGAAGAATACAATTTACGATCACAAATGGTAATGTAGCCTTAAAATCACTAAAATATTTTATATAACTCAACACTGAAGTTTTGCAATCGTGTTCAATTTCACTTTGAATTTCATTTACTATTATGATGATATTTATGCTTTTGATATTATTTGCAAGTGTTGTGAATAATTTAGACCGTTTGTATATGCATTGAAGTCCCGCAGTTAGTGTGTTTCAATTAGCGCGTGTGATTTTTCTGCCGGCGCCTTGCACGCCTTTAAATTTCCGCTGCCTTGCCTATAAATTGCATTCATTTTATTGAGCAGCTGAGGCATCACTTTATTCAGAGCGGAAGGGACTGAATTCACGCGTAAGTATAAATGCTTCACGTGAGACTTGGCAATAGACGCAAAATAGACGGTGGATCACGGATGGCTTGATGAAAATCACTAATAGCAAATCGTGCACCTGCTGTTTATTACTCTAGTGTCTCATTAAAAGACGAGAAAATATCAAAACATTTCCATAATAATAACAGTGCTCGTGAGCAGAGGAGTATTTAATTGGCTCCTTTTATTACAAAATCACTCATTGCTTGGATGGTAATATCATTTTTATTATGATATTTGGAGAATTTTTATACTTCAGCGGCCATAATACTCCTAATTTCTCCTCCTGGTCCATTTGTTCAAATGCGTGTTCTTCAGGTTAAAACATATTCTTGAAAGTTAGTTTAATATTGTTGCCTCTAGGTTATTGAGAATATAAATTACTCAGAAAACAATTACATTTTGGATAAAAAATATTTCTATTATCTACAATAAACAATAATATATTAACCCTGTCTATTCACCTCATGTACTCTGCTTTCTTCTGTCTTAGCATTAAATAATATTATTTTGCTTTTTTTGCGAAGATACACGTACACACACAAACACAAAATATATGCCTCTTCGTAGAAGACATTTTAATTTCGTTTAGTAGGTGATGTAAATGACAAAAAATTACGACTACTTAGTTGGTTCGTCGTCGCTATTCGGACGGAAGTATTTCCACTGCAATATTCCTGGCGGAGTAATAGTATCTTCTATCGAATCGCTATTTTGGACAGAAATAGATTCGCGTGGAAAGGAGTGGAAGGGTCGTGTTATTATTATTTCGTTTTTTTACTAGCCGAATAGTTGAATGTGCCCTCATTTTTTTTGTAGCTAAAAATGAAAGAGATTGCTCGTTTCATCATCTGCCTTCGGTCGCCCTCTTCGATACAAAAAAGGAGGAGGAAATAAAACCGGGAGCGAACGGCAGTTCAGTGAGCGAGTTGTGTCGAGAGATATCCCACTCGATATGAACAGGGCGCTCAAAAACCTTCTCCTCTTCCTCTCTCAATCCCCCACCCCCACCCCTCCCTCTCACTCCACCTAACCATAGCTTTCTCCCTCTTCCTCTCTCACTCCTAACCTCTCTCTTTCTCTCTCTCTGCCTCTACCATCTTTGAAATCTTTCGTTCCGTGATCAGCTCCGCAATTTTTCAAAGCTGCGACTTGGCAACAGCGCACGATGGGAGTTCCTTTTGTTCCTCCTTCCATTTTTTCCTTCCTCCTCGTCCCATCGCCTCTTCGCCCATCTCTTCCGTTTTCCTACCGGGCTCTCCAGGGGGTCCGCCCGCCACCTCCTCTCGTTCCTCCCCTCCCGTCCGCACCCCTTCATCACCTCTGCTCTCCCCTCCGCCCTTTGGCCATCCTCTTGGTGCTGCAGCCGATCGCTCGCTCGCTTTTCCTCTCTCTCTCTGTGCTCCGTCCTCAACACTTGTTCCCTAAGATCAAAAACAGTCTCCGACGAAAATAAGTGGACTGTTGCAAGGAAAAGGAGACCTTATCCTAAACTGTTTACTTAATTATACGTATGCCGAGGGTCTATGAGCAAGTTTTTCAAAGGATAGCTGCGAAATCCTTTTTTATGATAAAGGGTCATAAAAAATAAGGCGGAAACCGGTGATACGTGCCGCAAGGAGGGCGATATTTCTGTCTCCTTTTTCCCCGCGAGGGAAACGGATTTGAAGAAATGCTTAGGAAATTGACGAATGGCGTAAAGTACAGAGTAGCACAATATTTAGCCGAAACACTTCGAGGTACAGGCCTATATATGGCGATTACAGCGGATTATATCCACACGTGTATCTACATAATAACCCAGTAAGACGCCGCGAGGGCGTGTGGCTGGGAATGTTAGACCATCAGAAATGCAGACACAATCATTACATCTCTGCACAGATACTAGTTCGATCATGTAATCGAACAAAGACGTAAGATGCTTACATGCAAAAATGTTTAAATATAAACAAATATTTAATAGCATTACAACAGCGTGATGTACAGGTATTCAATTCAATAGGGAAAAATGTTTTTAAAAGTTTCCATTTAAAATTCATGCAGGATATCAACTAAATATATACACTACCAATGCTAATTATTCCCTTTGAGCTTGCGATCATAACTATTTTGATCTCTAATCTTACGCGGAAGAAACCACATTTTAACTCTATCCATCTACATCTAAATTCAGCAAATACTATATTCTAAAAAGACATTACCATTGAAATAGAGCATAGCTCTTTTAACTTCTTATCACACTCCCTCTTCTAATCTATCTCCCTGATTTTATGTACGTGATCTAATCAACCATAATACATCGGAGCTTGTAATAACTCTTGAACATCTTCAGATAAGTAACCTCCATAACATTTACGAAGTAAATTTAACCTGTATTTCAACCTACGGTCAACTAATGTTTCCCATCATAATTTTTCCAATGGTATTGTGACATTGTTAAGTTGTACATAGCAACTCTTCATAACCTAACTGATCTACATTGCAACCGTAGTTTTCATGACAAAGTAAAAAGAGTTCTGCTTCAAGCGAAAAACGCAATCTACCATGGTAATACATTTTCTTTGTGCTTTTCATATCCAATAAATTAAATTTGCACCATCTCTTTTCAGAACAAATAATATTTCTACCACCATCTTTATTTACTTGGCACAGATTGTACCACTAATATTGATAGGTAGACGAGCCCGTCAAAACAGGGGAAAGGGTAATACAGGTATTTCTATTGTTTTGCGAAGATCCATAAAGGATCGCATTGATGTCCTTAAATTAGACTCCCATTGGTTTTCTCATTCAAATCCTTTGAAGAATATCCCTCTAACTTGTTCATTTCGCTAAAACGGTGGAATAAATCTGGGGAAAATATATTTTCATTATGGAACCCGTATTTTTTTTGTATATTTCATGAAATGATTATCGGTATTTATTGCATACTTCATTAATTCCGTTTTTGTAAACAAACTAAGACAGACTATGACATCATGCATGCCTCTCCCCTTTCTGAACTCAGTTGATCATCCCCCAAGTAATCATGAGCGAAGTCAAACTTTTTGTTCTATGTTCCTCACATATGACTGCCTTCCTCTTTTTTGTGATGGAAACTAACACCCAATTGATGATGATGTGTATCACTTTAGCTGCATAAGAAATCAAACTTATTTTTCTATTCAATATTCCTGGCATTTGACTAGCTGCCTTTCCATTTTCGGAATGGAAACTAACACTTATCTGACGAAATCCCCTAGTCAAACCGCTCCTTCATCAATGCTACGAGTCAGCCTAAAAAAGCTCTATCTTCCACGTTTTCCTAAATCCTTAATTAGTTCCACGGGTATATTATCTAACCTCACGACCTTATTTGGTTTTAATTTCATCAATTCCCTTCTATTTCGCAATCAAGTATTCTTAGACACAAGCTATCACCATTTACGTCATAGACTCTTTCTCTGTCAACATTTTTTGCCCTAATATTTTTACCAGCATAAGTCCTCTATGTATTTTTCCATTTCTCTTGGATCTGTCCCGATTTAATTCCATGGAAATTTTCCCCGACTTATATTTGATTGTTTTCTCGGTTTTCCCCTTTTTATTTTCGTGCAGTGCTTTCTCTTTCCTGTTTACCGTACCAATTTTACCCTTCCCGACTTATCCGATTCCAATTTCAATCCTAGCACCGCGGGACCGAGTCCCGCGGTACTAGGACTTACATTGGAATGAATGTCCATCGTCGTTTCGTTGAATAATCATTTGAGGTGGTTTTCAGTTGCATTCCTCAATAGTGTTTTTGTATTTTCGAAGTGACACTATCATTCATTAGCCGCCCCATTGACATAAGACGACTTCAGCAGTTGCCTCGCTGAGGAACAGACACTGGACAACATTTCGTCTGCCTCTTTCCCTTTGTCATATCTGGCTTGTGTGACACTACCAGGCGCAAAAATCATTGATCCTGCCAGCACAGTCCCAAGAGTGTTGAGCCCACAGAAGCCCTTCCACTATGCTTAGTTTGTAGCCAATGTTTTCCCAGGATCCCTAATTTTCAATACATTTACCTGCATCTCTATTTTACGCTCCCTTCATCGTATATCAGGACTAGTGGCGCGCGAAGTTAAAACCAACTAACACGTCATTTAGATAATGGCAGGAAAAAACTCTTTTTAAAAAAAGAGGAAGACTATAAATTGTGGAACCGTTTTATTCTGTGTGTTGGAGGAATTAATTTTAAAATATTTCACTTCATACACTTATCCTACTTTATCTAGTAATTGTAACTTGTTTGTGCACTGTGTGGTTTTAAGTTAATATCCCATGATATGTAAACTAAAGAACCTTGCATCTATCTAAGACTATCAACTTCCTAAGCGAAAAAGCTAAATGAGTATGTTTAATTTTTCTCCCAATTCCAATATAACATGAAATCTACCCTTTCCGTATCCGTATACACTTACCGCTCAGATTTATCGCTTAAAATACTTTGAGGAACAGAATAATAAAATTTGTTTAATAGGAAGTTGTCTTTATTTAAATGTTGTTTTCTGTGCATTCTTTAGTAGCACATATTGCGGTAGGAGAGCAATTCCTTGTTTTCCTCTTCCTTGCCTGCTTGTCGCCATTCTTGACTCTTCCTCGCTATGTCACTGTGCTCTAACCTATCAAGGGAAAGCGGATCTCTATAACGGCTCACGGACACGGAATTCCCACCGATGCCACTTCTTAGCATCAACATGGAACGTGAGTCAACGGCCGACATAGAAGCAAGCAAGCATCCCATCATGGCTCAGCCCCGGCCAGGAAGGAGCAGGACTTCCGTTACAACGACAAACTCACTCCTTGAAAAAATATGCGTCGGACTTCTCTCCTTGTTTTCTTTTCCCTCTCTCTCTCTCTCTCTCTTTCCGCATCTACTCCCTCCCCTTTCTCTCTGTGGGGTGGGGGGTGAGATCCCTGCAACCCTTCGCCCTCCCATTTCACCCTTATCTTTCCCCCCATCATCCCCTTCGAAGAAGAACATCCCTCCTCCTTTCCGTCCCTCGAAGACCGTTCCTCCTTCGCTCCAACCTGGGTTTCTCCGCCTTCCCCGTCTCCTATCTTCCCCTCTGGGTCCTCTCTCCGACTAGCTCGCGGGCAGAAGCGGTGGTGGGAAGTCGTCTTACATTGTCAACAATCCTTCCCCGTGGAATAGTCTCGCGAGGGAGAGGGGGAGTCGACGTCCTGTTGGGTGGGATCCATTGTGTGGGCATGAGGTCGAGCTCGAAACTCTCGTATCTCAAGCATCCGTTCGTTCCTGTGACATCGAAAGTGAGTCTTTCCAGGCCGATGTTTCCTGCAACCGAATCGTCCTACTTAAAGGAAGTCAAAGTCTTTCATTTGCTTTTATTTTTTTAAGAAACAGAAGGACGGCGGCGTTTTAATTTTTGGTCTCTGATGCGTTGTCTTCTCCAGCCGCAGGTCGTACTCAGTTTGCCAATTTTAGTCGGCTAAGGAATCCGTAAAAAAACGTCTCCTCTTTGATTAATGCAAGTGTTCATGTGTGTTTTAATTATATTAGTATAACTTTAAGTAGGTGCTGAGTGAATATAACATTTGTCTGTGTGGGTGTGAATTGGCATGCTTTTGTTAGTTTTGCCCGTGGTTTCATTCTGCTTTACGGGTGCTGTCCTAACTACCCCCGCCACACACCCATGCGGCGGCTTTCGGGGTATTATTTAGATGTATGTTTATTCTTGGTTCCATTCAAGCAGACAAGGGGGCAGATATTTTATTCGATACCAGTTTATTTTATGCGCGTTTTAAACGTATTTCATTAGTCTCTTGATGTTTTTGCTTTTGCATCTATCTTTACTCTATACCATTGATTTCTATGTTATGTTTATTCTATGTCTACTCTTATTTTGTAAATACTGAATCGGAAGGTAAAGATTTTAGATTCACGGTACCTCCGAAGCCATAGAAAAATAAAGTCCATTGACTAAAAAATTTCGCAGAATAAAAATGCAACTCCATTTATAACTTTGTGTTATACCGATATATTCTAGTTGGGATGCTTCAATATTACAATAGGATTCTTTTTCTCGATGAGTTATTTTTATTTAATAGTTTAAGACAGCGCGTCCATATTATTTATAATAGATAATTGGATCTTGATCTTCTCTGGTACTGGGCAGGAACAAGTTCCAGATGAATCGCTTTCTATCAATTTACATCAACCTTGAGTATATTTGAATATGTAAATTATAATTTAGCAACATTGTCGAGGTTAACAGGGATGAAGGAATGGAAAAAAACACTTCAATTTATCATCAATTTCTCATTCCATATCGTAATATATCATCCCGAGCTGAAAGCAACTTTTATAATTTGCAAAACTTGAAAAAAAATAAACAGGTCGCATTAAAATTCCTGTTAAATAAACAGATTAAATCTCATAACGTTACCTGTTGAATCGATAATCCGATTTATAGGTGCTTTTTTCCAGCGATGTCATTCAGGTATTGAATATCTATGGCAATCACCGATTATCTCGTTTAATCCGATTTGATTTACTGATAAATTTCGTGGATTACAGATATTTCGGCTTCAGTTATTCCGCTGATTTACGTTAAATGACAGCGGCAGCTTTTGTGGTCGCCAGGTCAGCACGATACATAAAACTTGACTGTCTAGGTCTTTCTTCTGATTGTGGGATGGTGCGTCATTTTTCCAAATTTCACTCGTAGATAGCATTGCAGTCGAAAACTTTTCAGGTATCGACATCGCTCGAGTGATTTCGCTGGAACATCATCCATCCGCACGGTGGCATCGCGAGATCGCAGCGGACGTAATGGGGTGAGAGGGAATGGGAGGCGGGGGAGGAGTGGGGGAGTTGTCTTGGACAAGGAACGGGGTTCAATGGTCTTCGATGCCTTCCATGCCTCCCTGCTTCCTTCGGGTCGAACTCATTCCCTCTCATCTCGGTGTGCCTTTCTTGCTTCACCTCGTTGAGCGCGATCGGGGAAGTCAAGTAGGTTTCCTTCTCGTCGATGATGGATAGTTAAAGTCAATTGGATCCAATCGAATCTATCTCGCTCGGCTCATGCCAAAGATAGGTGAAGATGCGCGCTACCTATTGCGCACCACGGTATCAACTGGGCTACTGAATCACGTTTTATTCAATATTTTTGGTACCAATATTATTCAGTATATTTCTTACATCTTTAAAAAATATTGCCTAATATTATATACCAGTAATTTAAGCCTATACATACATACGGTTAGTAGGCATGGCATAGTTGGCATAGCTAAAATATCTTTTCGTATTTGAAAGAGATTTTCAAAGTATAAAGCGTTAGTACGAATTGTTTTCTTCTTTTACATACATACATATATATATATATATATATATATATATATATATATATATATAGAGGAAGTGCTGGAGACGGTGGGTGAGGAGAGGGGTTTGTTGAGAGAAATCCTATGGAGGCAGAAAAAATGGATGAAAGGCGTATTGAACGGTAGTGGAATGTTGAAGAAGGTAATAGAGGGGAGAATGTTGGGCAAGCAGGGAAAGGGCAGGAACAGGATAGGGATGTTGGACGGGATGAAGGGGGGAAAGAAGTACACCGAGATGAAGAGGGACCTGATATAGATTAGTTTGCTAGGTGGGGAGTCACAAAATGTTTGTTTGATAGCTGGGTCCATCCAAAAACCTACCTTAACCGGTAGATTACCTAAAAATAATAGTTATATACCAAGTCCAGAAAGCCGTTTTTACTTCCTCTCAATATATCCTTAATGTCAAATCAGGTCGATAAAACACCCTTTTATATGTTTCGAATATTTTATCGTTGTTTTTTTCTGATAAAATATCCAATGATCATCATTATATCCCTTTGAGTTAACTTGCATGATGTCTCTTGTAATATTATTTTATCCGAAATGAGTGCACTAACATTTTAAAACAACATTCCGGAGGTTATTGTGGTGGAAAGTGGGACGAAAAAAATATTTTCTCCGGGTGACATTCCCTGGGGGGGGACCCATCAACTAGCCGTCACTGGCGAGTGTGTCATAGTTTCGCCACCCCTTCGCTAAGCTATGCTTTTCTGGTCCATTAGTAGGGATGCTGGTTCTACCGGATTTATTGCACGGGGATAAAATTTAGCGTGCTCGTCCTTCGTTGTGGCTTATTTTCAAACAGTTCCAAGAGATTAAAGTCGTCCCGCACGTTGAGTAAAATGGTGAATCCGAAAGGCTAATCCGTTTTTGTGTCGGAATGAAAAAGAAAGTGAATGAAGTACATGCCTACGCGCACAGTGAATAATCCCCAGACATGGGGACGCCGGATTGCGTCCATGAATAAATAATACCTGTTATTTTATTCAACATTCCATCCCGAACGAACTCCGAATAAATCTGCGATCCTGAGACTTATTCGGAATTAATAATGTCAAGCACTAATTGAACCAGGCTGGACGAAACACTAAATGAAAAAGTACAGTTCTATTGAATGTCCACGTTGATAACGGACGTACTCCATTGGAAAAGTTTAACAATGGCACAAAGGGACTTACTACACCACACAATATAGGTAGTTTAGACCACAAGGATAAGATAAAGTAAATAAACTCCAGTGCAGATTGATGCAAATATTCTTTCTTTCCCCGAAAATCAGAAATCGTAATACTAAGGAATCGAAGTCATAGAAATAGTTAGGAAATTCGAATTACAAGTGATAACAAGATTAAATATATTTCACAGGATTTTAGCATGATAAAGGATACAATTATTTTCACTCAATTAATGATGCCTTTCATCCACGACAATATCGTTCAAGCGGATAGAAATTCCTTCCCCTGCATTCAATTAACGTTTACTACATTTTCCAATCAGCGTTCGATACCGGAAAATGTCATTAGATTCATCAAATTGTGCACATTATAACTTTCATGCTTCAACTAAACACATGCAGCTAAAATATTGGGCAAATTTAATAGTCATTATAGTGCATTGATAAGTATAATTATCTATTAGTATCTTCTAATTAGTATAATTAGAAGATAAAAGCTGGTTTCAAGAAGTCTTCGACCTCACATGGGGAAATATGATTCATATGCAGACGCTATGAGTTATTTCAATACGAACTATTTTCTTAAATTGTCCTTTACTTTCTGATCCTTTCGGAATAATTTTAACAATTTTTAAAAGCTGGGCCCTGCCTAACCTTCCTGTTTCCCTAAGAATATGATGATTGGTTTTCAACTAAGTGAATTTTATATGGCTTTCCAAATGGATAAAATTTAGCTTACATTCTGAGAGAGTTATTACTAAAGGCTTTTTGAGAATGGATAAATCTTCTAAGTCAAAGCGGAAGTTTATATTCGTGTAGGCCAAGAATAGGTAGTGTGTAAGACGGAAAAGTTTTACCTCCAAAACTTAAGCATTGAGCGGGAATGCCCAGCATAATTTAAGTAATGCGTTTGTGAGCATAAAAAAATGACGGTCATGAAGTTTGGTTATTTTCATTTAAACGGTTATTAATCGATTGATTGAATTTGCGCATCAAATGATGCTGTAGCACATTGGCGGTTGTAACTTATTCAACACCACTGAAGTACACCGACTCTTTAAGCTCTCGGCACGATTAGGTGAAGTATACTCCCTTAAAACAGATAAGATTTTGCCCAATGGACATCACTGGCTTGTGCCACCGTTGATCAATATATTTTCGGCGAAACAAGGTCACGGTATTCCTTAGTGGCCAGAGTTGTTGATATAGTATCGGTGCTGGTCAATTAATCATTGCCCGTAAAAAATGGAAAACTCTACTGTGAACCTCGAACGACGGACATCCTGAGGCATCAAAAGGGATGGGCCCTTTGAATAAGAAATTATAGCTCTCACGAGAGGGCTTGAGAGCCATCAAAGAAATTTGATGGCATTGAAGTCCTTTATTTTGTCGTCTCCTCAAATTTCCACATCAGCAAAACAAACGTGTAAGTCACTTCAAAGGAGTTGGAAGGGAGTGAACAGCGTCCATTGTGGGAAAAAGAAAGAATGAAAGTAATGTTTGAAGTGTTGTAGGGAAAAATGAGTAAAATAAAGCCGTTGATTTAGTCTTTTACCCACAGCACTCATATATTCCATGTGGAAATTAAACATTTAATGGGAAAGATGATATGGACCATTGAGAATGCAGGTAATAAATGATGATGTTTCCTCACGTCACATCTTATGATATTCGAATGTTTGTAGGTGTGTGCTTGTGTTTACATGTGTGGTGAATTTTAATTCACTTCATATGAGTTCACTTGATTCAGTGCCAGCATTTGAACATTGCATCATTCAGGTAAGCTGAGGCTCGTAGAAAGCAGGATGAGCTTCTGGGAATAATTAGGTGCGCCTACCCTTCGATGGTATGCAGGTATTTTCTTGAGAGAGATGATGATGCCTCGCTTAGACTTGAATAGTGAGGTGATTTCTCTTCTGACACTAAGCCTCTAGTTGCGTTTATCATGTTAATTCCCGGTTGAATTCCTAGACGGTGAATCACTAGCCGCAAGGCTAAAATAGAGCAGAAATAGTGGGGGTGGATTAAATGATTTAAATGACGAAATTGATTCGAGGAAAGTTACCTTCAAGGCTGAACACGTTATGAACTAATATGTTCCGGTTCCTCAGAATTCCAGCGTACCTAAAAAACAAAATTTTCTTGAATGAGTTGGTAAACTTATAATATTTGGTAGATACTCCATGCAGCTACATCTTTAATACCATCTGTTGGAACGTTCGACAATTTAAATTCATTGAATACTGGTTTCATATTTATACCCTTACTTCCCTCATAATTATTTTCAGCTCTTAATTTACATTTTTCAAAATTATGGATTAAATCCTTACGTTGAATAATGAGATGTTGTGCATTGGAAATTTAGAAGTAATTAGACAATAATCATTTGTGCTAAAAGTTTTCCGCGAAAAGGTTTAATCTGTTTTGCATTGATACGTCTTCTACTGCTTTGATTACTGCTTTTGTTTCCAGTACACATAATCGGCGGACTTGGCTTCAAATGTCACGAACCCTCGGCTCGATTTTAGACCTTGGGTCCGCTAGCAAAAATTTAGGCAGGACGGATATGGTTAATGGTCTCCGACGAAAAATACATGATGCAATCCCTATACAGCTTTAATCATCTCCAACAGTTTGCAATTTTCCTCATCTACCTTGTGAGTTTCGTCACAAGACGAAAATTTCTCTGGTTGCTTTAAGAAAAGGCTCTATTTTCGGGGCATATCGAAAAAAGGCAGATTCATCGCAGTTATGCAATAATGAGGTAAATTAGTTTTTGACAAATTCGTTCAAATAATGTATACGCACGCAGAATATTTGGTATTTTAATGGATAAACGCACTCATTTGAACAAACAGAAATTAATTTGTAATAAATGGGAACTGGTGTCTGGTACTGCATTTAGATAAAAACCTACGTTTCGTAATCAGAATACTATTATTGTCGAATATCTGATAAGTTGACATCTGGTTTTATGTTGTCGAATCTGTTGTGAACTTTCACTGGAATGAGGAAACATTTACAGCCACACAACCAACTCTTCTCTACGCATAAATGTACGCATTTATTTGAATTTTTAAAAAAGTAAACAAAACTGATTTACGAGAATAATAAAAATTAAACTGACATAAATGTAAGGAAGCTCATTTCAGGAAATATACCAGTATTATTACCTAATGATTTCTATAACTTAGTATTATTTCATGTTATTTTCAATAGTACGAGCCGTAAATGCCTTGAATCGATACGGACATCAACATAAAACTCTTTTTCGAGTAATCTATAGAATTTGAGTAAAACTCTTCAAAAATTAAGGCTTCTATTCTAAAGGAAACCTATGTTTAATTTAACTATATAATTGGTTATTTCCATTGCATTTTATTAATATATCAAATTATTTGCGAAACTTTGATCACTGATTCATACGTGCACTTTGTTGTATTTCTGTAAGAGAGCTACCAAAAAACCTTTTATGTATTTTACATAAAAGACTACACTTGGACGATAAACTGAAAAAGAAAACTTATTTCAGAACTTTTTCTGTCAACAGATGAACTATTATTTTGTATACCGAGGTTGCTCCCACATCTGACCTGGGACAGTCAAACTACATTACCAGGAATAACGTTTATTCACCACTAGTTCTAAGGAATAGATGAATGAATTTGATGATTCATTTCCTTAAGAATATTGCTAAATTGCCGATACATTTCATTATATATGATGACGATATTTTAAGGGTCATGGGAAGGGCTTGTGGTGGGAATCAAAGTCTAGGGCGGCCAGATGATTAGGTCAGTTAGGTTTACAAATGATGAAGCAATAGCGAGCCAGATAGCCAAGGGATTGCAGTTACTGTCAACCGGTTTACAGGAATAGTTCGTGAATTATGGCAGGAGGATTAGTCACTGGGAAATAAAAGTAATAATATTCTCGAAAATTATGAAAGCTAAGTCAAACAATAAATTGGTAGGAAATAAATTAAACGAGGTAGGGCAGTTTATGTATTTATGAGGTATTTTAGAGAAAAAGGGGCATAATAATGTGCAAATTAGGATAAGAATTGCGTTGGTGAAAGAGGCATCTGCAAGAGGCAGAGAATTTATGACGGGTACATGGGGAAAAGATGTGAAGAAAAGATTAGTAAAAACTTCTATATAGAACATAATGATTTCTGAATGTGAAGACTTGTTTTGAGCTTAGATGTGGAGACCTAACAGGTGAACAGTAAGGTGAGGTAACAGGTATGAGGCAGAGAGGCGGAAAACAAGAAAGGAGTGGATCGAGAGGAAGACAAACGCCGAGATTTTAAAAAGGGTGGGTGAAGAAAGTACGTTTCTGGGGGAATTTCGAAAAAGGTAAGGAGAAATTGAATGGAAGAAACATTGAAAGATACGTTGAAAGCCATGAATGGAGGGAGAAGGTTGCGTAAGAAGGGAAGTAGCAGTAGGAAAGGAGTAGGTTTTTTTAGTCAGAATGAAGGCAGGCATCAGCCATGGAGGAAAATATGGGAAGTTCCCACGATACCTAGCAATAAATAAAGACCGTCCAAAACGTATCTTTCAACCAGATATTATACTTTGATGTTGATATAATACATGAACCTTAGCTTGACCTCTTGTCTGCAGCAATCTTTACGAGCCCCTGAGTGTGATGGAGCTGGCGAATCCGAGTCAAGGACGTAAGTTTTGTGTATCTCGAGTAAAATTTGTGAGGTACCAAAGTTGCTTAATTCCTCTCCGTGAATCTTGGGGAATGGATGTGCCCCGTATCGTGGGAAATTTGAATGTGTTTTGTTCCCCGAATTGCGAAATATGGTGATGTAAATCTTTCTCCCCGACCGAGTTCGTGTTTGCCCGAGACCTTTCTGCGGAGGGTGTGGGAGGGAGAGGGAAGACTTTGTATCTCTGGAATTTTGTCTTCGATGCTCTTTTCGAACTCGCTCGTGACCATTAATTAGGGCTGTGAGCCACTCGTTTATCACTCTCCTATAAATCCCGAACTCGAAAGGGTATCGATGTACGTGCAACTAAATCGGCGAAAAAGATAGTTTCAATCATTTTGGAAAGGTGGACGATTAGGTAAACGTAGGTGGGTATTGGAGAGGGAGAGAGAGGGAAAAGGGTGATCGGAAAACCTACATACCTTTCATTAGGGATGACAGACGAGGGAATTCATAGGTCAACGTCCACAACGAGTACAGTGATGATCCCAAGTGATCTACATTTGAGATCATCATCGTACTCCAATGGTAGAGTTTCATGTAATAGAAAATGCACTATATGAAATTCTCAGAGCTAAATCCTGTCGAGAGCATTTACGCTTATGAAACGCCAGAAGGCCGCTACAGGAGTGAATAGCAGGGGAATATAGGAAGATTAGCCAAAAACTTTGAGGGAAATAAGGCAATTAAAATGTAGATTCAAAAAAATATATTAGCGTTTCCCTCTCATTGTTTTGCCATCGTAAATTTTGAAATTTCAAAATGGTTTAATCCAAATACTTTATAAAGAGTTCTCTCGTTTATTAATGCAGCACGTAGTGGGAGTTTTCGTTTATTTCCTCAATGTTGCAAAAAATCACACTTTGGATTTTTTAATTAACATAAAATTGTCTTTCATTCTTCAGGTTCTCTATTTCAGGCCACATTCTAAGTGATGTTATTTCCCGAGCAGTTTTTCTCTTCTGTTAAATTTTTGAATCGTTGTTTTCTGAAGTGGATCGCAAAACTCGCGGCATACACTATGGTGAGGGAAACTAATGAGGAAAAGCATTCCCCTTAAAATGTTTCGCCGCTATCCTTCCCAGTAATACTTTTTTGGGATACTGACTGCCTTAAAAGAAAGCTTCCTCTACCAAACTTGCGGTTTCCCCTTTCGAGTCCAACGACGCTGAGGTCGTAAGCTTAAGTGAAATGGCGAACATGCCGAATCCACGCACATTGACGAGCATTGACGATGTTCGTCGAAAACAGCCCAAAATGACAGATAAATGCACTCGTCTTTTGACATTAATGATTGAGGTGACTTGCACGGTGGAATCGGTTTCGATTCATCGAAAGTTTATCGTCCTCAATCATCGCCACCAAATAGACTTCCTCCCGCACCCGAAGATATTTTAGGTATTTTTCAAAATAATCAAGGACTCTTTCCGTTTGCACAGCAGAACTTGGTCGAAGCAGACGGGCGGTTGAGGAAGGGGCTTGGGTTAGTGAGTTCGGGACCCAAGAAGACTATCAAACCGTCATGGATGCCACTGCCCTCTGATCCCTCGCCGGGAATCCGTGGGAGTCCGAAATAACGCGGGAGCGGAGGGGAGGGGGGGAAAGCACGAGGGCAGGGGGGAAGGAGGTGGTCGGAGGGATGCAGGAAGTGTACGGCTGCACGCTGGAAGGAGGGAGGAGAGGTAGTAGGGGAGAAGGACGATTGAGGTTGGATAATAGCAGAGGGGAGAGGAGGAGGCCGTTGGAGGGATGAGGACGTGATGGGAACGAGAGAGAAAGAGAGGAGGAAGACGGGGCGCGGAGGGAGGCGAAGGAGGGGGTGGCGATGGAGAGAAGGGGGCGTAGGGGGGCGTGGCGAGGACCAAAGAAGGGGCCGATGCCCCCCCCATACTTCTGGCGGGGGGCAGCGTTCTCCTTGAGGTCGACGGGTGGGCTGGCGGCGGCGTGCGCTCTGGGGCGAGCCGCGGAGGAGGGCGGGGCGCCCCGCCGAGTGGCGTGGTCGAGGGCGCGAGGAGGGGGGCGGGGTGGAGGCGGCTGCTAAGGCTTCCGCCGCCTCATCCGCCCCACACACACCGACAGTGACTCCGTGGCGAGAGAGGAATACGCACGTATTCGAACAAACCTCCTCTTCCGCTTTTTTTTCCACCGACCACCGCGGCACGATTGCTTTCCCCTCCACCCCCGCGCGAGCTCCCCGAGTCCGCCGCAAGGTTTCGACTCCCGCCGGGATCATGACCCACCCCCATCCGCGTGCGGCCCGCAGAACAGCCGACCGCTTCCTCCGCACCGCGGCCCCAACGCGAGTGACGAGCTGAGGGGTAGGTTCGCCCCCAGAGAATAGCGTCGGCTCGCCACTACCTTTAATCCCTCCCCCGAGTCGAAAAGTCGGCTGTCCACTCGTCGTGAGGGCAGTCCATTGTTTTTCGCGCGACACGGAGGTAGAGAGAGAGAGGGGAAAAGCTCTTCCAGAGCTCGCCCAGGCCAGCGGTGTCCTTGCCCTCAACGCCGCTGAAAAGCGAGCGAGCGGACCGCAAAGCCCGGTCCGCTCTCGCACCGGTCGGCTTCTTCGTTTTCTCGTCGGGGATTTTTTGTTGTTGTTCCGGTGATGCCGCTGCTTTATACCCCAGTCTGCCGGTTCTAGGTCCACGAACTCTCCCGCTACTGCCGAAGTCTTTTCGGGTGTTTTGGCTCTTTTGCCGTCTCGGTGATTTTAACGCCCGAATCAGTTCTTCTGAACCACCTTCTCCTCATCGGGCGTGGCGGAGTGGAGTAGTAGGAGAGTGAGAAGAGAGACAAAGAAAATATGTCCCCGCGTGTTCGCGCCTGAATAAACCGCTATCTCAGATCCATTGGACAGACGCATTTCGACCAAGTGCCGGATTCTCGAGATCGGCGGAGAAGATATACGGGTGACTAGGCGTTGAAAGCGCTGAACATTTCCCCGCAGGCCTTCGACACTTTTGTTTTGAACTGTGCTCTAACGGCCTTTCGGGGATGAATGGACGCCAGAGTTATTCGGTTTACTTGTGTTCAATGAGTGATTTATATTGAATCCGTGAACCTCTTGATTTTCGTGCAGTGATCGTGATTACCTTATTTTACAACAAGTTTTTACTCGAAATTACTACAATACTGTTAGCGTTGTTGTTTTATCGTCGTCGCTGAGGATAATTATCGCCGTACTCACAAAGGAATAGCCGGACGTCGTCATGTTGCAAACCACGTGGAGTACACCTTCCATCCCCGGTCTCCTGAGGAGGGAGTCGTCTTCTTCGACGTCTTCCCCCAGGGGCTCCCTGGGAGGGAGCGTCGAGGGTCCGGGAGGGCTCCTGGTTGCCACCGCTCCCGAACCATACCTCCGAGAGCCTGAGGAAAAACCACGCCGGAGGAAATCGTGGCATCCGAAATTGGAGAGGAAACGAAAGAAGGGAATCGTGCTGTCGACGTCTTCCCCGCCGCCTCAAGTGCCGGGCCTCCACCACCACAAGCACAAGAGGGTCTCGTGGTGGAGCATATTTGTGCCGGATCATTGGCCAAGGTGAGGCGACCATGTCCACGGCGTTCTTGACACTACGTCTTCGTAGCGTCACCTGAGTGTACGGTCTACTTGCGATCCGAGATGGATGCGTCTGTGGTTACGTAACGTTTAAGTTGGATCCCCATGCTGACCTTAGTTACAGAGTTACTAAATCTATTTTTGCATTGAGGATTATCCTTTTGTTAGAGGCGGAACGGCTGGTCGAAATGCGGTCAACGGAATCATCTTATAAGAAGAATTGTTTTTCCAAGAAAGCGTGACTCCTACGCAGATGCGTAATCGTGATTAAAAATCCACTACCATTGAATTCGATCCTTTAATATGTATTCTGACTGTATTGTATTCAGCTTAATTACATTCGGAGTCAGTGTGTACCGGAAAATTTCGAATAAAAATGAAGTTCAGAGTAGGTTCACTTTTTTCTCGTATTGGAATGGCTTCCTTTAATCATTCAAGGTTGAATGAGATAAAAAAAATAAAATCGTATTTAAAGGCCGAATTGATTCACGTACGTGTACCAATTTCCCCAGTCTATGGTCTGTAGAAATTATGCAGAGTAATGCCTTTTATTTGCCTAGCGTATTAAGAGGATTCACCGCGATCACTGAGGAATGCCTCTCTAGTACCTATTTGAAAATACCATTGCTTGGAAATCGCCAAGATCCGCATTCTTGCTAGTCTACGGAGAAAGTAAGCCTATTTAAGAAATATTTGTCTGTATCATATTATAGGCTAGATTCTACGGGAACTAGACAAGATTAAACTACGCTCCGAATATATTTACACCGAAAAAACTTAACGTTAAAGATGTAGAAATTTTTATTCTTTGTACTTATTTTCAAGAAAGCCTAAAATTTCGTGATAAAATTGCGTTTATATGCAGGAAATTTTGGTTTGGGCTATTTCCTCCGGGGTCAGCTGTTTGAAGAGGCGTTGACATAGACTCACCAGTGTGACCATTTAGTTGGTTTGTCAAGGAACACTTAGGAAAACAGGTTTCACGTTAATCTGGAGCACGTCTCGCGTGCGGTAAGCTAAGCGACAACTGTCGGAGTCAATCATCGTTTAAATCAATTTGCTCGTCGCTAAAATTTTTGTCATGTTGCAGGGAAAATGCATTTTAGAGACAGAGATATTAATTAACGGTCGCCGCACATAAATATTCTTTGCACGTTTTCAAGAAAATATCTCTTAATTTTGTATTAGAAGGTGGCATTGCTTTAACTTGCTTCTCTCGCATCTTGGGTGCAATTATCAGTAATGATGAGGGATTATTCCAGTGGCATTCCGATCCCTTTCTGCCTACCTTGCACAGAAAACGTTCAAAATTCCCTATTGTGACATCTAATATCCACATTATAATTTATTCTTCGATCATTATGTTTGTGTGTGTTCGGGTGCATATACACCTATCTACATACTGTGCATTCTTCCGTTTGCGTCAGATCGAAATTGAAAGACTATTATCCTCCTCTATGGCCCTCTCCCTGTAATATGCGTGCCCCTCGTTGAGCACACGTGCACAGGCGAAAATGACCTCGCTTTTCTCTCGCCTGCCACAGCGATACGCTTCTATTGACGGACACGTCATGAGGTATCTTCAACCCCTCTGCTATTTCAATTTTACAGCGAAACGAATCAGACAAATAGTACTGTTTCCAGTCTATGGCTCTCCAAGTTTACCATTTTTTTTGCAACTCCCACCAGAACAGATTTAATAGCTTGCTTTTTTTATGTGACATTGGCTCGTGAGTTCAAGAATATTTCAAAAATGGGTTCCCACTATGCTTATCAAGGACGTGGTGGGTGAAAAAAAATAAGTCGGCTAAACCGCTCTAACTGCGACCGACGCTGCGAAGGTTTCTTCTGAAAGAGAGAAGGGGAGGAGAAGAGAGAGAGAGAGAATGCCATATATGCGCCGGTTGCGTTATTTATTTGGCACAGCGGATGTAGAGGTCACCTGTAGTTGTAGCGTAATTAAAAAAATTAAATTGATGAAATTGGACATGCGCAGGGTACACGCGACTGCCAAAGCAAAATTTTCTGAAAGTTGGAAACCATCC